>BDMB01000004.1:757081-1388089 GCA_016859785.1 Macrotyloma uniflorum
CCCTTCCAAAAAAACCACAACAGGGAAACATTGTTTTATTTTCTTATCTTTCTCAAAGTGTTCATGAAATTAATCAATCAACAGATCAGGAGAAATGCAGAGCCAGGCGAAGCCGTGAGCCTGTTTTTTGTTGTTTTTTATAAGCACATTACCCTATTACGAAAGGAAATGGTGGTCCTATGAACTTAGGATCTATCTCCATCCCCAAAAATGGTCCCAATACCGAAACTCCCCAAAAGAATTTAGAACAGAAAAAGAAAAAAAGAACAAAACAAAATACACACATGTGGATGAATTAGAATTAGAGTTAAAAATCCAGTTTTCACAGATTAAAATCCAAAGCAGCTGAAAAGTAAAACGACTCAAACGGCAAAAGAAAAAGGTCGAAATCAGCAGAGATGTACGGTATAAACAAACAGTGCTCATCAGAGAGAGAGAAAGAGAGAGAGTTGTACATATGCATACGTATCAGTTCGATAAGTCAGCATTTAAAATGAAGCAAATGCGATCGGAAAAAGAAGCAGTACCAGCGAGAAGAAGCAAAGGCGAACAGAGAATGGCACATTGACCCAGCAGCTTCAAGTGGTAGAAAGAAACAGAGAAGAAGAAAAAGAAGAAGAAGAAGAAAACCCTAAGCTGGAATCGAATGGTTCCGGGTAGAAAAGTTATAGGGAGATGCAGAACAGAACGTAGTAATATGTTTCTGTTCCGTTTTCAGCAATGGCACTGATTGCTTTGTGCGTACAGGACCCACCCACAGCTACAATAAAATCAAAATTCGAAAGTGTAAATAAATACTGCTACATAAATTCTTCATTTATGAAACCGAAATTGTTGAAAAGACACATGAGAGAATGTACTGTGCAATGTATGAAGGGTATGGTGGGAATTTAAAAATGGATCAAGGTTTCCCATGCGCGTTTTTCGCCTCTTTATTTAAATAATATCCCAGTTCTCAGATTTGTCTTCTCCTACATTTTTATTTCAATCTCAGATACACCTTGCATCATTCAATACTTCTATTGCTTCAAAATTAAAATAAAACACAATTCATAGTATCCGATGTGGTTCCTTTAACTAACAATAACTTTATTAAAAAGAAATCTACGACGTGTAATTTGGATCTTAATTATTGATGTCGTGAAAATATTTCATACCCCATTACAAATTGTTTAGTTGAGCTAAAAGAGGTCAACTTTTTGTTATTGCCTTCTCGTTGGGTTTAAGCAATGAGTGGTTTTATTTTATTTTAATTAATTGTTCATTGTTAATTCAAATTAAGTGGCTCCTGATTTGGTTTCACACTGGTGGAAAGCCCTAATTTGAAAGAAATGAGTTTGCAGTCAAATGAGAAATGAAAAGCTGTAAAGAAGCAATTTTTTCCTTTTCCCAAGGAAAAACTAAATCATAGTGTTAATCATGCTGCTCCCCATGGTTCGTTTGAATCACTCATGTTTTCTTACTTGTGTGATTACGGATTCCAGAATCTTAAAATTACAAATCACATTGCCAATTTTAAGATTTTTCTTACAAATCACATTGCCAATTTGTAAGAAAAATCTTAAAATTTTTCTTACAGACATTTTCATAGTTTTAAGTACTCATAAATACTTCAACTAGGTCAAGTATTTAATATCACAAATACTTATGAATTTCACTGTCAAGAGACAGAGACAGAGTCAGTAATATTTATAGTTAGTCATTGATGTAATATAAAAAATTATCATAAATAGATAATATTGTATTAGAAAATAAAAGATGAAAGAAATTTTTTTTCTCATGAAAAGGAAAAAGACTATTAACAATTGTATATCATAGATTATTTTTATTAGCTATTGAATAATAAATAATATTGACATTTTGTTTGAATTAAAGGTTTTATGATTGTTGAGGATGAATGCTTATGGATTTTGAGAGAATTATGTGTTTATATAAAAATTCATATACAAGGATTTAAGAGAAAAACTATGTCGGTCTTACGGATTAAGATTTCAACATTATTTTAGTGAGAAATGGTAAAAGCAAGTTCTTAATTATAATTTCTCACTAATTATAAGTTCTTAATTGATTATATATAATTTAAAATATTATCAAATTTATTAAAAAGACTTACATAAAAATACAATTATAATCTCTTTTCACTTTTATCAAATTCATTACATATTATATCCTTTTAATTTCCTCTATAGTAATTTTATTTCAGTTAAATAAAAGTATCAGAGAATTAATAAAGTTATGGCAAGCTTCAAAATACTAATCAATTTACAAACCTTAAAAAAATAGACAAACTAATAACAAATCCATAGACTTATTAAATAGAGCAAAAGAAATTTGATAAACATAAATAAAAAGTGGAACAGAGTTAGCTATCAATCATTTTGTTGTGTTATGGAACAGTACTGAAACCCTTTGACAGAAGAGAACAGAATAAGGACATGAAGATTATATGAGTGATCATGTGAGCCTTTTTAGAAAAGATAGCATTCAAAAAAGATAAAATATTTAGCTTCAGTCATCACCCAATAATTGTTGAAAGTGAGTGCAGAATTTCTACCAAATGCAAATTGTTCATTGTTGCCTTCCTCTGCTATTTCTGTCCCCAACCACACAAGGGGGGGAAAACCAAATTTTGAATTACAACATTCTTTGGACAATTTTCCAAGAACACATCTTTTCTTTCTTATTTATTAATTTTCCTATTCAATAGTTTAATCACTTGCTTTATGTTTGAACTTCACAGAAATATAAAGAAGAAGTCACATTACATATATTTTGAAAATTAGAGAACTACATTAAACAATTTAAAAATAGAGACCAAGATCAACAAATTTTTTTTTTTTCACTTTGCTTATGAAGAAAGTAGTCATTAAAAATCACTTAACATTGTTTTATGTAACTCATTTCCATTTAAGTAATTGCATGTCCCAGGTGATTTTGATAAATAGTATCACACAGATATTAATGTTTTCTTTATCACAAAAACTTTTAAAATAAAATAAAAAATTCCAACTATGAATTATGTCATTACAAAATCACTATTTTATTAGAATCATGTTAATTTAAAATGGAAGTTACAAATTTTAATGTTTTTTATTTAAAAAGTGTAATCCAAATTTGGACTAAGTGATGGGCCAAGGCTAAGAAAAAAACAGCAGAGTTAAGGTAGGCATATGGAGTAATGGAAGGTGGGCCATTGAGCTTAGCACAATAATGGACCAACCCAGCAAGTAAGATACATTGTAAGATTTTTATAGTTTTAATTCAGATGCAGTACAATGAACGTGTGTTGATGATTAATTTAAAAAAAAAAATGTATATAATTCAATATATTTTTATGAAATCAAGAAGAATTATTGAAATAAATTCAAGTAAAAACAGACCCCACAGCACAAACAATAATGTTCATATATTTATATAATATTTTCACTTTTCTTCTACCTCCTTTTTTTTCCAATTTTTTCGTACATCATATTATTTACCACATATTTTATTTTCTATTTATTTCCTTAGTTTTTTTTTTCTTTTACCTCATTTTTCCATCGTGCACTCCAAAAAAAATGTGTACATTGACTCCGCTAATAGTTTTGAGAATTTGAATTTATGAACTGTTATAATTAAAAAGCTTGCAAGTTATAAAGAGAGAGTAGAATTAGTATACATAAATATTTTTACACCGCCAAACAAGTGAAAGATTGTTTACAATATATAACTTAAAAGTTACATTTAACTGGTTAGTAATTGGTGAAAGTGGAAAAGTGTTGTACATGGTGAATTCATATACTTTGAACTTTGATAATAGTTACAGTGAAAGGGATAGTTATAGGGTTTGTCTCTAAAGCGAAGGTACAGAGAGCTTGAGAGATGGAGAAGAAGTTAAGTTCCCCTCTGCAGAAGAAACAAGAAGGAGAAAAAAAGGGGTTTGGCTGGTCTTAAGTGGTTGGAGTTTTTGAGTTTTGTGGTTAACGTGTGAGGGTGACAAGATTGTTGTGCATGGGAAAGCCATGAAAATCCAAAGTATGAGATAGCAAATATATGAAGTATGGACTTTATAGTAAAAGTTGTGGAAAATAATGTAGGAAGCCTCCTTCAGAGTCCCCTTCATGTCGTACACAATTGGTTGCTTCTGCATAGTCACACTCACAATCACAATCAGAATGCATAAATCAAACAATGAAACAGCAATTATGAATTAAACACAAGTCTTTTCTAGGATTCTTGCCCCTTCAAACTGTCTCCTTCCCATGCATAATAGTTTGGAAGAAAAAGGGCACAGGGTGTAAAATTTTGGATTATTATCAGAAAATGAGTTTCCATAACTTTACATCATAATCTAATCATAACTATGTATGATGACTTTGCTTATTTTTATATTAGAAACCACAGTTTAGAAATTATTATACTGTCAGTATACCGTTGTTAAATTTAATACTTCGTATGTTTCCTTTTTAATTGTCAAATTATTTATTTTTGCTTATTCATCATTTTTTATATGTAAGATGATATTAATTACTTTTTTTTTTCATTTATATTTATCAATTTATATATTGATTATGATATGTAGAAATAAAAAATTGAAGAAAAATTATCACCGTTTCTGTATCAAAATCTTAAAAAGAAAAAAAAAAAAAAAGAGTAAGGATTAAATAATTATAACAATATAAAAAATTTTGTACATTCTAATTAGACGATACTCAGAAAATATTTAGAGTACAGTTGCATAGACTTTTTTTCAGAAGAAATTAAAATCACACAAAAGTGTTTATAATTTTCCCATTTAAAAAATTAAATAGTATATATTAATTTTAAAAATTATTCTTCTTAAATCCCACTCTTATTAAAAAAATAATTTTATTAAAATTTTTATTAAAAAAACAATTTTCAAAGAAATAAGCATGTCATTTATTCATCCCAAACATATATTTTCTTATACTCTGTTCTGCTTCTTTTGTTTTTGAATTGACCATGCGGCCCTTGTAGATATCTAGTTATGATGCATCGACCCAACACCAATTATGGGCCACCTTTTGGTTGGAAAGGAACAAATGACCCATGTAAAAACTGATTGAAAGTGGATGGATTTCAAGGATCCAAAACTCAAATCAGTGAAATGATGGGTTAATTAGGTAGATTAAAACGTTAATTAACACTTTTGAATTATAGATATTTTATTAAATTCCTTTAACTATTTCAAAAATTTGAGTAATTTTGATGTTTTTATAAATATGTTTTTTTTTCAGTTTTGACTATTATTTACTTTTCGGCTCTAAATTGAAAATTTTCTCCAGACATTCTGAGCTTGGTTGAAAGCTTTGTTGCGTCTTACAGAATTTTCTTGTGTCCAAATATATATCATCATGACGTAAATTAAAAATAATAATAATTAAGAGTTATTTTTTTAACAAAATGTTAATGTATAACTATACTAAAAAAAATCTAACTAGATTAATATTCCAATTAGAAATCACATCCCAAAAATGTCTCAAAAAGAGGGTACTCATTTAAGTGGAATATTGAACTAAACCCACCTAACTATACAAATGTATAGTTAGACATTCCAAATATACGTACAAAAAAATAGAGATACAAAACTAGGTATATTATCTCAGAAACCAAATCTATTAACAAATATATCATGACTTACTGATTTAGCTTTGCATTTGTTCATGTGCAATATGAAAGTTCATCCTATTAAGAAAAACTTCCAACTATTTTGTAATCTCCAAGGTACAATGTTTACATTCTGGAAAACTTCTAATTGAGAATCACTTTCCACTAGTAGTTTTTTCAACCTTTGTTGTAAGCAATTTCAGTAGCGCATATGATCCCATAATTTCTGCAATTAGAGCATTCTGTATACCTAGATTAACAACAAAAAAACTCTTTTTCTTAGATTTTCATAAGTAGGTAGGCACCCTATTTAACAAATGCCTCCAAGCGATAAAAGATTTGGATAGGGAAATCGTCTTATACTAATACCATCTTCAGCACCAATCCATCTATGACTTTATTCATTCCATCCAATCCAGACCACATATGTTTCATCATGATAGGCAACTTTCACTAAATAGTTTCTATAAACTCATACATTTGAAATAAGAACTTTGTATAATCTTCTGGGTTTTTCATATAATTCATAATACTGTTACTTAACCATCTATCAGCCCGAAATTTAAGTTCACTAGTCTCAATCTGCCAAGAAACATTATTCATCGCAAAAGAGAAACTCTCTTTAGTACTACTCCATAAAGACGATTTTAGATGGAGTTTATTCAATCTATCATTAATCATAATTCTAACTTCCAAAACCACAGCCCATTCAGTATTCTTCTTAACTAAATTGCAACCCATTTTAATCATAGTAGAAATGGTTACGGCAAAATCTCTGGCCACTACTGGAGGAGAAATTATTAAATTTCGAAACTTTGATAACTACCAATAGCTCAATTAAGTATTGTCCTTGTGCATATCAGAAGAGGTGACACTTCATTGTCCACATTTCTATGCTTCTCATGCTAATACTTCTTACACTTGTTTTGCAGGTAATGTTAACATGCTGATTTAGTGTACGTGGCAATGGAAGAAAAAAAGTGAGCTGAGAATGTTAAAGAAGATGCATTGATCTAGAGCTTAATACATTGCTGCGACTCTTTGCATTGCCATTAGCATGGTCTACACAGAGCATTGGTGTAATACAAGATATTTACTGTAATGTATTATTATCAAGCACACATCAGTATCATTATACGTAACACTTAAAAATATTGATCGCAATTTTTAATCATATGACCTCTAATAATTCCAGTGGCTAGACGCATAATGAATTCTAATAAAAGAAACTAAATGAAGGATGATATATGTAAAAGTATTTCACGGAAGAAAATTCAACAACATTCCGAAAGTAATCAATATTGAACCGAATATTTCAACCACACAATTAATTGGCTTGAATACAACTTTAAACAAAAACAAAAATGCCAAAGCTAAGGAACTCTAAGTCGATAATATGATCCGAACAAAGATTGAAAATCCTACCAATTAATCAAAGAGACTGAAGCCCATATCCTGCATAACAAAACAAACCAAAAAACAAAACAATCAGATACTTCTCAAACTAATAATTTATTTGAAAAATAACGAAAGCGGCATTGGCATAATTGTGCTCAATTTAAACCTAACAAACTTCAACTGTTGAAATGGGTTAAAAAAGCACGACAAAGAAAATCTTACGTCATCTGATTCCTCCTTCTCTTCCACCTTTTCCTCCTTCTTGGATTCGGCGGCTGCCGGAGCAGAAGCTCCACCACCGGGATCGGCGGTCACGGCAACGGCGGCGCCACCGCCGGAAGGCACTGAGGCCAACTTTTCCCGGCCTGCGGCGATAAGCTCCGTGATGTCTTTGCCCTTGACTTCAGACAAGAAGTGACTGATATTGTCATCATTCGCATCTGCTCCAACTGAACATCGAAAATTCAAAGCAAAATCAAATCGAATGAAAAATTTAAAAGTTAATCACTCAAAGCAAATCTTAAGAAAATAATGACATGAAAAAGAGGTGTACCGGATCCAAGAATGACCCTTAAGTCATCGGCCGAAGGGGCAGTGTTGCCACCCAAGACTGCGAGCAAATAGGCGGCGATGACCTTCATTTTGCGCCGGAACGTGAGTATGTAACAGCAGAATGCTCGATTTGGAGTGAAGAAAGAAACAGGGGTTACGAATTCTATAATTACATAAGTAGGGTTTAGGGTTCGTGTATGATGATGGGCCCCGTATTAGAATGGATCCAACAAATGTTTTTGGTCACAAACACAATGGTCCTGGTTTATGGGCCTTTTTCGCTGAACAATAATCTGCTATAAGGCCCCCAAATTGCGAGAGAAACCCATCCTTTTCATCATTTTCAGAAATTATAATTTTTTAATATAAAATAAATTATGATACTAAACACCTCTATAAATAAATGGGAATTAGTGAATGAAATCCTTACTTCGATGAAGAAAATATTACTTATACATGAAATACAACGCTTAAGTTTTATTCAATTTAAATTCAATATGGAATTTAAAAATATTGAAAGATGAAATCCATAAAAGAAAAATAATGGCATCTTCGAAGTATTTAAAACTTAAAACGATTAAATATTTAAAACAAATCTTGAAGAAATAGGAGTATGATTTTTGAGAAGTCACTGTCAATGTTTAATTTTGCAGCCTTTCTTTTAGGACTATGGACCCTCAACATTGAAACCAAATTAATTTGTATTTATTGAAAAGTCGCAGCATTTATTTATCATTATTTTATAAAATGCAACATGACATCATAACTACACCTGTAAATTAATCATTGACGATATATGATTTAAGTGTACATATCTGATTCTGTTTAAATAAACAGTTAAACTTAAATTTAAATTATTGTGTTTAAAATATTATAACTAAAAAAATAACTCTGTTATTTTTTTTACATATTAAAAAATGTAGACATCGTTTAAAAATTAATCTATATAAAAGATTTATATGATCTTATATTGAAATGAATATAAACTAATAGTTTTTGGTGATGAAAAAAAAGAAAAAAAAAATATATATATATATATAAATTAATTAATTAAAGAACAGGGTATTTAAATAATGATAAAAAAAAACGCAGAATATTTGACTTAATCTAGTCGGTTTGACAGGCCTTGTACTTAAGAAAAAATCATACCTATTTGACTCATCTTTTTAATAATTTTAATTATATATATAAACCATAAATATATATATTAAAAATTATTTTAATTAAGATTGATTGGACTAGAGATCAGTTGGAGCCATTAGATTCTTATCTCAAAGAAAATTAACACTAGTCAAGTTTGACACTCTCACATGCAGAGAAAAAATGAAGAATAAAGAAAATAGTTATTAATTAGAAACTTATTTTTTATTGTTATTTAAAAAAAATAAAGAGAGATAAATTGAAATTTTGGAAAGAGGAATAATGATTTGAAACTTATTATAGTGTCTTACGAAGGAGGAGGAAGGAGGTTGTTGTGGAAATAAAATTGATAACACGACATTTATTTATTTATTTAAGAAAAATAAAATTCATAATATAATTGATTTTTGAATGGCTATAAAAAGAAGTGTCCCTTGTCCAGCATGTTTGAAAGAGCATTCCTTCCATCACTCCCACACACTCAAATCATCCATGGAGGTTCAAACTCACTCCCTCTCCCCCACCTTTCAATTCCACCTTCTCTCCCAATCCACCGACACCTACTCCCCTTCCAATAATGCCCCTCTCAACCAACCATCTCTCCGCCACGCCACTGCCGCACTCAAGCTGCAGAAGGTCTACCGGAGTTATCGTACCCGCCGCAGGTTGGCCGACTCCGCCGTTGTCGTCGAAGAGCTATGGTCTGCGTCCATGCACACATATATCTATGTCTATACATACATATATTTATACTTCTTTCCACTACAAAAAACTATTATATACTCCGATACTGACCGATAATCATCCTTCCATCAATCCTTACATGACACATAATAAATTTGATTAGGTGTCACATGATAGATGAATATCATGGTGGTCTGATATCAACTAATAATTTATGCTTTGTTGCTATATTTCATGTATTGAGTAGTGACTAATTTCCCTGATACATGTAATTTTTGAAGGTGGCAAGCCATAGACTATGTAAGGCTGAACCACAGCACCATTTCCTTCTTTAATTTGCCTGAAACTGCTGCGTCGCGCTGGAGCCGAGTTAAATTGAACGCTGCCAAGGTATCTTATTGTCTGTTTCTTAACATCGTGTCCTCTATGTTGTTAATAATTTTGGTACAACAGTAGCTAAAATCTAAATCAATAATATATGTTGTTGCGGATCTAATTTTTAGCTTCAATTATTTGCGCAGGTGGGTAAAGGATTGTCCAAGGACGCCAAAGCACAAAAGTTGGCTTTTCAGCATTGGATCGAAGCTGTGAGTGTATTATTATTACCATATACTTCTTCGTCTATTAGTTTCTTTTTTCTATCGAAATATTATTTATGTTTTTCTGTGCTTGATGAATCGTGCTTGAATATTTTAATTTTGATTGTGTAACTAAAATTTTAGATTGATCCACGACATCGCTATGGACACAACTTGCAATACTACTATAAAGAATGGTGTAAAACTGACGCTGGTCAGCCATTTTTTTATTGGTAAGATATTTTACTTGAGTGAAAGAAAGGTTGTTACTCTTTTTTACCTCGTGTTGAAATTAAACTGGGTTGTGTGAAAATTGAGTAGGCACAATTTTTTTTTTGGCCGTGCTTTATGTACCCAAATATTTTCACCTCTGTATGCTGTTTCACTGCAAAAAGTTGAATCTTTTGGTCGGTTTCTTGGTAATTGCAAGCTTTATTCCCGACAAACAACATCATCAACTTGGAATTTGTAACTCATAATGGTGTTGTTATTTTGACGATAACATTGTGCGAACATGGGATCTTCTTGTGATCACACACTTGTACGGTTCAGCCTAATCCCCTCAAGTTTCTCTGTACTGTCACGAATTATGCTTTGCTATTATTTAAATATGAAATTACTTCATTTACAAATTACTTAAATGGAATTGGAAATTGTGATAGATTTTATATCTAGCTTATGATCATATAAGGGTTGGTAGCTTTGTTTCTTGTCGCTTGTCTTAACACACGGCTTATCATACTGGCATTAAGGTGCAGAGTAAGATGAAGGGGGGAAATCAGAGGGCATAGTCTGGTTTGTGTCACTGAAATATTTTATTTCTTCTCCTGCAGGTTGGATTTAGGAAACGGGAAGAATCTTGATCTTGAACAATGCTCCCGATCAAAGCTTCAAAAACAATGCATTAAGTATCTGGGACCTGTATGTGCAAATATGATTTGGATGTGTGTTATTCATATTTTTTAAATGTGATTAAGGTTGATATTCTTCCTTTTTGACACGTGGTTCTAATTTTATATTCCTTTGTCTACTGGTTCTTATTTTCCTAAATTAGCAAGAGAGAGAGCAGTATGAATACATTGTGCTTGAGGGTAAAATCATCAACAAGCAATACGGAGATGTACTTGATACAAAAGAAAGCACTGATGATGCAAAATGGATATTTGTAATGAGTACCTCTAAGAAACTTTACGCTGGCAAGGTAAAAGTTCAAGCTCAGTTACATTTTAAAGTTACATGTTTTCTTTAAGCACAACCTTCCATGTCCTTCCTGCGCCACTAATACATTGCATTAACCTTCTAGAAAAAGAAGGGATTATTTCACCATTCTAGTTTTTTGGCTGGAGGAGCTGCGTTAGCTGCTGGAAGACTTGTGGCCGAGCATGGAATTATTAAGGTGAATTAGCTTCATAAGTTGCATGATTGAATTATTGCGCTAGTGGAACTTCTGAGATTTGCCTGCTAGCTTTTATAGTGACAAGGAGATAGGAGACTGCTATTTTGTTTGCATATATGACCATGCACTCATATTGGCTACCTAACGAATCTGGCAACTCCAATTTATGCGCATGGCAAATGTCTGATTATATTGAACAATGACTTTGTCTTTTCAGTCCATCTCTGCTTATAGTGGACACTACCGGCCAACAGATGACACTCTTAACGGTTTCTTATCATATCTCAAGGAAAATGGCGTCAAGCTGGATGAAGTAGAGGTAAGTGATCTGAATATTTATATTTTCAGTATGACTAAAAACTGTAGTATACTAGTATTTACAGATTTTTTTCAAAATGTTGTTTATAGAAAAAATTCAAGCTGAAAGATGATTATTTAATACCTTGATCATTTAGTATTTTCTATTTTTGATTTGGGTTATATCATAATCTTTTCCTTATAAAGTAGATAGTGTTTATGGTCATGGTTATATGAGGCCTAAACATCTAATAACTGAAGTGAAAACTAGGTGGCAATCACTTAATAATTGTGTTCATGGTTTCAGATGGGAAAGGCAAATGAAGATTCTGATATATACGAGGACAGCAACAATCTTAGTGAAACAGCAACACCGGAAAGCATTGGAAAACTGTACGTGCCCGAAATATCTGAGGGAGCTACCAATGCTCCATCCTCAGTTAAGGAGGATCCTCAACCTGAATCTGTTCCTTATACAAGGACTTTATCAGGTGGTCTTCAGAGTCCGAGAGCTCTGGTGCCCAAGACTGCAATATTACAAAGAATCAATTCCAAGAAGGCTTCAAAGTCCTACCAATTAGGACACCGACTTTCGCTTAAGTGGTCTACCGGAGCTGGACCTAGAATTGGGTGTGTTGCTGACTACCCTATAGAGCTTAGAAAACAGGCCTTGGAGATGCTTAACCTTTCTCCAAAATTTCCCCCTACCCCTTCTTCATACATGCAATTGGGTGGGCTTGCATTGTCTTCACCTTATCCATCTCCTAGTAGCTCTTGCGGTAACATGGGTGGGACTTGTGTTAATTGATGTATACAATGTAATTTAAGGACCTTTAAAGTGAAGGTTGACGTTTCTTCATGTTTTAAAGTGAAGGTTAAAGGTGCTTTAGTTAAATAATAATGAAAGTCATGTAAACTTTCTTAAGGATTTCAGTGTTATCTTATAAGGTTCTATCGTTGTCATGATCTCTCACCTCAACCTTTTCTTTTTCCCACTAAAGGTGAAGAGATGTTTGATATGACCACCATTTTGGAAGCTTTATGCTAGATTAAGGTGACATTTAGATCATCTTGTTTGCATTATAATAAAAGTAGTTTATAACATTAGAATATTCACACAAAAGCTTGGCAAAAATAGTTTTTTCAAACAATTTATAATTAAACTTATATGATTTGATAAAAATTGTCAAACAAGTATTGACTAAACTATTAAACTAAACGTGCTCTAATGAGAGACTACTTTACATGGTTGGTAGGTAGATCTTGAGTGTCTTCTGCACTTAACCTGGCATAAGCACCAAATACTATCTATAGGCAGTGATGAGTAAGGAGAAACTTGATACTTGTCAACTACAGTTCCATAATATATATACTTTTTCATCCTTTATATATTATTAAAAGAAGTAAAGAAAAAACCTTGTGATGTTTAGCAATGTGCTTCATTTCATTTCCTGAAACCGATTTGCTTGACCTGCATGTTGAAGATAGTCTTCTCCAGCAGCATCACCACTTTAAAAAAGAATTCAAAATAAAACAAATGGCTAGGAAATATTCAGGTGCAATAATGATAACTCTACAAAACGACATAACCATAAATCTCTGATTCAGCAGTGGTAAGGTTAGTCCTGGTCACTAAACCACAAAAACAGATAAGAAAAAGAGACGAAAAGAAAAGAATAGAAAAGCTAAGGGACATGAAAGTAGAACAACAAAGAAATACAAAATATTATATTTGGTCACTGTACTGACTTGGAAACCGTGCACTCATCAATAGTACTCAAGAGACAATCGTGTTTCTTGTGAACACTTTTGTGTCATCAGCATAAAACTCAATAAGTCATTAAGGGTTGAAGATCCCTCAATTAGTGATATGATAAGTGAGAAACTACTATCAGTTCATCAGCAAATGTTTAATCTTAATTTCTATGCTCTGAAATGTTTTCATTTTGTATAAAAAAAATGTGTTTCAGATTTCTATGGAATAATACATGATTTAATATTTTAGAGTTTTATTTAAATCTTTTGTTGGATCTCTTGCATTGACCCGCTGAATTGGTAGTGTTTAGTTCCACGCAGAACTTAGTTAGAGATCTTTTGGCTTGAGTAATTAGAAAAAAAAAAAAATCATATCTTAAGAAAATTACTTTCATTTCAAATAAATATTTTTAACATGTATTCATTCATACAAGCTTGCAATCATGTAAACCATGGTCATAAGATAATAATTATTAACTTATTCTAAAGAATGTAGTTAAAATTCAAATATTAAATTATAATTATTTATTATCTATATTTGTCAAATTTTATAAAAAATAACAAAATACTATTTGTTTTGAAAAGTGAAAACATTTTAAAATATCATTAATTAAGCCGCTTTCATAAAAATTTATTGAATTTCATAGTTTTTTTTTCTACATTTAAATTATACAAACATAATAGATAGATATCAAATAAAATTAAACAAACTTACTCAGATGAGTGGATATATTTCTTTAACACAAGAGTTTTAGTCTATTATAAAAGTGTAAATACTCTTTATATAATGATAATGCCATTAATAAATGAATTATTAGATTTTCTAATTTTATTCTTGAAAAATATGATTTACATTAAAATAAGTAAAAAATATATTATGTTAAATTACACATAGTAAAAGATAAAATATAAATATTACAGGTGATATAGGATATTTGTTAGATAAAATAATGTTAAATCCAGTATTTTAAAGTGTAATACATAAATCAATATATTTTAAAGTAGATAATTTAAATTAAGAAATCAATTATATCAACAGATAAAATAATTTTAATAATATTAATGATAAAATAACTTCTATCAAATTAAAAAAAATTTAATTATATAGATTAAATAAAAATTAGATTACAGTCAATGAAACAAAAAATTGGTTGGCTTTATTAGAAAATAATCCTATTAAAATTAGTCTAGAAAATATATGTTAAAATTTTTTTAATTGAAAATATAAGAAATAATTCTGATATTGAAAAAACAATGTCTTGATTTCTAACTAAATTTCAATCTAGATGAAAGAGGTTGAAGAAAAAATATAAATTTAAAAAAGAAATTGTTGATTAATCTTAACTAGAAAAAAACATTAGTCAAAATTGATAAAAAAATAAAAGGTAACTAAAAATTAATTATATAAATAATATTTAACTTTAATCTCGTTAATAACAAAAATATTAAGTTTGTAACATCTCATTTTCAATTAAATTTAAATCAATAATATTTTAACTTAGATTTAATATATATATATATATATATATATAAATTTGATAAAAAAAATTATTAACTAACTTTAGTTAAGAAATATGACTGAAAAATAGTTATATAAACTATGTTTAACTTTAACTTAAAAGAAACCTATTAACATTAGTTTAAAAATTGATATTGAATTGATAATGTTTTTATTTTAATTAAAATTAAATTAATTATATCATGATTTAAATTGAATTGGTGAAAATGATTGAAGAGAAAATACAAAAATTTGACTAAGAAATCATTTACTAACCTTAATTAAAAAATAACATTAGTTAAAATTGATAAAATAATAATTTTAATAAAAAATAAATGAAAAGTAATTATATAAACTATATTAAACTTTAATATGAAAGAGATTTATTAATATCAATAACAAAATAATATTGAACTCGATTTTAACTAAATTTTAAATAGATTATATTTTACTTTAGACCTAAAGAAAAAGTTAAAGGAAAATGTTTAAATTAATATATATATATATATCTAATTTATTTTTTAAAATTTTTATTTAATAATAAATATTTTTTAATTTTTAAGAAACAATTATTCTCTAATAATTTTTTCTCAAGATATTTTAAGAAAAAAATAATTATTAAATTATTAATTATATAAAAAAAATATCAAAAAGAACAAATCTTTCAAAAAGAATCTTATAAAAAATGAAAAATAATTACTAATTTAAGAGATATTTCTCTAATTGACACGTATATTGACACTTCACAACCGAGACATTTTACACAAATCATTGTAAAACACTTCATATCCACACGATGTCAAATTACACCGCTTTACAGTGAATTTATTTTTTCATTCAGTAAGCGCTGTCATCACTATTCAGAAAAAGATTTTATCCTTCGAATATTCGAATGCAACAACTCACCTCACGTATTAACAAATTTATACTTATAATTCTATCAATAATATTATATTTTTTGGAATCATATATTCATTTGAAGTATATCTGTATAATTCTAATATTTAATTTGATATTCGTACATTTTGTTTAAATTTTTAAACCCTAAGAAAACTTCTATTCATAAAAAGGAAAAGAAATCAACCAATTTATATAAATTAAAAAATAATTGACATATGCAACATGTTTACTAATAAAGAGAGTTTGACAAGAGAAAGATAAAATAGAAAGAAAAAAAAAAGAAGAAGAAATAAATAATACAAAATTGTGCAGATTATGTTACATATATACAATTTTTTTTTTAATTTTTCTTTTGTTATGATAAATAATAATGAGAAAATAATTATTTATTTTAAAAATCAAACATTCTTAAAAAAAATAATATCCATCTTGCTTCCTATTCAACTAAATAAATTTTATATTTTATGATTTGTGTTTTCTGACTCATTATTTGTATGAGGTGGAATAGGGTTTGATTAGGCGCTGAAACTCATTAAACCAATGAATTAGAGAGAAGATGATGAAATATTTAAAGGGGCCGACTTTTGCAGTGCGGCAAATCGCCTACGTGGTAAAACTAGGGATACGTGGCGAGATAGTATACATTGTTGCTTATTATCACAGATGTCCACTTGTGAGCTGGCACAACACGTGGCACTCATCTACTATCTGTCTCGTTCTCCTCCTAACCAGTGAGTGATGTGATACCCTCTCCCTCTGTTCGGTTCCCACTTCCCACCGTTTACATTACAATACAATACACTCTAATATTCTCTCTCATTCTCTCTCTGTTGTAAGCTTCTGGTTCCAACTCTGTGAACTTCCTCACTATGGATGCGGAATCGGAGAAACGTGCATCCACCTCCATTTCTTTTTCTCCCTCCTCTTCCGATACCTCTTCCTGCCACCGCTTGGATCCGCTTGTTGACACAGAAGAGATGGAAGCCGCCGAGACTCTTGCACAGCTGGCAATGCGCGACTCTCACTCCACGCATAAATGCACCAAACCAGGTGTGACTCCAGTCTCGCATCTCTCACCCACTCTTCACTCTGATTCATCCCTTGGACCTGGGGTTAGTTTTCTATGACTATTCTTTTCTAATTTCTTTTACTATTCTTTTATAATTTAATCTTATAATTTCAGCCCAATTTCAACTTCACTATCACAAATAACATTAATGTTTCGCTATTAAATTATATTCTATATTCTATATATATATATATTTATTTATTTATTTATTTATATAGGTGTGAATGAAGCTGATAGCTATTTCAATTTCAAAGTAAATATAGAAGAATGGAATTATATAAGATAAGTTTTCCACAATTGACAGAACCATAAAGAAAATATTAACTATTCTTCTGCAATTTTGAGCCAGGGCATAGTAGTAGGGACCAGTATTTTTCTATTTAAGACTCATTCATGATCTGGGTTGCATTTTTGTATCTTTTTTTAGAAATAGAGAAAGAAAACCCCACATTGTTTGTCACTGAGTGTTAAGTTGATTGATTTTGTTAGCATCAACTTCTGGGATTGAAATTCACTATTAGGCATTTTTTTTATTAAGAAAAAAATATTTATTACATGAATAAGTTTTGAGTAATCTTACTAAAGAAAATAATCATTCTTGATTTTCTTATCTATTCATAACAATTAACTTTAATTATTTACTTATCTTTGCATGTTTTAGAAAACCAAATCCTATATATAATTATTTTGTTAATCCACTAAAGAATATTACTATGATGAAATTCATATTCATGCTCTCTGCAATAACAATTTAATGAAATGGTAGTGTTTATAAGTAAAACAAGCTAATAAAAAGTTTAATATTTTTTAATTTTTTAACCAGGTGATGTTCAGATGACTTCGTTAATGTGCATTTATGTGTCTAAGTATAATATTTTTACTTTCTTTTGGTTTTCTCACTCTGCATACTTTTGATTAACATCTATGTTCTTGCATTTTCTGCAGAAAAAATTTAAACCTTGTCAATTTTTTTCTTTTCTTTTATAAATTGGATAAGTCAATTAAATAAATATCACATCCAATAATTAAAAGAATATCACCAAGTTGTAACATTTTATGCAGGAATTTAGAAATGGTTTAATTTATGGCAGGACCAAGCTATTGCAGGTGAGCAGCTAGATGACAAAATACACAATACTGCATCTGTAGAAACAGAGACTACTCAGCAGGATAACTGCTCCACACACATGGAGGTGGAGCAGGATGCTGATTTATTACCTAACTCAAGTAACTTTTTAGGTCGATGCAACAAGTCAAGAAGAAATTTAACTGAGGTATGAGAGTCTGAATTTTTTTTATACTGCATTTTCTGGGTTTAGTAGACACTTGTAATTTAATTTAATGGGTTTTCTGTTCAGGAAGAAAAAGAAGAGAGAAAGATACGCAGGATATTGGCAAATAGAGAATCAGCTAGGCAGACAATTCGTCGTAGGCAGGTATATACATAGGCAAATCAATTCACCATTGTTAGATTTACTTGTCATGCAAAGTCTAAATCAAACACACACCTAGCACATACTTGATGTGTTTTGCAGAAATGTCATTGTTGACCTCAGTTGTTTCAATTGACAACATGGTTTGTCTATCTGTCTCTGTCGTGACACTAGCCATGATTGTTTTTATAAGTTCCAACTTCTCACAAGGAAGAAAGATTAGAATTTCAACTCTAAGCATCTAATGAATTAATATGCAATGATGGATCAACTTGGTGAGTTTTGGGGGCAATTGTCCCCACAAACTTTTAAATTTTCTCAATATAATATACAGTGTAGTTATAAATTTTTGTAACTGAAGCTAACATGATTAAGCATTTTTTTTTTTTCATTTTGCATGATAACTATAACAAAATATTTTGATTGCATTAAAATTTAGGTGACCAGAACAAAAGTTTAACTTTAAAAAACTTGCCTCCTCTAACGATCCAAAATACAGAAGTTGACAAGTAGTCAATAGTGTGCTATTTTGGGATGGCATATTAAGCATGTTTTTCTTAGTGCCTGATAACTATAATAAGCCATATTTTGATTGTGTTAAGAATTAAGCATCTTGAACGACTATGGGATTGAAATCTTGGATTGGTAGCTGCTTTTCATTTACCATGGTGGCACTACCATGATATAGGTTTCAAAAGTCCATGTTTTACAGTAGAAAATTATTGTAAGAATTTTTTCTTTTTTTGGATAAAATATTCCTCAAAAGTTACCTTTATTTTGACCATCATCTTTTCTTTTTTGTATGATATAAATTATTTAGTTTGTATTATAATATTTAAAATAGCATGTCTTTCTTTCTGCTATGGCATTTTCAAAGTTAGCTGATATATGTTGCTTTTCGAGATTGATAACTATGATCTAAAGCCTCAGTCCTGCCATTTGAGACCCTAGTATGGGTACTGTGTGTATAGCTGTGTTCACTTTTGAAATAAATGCAATGTTTGGTTATTTCTTATTGAAAAAAAAAACTTAGGATTTGCTGTTAATTGATGGCTCCTCTAGCTGTAGATGGTATGGTACTCTAAATTTTCTGTTCTGATCAAAGTAACTACATATTATGTCAAGAAGATATCAAATCTATATTTTTTATTTACAAGATCTTTGAAGCATATTATTCTGTGTAACATTATATTTTTGTACTGGAACAAAAGACTCTCGAATCTATAGTTGAAGTATGAATGTATATGTAAAGGTCATTGCAGATTTCAATCCAATATGTAAATTTGAGTTTTAAAATGAACTATTATAACAGAAAAATGATTCTTTCTGAGTGTGTATTTATTCTGGTTGATCGATTTGACATCAAAATATTTATGGATTTTCTCTGTATATGTATGTGTATATAAAAATGTTTCAGGCTCTGTGTGAGGAGTTAACAAAAAAGGCTGCCACTTTGGTGGTGGAGAATGAAAGTCTAAAGAGGGTATGGTACTATCCATTATTTTATATCTTTTTATTGAGCCACTTTTATTTTCTTTCCTTTCTCATTCCTCTCTATTTTGTTGTACTTATCTGTATGAGGCATCTATTTAAGATATTTATGGTAATTTATTTATCCTATTTGATGTTTTATCTTATAATTCATATTTCTTCCACTTCTTCTGACATTTCTGGCAAAAAGGAGAAAGATTTGGCTTTGAAAGAGTATGAGTCTTTGGAGACTACAAATAAGTACTTAAAGGCACAAGTAAGATGTTTTCATGTGTTAGAAATCTTTAAGCTTAGTATAATTCTTGTTTGCAAAGGACTGGAAAATCAGTGTCATCTTCCATTTGCAGATAGCCAAATCAATAAACACTGAAGTGGAGAAAAGTCCTGTTGAGCCTGAGTCATCTGCGGCTGAGGTAACACCTTTGTCTGGTAACGGTCCATGGTTCCTTTATAACCATTTTCCAGTTCCACAGATATTTTGGCCTTCACCCCTTCCGCCTTCTTATCCAGTTCATTTACCAAATACATCATTTAATTCCATCATCATTCCATCTATTGCTAATATTCCATGTTCTTCTGTGTCAGAATCATATCACAAGCAAAATAACCTTATAAACGATAAACAAACACAAAATCCATTATACATGTTTCCATGTCCTTGGATATTCCCTTTTCCACAGTTTGGAAATGGACAATCATCACCTTCCAGTAGCCTGAAAGATAAACAAGATAATAAACCATGTAGTTCTAGTTCCTCTTTGAATACACTGGCAAATGTGGATTATCAAGCCTGGACAGAGGCTAGACTAATTAATGACCCTCCAAGATTTTCTTTGGATGGAGGTGAGAAGAAAACAGGATGTCACATTATAGAAAAGTATCATGGACCCACACATGGTTGTAATGGTCATGCTTCTGCTTTCAAACAAGAAAACGAACTTCAATTGCATACTGCTCCAAACAATAAAGTATCTTCAACAACTTATATTGCAACAACTTCACTGGAAAAGAAACAAGAACAATTCATTTGCCAGGGGAAAAGTCTAGCGGATGCAGTTGCTGCAGCAGAAGCCAGAAAGAGGAGAAAGGAATTAACAAAGCAGAAAAGCATCCATAATCGTCAGTCCCGGATGCAGTGCTGACTGTGCAATATTTTAAGTTGAAAGAAGCAAGTTCCTCCACACAGGTTAACTTTATCCATTGAGGACCTTCGGAGGAAAAGAGCTGAACAACAAATCATGTATAGCGCCAACTTAGTTGAAGGTTTAAATTTTTTTTCGACAATCTTGCTTGTTTATTTTTAATTTACTTATTAGCAGTTTTTCCTCCCTTCCGGGAGAAAAAGAGACAGTGAAGTTGGTTCCTTAAGCGGAAGCTGACAAAATTTTTCATTGGTAGTTATTGTGACCTGGATTCTTTAACTTCAATTTCTGACTGTAAACATCAGAAATTGTTTATCTCTTGAAAAGACGGACAGAGAAATTTTGGCTTTGTACTTTTATATCCTTCTCGAGAACTGAGATAATCTTTCAGCCGAAGTAGAGATAGTTTATTAGGGTCAAAATTTGGTATTTCCCTATGGTGTGGTAATGACTAATTATGAACAGAATAGAACTTCTGATAGTCTCTCTCATACACACATACAATAATATATATATATATATATATTATTTTTTAGTCAGTACACTATTATGTATATAATAAATACTTTTTTAGCTAAATAATCGGGCTAACACCCAAAATAGAAAAATTCATATAAATGACATCATGAAAACACATTTCAAGTATATCTTAAGTCTGAACACAGTACTCTCTCTGTATATGAGGTTGACTTTACGGGTGTGCATGGATTTCGATTTATCTACTTTAATTCACTTTCAATTCAATTTAATATTTTCGTTTATATTTGTATATTGGAACATGCAATTCTGTTATCCTATGTCATTCTAATGGATGTTCAAATTCACCTTTAATCTTCCATTGATTTTCTCAAATAATTTACATAATTGTTTTAGTGTTATAATTTAAAAACAATTTTACATCCATCATCATCTGCTATCAATTCTTTCATTGATTTTCTCAGTTAATTTACATCAGTGTTTGTGTTATAATTTAGAAACAATTTTACAATCTCCTGCTATCAATGGTAAGTGTTGGATTTGGTTCAGTGACATCTTGATAACTGGATGTCTCTGAACTTCAGAAAACAATGCAGCAGTTCATTTTTAAGGATGATTTTCATTTGCAAAATCTTGTGGGGGTGACATTTCTTTAAAATGAGTACTATTTTCTTCTTAATATATAGATTATTATAAATATTGTATATATATATATATTATATACTATATATTATATATTATATTTTATATTTTCCTTCATGGTCACCGGAGAAAGATATGACAGTTGGTGATAGAGTTGAGACAATGTTTAATCCTACCACTTATTATAGAGATTAAGAGTTATTAAGAGAAGAAAAAGTGAGTGATTTTTAGATGCAGGTGATGAATAAATGGTCACAAAGTGCAGTTAAATTCTTTTTCATTCAGCTAAAAGAAATAACTAGATATATATACAATGTAGAAAAAGAAAAAAAAATCCTCAACTATTTTTTTTTTGTTGCCAAATAAATTTCCCAATCCTTTTTTCTTTATATTTTTAAAAAATCTTGTGTATTCAAATTTCTTATGCTGACTGTCCACTACGGTTCAATACATGGTCATTGGCTTATAGACAAGTATCGGACTTCTCACAGTGTGTTTAGAGTCGTCCCATTCAAGTGACGCCGATTGCACAAATGTCTCCTGGTACATTGGAGGCCCCTTCAGCACAACCTTAAACGTCAGTTTTTGGTGCAATTGAGTAAAATGCAATGTATCTGGGATGACCTTAACAGAAAGACCTTTAGGGGCAGTAACTTTAGCCTTGTAAGTTGAATTTCCAAATCCTACATTAGTCACAGTCCGATAGAAAACTGCAGAAATTCTATCGCTGGCATCTAAGAGTTGGATATGCATGCTGGGGTAGTTGATTCCATCAGTTCCTGGCTCGGTCTTAATGCTTGTGCAGTTGAAATCTTTTATGCCAATTAGTATGCCAATGTTGGTGTTGTTGAAATCTTCTTTGCAAAGGAAGGAGATATAGGAGGACACTCCAATGTCGTAAACCAGACCAGGATGTAATGCTTTTACAGGGTCAATCTGTCCTGACCCAGACCCCAGTAGCGTGAACTCGTCACTGATTTTGATGGGAGTGGCTGAACAGTAGAGACAAAATTGTTAGATTTGAAAGTGAAAATTTTCCTGTCAACTAACAATTTTAGCACATGCAATATTTTAATTTTCTCACCAGTGGTCATGAGAGCAGATTTAATTGCAGCAGGACTCCAGTCAGGGTGGAAGGATTTGACATAGGCAGCTATTGCAGTGGCATGTGGGCATGACATAGATGTTCCTGATAATACGTTAAATACGCCATGACGATTGTCTTCATCGTACCCTGTTATTGATGCCAGTTTGGAATGAGCAGCTAGTATGTCCACTCCCGGGGCAGTCAAGTCAGGCTTCACATACACAGTAAATAGAAATTTAGAAGCCAAACAAAAAGGAACAAAAGGGAGAGATATAGAGAGATATCACCTTGAGAATATTTGGGGTGACCGTTTGAGGACCTTTAGATGAAAAAGAAGCAAGCAATGGAGCAGCGACTTTTTTAGCTGTTGTCTTGTAAATAACAGCTTTAGCATTCCTGAATTACAATGCAGTGCAGATGTTTCTTTAGGTTATTTAACTTGAAAGAGTTATGTCACTACCCATTTGAGAATGGTGAAAGAAAAAAGTACTTTGTGGTATTGATGTAGAGATCAATGGTGTTGTTTACAGTACTGGCTTGAATAAAGGTAGCTGGAATAACCGTGGTGTAGGAATTGTCTAATTCCTGTTTATGGACTACAATAGTTCCTTCTCCCCCCAGTTCTTTGATGGTGAAGTCCTGAGTGCCCGACCCCCCAACGCAATATACTATCCTGCCCTTCACCTTTTCCTCGTTTAGAGTCCCATAATCACAAGCACTAAGCCATAATTATAACCATCAGCATTAGTATTCTCAGACCGATCATAATCTTTAATCAACAATTTTTTGCAAACAAATCAGGATCAAGTATGAAGAACAGTACCTAGCATAGCCATAGACATCTCCGGAGTTCCCCGCAAGGAGTCCACTAGTCAATGGATACATCTTCTTCTTGGAGGAAAAGGTATTAATAGACAGTCCCTACCATATGTCAATCAAATAAGCCATACATTTTTTAATCATCAAATTGTTTTTCATCTCCAGTCAAAATCTTTACACTGTCAATTATTTCACACTAGACATAACTTTTAAAATTGTTACTACAAAAATTAACAAATTATCAATTATGTTAAGAGCAAATTTTGTACTCACAAATTTTAAGAATATTAGCATGAAAGGTAAGAGAGCCTCTAAACTTATTTTAAATAAAAATGTAGTTAAGCAATTTTATTTGGTGTAATTAAGAAATTATACACAACCATTTTTAAGTTAAAAAAAAAAAAAAGTTAAAATATCAAATTTGATTGAAAATAACCCCAATATATTGTTTAACTCTATCTATTTTTTTTTATGCTTTTAACTATTTCTATTTAAAATAAGTTACACAACATCCAAATTCAATAAAGATACATTGTTGTCATTATTTCATGTTAATATGTTATTAGATGACAATGCTATGGATTCATTTAAGTTGAATTATGGCAACATTGTTAGAAGTTGTATCAACTTTCAAACCACAAACGCATGAAACTACTAAACTTAACTTACCGTTGCGTTCCTTCCATTACCGAATGCAGCAACTGTAATGAACTGTCTATCAATGGTGGAAGCAGCCACAGTCAAAATCCAGGGGGCGACGTTCTCGACGGACATGGGGGTAGGGCCAGCGTTGCCAGCGGAGCAAGAAGTGAGAATACCTTTGGTCATAGCATGGAATGCTCCGATGGCAATTGGGTCGGTGAGGAAGTCTTGTGCGGGGCCTCCGATGGACACGGAGAGGAAGTTGACGCCGTCGGCAATGGCCTGATCGAAGCCGGCGAGCATGTCCATGTCGCTGCAGCCGGCGGACCAGCATACCTTGTACATGGCCAGGCGGGCTGATGGGACGCCACCCCTCGCCGTGCCTTTGCCAATGCCGTACAGACTCGCTCCCTTCACCACTACGCCCGCCGCCGTAGAGGACGTGTGAGTGCCATGACCGATGTCATCCGCCGGACTCATGTTGTCGAAGCTTGAGCCGCTCTTGTCCAGATTGAAGTAGTTGGCTCCGATTACCTTGCTGCCATTCATTCATTTCTCATGAACTCTAATTAACCTTTCATCAAAATATATATGAATTTCGCCACAATAAGTGACTTAACTGTTATAATTTTGTTAAATATATTTTTGGTGGTTATTATACTTTTGCTTGATAACTAATTAATAAGGTATAGTCTAAATTTACTTGTAATAATTATCCTTACACACTCATTTGGAAAAGTTATTATATAAGATTATGTAGTGTGAGTAATTTATATGTGACAAAGAATCACAGTTTTCAATTTATTTTAAAAAGTGTGTTAGTTATGTTATTTTGAATACGTTTAACATCTTCCTACCATTAGATAATAATAAAATAATTAGATGCTTTCTGCTTCCATGCATTTTATAGACATTAATGTTTGTGTTTTTGTTGATTGGAGAAATATAAGTGATGCATAGAAGAAGAGTACTTGTTGCAGCCAGTAAAGTTTGCTCCTTTTTCGCATTTGCCTTTCCATCTACGTGGAGGAGGTCCATAACCCGAATCATTGAAACTGGGGCAATCAAGCCAAATGCCTGTTTAAATAGAACACCAATTTATCATCTGTTTTCACAATTACTATTACACAAATGTATTCTTCCTACCTGTATCCAACACGCCCACAATAATGTTACTTTCTATGATGGGATTTCTCTTCACTTTTAGGGGCATTCCTAGAAAATCCCACGACCTTGTCGTGTGTAGTTTCCGGATTTTATTCGGAAACACAGAAACCACACCCTCCTCCTCTGCACAAAATCAAATACCAATGCATAATTCTTAAACAACATTTAATACATCACTTCACTATACCAACCTAATGTAGGAGTAAGTAACTACCTTTGAGTCTCTCTACCTCATTTGGCAGAAGTCGTGCAGCAAATCCGTTCAAGCTCTTTCCATAACTATGTATTCTGGACTCTCTGGCTAACTGCTTGCTGAAGTAAAACAAATAAAAAACAGCCATTGGTCATAGAAAAAAAGAACAATCAAATGCATTACTATTTGATAATAAAGATCCTTACTTTCCAATAGCAGTCTCTAGCAAGTTGTGGTGGTGGCTTTCCACTGCATAGGTTCTATCCGCAGGTAGTTCTCCCATATATACAATATATGGCTGTTTTATTTTTTTCCACAAAATTCATGCAATCAAGAAAAGTGTAATAAAATAAGCATATATAATCAGTGGGAGCAGTAATCATTCTGAAAAATATTCCCAATAAGTTGGGTAACTGACTCTTCAATTGGGCATGGGCATAGGCATACCTTTCTTTCATTTTGATTTGATCCTTGAACGGGCAAATGATAGTGACAGTAGAAGGTTAGTAGTAGTAACAGTAGCAAATTTTGTAACATCTTTACTGAATTATTCCTTTTCCAACAGACACTCTTCTGTCCAAAAGAAAAAGGTTTTATGTTGATGAACAAAGCAAGTAGTTTATAAACTGATAATTTGTTCTTCCGTATATAGTGCAAGTGGAGTAGTTTGTGCAGGAATGTGAAAAAAATGTCATTGTAAGAGCAGAAGTTAAGCCAATGAGAGTGAAGGAATCAGTATTTGGTGGCTTGGATTTTGGATCTCAGTCAAGAAACCACTATTATTACGAAAATGTGGATGAATCGATGATGCATTCAACCGCAACAGTTTATTAGAAATGTAACAAAGTGCAGTGTGATTCGTTCAGCCCAACACTGCGTTGATTTGGAAAAGACTAAATCAAAGCCCAAAACGTAACCCTCATATTACAACGCTCGACAAAAAAGGTGTGACAACACTCTTCCACACGTTCTTCTATGAGTTATTAATTAAATTTTCTTAGCTTCACCAGAAGAAAAGAAAATAGCCAATCTATTTTTAAATTATTTAAATTTTATTTTTGTGTTTGAATTCGTGTAATGATTTTCTCTCCTATTAAATTGAAACAAACGAACAAACTATTACATTAATGAAGTTTTTTCTCCTAAAATTTCTCTACACACTATTTTAACACGAAATGTTATTCTATTTTAACTCTTTTAATTCAATTTTTTTATAAAATTTTATTAATGATTTTTAACTTGATTACACTAATTTTTTGTTTTCATTTTAATAAAAAATTCCTTTTTGTTTTTACTTTATTTTTCCTATTTTAAAAAATATATATAAAAAACTGAAAAAACAATATTTCATACTTCTTTTATTTTATATTCTCTATATAAATTGAAATGAATGAAATTAAAAATTTTTAAAACAAATAATTCACTAATCAGACAAACTCAAATAGGATATATTTAGAGGTAAAATAAGATCGTTTTCTTTCTTAACGATAATCAAACTCTTTTTGTTTTTTCTGTATATCTTAAAATAGATAATAATATTATTAGGTAATTTTAAACTACAATTTATTACATGATCCTTATTAATCTCTATATTATATGTACTTTTTTATTTTTAAATATAAAATAAAATAGTTAATGATATTTAAGACGTAAATATGTTTTTATTCCTCTAATTTTAAAATAGTTTCTTTATTAATTTTTTAATTTTTATTTTTGTCAAACTTGAGTCGAAAGATGCGTATGGAAACAAACCTGACATAAGAAGATATTATTAGACTTCATTCTCTTGTTGTAGGAATTCGTACCAAAGAACATCTTATTTAATGTTTTAATTTTTTATTCACAACTCACCTTATAATAAGGGGTGTATTGTTCTTCATCCCATGTTATGAAACTTAATTAAATTATTCAAATTTTTAATTTTTAAACAAATTAACTTAAATTTGACGGATTATAATATCAATAATAATCATTAAAAACATAATAATTACAAACACTTTTACCTGTAACAACAATGGATAAATACTGGTTTTTGTTCTATTATTCATCTACAGAGTTTTTCTTTATCAATACATGTAAAATTCTGGTACAATTTGTCATCCACATAACCAATTTCATAGTTTGAAATTAGCAAGAATGGCATAGTTTGAATGAGTTTTCCTTCAACCAGTCATATAATTCTCAGAGAAAACAAAACCCTAATTAAATCATTACGTTAATAATGATTAGTAATAAAAAAACAAGAATGCTTCAAGTTTAAGATTGAAACTTCTGCAGTAGAAAGATGTCAGCAAACTTTAAAATCATAGAACGGCAATGATTGCATGCATGCTGTTAAATTATAATTTGATTTTTTGAAATGTGGAGAAAGACCTTTTGCTATTCTTTACATTGATAATGTCTTTTCGGAATGAAGAAGACGATTGTTTGCATATTCTGTTTGAATTTTGAAAGCCATTTTCGTTCACTCATTCTCAACATTTTCATCCACTTTTTCTCTCCCCAACATATATCCACTTAAGCTTGTCTCCTCATCTGTGATATCAAGATCCACAACGTACAGCATAGGATTCTTTTTTACAATTTTAATTATATCCTTCATCCACACATAAATATTAACAATCTAAGAGATTATCAAGATTATACACTTTTATTAAAATAAATCAAGTTATCATTCCGTTTCATATTTTATTTTTAAAAACATTGATATTTCACAAATCTAAAATAGTCTAAAACTTTTCCAACATATTGGAATAAGTCTTCCAAGTTGAGACTAAGAAGGAATAAGTCATCATGAAGCACAATTCATATAGATATGCACAAGTATTATTACATACAATTCAAAGCATTGGAGAAATTAAAGAACAGAAATCATATTATATTTGATTATGAAGTTTTAGAACGTGTACTTCTAGAAGTGGGGATTGGTAACCCAATATTCAATACTAGTTAAGCTTGCATAGCCGATAGTGGATTATGACTGTATCCTCCAACTAGATCGAGGTCATTCAGAATTTTAGTTTTATAAATAGTTATGCCAAACAACGCAAACTATATTGATGTGATATATCATCATATGCTAAGTTGCAGAATTTGGTCCAGAATTTATATTGATGATCATAGTAAGTGGTAAAAGGGCCAAAATGTGTGCATACCACGCACTTTATGTAAGTGAAGAGGAGTCTGCTATATATCGCACCATGAACACATTCGTGAGAGAAAACTACAACCATCAATTAGTCAACTTGAATGATCATTGAACAATCATCAATTATAAGTATTTGTTATTGGTAGGATCGAACTGAAATTTTGATAACAGGTTCAACACGTATGATTCTTTAATCTGAATGGTTAGATTGGTGATTAGTGTTCCTATGGAGTGAGTTTTTGTATCTGCATAAAACTATTTTTGGAGTGTTTGATTTGATGAGTGAGAAGGAGGATGAGATAAGTGGGGGTGTATGCATGGCACGAGGAACACGAAGGAAAATATATAAATTGTAGCAGCCCTCGTGGGAGATTAAAAGGGAACATGGCCATGTGAATTTCTCTGATCCATTACCCATCCAGTTTCAATTTTCAGAATGAAAACCAGACAAATTTATTAAACCATCAAACGTAATTACACACGCACCTCAACATCACGCTCATGACATTCTTTCTTTCTACTTTCTGCATCTTTTATCATCCTATCTGCAACCCAATAACGTAAATATTAAACCTAAATTAATCACACCTTTTGTTTCCTTTCACACACAAATTGGACGTATTTAATTTTAATTCTCATTCATTATCCGTTCAGTTAATCTAACTATAATAGTTTATTTAGTATTTTATGATTGTCAACTAAAATAATGGATCAGACATTCAAAACTTAAACACTCAATTTCATTGGCAATTTTAATGATTAATCTCATTTTCTTCATTGCCTCATTTGAATGTGTTGTAAGGTAATTAAAAAACATAAACATGCATACAGATACATAATATATATATATATATATATATATATATATATATATATTGTAAACTAAGGTATCTATAATTTCTAGTTGTTATTAATGAATGATTTATTTTATAGTGAATACATTTTTTTATTTAATGTTATATACTATAAATTCGAATAATTAATTAAACACAGGTATCATATAAGTATGAATTTTTGTTATATTATTATATTCTAATATTAAAACTTGAATTTGGTGAAGTCTGAGTTTTGACAGCTTAACATGTTAGACCTTTTTTTCTTTTCTCTATTTGAATTCAGTAAAGTTAGAACTTTTAGTTTATTTTCTAGAGTTTTTATAAATTAATTAGTTAGAATTTAAATCAATATTTTTCAGGGGTAGGGCATACTAGATTATATTGTACTTTATAATTTATATTAAATATTATTACATTGCTCAATCATTTATTAGTGAATAATTTTATATCAAAATGCCTATATAATTAATTGTATTGAAAGCTATTTTACAGACTTCATCTCTGTAACATTTTATGTTTCCAAAATTAGTTAATATCTCCTTTATATGTTTTAAAATTGATGTAGTACTATATTTAATAAAAATATACAAAAAAAATATAAAGTATTTGATTATCTTCTCATTCACGGAAAAACACATAGTTAATTATATTTCAACGAGTTTATTAATAAAATTCACATTTTACATAAATTATAAATTTATGGAAGATGTAATAAATTCATTTTTCCTTTGACAACAGTTTGTGAGTTCTTGATGTCTTTCTTCCTCTCTCTCCATATAAAGTATAAATTTTTTTATATAATTTTAAAAATTATTTTACACTTATTAAAAAAATTTATTTTAATGTATAATATAATTTTCAAAATCACAAGTAAACGTTGAGTTTAAGATGTAAATATTTAATTTTTTGAAAAATTTTAGATACATAATTATTATGTTGATGTTATATTATGCAACGGTTGGGTTTTACAAGTTTCACAATTTTATAAAAAATAAAAAGAGTAAGTGTAAGAAGTTTTGTATCACTTGAATTTTAAAACATGATTTCTTATTACTATTTTAAAAAAAATATATAAATAAATAATTGTTTATTTAAAAAGAAACTAAATATATGCGAAATATTATGAAAGAAAAAAATTATATGCAGTTTTAATGTATTTTTAGTGTTATCTTTTAATTGGAATTTGAGTTTTATTTCAGTAATTTGTACAATAAATATTTACATTAAATAAAGCATAGGTTTTTAAAGTGGACTGCATTTAATTAGAGAATAGTATTAAAATGATCTAATAACTGCATTTAAGTTTTGACAATGAAATATGAGTATTAGATTTGAATTATGTTGAAAATATAAGATTGTTTTTTTTATTCAGGATTTGTTTGAACGAACGACACTTGTAAGAAAAAATATTAACCACAGAATGCAAGTCATCACTGCAAATTCTGTGGCGCTCTGCACTGATCCAGAATTGAATTCAAAGATAGTTATCCAAATGCACTGTTAAAAACAAGAAACAAAAACAACTGTATAGAGCTTATTCAATGTTACTTCTATAATCCATTAGAATCGCAGAACACACTGACACGACACCATTCAAACTTCAGCACCCGTCCCCTATTCATTGCATCAGTCATTTTCCCCCACAATCACTCACCTAATTGCACCCCTCCAAGAAAATAAATCTTCAATTCCCCCATTCACGATCTTTTATTTATGTAGCGGCTTTAAACAATCTCAAGATAATCAAGGATCACAGATATATACGCAAGAGTAAGAATTTTACAACCAAAAACTTGGTGAAAATAGGAGCTTCTATGAAGAAATAAGTAACAAGAACCCAAGTGTTAAAGGCAAATTATTACAACAAGCATAGTTAGGAATATGGATTGATTGAGATATTTATTATGAATGGTGTTGTTGGGTTCCTTGATCACGCACCTTTACGTGAAGGCCGCAACTGAAAGTTGCAGTGAGGCCAGGCGAAAAACGCGGGATGTGATGATGCGGTGCCACTAGTTCGATGTGGAACCTCCGAAGTAATGAAATGGCGACACTCTTGAACTCCAACAGAGCCATTTCTTTGCCCAAACACACCCTCATCCCTGCTTGAAAAACTGGGTACTTGAACGGATTCTGAGGACAAAACACCCCATTCTTTAACCACCTTTCTGGCTTGAACTCTAAGCAATCCCAACCCCATATTTCCTCCAAACGACCCATCGCGTAAGGATGGTAAGTAACCCTAGTCCCTCTCTTCACAAAAGTCCCATCAGGCAACACATCATCCTCCAAACAAAACTTTGAATCGAATTGAATTGGAGGGTACAGCCTCATGCTCTCATAGGCTGCGGCTTGTAAATAGTGAAGTTGTTGAAGCTCCTCGAAGCTTGAGATATCTTTGTTCTTGTCTGGTCCAATTACTCGTTCTGCTTCTACAACAATCTTGGACTCCACTTCGGGGTGTTTTGCAAGTAGCCAGAAGAAGCTGGTGAGAGCCGAAGCCACGGTGTCACGACCAGCTAGTAAGAAACATACGATAATATCTTTCAAGTATGTGTCATCGTTGACAGTACTCATGAACCGTGACAACAAGTCCTCGTGAGTCGAAAACCCCATTTTTCTTCTTTGTCTTATGACCTCTTTGGCTAAGATGTTGATCATTTTAACCGCTTTTTGTAGCTTCTTCTCCGTGCCTACGTTGAGGAACCTTTTCACCTTCCAAATTAGAGGGGACACCGACATGGCTCTCTCCGCGGACAACTTCGACGCCAAGTCAAAGGAAACAGCGAAGTCAGACATAGGCAAAGACAGCTCCAGACACATAGGGTCCAGCCCGAAGGAGATTTTACAAATGCTGTCGAACGAGAATCTCTTGAAAACGTCCTGCAAATCCAAAACACCCTCGTTTTGTTTCGTGAGAACAAGGAGAGGGACGAGTCGGTGTAGGATTTCGACTTTGACAACCTCGAAAGCGAAGGATCGTATAGAGGTCTTGCTGAGTTCCAAACTGGCCATGTTCTTCTGGAAGCTCCAGGAGTCTCCGTCGACGTTGAAGATTCCTCGGCCGAGGAAATCGCCGAGGATGGCGGAGAATGTTTTCCCCTTGGGGAAATTGTCGAACCTGGTCTTGAGGACGTACTCGACGTTGTCGGGGTTGGCGGTGATCGTGTTTCGGAGGACGTGGATGTGGATGGTTTTGGTGGGGGAGTTTCGGAGGAGATGAGCGTACCAATCGCAAAGGTTGTGGAAGGTTTTGGACCAGCTTGAAGTGAGATAGGCCTGGCAAGTTTCGCAGTTACAGAAGAACATGTTTATTCTGGGCCAGCGAAAGGATAGAGATGAAAAAAGAGTGAGAGTGATGAAGGTGATTATGGCCACTGAAAGACACAGTGTGCCAAAGGAGACGCTAGAGAAGAACTGCATCAGAGAGCACAGAGTAAAAGGTTGAAGCTCCATTGATGGATAGTGATAAAACACAGGACAGTGAGAATATATCTACAATAAAAATATTAGATGGAAGATATATACTACCATGACTATAGTTTTCTTCATTTTCTTTAAATGATATTTGAAAAGAAATAAATATTTTTTTTGTGACCAAAGTTTATATAATAATTGGGTATCAGTGGTTCCGATTAATTTTTTTAATAAATTATTATTTTTTATAAATAAATTTTGTGTCCTATAAAGATTGACTATAATTATAACTAATGATTATATTTTATAAAATAATTTCACGTGGTGGTACAAATCATGAATATATGTATTTCTATTATTATATAAAAATCAATGATTTTGTGTTACGTGATATATATATATATATATATATATATATATATGATATAAACTATTTTCATTTTCATGGGTATGTACATTAAAAAAGAGTTGAATGTAAAACATTCATTTCCTTTTTAATTTGTCTTTCTCAACATTAATTTCCATAGAAATTTAGATAAAAAATTGCATGTTTTATATTTTAAGGAATCAAAACAATACCAAAAAATTTAGAATAGTGAGAATTAAACTTGAATAATTTAGATCGATGACAAAACATATTCTTTCTATATAAAAACTAATTTATAGTTACTTTCAAACAGGTTACATAGGACATTGAGTCACGTGCAATTGAAAAGGATATGTAATAAGAGATAGCTTGTCAATTATTTAACCATTTTAGTATTTTCTTTTTCAATAAACCAATAACATTACTGTGGGTAAAGAGTATCCAAACCCATAAATATTTAACCTAACAAAATTAATTAATAACGAAGTGAGTAACAAAAATCACTTTTTCATCCCTAGCGGTTAAGATAAACTTTAAACATAATTCGTAAAAATTATTATAACTCTACGTTATCTTAAAATTGATTTTTCAATTATATATTGAATATATTATAATTTAATATTATTTTTAATTAATATAAATTTTTTTTATATAACTTTATTTTTAATAAATATGAATTTATTAATAAATAACTCAAATTAAATTATTAATAAATAATTTAATTTAAATTTATAAATCTAAATCATCTTTAAAATTGATTAAAAAAAATGAAATTTATATATTTTCATATTTTATAATTTAATCGTATTTTTAATAAATATATAAAATTTTTCAAAAAATTTGACAGATTTAATCCTGTGAGAGAAAATTAAAATAATGAGGGTTTACTTAGGGCTAAGATTACACCCAAAATGAAATAATCTCATTGAGTGATAGAAAAATTAATGTGCAACATCCTTCCATCATCCACTCAACACTCTGCCCCACTAACCATTGACCAACCTTAACACCTTGTCCCCTCACCCATAATATTAATGTCTATATTTAATAAAAAACATCATGACTTATGAAAAAAAAAATTTAAGTTTTTTTATAAAATCTTTAATTTTTGGTTTTTTTTTTTCTGTATTCACGGTAATTTTTATATTTTTTGTTTTTTAAAAAAATCAATTCAATCTTCCAATTTTAAAAAATATGTGATTTTAATATTTTTATATCTAAATTTAGTATTTAATAATAATTTTTTTACTTTAATAAAATTGATAAAAATAAATATAACTTTAATTATTATTTACAGTTAACTTTAATATTTATTTAATATTATAAGATTAATAAAATTTTTAAAATTATATAATTTTAAAAGTTAAAGGACTAAATTAATCCTTAAAAAAAATTAAAATAATTTTTGAGACAAGTATAAGAAAAAAAAAATTTAACCCATAATTTGTTTTTATAAAAATTAAAATAAAAGATCTTATTTATATAAGTTATTAAAACTGTTTGTTACGCATTTAGCTATTAAAAATATAAATGAATTCATTTATATTTTTAATTTTAAAAAAGTACAGATTTTATAATTCATAATTTTTATTGATTATATATATATATATATATATATATGAGATACATCAATGATGTTATAAAGAAGGTTAGATAAATAAAATACTCACATTATTAACTATAATTTTTAAAAATTATATCTAAGGAGTTCGATTACTTGTATCCAACAATATAAAAACAATTTTTTTTATTATCTTAATTCTATTCATTAGTATCTTCATATTTAACTTTAAACTAACCATAATTTATAATAAAAAAAATTAAAAAAACTATTAAAAAAATATCAAATTTAAAAGTAATAAATTAAAAAAAAATTTCGAGGACTTAAATATATATTTAATAGAAAAAATATCGAAACATTTTTAAAGTTGCTGTATACTTATTTAAAGTAGTTTTTGGTTTTATATTTTGTTGTTTCCAGTTTTCAAGAAGTTATTGTTGAACAAAAAGTATCTTTAATTGGCAATAGAAGTAGCCACCAAAAGTTATACAACAATTAAACAATGATTGGTGGCAAAAATTTTACCTTCAATATTTTATGGGATCACTAAAAATACTTCTTGAAATTTTCTGTTTTCCTCAATTGAAAGTTAGGGTAAGAAGCACATAGATGATTAGTCACACTTCAACTAGAGAGAACAAAAATAGAATTTTAGGAAGTGCTGGATTAATTACATAACAGATTTATCTATTTTTATGTGAATTTAAACATTGTAGGTTAAACCATCGTAGTTTTAAAGAGGTTCTATTAAAGAAAGATGATATTCCTCAAACATTCGGTCTCACACAATTTGTGAAACAATTTAATTCACAAAAGGACATGTAGTATTGTTTTAACACAGAAACAAAACAACCAAGTAAGAACTAACTAGCTAGCCAACAACATTATGAAGCACTTCCTTCACTGGAGGAGCTAGTAAAGAATCTGTTGAAGATCATCATTCATGGTTCGCAACTTGTTGTACACTGCATGCCATCCAGCTTGTGTAGGGTGCACAAGATCCCAGAAGAAAGCAGATTTGGGGTCATCACATACCCTATATTTCTTAACATTGTTGTCCACACTCCCACACGAGTAGTTACTGCTCACACCAACACAACATGGCTTCAACTTGTTCCGAATGTTGTGTGTGGAAGGGTGGTTCAACACTGACATGAAGCTGTCATAAAGGTTAAGAATTAGGAAGGTGGAAAGGTTCTTGGTTTGTTGGTTCAATTTGGTCACTGCTTGGTTCAAGAGGGTGTTGTGGAGAAGCACGAAGGCGTTGGAGGTTTCATTGCAGCGTTGGAATGAGGTTGAGGCTGTGATCTGGGGAAGGCATCCAAGGGGTTGTAGAGCACCCACCACTATTTTCTTCACTCCTAACTCTTTTATGCGAATCAGATTGATCGTTGTTTGATTAACCACTGAGGCCACGAAAGTTGCTAAATCCTACACACACACATGCAAATTAAGAGTGGTCATTGTTAAATAAAATCAAACACTAACACAATCTTCACTAACATACTTTCTAATAGAGAGTGTCTTCATTAGAAAGAGTTTTTGTAATTTCTAACCAATTATAAAATCTGCTAGAAAGTTATCATTTTACTCCTCTTATCAAGTAAATAAGACATCAAAACTCTTTGGTGTTAGGTGTATACAATTACATTGATTTAATATATTCTTGTTGTTTTTTTCCTTGGGCTGTTGTTACAATTGGACATAATTGTGCCTGAAGTTTATAGCTAGCCCACCTAAAGCTTTATTGGACCCAAAAAAAAGCCTACTAAAAGATAATAGTATAGAAAAATGTGAACAGATTGGGCCCTTCTGTCATGTTCTATAACTTTTACTGATAACTTTTATCTATGAATAACAGTGAAAGCTTTTTCAGATGGTGTCTTAATTTTACATTTCTTTAATGAAATTTCGAAAGAAACTAACCAACTTGCCCACAATGAAATATTAGCTACACAAAATACTTCTATTCTAATTTGAAAGGCACATGAGACACTATATTCATATACAATGAAATAGGGTTTAATCAAAATTTGGAGGAAAAAGGAAAGAGTCTACAATTAAACATGGTGCAAATGGTGAGATTTTTGTTTTCTTAAAAGAAGGAAAATAAATCTCAAAAGTGAAAAGTACATGAAATGTATACCCTTGACTAGAATAAGTAAAAAGTGAAATGAAATTGTTTACCTGAGAGGAATTTGTTTGAGTGAAATGACTGTAGTCATTTCCAGCGACAGAAACAAGTGCAACTGAGTTGGTGAGATCTAAGGCAGAGTAGACTTTGTCTTTGATGAGGTTCTGCAAGAAATCGATCTGGGTTGTCATGTTTGGGAGTGGAACCGACGTGTTAAACACACCAGTACCACCAAATGCAAAGTTCATCCCATATTTTACATATTCTGGCATCACTTTTCTATATCTGTAGGGAATTGGTGATTTCACTTTCAAATACTTAGCTGCAACACAACCACACCTACTTTTGTTATAATATGTTTGCTTTAAAGTTACAAGAATCTTTTTTTAATAAAATTATACATTTCAATACATAAATTGGAAAGAAGGGATTTGTTCATGTATTATTTGTAATGCTAACAATCATCATTAAATATTAAATTTAAATATAAAAATAAGTAAAATCACATATTTTTAGAATGAGAGATTCTTTTCTTAATTGGGTGAGCCAATAACAAGTATTGGTAATTAAAGAAATGAAAGAAAACAAAGTAATTAATTAGTATTTGAGGAGCAAATACTTTTAGTGTTTAGAGTTGAGGTGTAATCCTGGTAAAGTAAGAGAAGGCTTTTACTTTTATTGACAAAGCTGCAGAAGTCTAGATGAGAAACAGTGGTGATAAAAGACTCCATTTTTGGGAGAAGAAAAATAATTAGTATGTGCCAAAGCCAAAGACTCTTTGGTATTTGACCAAAGAAATAATGATGGAATATGCAACTTACATACCAACCCTTTTTCCATTCTACAAAACAAATCAAATTATAACTCTAGTGGAGCACTGAATGTTAAAGCAATGATTACTAATAGTAATGATAAGGCAAAAGCGTACGCATCCAAAGCATGGTGTCACGCGAGAGAGAGTAAAGAACATGCCACAAATAATTCTGAGATGAAAAAGCAGGATAAAACGCAGTTCCAACGCAACATACAAACGGAAAAGAGAGTAAAAAAGGAATTGAGATAAAGTGACATGTTGCAACATAACATAAGCACAATAAAATGCACCATTTTAATGGCAAAAAAGAAGAGCAAAAGGTCAGAATCAATAAATACACAATTAGCACGACAAAAGGAAAAGTGGAAGGCCAGCAGAGAAAATGAACCCCACCTATTGAACTTCTATAAACAATAGTTTTGTCTAGCATAACAGTGTTGCATTATACAATAGTCTATAATAATTTGATGTGAAATGAAACAAAGCAGGTCCAAAAGCAAAAACTTTTGTAGAGAAAGAAAAGCTAAAGATTAAAAAAAGGGGTAGGAGTTGATGAGAGTTGATGAGTTGAGAAGTATGGAGAAGTGTTGAGTTGCACATACCAATGTAATCGGTGAGGACTCTACCGTCTGAAAATCTGCCGGCAGGCTTACCGGGAAAGGTGATGCCATAAGGGTCTTTCCATGAGTTTGAAACAGCTTTCTGAATGTTGCCTGTGTCAGCATAAGAGTCTCCGAAAACGAACAACTTTGTTGGACCATGATGATGATGATGATGGTGATGATGATGATGGCCAGCCTCTGCTTGCAACACCCTTTCTCCTGAAATAATCAATTTTGAGGTTCTCATCAATCGTTAAGAAATTTCCCATAAGAAGAAACAGAAAGTAGGAACACACAAATATGAGACATATTTGTTTATGCTTATATTATGTTGTTATACCTGAGAGAATTAGAACTAAGAAAAGAGTGAGGAGATGGAAGCAGTGGTTGTGGAAGTTCATGATGAAGAAGTGTGAGGAAATTTGAAGAGAAAAAAAGCTTAGTTTTGAGGGAAGAGATGCCAGAGGAGAGGTATGTAGCAGCACTTGTTTGGTGTCTACTGTATCAAGAGCTGCGCGACGAGAGTGAAGAAGAAAACTGATCATGCGTTTTTATTTTATAGGGAGTGAGGCCTGGCTAAAGCAAATTTTTTTTCTTTTCTTTCCTTTTTCTTTTTCTTTGCTACACGGTCTAATTTACTTTTACAATTATTAAATAATAGCTTTTGACAAAATTTGTGTTTAATGATGTTTTCTAAAGAAATTAATTTTCATTCATGGTAAGTTGAAAAACTTTTTAATAGTTAATTAATTAAATATTATTTTATATATGAATTTTAAAAATTATTTATTATAAAAATTAATAAATTCATTATATATGATAATTTAAATTTTGTTTTTATTCCAGTACTCCGAGAGGTAATAAATTTGAATTTAAAAAACAAAAAATCAATATTATTCATATTAAAAATTCATTTACAAAAATTATATATAGAAATAAAATAAAAATAAAAAATCAAGAAATAATAAATTTAAATTTAAAAAATAAAAAATTAATTTTATTAAAAATTCATTCACGATTATATATATATATCAAATAAAAATAAAAAGATAAAAATAAAATAATAGATATAAATATTAGAAAAATATGATTATTATAAAAATATCTAAAAATTATTACAAATAATTATATAGATATATAAAAATCTATTATAATAGAAATTAATTTGATAACGTAATTATAAAAATATATAAAAATCTGAAATTAAATTTACAATATTATATGAAAATCAAAATCTGATTACATATATTAAAATCTAATTAATTATATTTAGAATCTGAATAGTCATAAGAGAAGTATAAAAATAATTTCATACACTTAGAATATGTGACTAATCATATATATATATATATATATATATTTATTAAGAAGTGTATAAAAATAATTTCATATGCTTGTAATAAATTTTTAGGAACAGGAAAAAGTTGTATATTACGGATTAGAGTTTTCTCCGGATTAATAATTTAAAATTATAATAATAGGATGATTTAAAATCAATATTTAAAAAAAAAGTACAAGTCATAGGAGTAAGAAATAAATATTTGATTTAAAATTGAGATTCGTGTTCTATTTAAAAAAATTCACAAAATGAAGAATACAACGTTCCTCACAATTTTCAATATTGCACTCACTCTGAAAATGTGAAACTATTTAGAAATAATTTAATCCCTCGAAAAGTTAACTTTTTATTTAAATAAAGGATATATAATTAAAATTAGTGACGAAATTATCTCTTATATTAAAAACGCGTGGACCGATCTATTTGCAACTACTTGGGTCATTATTATTCGTTGACCCAAAACTATGAATGTCGTGCACGTGCTAAACTTAGTTTAAACCAAAATCATTTGGTAATTTAATTTATTTTAGTGCCATTTTGAATGGTGTTAAACGTTTGGTCCATAATGTGAAAAGTAAGTAAAAAAAAGTTTCAAGAAATTAAACTCTCCAAATCTTACACTACCCTACATTCATTGCTATAAAGATATAAACATACTAATCAAACTAGGAGGTCCATACATTTTCCAAACTTTTATTTTTCCCAATGTATTTGGTAAATTGTTTGCTTTCAACAGTGTGTGGAATGCTAATTGATGTTTTAAGATATTGATCAGAAACTAAAACTATATATAGTTGATAAAACTATTTATATATAATAAGAATATAAAATCATTCAATATCCCTCTTTATTCGTAGAAAATATATAATAAATATGTTCTTTAAATATTATTCTTACTTTTTATTTTTCACTTAAGTTTAAAATACACGACTTAATTGTATTCTAACAAGTGTTTTAGAAAATATTTAAGATTGGAGGATATTAATAATTCAATTACAAAAAAAGGACAATTAAAAATTTTAATGTTTGAAAAAGTATAATAAATAATGGTGAGAAGACATGTAACCAGACATGTTTTCAAACGTAAACTTAGATTTTAATATACGATTCAAATATAACAACTTTCTTTTTTCTTTTCTATAGTGATTAACGTTTTATAAAAACTACTCTTATGGTACTTTTGTATAGGGCCACTAATTAAGTCATTATGATTAAAAAAACTTAGTTAGTTTAATTAATAATATTAAAATTATTTCTAATATAAGTGAGACACATTCTTAATTTTTTTTTAAACGAGTCTCAATTATTTTAATTTCTCTCATTTATTAATATATTTATTGTTTTAGTTTTTATAGATATGTGAATAGAGTCTAAAAACATTAACTTATTTTATTGATAACTCTGAAAATTAATTTATAACTAAATATATTTTAAATAATTAATATTTCCTAATCTAGTTATTATAAATATAATAATCAGAGATATTTTTTTATTTTTAGGAAATCGTTGACCCATTTAGAGATAAATTAAGGTGTATAGACAAGAGATAGGAAGAACAGAAAATGAAAAAAAAGGTGAGGAATGAAATTTAAAATTTGAGAGGTAGAAGAAAAAGTATATACATCTATATATATCATAATTAATTTTATTTATACACTTACAAGTTTTGATTTTCTTTCATTCCTCAATATTTACATACACTTATTTTAGGTCTTCCTGTGAAGTAAAATGATGTAAAAAAGGAATATGAAAAAAAACCATCACCTTTCCCTACCAACGAAGGAGATTCATGCAGTATCTTGCTTCATGCTTCCACTCTTGTTCTTATCATAAACGAAACACAGACATGAGGAGAGGCTTTTCTTTACGTAAAAAAGAACCTCTTCCTCTTGAAATCTTGAAATCTTTTTCAAGAAACAAACCATGGAAGAGAAGAAAAAAGAGTTCTATCGGTTAGTGAAAGGATTAATTTTGATAACAAGGCCAGGGAATACATCATCCGGGTCCTGAATATGAGGATTCTCTTCAACAATATATGGATCTCCACACTTTTCACTAATTGTTTGCAGAGTCTCTCCTTCACGAACCACATATATCTCATCACACGCCATGTTGGTATTACTCATCAGCATCGCAAACCTCAACTCGTTTGTGCTTGACTTGCAGCAACTCAACGCCAGCACTTGTGCCACAAAAGCAACACAGCACCACCATATCTTCTCTGAAATTGCTGTTGAAGAACGAACATAAGCCATTGTTCAACACCCTTATTATTTGTTTGTTAATTGCAGTTATCATATGTATTTATAAGCAATATATACTTGACCATAACTCGAGGAGTTTTATGTACGTGGGAAGAGTTTACTTGCGATGGTTGTTGAAGAGGGACAATCCTATGTGTGGAAGTTGAAATGGTTCCTTCAGCGAAATAGATAACACCAATTTGTTCAACTAAAAAAGGGACACGAGTTGGTTTAACTGTTTTGTTTAATGGGGTTGTTCTTTGAGCTTTCTTTTGACTTTGCTGGTTTCAACACCAATTTAATTTTCCATATCCTTCCTTCCACATTTCAACAATTCAACCTGCATTTTTGCTTATTCGCATGTTCATGAATCTTTGAAGTGATACCTTCGATTTAGCAGAAATTGGAACATTATGAGCATTCTTCTCCCTTGATCTAGCAGGGCTTGAAAGGCTCACATGACTGATTTATAAGGCTTTGTGTGAGAGTAGGAGTTGTACAATTATGCATACACTTTTCTTCAAACTTAATTATATTCAATATCAATTCAAGAAAATGTCCTCAATAATTCTATCATAACTGTACATAAATTGAATTGCTAAAGAAGTAACAATCATAAATTAATATAATACAATGGAGTGAAAACTACTCTAGAACGAATAGTGGACTGAACTACATAAAATAATTAGTTAATTTTATATTCATAAAATTGAATATTTCTTCTTCTATATTTTTTTTTCTCAAAAACTTTTTGATCGATTTATTTTGAATGATTTCTTTAAAAAAAATTTGAACCAAAAAATAAAGTGAACCAATTGCATTCTTAAAAACATCTGACTTATGAGTGAATTGGAAGTATTTTCTACTTTACAGAGAATAATTTTCTCGATCTTTTTAAGCACTGTAACAACGTTCTTCATCTAGTCTATCAAAATATTACAGCAGACAAATATTGCACGCTAAAAATGTTGGAACTTGATAGTTAGATTAAGAGTATATTAGAACAAAATTTTTCATAAACATTTCTAAAAGTGAATGAAATAGATTTGTTCATTAGCTAAATTATTTTATACATAAGCTAATTTTTAAATTTTATTTCTTATAATTTTTCTAAATTTTATTTTTAATATTTTTATAAATGATTTTTTACTAAAAAAATTATTTCATTTATATTTTCTTCTAATTTTTCTTTCTTAAAAGTATTTAAGAAAAAAAACTTTTCAAATATATTATTATAAAAAACACTGCCATCACTTGTACCCAATGGAGATTAGTTGAGATGATGGAAACATGTGAAATTGATATGAAAATGACAAGAAATTGAAAATCACTAATATTTAAGGTTAAATTGCTGATTTGGGGATAAATTTTTAAAACTTTAAGCTGGTGGAAAGTTTATACTTCTGGGCAAAATTTAGGCAAACAATATTTTAAATTGGAATTATCGGACCAGGGAATTTTATATTACCATACAACTTGTATTCTTTGTTTTTTATTTTATAAGAGGTATATTCTCATATTCGAATATTATGTTAACTTCATAAACAAACGTATGCAATTAGTCAAATTCTTGAGAATATGGGAAGTTACAACATGTTTGTTGTCTTTTATCAGAATTCAGAACTAAGATTACGAAATTTTGTTGCCACACGAGCAAAGAAGTCTTTTGAGCGATGTTCAAACCGAAATTCTAGAATAATAGCAGAGTAAGAAGCAAATGAGAGTTGAGAAGTAGAAAAAGTAAAGAATGACTGTTTTCTTAAAGACCAAAGAAATAATTTCATGCGAAGAGAATTACATTAGTACATTAACTTTTTATATTAAATGGTCTAAGAACTCATCGGCTTGAGATTGGAAATGGGAAACATTGTGAATCCGAATATTCAAAGTTTTGATAGACACTGTATGATATAAAGAAAATGACCTTATACAGCTGAGAGAAGGGTAGTACAAATGCCTTTACTTCAGGGTTTCATCACCAGCTCCGTGATATAATCAACAACTTCCTCGACATTTACAGTCCAAGCAACTGAAACAGGAGAATAACCCGTCCATGGGTTGCTCGAATGCCAACTGCATGAATGAATCAATTATGTTCAGCACAATATTATTATTAGCTAAAAAAAGAGTGAAAAATACTGGTTTTAATTTTGGACAAACATTTTCAAACGTTGGTCCAGAAGTGTATGCCCAACACAGATGCCTTGTGTCTCTACCCTCACTACCCCGCTCTTGTATGTAAAAAGATCTGGACGCACAAGTGCCACGAAACTGACGGGATCGTGGAGGAAAATTCCTGGAAGAAGCCAAATCATCATTCCGAAGGCAACTTTAATAGTTAACTATATATGTAGTAAGCATAACTTGCGGCATCGAAGTAGAACGAAGAATTACCATAGACACCTTCAGATTTTACATGCCAGTCCCTATAGAATTTGCATATGTCACTCAAGAAGGCAGCATACTTTCCTTTAGATTCCTTCAGTTGAAGAAGATCAGCATCTGAAATCAGAAGACAATGTTCAACTTATGGTACCTGACCTAGAATAAAAGGAAATAGCGGAAGATAACCCGGAAATTGGAACAAACTTGGGTTACAATCCCACCTTTGAATTGGACTTGGGTTGTAATGTTTATTCCAACAACTACAATATTTGCTCCAGAGGTAAACACAACATCTGCGGCTTCTGGGTCTCCATAGATCTGCAAGCAAAGTAGTCATAATTTATTGAGATGAAATCAGATTATGGAGATTACCCTAAAATGGAATCCATTTATTGGCAGTTATGTCCATTCATTACTCGCAATATTATTTCAGTACAACAGTCGCAAGCTATATTACTAGTGTGCAAACTGTAAAGGAAATAATGGAAAATTAGGAAATGTCCAATTTCAGGAAACGTTTACAAAGAAATTAAGGCTCAATTTAAAACCGATAACATGATGATACTATTAGTTAGATGCATAATTGTATTAATATTGGATTTGTAAGAAAATTAGGCCGTTTTTTTTTCTTGTTCAAAGAAAGATAACAAACAGAAATCACCACTTACATTGGCTTCTGCAGCAGGGTTCACATTCCCCAAGGCAAAGAATGAACCACCAAGTATAACTATTCTCTTAACTTTGCTTGCAAACGAAGAATCTCTTTTGATTGCCTAATAAATGAAGTGACACTATCAAATCGACAAATATAGGCTACTACAAAATTTGAAACTACTAAAGGGCACGACCATAGAGTACAAGACAGCAATGTACAACTTACCAAAGCCACATTTGTAAGTGGTCCAAGTGCTAGCACAGATACTTCACCAGGATATTCAGAGACCTTCTCTACCAAAAACTCACAAGCGCTCTTCTCAATTTTCTTACCTTTAGGTGGGGGTAAGAATGTGTTCCCTAGTCCATCTTGTCCATGAACAAAATCAGCAACACGAGGCGTTCCACCCTTTTGCAGAAAATAAATCATAATTAATACCAGCAAAAAGAGAAGCTCAAAAAAGGGGTGTAGCAGAAAATAAAGCCCAAAACCAATTAAAACTGAATTTAACCGAATCCACATTAGAGAAGTTCAAAAGTACTTATGAAAATACCTTCAATGGCTCAGAGCTGCCCTCTGCAACCGGAAGATTTTCACGGCCTGCGATCTCACACTATCCTTTTTGCATATTAAAACAACAATCAAAAACACCTTTCCACACACACTAAAGAAATGAGGAAAAAGTACTCCATAAATACCTATATAGGGAAAAGTAAATCAAAAGTTAAATGAAAAATAAGTTCTATAGATGTTAAATCAATGTATGCATTTAACATCTATAGAACTTATTTTTCATTTAACTTCTCCAAAAATCAAATGTACAAGTTGATTTTAGCTCGGAAAAGTTCCCAAAAAAAGTTTATCCGAACAAAGCGACAAAAAATTGAGAATGAACACGTACCAACAGCAAAGCATTTCGTGTGGAAATTTCAGTAGTTGTATTACCAAAGACAGTTGTCAAACCCAGAACCTCCACCTCAGGACTTTCAAAAGCTATCAAAATGGCCATGCTATCATCTGCAGAATCACAAAAATGTCAGTGGTATTACACCAAAAAAATAAATAAATAAATAAACTTTCAAAAACCAACGAAAATTCACCATCCATATGCCAACACAAGGAATTTCCAACACGGATTCCCGTCTAAACTATCTCATCTGACATCTCAAATCCACAACACAGCAAATTAAAACTCCAATTTCACAAGTCAATTTTCACATAAATTTCACGTGTTGTTTACACCGGAAGGAAACATTGCAGAAACATGAGCTTCGGAATTTCTGAAGCGGCCACGAATTTTTAGGGAAAAAAAAGTAATAAATAACGAAAGTATTAAAACAGAGACGTGTGAAACGTGATTAACTAACCGATCCCAGGGTCGGTATCGATAATGAGCTTCTCGGCGTTCCCGGGAACGCCGTTGACGGAACCGTTAGGGTTATCGATGAGCGAGGCCATGATCGGATCGGAGAAGAGCTAGGGATTGAGCAAGCGAAGGAAGAAGAATAGGAAAACTCGACAGGCGTACGTATTTATGTAGGTTTGTATTTGTATACGTCTATGTGTATGTATGTGCGTACTTGAGGGAGCATACACACATACACACGCGAGGAAAATGCAGGAAGAGGATTTGGAAGATGAAGAAGCTGAAGCGAAGGTTGAACGGAGAGGTTAAAGAGATGGATAGAGGATGATATTATATAATGCCTTCGCTGGCGTGGAGTGCAACGAAGCTTTTCTCGCCAATGTAATTCCACCCAATCGATTCCTGCCACGTGGCGCATCAAATCGCGTTTTTCAGAATCCGTTTTCGCATCCTAGACACACTTGTCTATGCAGAAAGGTTAGAATTGTACAAAACTGATTAATAAGAATATTCTCTTGTTAAAAACATGACACGTTCCTTAACAATACCTAATCACTGTTAATAAAAACACCATTTATTTATAGCATCACACCTTCTTCATATAAATTTTTCTTTCTATTTATTGCTTTTTATGTTTTTTTCTTATGTTTATTATTTTCCTATTCGGGGCACTTAATTTTGATATTATACTTAAATTGGTTAATCCTTTTTAATGTTTCTTTAGTCAGAGACTTAATTTTAATACAATATTTAAAAGTAAGTAATGAATATACCATTCATTTGTTTATTTACTTTACACATGAACTCGTATTAAAATTAGTATTATGAAAAAAGTTGTAATCCTTTTCAGGTTCTTTTTGTTGTCATTAAAAGTTTTATTCTCGTATAGTGTACTTGGAACAATGTAAAAGGTTGGTTTTCGTATGCTCTGTTCAGATGATTCTCGAACTTTTTTTGAAAAATAACCTAAATTAATTATTTTTTTTCAAAAATAATACAAGTGGGAGATTGTTTATCAAATTAACACTTTTTACTCTACATGCTTGTTCACCCATTTATTTCCTTATTATATTTGAAAACAATAAATTGTCTACAATTAAAAAAAAATTAATATTTGTGAATAACTTTTTACATTATATTTTATTTAGATAAATCTAAAAAAAATTGTAAACAAATTTAGGGTGTTGTTAAATAATTCAAATAGTCAATTATTTTAATTTTAAAATAATATTATTTAGTCTAATTATAAATAAATAACGTTACTTTTTAATTAATAAATATAATGCTAAAATAATGGCTGGAAATGTTAAACAATTATAACCATTTTTTGAAATTATAAAATTACCAATTTCGAATAATTAAAAGAATTAGAAACGATTTATAGGTGGTGAGATAGTTAAAAATAAAAATTTTAATTAATTTTTAAAATTAATTAAGACATAAAGTTCAATTTAACATAATTTAAATAATTCATTTAATTGTTAAATTATTTATTATATAAATTTTGATTTAATATAAGTTAAATAATGTATAACTTATGTAGTAGATAAAGCTACTTTTGAATTGTTAAGCGTGAAACAGTTTTCAATTGTTAAATTTATTTATTAAAATAAAACAGAAATATGTTTGTAAAAAAATATATTAATACTTATAATTAGAGATTTCAAATACCGTAATAGTTAATTAATTAGTTTTTTAAAGACATTGTAAAAATTTGAAGAAAAAAAATCCGATGTCATTGAGTCCAAAAATGTTAATTTTTATAACTTTATAAAAACTAATCTTCCTAAGAAAAATCAAGTTTTAAATTTTGTGTTTAGTTTTAGTCATTTTCAACTTTTTCTTTTTAAAAGATAGGAGTAACTATAAGAATGTTTTTCGTCAAATCCAACCACACAATACGAAAACAACAGAAAGTGAGGTTTATGATAAATTTATTAATTAATAACAATTTCTACCAAATTAAAACAACAAATACAACATAACCACTTTATGCATAACATTTTAAAAAAAAAAATACTGTTTCTATAATTAGTTTAATTTCACTTTTCATTGGTAGAAACTAATTTCCATGTTGAAATAAATTGTCATACCTTTAAACTATTTGATATATTATTATATTTTACTTACATTAAAAAAAAAAACAATGTTTGAATTAAAAATTACTGACTCATCATAACAATAAGAATAAAAATATAATGAAATGAAAGTATCTGATTAACATTTTAAAGAGTCAATAATTTAAAATTTTGGAATAAAGAAATAATCGCATATGCTTGAAAATTAAAAATATTTTTTCATGTTCCATTACCAGCTAAGGATGACATGGAGGATAAGAGCAAGAACCAATGTATGATCCGTTCTGTGTAATGAAATCGAAGATATATTTTTTAAATGACGAATATAATTAATAGCCTTCTCATGCCACGTTTATGTCACAATAAAATATAAAATATCTAATGATATTTTTTTATCATTTATAATTAATGTGTACTAATATAATAATATATTAAAGTTAATCACTACTTATAAAAGGCTCACGTGATCAACATGTGACATATTTGATGGCATTTATATAATAATTAATATACTAACTAAAATTTAATCATAAATTCTTCTAACCAATGTCAATAAAAACAGAACGCGCGTCCGTAATATAACTACAATTTTCCACACCAATTGTTGCAGCTGCATAATTCCACAACATAATATGCTGCAAGGTTTAGAATCACTATGCATCAAAATGTCACTATTGTTGCATCTTTCTGCATAATTCCAAATCAATAGCATGTACACATTGATCTTATGAATAAGAACAGTAGATTCTCATAAATTTTCTCAGAAAGTTAATGAAAATAACTTAGGTTGGTGATAAAATTCCTTTAACTGAGAATGTTTAGCTTGTGAAAAAATTAACAAATGTATGAAACACATGGAGGCATGTAGCATGTCCAAAAGCTATAGAACAACACCTGTCTCTGCATCATCTTCTTAAATCGATCATAACTACTCTTAACATGTGCAAGCACATGACATATCTATCTTACTTGTACTTCCTCAATCTTTTACTCATGAAAGCATCAATTATTTTAATTTAGAAAAGTTTAAGACTAGCAATCAACCATGGAAACTGCAAATAGACAAGAATTATGTGTTTTTTTTCAAGTTAAGGAAATTTCTTATATTTAAAAAGTAAAATTATGATAATGATGGTTAGAGATGTTACGTCAACTAAAAATAAGATCAAAATAAATTTTATATAATAATGTAAATTTCATCTTATTAAAATAGGCTTTAATTCACTATTAATATTATTAATAATGGTGAAAAATGAGATTATTGAAAAATATTTATTTTTCTATTTCTCCACATGTTTTCTTAATTTTAGGAGATTCTAACAATAAACCTCTTTCTTATTCTATTAAAAAATAAAGTATGAGCATTGAAACATTTATCTGAGTGTCACGCGCTCTCACCAAACACGGTTTTATTTTTCTACAGCGTTAACTTTTCTGTTTCAATTTTAAAGAGTTATTTTTGTGTAAAAATAAATGGTGAGGTTGATTCAACTTTATGTGGCGGTTGCCATCTTCTCCACCACACCACTGCCGTCAAAGCCAGGCTGTCTCTTTTTCCATCTCACGTTTGTTATTTCAAAGCAAATTAATTTATCCGAAATCTAATTAAGAATAATGCATAATTTTCTCCTTTCAAATCTCTTTTCACTCCATTAATTAATTAATTAATTAATTAATAATTAATATCCTCTTTAAAATGAGCACTGAAAATGATTAACACCAATTTGTCTCCTTTGGCGGTGGCTGGCTTTCTCTTTTTCTTTCTTTATTATCCTTTACCAGTTCCGAACTCTGTTAATCATTCTCCGTTAAGATTCTTTCTTCTTTCCTCTTTCCTCTTTCCTCTTTCCTTCTTATCTTCTTCCTAAACCCACAACCACTCCTTATAAATCAGGTACCATCTCTTTCTCCTTCTTCTTCCATATCAATAACCCTTTATTTTTCTATCTTCTTCTCAAATTTTTAATTACAACAATTTTTTTTTTCTTCGTTGTACAAACTAAAATCCCCTATTTTCGTCACTCCTTCTTCAATTTCCAATCTGTCTTTTCGCTATTTATATTTAACAATTCCAAACCCCAGATTCATCCCTTTTTCAATTATTCCTCCAATTTTCGCCCAATCATCATCCCAACTATCAGTTCTATATTTTTTTTTCTCACAGATTCAAACATGGCGGAAGAACACGGATGCCAAACTCCAGAAGGTCACAGACTCTGCGCCAACAACTGCGGCTTCTTCGGTAGTCCTGCCACCATGAATCTCTGCTCCAAATGCTACAGAGACATCCGATTGAAGGAAGAAGAACAGGCCAAAACCAAATCCACCATCGAAACCGCTCTCTCTTCATCCTCCTCCGCCGCCGCCACAACCGTAACCTCCGCTACCGTTGTGCTTTGCTCGCCTGCGCCTGCGCCGGTTGAATCCCTTCCTCAACCCGCGGTGATGACCGCAGCGGACGCGTGCGCACCACTTCAGGCGAACCGGTGCGGCGCGTGTCGGAAGCGCGTTGGTTTGACCGGGTTCAAGTGCAGGTGTGGAACCACGTTCTGTGGGACCCACAGGTATCCCGAGAAACACGCCTGTGGCTTCGATTTTAAGGCTGTGGGAAGAGAGGAGATAGCTCGATCTAATCCTGTGATCAAAGGCGAGAAGTTACAGAGGATTTAATCGGCGCCGTTGATTAGATGATGCGATTTAAGTGAGTTGATCAGGACCGTACGTGGTGGACCGCTGATAATGTCAAATGGAAGTGCTTGTGTAAAAAAAATCTATCTATTATTATGAGGGACATTGGAAGGGTTGAATAAGTCATGTTTTGGTGGCTTTGCTTTCTGTTCATTAAAAATGAAAATTGTTAGGTCCACCCAAGTTCGAAATTTGAGGGGGTTTCTTTTGAATTAAAATGTAAAAAACTAGCATTGTAGTTTAATATTTTTCTGCTCCAAATTTTCCTCTGCATTGTATTTTATTTTTACTGTTGGTTTCTGGAATTTTGTTTGTAGGTCAAAATAGACGCCTCTTGTATATAATTTTAAAAACTGATAGTTGAAAGTTGTGGGTGTGTTAAATAATTTATTATTATTTAATTACAAAAATACTCTACTTAATTGCTTAGTTGTTAACATTTTAGCATTATAGAGAGGCAAAAAGGGAAAGGTCTCATGATAAGGGCAGTGTTTCTTTCTCCTTGGTCTATTTGAAGTGCCTGGCTAGAAGATTCTTCTTATTGATCCATGGTGGGGATTAGGGTGGAGGTCTTGTCTTGAAGCTAAAGTTAAGAGAATGTGACGGATTAGGAGAGGAATTCTAATGTCATCCAACACTTGTCTAGAAGATGAGCCTTGATGGGACTAATTATTTAATATCTGATGTTCCTCTTTCTTCAATCAACACCACCATCGATATTATAAATAGGAACATACAGTAATTTTTAAGATTTCCTCTAAGTTGTTGATTGGTAAAAGTTGGATTCTACTCCAAGAAAATGAAATTTAAGTTGTTGTGATAGTTATTTAACATTAGTTTTTTGGTAATTCAATATATTTATTCCAAGTTTATTCTTTAAAGTCCTGTTATGTTATATGTATTAGCGTTACTTAGGACCACAATACAGCCACAGACCCAATGAGATACAAAATATGGCCCATCTGGGATAGATGCTTCTACTGTGCACCTAAAAATTATTAGTGCAAATGATGCAATGAAAATGACCTAAAACAACATGCTAGATTACAATTATGTTCATAACAAGTTATGCTTATATTTAGTGCTTTTAAATCCTTTTATTAATTTTTATAGAGATTTGTTTATTTGATGTCATAAAAAAATTGATACAAAATTTAAGCATACTTTATAATGCAATATATATTTGAAGATGAAAGAATCTATTCGCAAGAAACCTCATTTTAATTCCTTTTTAGAATTCTCTTCGTTTGCCCGACAAGTTTGTCCTGGTCACATATGCCACAAATTCCAATTTGATCAATTTTTCTATTCTTGCATGCTTTTTATATCCACATTAAGTTGTATTGAAGGATCTTGTAATTTTTCAGTAACAATAGAAAACAGGTATCCTCAATTGTTATTCTTTGCAGTTGTTACCCGAGACCATTGCTCTAATTAAATTCTGACAGATGATAATGGTGCCAAAACGAACAATTTTGTTTGGATTCAAATAAATAATATTGGTTATAGAGGGATTCTGTGTGGTAAAATCCTGAGCCTCATGTAAACACAATATTAGGACTTCATTGAGCTTTCATAATAATATCAAAAGAGACTTATTATTAGTCACATACTACAGGAAAAATTACCTCTCCTAGTAGAATTTTATAGTTCTTCCTTAGAAGTATCTTTTTGTATAGAACATGCTTTGGAACTGCTTAAACTTTCTATCCAAACACCATCAGCTACAACTGCATCTGCGTCGTTGTTTCGGTGCCATGACCAATGTGCATGTGTTTCATTTACTATTCTCAATCTTCCATGTCCAAAGCTTGGCTCTCGATACAATGAGAGCGGGTTTCGAGGGTTCTTAAACCTATTATCAACAATCAACATACAATAATATAAATCTTTCAAGGTCCTGAGCAAAAAAATGATAAGAAAATCTGAAAATTATCGATTAAACACTTAAATTAATAAAAAGTAATCATCTCACATTAATGCAAGTCCCTCCCGATTTCCTCCATCTCCAATTGTCACGTACATCGGTCCACACGAGTTAACTTGATTATCGTAAATTCGACTCTGCAATGAGTTTAACTAGTTAATAAAAAAACAAGATAAAATAAAACAGGAAACAAAAATAAATATTGAGTATATATTAAATTAAAATGATTAGAAGTGTGACGTACGAAGCGTTCATATGCATGAACATGACCGGCAAAAACCAAGTCAACACGGGCATTATAAAGCAATTGTTCCATGGCTTGTCTCATGGATTCACCTTCACCTTGGTGTGCCTCATTAGTGTTATACCAAGGTGCATGCAACAACACAATCACCCAAGGTGTCTTCACCCTATCAATGTTGGCAAGATCAGACTGAAGCCACTTGTATTGTTGTGATTGGGCATCGAACTCAGCGTAGGAACCTAGCATGATGACATGGGTAGCGACAACCTCAAAGGAGTAATATAGGTTTGAGGTGGAACCACTTTGTTGGAAGGGCATTGGCCAGCGAGCATTGTAGGCTTGGAAACCTTGTTTGTAAATAATGGGGAAACTCTCAACCTCGTGGTTGCCTTCAGTAACCATCCATGGCCTTTTACTAGCATATGGTTCCACTAAACGACCAAAGGAGTCCCACAAGGGTTGTTGGGAGTCTGCGTAGGATAGATCTCCCGGTAACAAGAACACATCATAGTCGCTACTTTCGATGTGTTTCAAGGTTGATGCAGTCCATTCAGTTTGTCCCAAGTCCCCTACACACCATAATATGTAACACAATTTCAATATTACAAATGGTGATTATGATCAAATAAGAGAGATAAAAAGAAAACCAGAGACGTGTAAAAAGAATGGGTTTATTGTTTTTTACTGTATTTATTTGTTGATCATAGAAAAACAGAAAAAGAGAAGGAAAATAACTCTGCCAAAGTAAAAGGGCAAATAATAAAGAAGAGTGTTCCTTTTAAGACACCCTAATCAATAAAACTCTAAGATGAAATCGGAAATATATTTAAATATGATATGTTATTCAAATTATGGTTCATGTTAATCGTTACATAATAAACTGTTATAAATATTTCTAATAAATTATAAAATTTAATTACGTACTGCATAAATCTTTCTTTTTTTTTTCTTCCTGAACTCTCTCTTATTTATATCTCTATACACTCCAAAACAATATCCACTTGCAAATCTTTCCAATATTTTATAAAGGAAATTTAAAATAAAAAAAAAAATATTTTTTCCAAAGTTGTGTGAAGAATGTTTATGACTACCTATTGATATTTTTGTAGGCAAGTTAACAAGTGGTGTACACTAAAGCCAGTCTTTAATCCTTAAAAGATACCTTATCCTCATTCCTGACCCACTCCATCTTTGCGTTGCCTTCAAGAACGCATCAACTCACTAACATTAATAACTTATCTTAATTAATTTAACCAGTTACAACGAAACATGCACTCACCGAAAAAGAAACCAACATAATAGTTTATGCCAAATCGTGAAGCAAAAGAATTAATCTCAACTCCCAACAAGAACAACAACAACATACCAACGATGACAAATTCAATGGGCAACTTGGGTGGAGGTGTCTTGAAAGAAAACTCTGGACCCGACCCTCCGCACCTGTAGAAGTAAGTGGTGCCTGGTTTCAAGGGCCCGACAACAACGTTGTGAATCTTGCCGGAATTGTAGAAAAAGTATTGGTACGAGGTATGCTCCCCCGTTGATTTTTCGGTATATTTCCCTGTCTCTGTTCCGTACTCCACCACAGTTGCTGCGTGCTTGTCTTCCGTTATCCACGAAACCTTCATCTTCTCTTTCCCCACCAAGGAAACGTGCACCTACCAATTGCAAACATAAAGATTAACATAAAACCAATCTCGTGTACATAGAAATGACATTTTAAGAGTTAAAATTATTGTGAACCTGTTGGGGATCGGAATGGGAGCGTTTGTGGGGTGTGATGATGAGTTGACCAGCTGGCTGACGAACGAAATTGCTGTCTTGAGAAAGTAGGGTTTGTGGGAACAAAAGGAGGCATAGGGTGTGTATGAGGATTGGAAACGCCATAAGAGACTTGGTTCGTCTTGTTGATTGATGAAAGTTTTTGCTCAGAGTGTAGGGAACAGTTTTGAGTTGGAACTGCCATTTATATAATGGGGTTGCGGAAAATACACTGCATGAGATGGAATACATTTTTCTTTGGGGAGGGTGTTGTGATGCCTCTTTTCATTCATCAAGATGTCTCGGTCACACATTATCAACGCGCATAAAGCATAAAGACAAGTTACACCGATTTTCCTTTCTTTTAATGTGGAGAGAGAGTATTGATTTGTTTCCTTGAATCTAGTTCAAACATGCACGTAATAGTGTGTTTGTTTCTCAGTTTTCAAACATTGAGCTAAAAGCCAAAAATGGGTACTCATTGAACAAAAACATGCTCTTATACTGTGTTTCTGTTTCAAGTTTGCAAAACTTTCATTACAGTGAACATGACCGAAGAGAAATATTACATTGACCTTAAAAGCTTTTCTCAACCAGAAACAAACACAGCTTTAATCGTAGAGCTATATTATAATACTGTCATAAGTTAATTATTAATTATCTTTGAAATGTGTGCCATTAACTGATTATACGTAAGATAATTTTGCAGTATAATCTTAAGATTCTGATTTTTATTGATTACGTAAACAAGACCCATCCTAATCTTAAACTCAAAATAGCAAATATCTTTTTTGTTTTACTTTTTATGGTATTTCCATGATTTTGGAGAGAAAAGTGTTGTTTTTCTCAGCAGGAGAGAAAAGCTTATCCAAACAAAAACTTAAGACGAAGTTTATTGTAAGTGTTTCCGTAACGCCATCGATTTTTTTTTTTTTTCTGTCGGACACCATTTTTGTACACTAAGAATTTCAGATTATGGTAAGTATGGGTTGGGAACTGGGAAAGGGACTCTACTTACCTAATTTTATCATTCTTTTTCTTCATTTTCTTCTTCTTATTATTATCTGACAAGTTTAATTAAAATATATGAAAGAAATTCATGTATTTATGATATTAGGCATCTCTGCACATGATAGATAATAACCATACACCTCGCTTCCAGATTTTCTAAGTTATTGCCGACAAGTAATTTTCAGAATATCTTTAGAATATGCTTCCAAAAAAGAAACTGCTATTGATTAGGAAAGAGCCGTGTCGATTTGATAAAAATAACAAACATGTTTATGTGGAAAAAACTAAACAATATGAAGTGACATGCAAATATACTTATTTATAAAAATAATAATTGAAGATAATTTTTTGTAACTATTTGAGAAAGATATATAACAAAATTATCAATAAATTTACCTTTATAGTATGTATTTGAAGAAATATATTGCTTTTAGTTATATAATAACTTATGAAAATATTTAGTAGATATTTTTTCATTATATTTAAATAAAAATAATAAGTATTTTGATATAAATGGTTCCCTTTAGCATCTCTATATATTTTTAAATCACTAATATAAACATAGTAATTTTTTTCTGATTTGTTCGAGTAGTTTTCTTAAGTATGGCTCTTAAATATAGTAACGTTAAATTAAAAAAGATATTTATAATAATTTTCATCAACCTAAACGTATATTACACTAATAAAACTAATAGATACGTTTATCAATAATATAAGTATAAAGAAAAATAAGAGGTAATTTCCAATGAAAAAATATCTATAATTAAGAAAAAGTTGAAAAATTATAATGAAGAGGGGGAAAACCTCGAAAAAGATAATTAAATAACAAAAATATCTCTAATAAATTATTTCTTTATTATTATTATTATTATAAAATTATTATCAATAACATAATTTTATATTGATTATTATACAATTAATATAGAAATAAATACGATGATAAATTTGTAAATTTTTATAAATTTTTTAAATTAATATTGAAAATTAATATATTAATATTATGAATTATTTGAAATTTTTACAATTAGAACAAAATTGAGTGTAAGCAGATGATATAATACAATAAAAATATAATTATATTTTTTAATTTATGAAACAAGTGAGTTATTTCTAATTAAATGTATTAGATGAAGTATTTATGAGTGGAAAATCTCATTAACAAAATAAAGCATTTGTATTAGATGTAGAAGGAAAAATTAAGATCCAAATGAAATTATGAATGTGTTGTAACTTGAGGACAAACAACTTGTTTTGATTTTTCACTGCATCATCAACTTTAAGGTGATTAGCATTTGCATGCACTCCACGTAGTTGCAATCATAAACTTTATACTCTTCCCTCAGAATGCTTTCTTGTAACTTTTCATGGAGTTTTCGTGCGAACTATTAATTAAGCCACTTAAAAAAGTTTATTTGTCAATTTGTTTTAGGATTTTATCTACGATTCAATTATTTAATTGGAAGCTCCAGAAAAACAATTAAACATTTTATTTATTACGCTCAAATATCATTAAAAAAAACTTCGATTTCATAGATATTGTTTACAGCACTTACATTTTTTTTCATAACAAATCTTTTGTATAATTAGCCAAAAAAAACTTTAGTCACATATTTCTTATAATTAATTCCTTGCCACTATATATTTTTTTAAAATTAAAAACCACATTTTATTGTCCAATATCATTAAAATGATTCATTTTATATTTTTTTAAAACTTATGTTCTCTATAAGAAATACTTTATATAATTTAGACAAGAAAAAACTTAATTGATGTGTCAAATTTAATACATTTCTTTTACTATAAATAGTAATTTCTTTTAACCAAATACATTGTGTTATTATCATTGAAATTAGTTTCCCCATCGTGTAAATTAATCTTTTGAAGTTGTACATTATATTTTTCTTTTCCTTTTCCAATTGTTCAAATTATTTTCTTTTCTTTTATCCAAACTCACCATAAATGCATAGCTCAGGTTAATACAAAATAAATTCGTTTTCTTTCAGATTGTGAATGACTGGGAAAGGAAAAGAAAAGATAAAATGAATTTTGAAAACAAAATTCATTTTTTTCTTTTCAACATTTAGTATCTTCCTTAATAGCAAACTAATTATTAAATTTAGTTTCAAAATGGAAAAAAGATTAGAATATTAAAGATTTATATCTGGCCGTACAGGTGGCGATTGAAGATATATCCACGTTGAAGGTACAACCTTTATTCTCGCATGAATTGTTTCACTGCACACATTGTGAAGTGTGAACGCTCCATAAACAACTCAATGTACAACGAAATCCATTGGGGTGGTAGAATATTCAAATCACGCAACTAAAATATATATATAAACACTGTTATCTGATTTTGATCTACCATCTCCTCGTTCTTCACATTCATCTTTCTTTCCTTGTACTTACAACATTGTTAGCACCGAAATTTGAAACGATGGTGCTGCAAAGAAGCATGCTAGGGCTCTTGTTCTTGCTAATCATCGGAATCTTCGAACTCGATGCCGTCTATGGTTACAACCGACCACCACCTCGTCAAACACTCTTCATTGCAAACGCTGATCAGGACTCCGACTCGCCACAACAGGTAACAATTAACAATTAATTTTCTGCACCAATCATTTATTTGCATTTCCCTTGAACGAAGTGAGAAAGAAAAACTATTCAAGACGTTCATTTTTTTTATCAGTTTGGTTTGGTGGATATTCGTGCATCTGAAATATAGTAGTAATTGTTTGAATCTGAAAATTGACATTGATGACGCTTTTAATGTTCATCAAAAGTGGAGCCAGTAACGTACCTATTGATAAACGAGTTTGAGGTTCAGATTTCTCATCCAATAAATTGAGTGTGTGACAGTTTCATTTCAACTGTCAAATAATTATTTCATCGTAATCTTCACCATTTTTTCAGTTTTTTTTTTTTTGTGTCCATGCATGTATGTTGTTGCGTGTCGGTCAATAGTTTGGTGAAGAAGACAAAATGTTTGATTACCAAAGTATTGGCTTAATCTGGTACCAAACGGATATGGTTTAACCAATAAGTTCCCATTAACTCCACAAAAACTATGTTCTCATTATCTGTGGATTTGCTGAACCCAATGTCTCACAGTGTTCCAGAAAGTTTTCTGACATCTGCTCATTTTTTCATCAGTTGATATCTTGCATCAGTTAAGAAATAAATTAACGATCTCAATTTTCTGTATCATGACTTCAATTTTATCTTTTAACAAAATTTTGTATACAAAAATGAAATTATCACTAGTGTTTGTGAATAGTGTTCTTAACAGGACAAAAGAAAACGGCTTTTATTGTGTTATCTTAATGAATATTCACTCCTCAGATTATTCGTTCGATGTTTTTGTTTCATGTTTGACAAGATTTTTTTAGTTAATTTTTATTTTTATTTGTTCAGTTGAAAATTTTGTTTAATCTGAATAAGTTTTCTTTATACTAATTTCTTAGTTGATACTTAAAAGTAGTATTTTTCAAAACTTTAGTTTCTGAATCCTAAAATTTTTATATTTTTTTTATCTTTTAAATACTAATTAAATTTTCTTGTCATTCTTTAAGAATTATGTTAGAAAGCTATATAATAAATTTTATAAAATCTAAAAGATTACTACTGATTATATTTCTTACTTTTTTTGAGTCAAAATATTAAATGATTTTAAATGGACGGGGAGGAGTAATTATTAGCTTTTATAAATATTAATTCCTTCATCACATTTTGTTCAGTGTTTAAGTTTTTCATAGAAAATCCTTCGTCATTAAAAGATAGTTTGGATAAAAATAATTAATTCATTTAATTTTATTATTTTAAAAAAAAAATCATTAATTTTTTTATTCTTATTAATTATCATTAAATCAATTAATAACAACACTCAATCATATTTTTAATAGAACATATAAAAAATAAAAAATAATTTTATTACATTTATAAAACATTTTACATTAAAGACTACTTTTTTCCAAAATTATATCTTATAATAGAAATTAGAGGAAATAAAAACTATGATTAATATTTATATATTTTTTATGTTTTCACTGAAGATAAAATAAAAATATATATTTTATTGATACTTTAAAATAACAATGAGATATTTTATTTTTATTATTAAGAACGTAAGTGATTAGATTGTTGTCAAAATAGCATAAGAATGACAATTTTTTTTGGGGCAAAGTCGAATAATTACAATTTTTATAACATAATAATGATATTCTATAACTAAATATTCATTTTTTATTAAAATAATATATATCTATATATAGTTTTTGTAAATATTGAACAAAATATATAAAGAAAATAAATTTAAAATTAATATAAATTCATTAACTAAAAAAATAAATTTCTATTTTGGAGCACTAAAAGTTAATTTTTTTTTAATTTGAAATATTAAAATAAATTAGCTTTAAATTTGAAGACAAAAATATTTCTGAATTTGAAAACTAAAAATATATTCTTAAAATTTTAGGAGACTAAAAAAGTATTTTTAAATTTTGAGACCTAAAAACATTTTAATTCAAATAATCAATTGAATTAATTTGTATACGATATATTTTTAAGTAGTTTTTATAGTATATAAATACTTCATCTAATTTTATGGAAGCACTAGTATTTTAGCACAAATTTTTCTAATATATTTTAGATAAGTATTTATATATATATATATATATATATATATATGTTTCATGAAGACTAGTTTATCTAGAGGAACTTTATACATTAAAGTGTTTGTAATTCTCTTATAAATTCTGCTATATAAGTTTACCGAACCAGAGTCTTAATGAATATCTATGGAGAAAGTTTGGGAATGGTAACTAAACTTGAAAATGGGAGGATGTTGCAGGTACACATATCTCAAGTGGGACAAAACAAGATGAGGATATCATGGATCACAGACAGCCGAACTTCAGCAAAGGTTCGGTTCGGTCGATCTCCTTCAGCAAATGAATTATCTGCCACAGGAACTACCTCGTCCTACCGCTATCTGTTTTACAAGTCCGGTCAAATTCACGAGGTGGTGATTGGTCCCCTCGACCCCAACACCATCTACTACTACCGTTTGGGTGACCCACCCTCTTCCAAAGTATACAACTTCAAGACTCCACCTTCTCAATTTCCCATCAAGTTTGCAGTAGTTGGTAACTCCTCATTTCCATTTGAAACCCTACAAGTTTCAAGTCAATAATATGAAACCTAGTCAATAATGAATGTTACATAGAAGATCTTGGACAACATATGTTTGTAATTGATGTACACAGGAGATCTTGGACAAACGGATTGGACCAGATCCACCTTAGAGCATGTGGCTAAGTCAAACTACGACATGCTGATTCTACCCGGTGATTTATCCTACGCAGACTTGATACAAAAACTATGGGACTCCTTCGGTCGATTGGTGGAACCATTAGCCAGCCAGCGTCCTTGGATGGTCACCCAAGGCAACCATGAAGTGGAGAAGATTCCAGTCATTCACGAAACGCCATTCACAGCATACAACGCCAGATGGCGCATGCCCTTTGAAGAAAGTGGATCAGACTCTAACCTCTACTATTCTTTCGATGTAGCTGGCGTTCATGTCATCATGCTTGGCTCCTACACCCAGTTTGACTCTTCTTCTCCACAATACAGTTGGCTTCAAAGTGACTTGCGAAAGGTTAACAGGAGAAACACTCCATGGATTGTGGTGCTCATTCACGCCCCTTGGTACAACTCCAACACCGCTCATCAGGGTGAGTCTGAATCCGTTGACATGAAAGCTTCCATGGAAGATTTGCTCTACCAAGCCCGTGTTGATGTTGTTTTTGCAGGCCATGTTCATGCTTATGAACGCTTTGTGAGTATTACATAACTAATCATTATATTGCTACTGTTTAATTTCATGTCTTTGTTCTTGACAGAACTACTTCATATTGCTTACTTATTTGTTTGTTTTGTCAGACACGGGTTTATAAAGACAAAGCTGACAATTGTGCTCCAGTGCATATCACAATCGGAGATGGGGGTAACCGTGAAGGCCTTGCTACTAAGTAATTTATGTTTGACCTTTTTTTCTTCTTCATCTGAGCAATATTCTTAATTTTGAGCACTTAGAATGTTTCATGAAAATTTAGTTGTGTAAATTCATAATCTTGCATTTGTAATGAATTCTCTGTGTTTTGTGCATGAACAGTTACATAGATCCTAAGCCAGCGATATCAATGTTCAGGGAAGCTAGCTTTGGACACGGTGAACTGGAAGTAGTTAATGCATCTCATGCACAGTGGACATGGCATAGGAATGATGACGATGAAGCTGTTGTTAGTGATTCTATTTGGCTTAGAAGTTTCTCCTCCAATCCTTCTTGTAAACAGTGATATTTGGGGAAAATATTATGCTACCACGAAATGCCAAGTTGGTAGTTAAAAAAAATAATTGCAGTTTATTGTTGTGAATAATTTAGAAGCAATATTGCCATGGATATATTTGGATTTTCAGACTCATCAGCCATAACTACGCAAGCATCACTAGTACATAAAATCTGATTCGGTTAAAAGAAAGAATTTTTAACGTAAAGTTATTTTTTTTAAAGAAAATAAATAAATTACACTCTTCACTTTTTGAGTGTTTTCAATATTATATTTTTCATATTTCTTATATTAAAATTTATACTTTTCTTTTTCAATTAGATTGTAAGTTTAAATATGTTTTTAAGTATATGTAAGAAGATTAAATTTTAATTTTGGTTTTTTTAGAAAAAATCATTGCTTTTGGATCTCTAAAATTAAAAATTATCACTTTTGACCCTATTATTATATAACATTAATTCTTTATTTATGTATTAAATAAAATATTAAATAATAATTCAAAATGATAAATACTGGAGTTGTAATATAACGTTTCCTTGTATCACATTATAAAACACATTTATAATAAATATTATAATTTATCTTAAAATTAATATTTTAGAGATTATAAACAATGTTTTAAAATTTTGTACAAATGAAATTAAAAAGTTTTCAATTAAAATTATAATTGAGAGGCCGAATGCAATAAGGCCTAGTATTATAATGAAGGTAGAAAGGGAAAATCCAGAGTTTAAATGTGTAACTGGGCTTGATCTCGTGGGCGTGAACCAATCCTTTTACAAAAAGCCCATTTATAACTTCAAAAATATAAATCAACTTATTAAGTAGTTGTTGGACAAATTTATCTGTAAATATTTTTAAAAGATAAAAATATGAAAAAAAATGACTTAAATATTGTTGGATAAACTATATATTACAAATTAACATAAAAAAACTTATAAAGAAGATCATGTAAATAAATCTTAACTTACAAAAAATTCCTTGGTTACTTAATGCTGGAGTCCACTGATAATTCTAAATTACTTCTACCAAACTTTCAAAAGTTTCTTCCTTGACAATTCAAACTAATTTTCCCAATACACAAGTTAACGTTCTAGTCATAATTTACGATTTAAAAACAGTTTAAGGTCAAATTGAATTTTAAAAAAAGAGATGCTAGTTACAATTTTTTTTAACATATTAATTTAACATAATTTATTATTAATAAAAAAAATATTAAGATATAATTGTCACTTGTTATTTAACGAATTCTAGTTATAAAATTTGAAAGGAAAAGGACAAGTTAAAAAGTATATTATTAACGCTGTTTTTGTATAGAAAATTAAATTTTAAAATCAACAATGTTTCTTGTAAATTAAGCATAAACATTTTGAATCGGTGAAAGCACTTAAGCTACATTTCCATTAAGTAAACGTCACCGAATCGAACGAAGCCACAAAAAAGGTTCCAATAACGCCGTGGTCGCTTACTGCACTCATAGAACAACGACTGACCCCCAAATTCGTAGATCGAATCTTCTCAAAACCCTAATTCCACCGCCAAATTGACCAGATCTCAATCCCATGGCCAATAAAGAGTTCAAAGTCCCACCGGTGGCTTTCCCCTCCGCCGGAAACCCCGGCGGCGCGGCCCCGAACCTCCAGCAGCGGCGCATGCCCACGCCGCCGTTCCAACCGAATTCCGGCATCCCCTTCATGTCCTTCGACATAGGCTCCGCCGCGGCGTCCACCTCCTCGGGACCAATCTACACCGGCCCTGCCATGGGCGGCGGCGGCTCTGCCAACTTCGACGACGAGGAGCCCCTTCTCGACGAGCTCGGGATCCACCCGGACCAAATCTGGAGCAAAATCAGATCCGTTCTGAACCCGTTTCGCGTCAACCACACGGTCCACAAAGACTCGGATCTATCAGGCCCAATCCTCCTCTACATGTCCTTTTGCCTCTTCCAATTGCTCGCAGGAAAAATTCAATTCGGCGTGATCTTGGGCTGGATCGTGGTCTCTTCCATTTTCCTTTACGTCGTTTTCAACATGCTAGCCGGTCGAACTGGTAACCTCGACCTGCACACCTGCACCAGCGTCGTCGGTTACTGCATGTTGCCGGTGGTCATTTTCTCCGCGCTCTCGCTCTTCTTACCAGTCGACGGGGTCATTCGCCTTTCGGTCGCTGCGATTTTCGTGCTGTGGGCCACGAGGGCTTCCACGGGTCTCGTCGTTTCGCTCGCTGATGGCGGTGAAGAACATCGAGGGCTGATTGCGTACGCGTCTTTCTTGATTTACACTCTGTTTTCGTTGCTTGTCATATTCTAGGGATGTCGTTGGCGCTAAGATTTTTGGATCCCTTTTCCCTTGTTTTAGTTCTTCCTGCATTATGAACCTTGTAATTTTTTGGTGCAGTCGTATTATGATATAGAAAATGGAGTTATTAGTTTAATTGAATATCTGTGTTTGCAAAGTTTTTCCTAGGTTACATGCGTGTGTTGTGAGGTATATATATAAATATACATTTAATTTACATTTTTGTTCTGATTTTGGAAGGCTATTGGTAAATCTTCTTGCAATTATGCTGTTTGTATGTGACTGAGTGGTGCTAGAACGAAGGTCATAAGTTATTAGCAATGCAAATTGTTTTGCTTATCTAAATTAGACGCGGGTGTGTTTAGGTAAATGACAAAACTTAGATACAATATTACCAGAGTTGCTCTCCAATTATAATTAAAATTAAATTTTTGCCTTGGTAATCCACGTAATAAAGGATTCTATTAAATTTTATTGTGTAGTACCGAGGGGGAACTCAAATTTAACTCGAGAAGGACACTAACCATACTTATAGTACTGCATCTAAGTTTTGTCCTTAGGTATGATCAAGCAGATATTGAGCTGTTTGGTGTAAACAACTTATCATGTAAGTACTTGTATAGAAGTTGATAATGTAAAGAGGAAATAAGGTCAAATTGTTTTCATATAAGTTGTAAGCTGTTTTCTTTAGCTAATCTTGAAGAACTTATTGAAGTAAGTTCAGAAAATAGCCTATAAACATGTTTTTCTTCACATATATATACAAGTGCATAAGATAAATCTAGATAAGCTGTAAATAAACTCTTACAAATGCACCCTAGTTGAACAGTTTGGGCTCTTCAATTTACCTTGATTAGAGATTCAGGACGAATGCTTAGTTATCCTAACTTCTAGCAATGCTGCTGGGGTAAGGGGATTTCAACTCAGAAGTAATATGATTTTGTGTGCTGGAGTTATGACTATTTGATTAGAAGTTGAGCATACATACGAGGGATATATAGGACAAAGGGACAATTGTATTGAAATAGAAAACTGTATTCAATTGTATGGGGCATTTTCCTTGGAAGGGTGTTGCTCAGTTGTATTGAAGTGATATCGATTCTTTCATTTTCTACTAAGACTCACTTTCTTTGGGCTTATCACCTATGAAACATCAACTTTGACACAGACAACAGGACATGGCTAATGTCCAAAATATAGGACACCGGAAATCTTAATTAAGATTTATATTTATATAATTCACATTCTAAAAACATAGTTGTTAAACTTTATAGTTTTCATATAATGACTTAATAGTTACAAGAAGTAATAAAGTTCTATGAAAATGAGCTTGACTATAAACTGCAGTGAGTCTTGCAATATTTATAATAGAAGTTGATTTTTTTATGATAGGAGTGTCTTGAAAGTCTTTAGCCAAAAATAGGTATTATTTCACTCTTTATACTCGTGCTCAAGAAGTGTCAGAAAGGTGTTTGATCTGTATTATAAAGGTTTCTGAGTCTAAAAATATGGTTTTGATTGTGTTGATGGGTGTCGTACAAACGTCAAAGGTGTGTTCAACAAGTGATGTGTCAGACACATTGACACTCTTCCAAGAGGTGTTGGTTTTGATGTTCATTTGCCAGCTTGCTGAAACCAAGTTATTGAAATCTTGTTCTCATTGTATTGTTATTCTGTAGCAAATTTGACCATGCTATTGTTATCCATGGAACTTAATAGTTTCGAGCATAGATATCGTATTTTTAACTCTTAGAATTTGAGTTTAAGAACTAATTCAATTTCATTAAATCAACTTATAATATGAGAATTGTCTAAACTTTATAAGGTCCAATTAATTCATATTTCTAGGCAATGAGACTAAATTTCTCCCTTGAGGATGGAATTAAGTTAGCCCCCTCAAAAAAGTTGCGCCTAAGGTGGGTTAGGAGCGACTACAATTAAGACAAAGTTTCTAACACCTCCCTCATGCCTATGGCTATTGGTATGTAGTGTCACAAATGTAAGTGTTGGCTCTTGATACCATGTTAGAAGTTAGGTTTCAAGTTCGTTCAACCTCATAAAATTGACTTTTAAGAATTAAGAGGAGGACTCTCCAAACTTAATAAGTTTTAATTAAATTATATATCTAGTCAATGTGGGACTACATACCACCCTTGAGGCTGCAATTAAGACAACTCTCCCAAAGAGGTCACAAGTAAGTTGGTGTAGGGATAACTGCAGTTGAGGCGGATTTCCACACTTTCCCCCTTATTATGTAGAAGCGCAGATCTGATCTAAAATATGGATTCCGTGCTCTGAATTCAAATTGCTAAGGACTAATATTACCAACATTTAAATTCTGTGTATGGATTATATTACTATGAGACCTTAATTTAATAGATGTAATTAATAATCAGAGTTATTACCGACTAGAATATTTGTTTGCTGGTTTAGTTGTAACTGAATTTAGCCATTACGTATTTAGTGTTCTCATTAGATATGTAGACTGAGTTTTATATGAACTGTTGATTTTGTAATTACTACGATTATTATTTCATCTCAGTTTGACCAAGTTTTGCTAATTCTTTAAAACCTCTTCACATCGTTACCTTTATTATCATGTTGAGATGCTGCAACTTTTTTTATTCTTTTGAAGTTGATGATTCTGTTGACTATGTTACGGTTTTGGTTAATCTGATTCAACTGTTACACTTTCAGAATCGAACCCATTGAGTGTTTGGTTTTGCCTACAGATTTGAGGAATAAACTTCCTACTCCCCCATAAAATTTGCTAGCACCTCCATCCATTCCAGAACATGTTTTTCAGAATGTATATTTTATATTTCTGAAAGAAATGAATTTTTTATATTTCGAAAGTTTATTCTGAAATAAATGTATTTTTTTATATTTCGAAAGTTTATTCTGAAATAAACGTATTTTTTATATTTCGGAATGTTGATTCCGAAATAGGATGAGAAGTGTTTCAAGAATTTTGTAGGATGTAGGAAGTGTCCCAATGCGCGTAGGCCTATCTCTCGTTACATTTTAATCCAGACAAATAATAGTTTTTTTCTCTTAAAAATTCAGGGAACTGCAAAAATATCTTTTTATTCTCTAAAATAAATTAATTAAAACTCACATTTATTTGTATTGTGTAAATTAATTTTATCTAAACATTTAAAATTCATAACCCAAAATGTTTGGATTGGGCTAAATCAGTTTGAGTTCATGTGTAGCCATTCTCCTTGTATATTTGCAATGATCCATTTTATTTTTTGATATCCCATAATTTTTAATAATCGTAATATATAGGATCTCAAGGCTTTATCCGTAGTTATCTACTATAGTTTTTAATAATCATTAGGATCTTTAGACTGTTCAATTATTTCGGAATCTTTCTTATCTAACAAGAATGGAATAACGTACTTCAGGGGATTTCCCAGCCTTACAGTGCTGATCACAACCTCACTCAACTTTCAACTCTCAAATCAGTGATGTTTTTTCCCCCCACTAAAATTAAATGGGTTTATGGGTTTTGTAGAGGAAAAAATAATAGAGATTTTGGACTTTGATTTAAAATAATAGCGTCACTTATACAAATTAAGTGAACAACATTTGGGTCTCTTTTAAATATTTATAGATTTGGAAAAAATGCTTATATATTTATCAATTTTATTCATTTATCAATTCTCTTTTCTCTTTGATAAATGTTACTGACCATTAATGACATATTATTAAATATTAATTTCTTTAATATTTAATAAATGAATTTGCATTAAGATCAATAATATAAAGCAATCTAAAGAATTAAATACTCATTCCTAATAATTAACTCATCAACAACAAAAGAATTATTTTTAAAGATAAATTTGTCTTATTGTTGTAAAAAATGTGTTGTGATTCTTATTACATATATCTCGTTATATGAATTTTTTTAATTAAAAAATATAATAAAATAATAATATAAAATATTTTTCAATTAATAATTACCACAATCTAAAAGAAATTTATTGTATATAACTCAGAATATATTATTAACATCAGTTAACATCTAGTTAAATATAAAATCTAATAATTTGATTGTCTTTTATTATATATGATATTCAATTGTAATAATATTATAAAATTTAATATAATTATATTATTAACTTAAGGGATGATATCTCCAAAGTATCAAAGTTTATATGATAACATCTTCGTAACAAAAGATTGATTTCAATTTAATTTTTTAATATTTATAGTTACTTATTCATTATTTTCTTTTGATTTAAACAAAATGTTATTAGTAAATGGACATATATTTAATTGTTACTCATTTTTCATCGGTAATGAATTTGTTATTATTACTTATTGCTTAACTCAAAGATATGAGATTTCATCACATTAATAATTTGATAAAAAAATACTCTATTTTATATAAGAATAGAAAATTTCATAAAAATAAAATAAAATAAAATAAAATAAGTAATTATCTTTACTCCAGAAATGGAAATGAAATTTTTGACATAAACATAAAAGAAATGTTATGGATAAATATTGGTGAATGATTAGATAAAGTGCAATAAATAATATTCATCATGTTCGAGAAAATGCTTTGTATAAGTGATAACTAACATTAATAAGGACATCTAAATTAGTGATAAACTTGTACAAAATCAATACTTACGGCGGAAAATATCAAATTTTCATTAATTAAATTTCATAATCTTTATTATATTATCAATATTTAGATATTACATTGGACATTTTACTACATGAGTAAGAAGGACTAATATGAGTAATAAAATTTAATAATTCTATATTTTTAGTTCAAGATAAAATAATCTCTCACTAGTTTTTTTTGTTTGAAAAAAAAAATCTCTCATTAAAATTTATGTTCAAATAAAACATTAAATATTATGTGGTAAAAAAAATAAGACAATTATTTTAAATCAAATTTATTAACTTATAATTAAATACATTAAGTAATATGATATAATTTCGAGAACATAATACGAAAAATAAACTGAGAATGTAATTTTATAAATATACATTTATAAAAATATGTATAACGTACAAATTTCATAAATAAAATTATATTATTCATATAAATTCATTTTGGATTAGATCGATTTTTAAAATTATATCCAACATTTAATAAAACCCAACAAAAAAATTCGTGTTGTAATATTTTTACAGTTTCAATGCTTTTGGTTCAATTTTATGTTTTGTATTATTTGATCATTCTAGCTTTAATTTGTTTTGTTTATAATATTGGCTTAATGTAGTTAAGACATCCCTTTTAACATCCAATTGAATTTTTACTTGAAAAAAGAATCATAATGAGTCTGTGTTTATATATATATATATATATAGATTTTTTTTTTTGTGTGTGTGTGAAATGTTAATAGATTTCAAAAGTATCCTCATTTAATCCTTCATAGCTTCTCTTTGTTGGGTTTTTTATCTTGGAATGCTTTAAACTCAACGTAGAACATAACTTGTTATTATGATACACTTGATCATTTTAAAAAATACTTCTCTACATATTAAGGTTTTGTGTGAAAACTCAGTTTTATAGAATGAGACTTGTGTTTTTATATAGTCATTTTGTAAACTTGAATTGAATTCAAATTGAAATTCAAAGTTGCAGTATATATGTTAGTGCATTGGAAGTTGTAAATCTTCATTTAAAAGAGTGCAAATAGTTTGGAAAACACACTATCATCACATTTTTCCTTTAGCATTAGCTGGAAATTAATTGGTGTTGAAATCACTGTATTCCTGAAGGGTCAATCCATCAAGTTAGGAAAAAGCAGATGTCATGGAGGAGCAAACTGAAAATAATATGAACGTTTTGGCTTCTGAGTGGAGGAAAAATAATGAACATGACAAGAAAGTGTGTACAAGTGACTCAGAAAGTCCCACAATGAGTGGAACCAAGGAAAAGTGAAACCCTAAACTATTAAAGGAAAGGAAACGACATGGTTTACCAAACCTCTTATTTGTTTATATAAGATCACCTCATAGGATTACCCACGAGGTAATAATAATACACGTAGTACACTATAATACACAACGTACACATCTGATGGGAAAGTAATACATAGCAACACACTAGTCAAGCTAGAAAATGATTCACTTGGTTCTGCCAGTTATTTGAGGCACATGTGAGGAAGATTAACTTCGAGTACTGAAACTCCTTGTACTTATCACTTTATTCAATACTACCTTGGTTGCAGTGGCAAATAAGCACCAACTAGGAGCAGGAAGCTAGGACCTAGGTAGGAAGCTAGCGTCTTCTTGCAGCCGTTTCTCTCTGTGCATTGAAGTAGACAGCAGCCACAGGGAGGCCAAGTTCATTCTGTGCTGCGAAATTGCGTGTGTTGAAGTGATCCCTTGAAGTAGGTGGAGTAACACACTGCCTACGCTTTTGCTTGAACAGGACAAACACAAACCTATGGATCCCAATATTAGGCTTTGGGATCTCATAGCTCACCAACTCTTTCCCTACAAAACATAATAGTTGTCAGTCTCTCTCATGATCAGATCAGCAAGTAAGTTCCCACATATATACATTTTTCCTAGTAGATCAATCATTTACATGAACCTACCAAATGTAGCATCTGTTGTGCCTGGAATATCTGTCACTATCCTGCAAAAAGAATATTTGCAACAAAATTAACTGTTAGATACCTATGAATGGCTAGTTTACCTTATGTGTGTATGCAGTTCTGTTATGTTTGTTGTTGAGTCATCGAGGTTTATTCACCCTTTAAGATTGTTTTTTATTTTAGGGTGGATGGATGATGGTAGCTAGAACAGAAAACTTTTACAACTTTCACAGAATACTAAGGTATGTATGTATCTTCTTCTTGTGATGAATGTTTGTTACCTCTGTAGTTTGATGTGATGAAAGGAATGCATATATCTTGGAAAACTTTTAACTTCATTTAATATCAAGAATATCAGATGGATAACCAGTTCATTACTTTCAGAGTGTTATACATCATAAATTTTCATTTGGATTGAGTTGTTAAGAAAATCCGGTAGTTAAGTGGGATGGGTGGGTGGGTGGGTCATGTATGTAATAAATGGCTATTGTTACAACCTAAGTATTTAAACAAAGTTTATATTAAGTACCAGTGCAAGTGTTCTCTCAGATAAGGGTCACTAGGGCCTGGAACATCAGGGTCTGTCATGATCTGCACCAAAAAGGTAGACATTAGCTTAATGATTTAGTATTTGTAAGGGGCACTTCAACAAAAGAGATATACTGTGTCAGTATGATTACAGAAAACAACAAATAAACACACTGGAAAACAGCTCAAGTATTTTCCTTTTTTCCCCTTAATTTGTTCTTTAAAGAAAAAGGAACAAGAAGAGAGGAGGAAAAAGAGATACCAGTGTGAAAAAGGACCTCATATCACCACCCTCAATCTCAACTTTGGGTTTGATGTTGATAGATGAAGGGAAGAGCTCATGGCCATTGTAGACTTGCTTTTTGTTATAACTCACAGTCATTTTTATGGTTGTGGTAAAAGAGTCAAGAACCTCTCCTATGACTCTCCCCACTATAAGAGGTTCTGAAGGCATTCTTGCCATTACAAGAGTATAACAAGGAAAGGAAAGAAAAAAGGAGAGAAGAAAGTTTGAGAGAGTGAGACTGAGGAATACAAGTCGATGATCCTGCTGAGAAAGGGAGTGTGAGCTCCATATTTATAATGTCTTAAAAGTGTCTTTCAAGGTAGAGTGTTTTCCCCCACCTTTAAAATATGTCATATAATTTAGATTTAGAGAAAATACAAGTTCTATAAGGAAAAACAAAGATAAAAAAACAAAAAAAGGTTATAGGTAAATCAGGTGCATCCGTGCAGGTGCTTCACCACTCCTAATATATATTAATTTGGCTCATTTCAATAATTGTCTCTGGGTCTGGGATGTTTGTGCTGAAATCACATTAGTCATGATATGTGACAAATTATCCTTTCCCTTTTCCTCTCTCACTCACACACTCTTTCTCTCTCCCCTGGTCATAAACACAGAATATGGGTCCCTTGGAATCGGTTCTTAATTGATTGGCTGTACACTGGATGCATGGATTTCTCATCGCTTTTTTTATATATATATATATATAATTCCTTTTTTTCTTCCCAGTTGGATCAAGTCAGAAAAAGCATCATGTGTAATCCTGTATGTGGGTCCTCTTCTTGCAAGTTGTCAAGCTTCTTCCCTTTTATTAAACCAAAAGCATAAAAGGCAAAAATTTAGGAAACATTTGGCTTCTGGAACACCCACATTTTAGCATTCTCTTAAGCATTTGTACATGGACGTGCAGAAATCTTTGTTGTATGCCTTGCGTAGAGAACCTTCCTTAATTGCATGCACACAAAATGCAAATTTCTGTTTGTGGGTGCGTGATTCTCCTTCCTCCCCCGCCATATTTCTTTCTTTTAATTTTCTTGGAAGATTCCTGGGGAAGAGGGCATAATTAAAGGAGCTCCACCATAAATGCTCGAGGCTACACATGCCTATGAAACTATTAGTGTGTGAGTGCCTATAAGGTCTTTTCAGAATAAAAACTTAACTCTCACTAAGATTCATACCTCATTCCACGATTGGTAAAAGAGAAGGTGAACCTTCTTCAAGTAGAAACCATTTTGCTCTTCTCATCTCTCCATGTGAAATTTATGTTATTCAAATCTGTTTACATTCTTTTGTTGGCAAAAATGGGGTTGACGAGTGTGAAATTGACGAGTGTGAAATTGCGCATCCTGTGCTAAAATGATCACAAATTCTAGTTCCAGCAAAAGAAAAAGCCCTAATTGGTGGTGGTGTCAAGGGTTGTTCTTTGGTACGTATAATTAATTAAGCAGACATTGGTTATATCCATTGTTTTCTATTATGATTTGAAAGTGGAATATCTAGACCCCTTATTACATAAATTAATTGCAGGTATCGTTTCACTGTGAAGACATAACATTATTTAAATTTCAGAGTTATTAATTATATGCCACATGGAGCTCATGATTCTAACATTTGTTCGTCTGAAACTGTTTGTTGCCTATTTTGGTTTTGAGTTGATATTCATGTTTCCAAATTTGGATCAAAAAGCTATGTTGCTCATGTTTATCTTTTAGTTTCTATTTTCTTAGTTTAGCTTGAGCAGAAGTTATTGTGCCAATTAAGCCGGGAATATTCCTTAGTCATATTTGTATTATATACCACAGTTTTTTTTAAGTATACATTTTATACTATCAACTAATTAAAAATTACTACAAAAATTATTTTTAAATTAATGATTACATAAATTATCAAAATTTTAAGCATATAAGTATTCATTATAAATGTAAAATTTATGTAAACTATCACTGAATTCCAATTAAAAATTTTAAATAATATAGAAAATATGCATCCACAGAAAATCAAACAATTTTGAAGAATTTAATCTAAATTTGTTTCTCAATCATTCATATGAAAATTACTTTCTCACGAAATCCATCATGTTTGTGTGTGAAAGAGATAATAAGAAATCATACCAAAAAACAATTTTGTAATAAAATGGAAGACATAATCTAATTTTCTTTAGGTTCAACTTTATAATTTAAAAAAAAAAAATGGTCTGAAAAAACTTATATCATGTGGCAACAAGCCAATCTCTAACTATGACCCTTAAAGGGTTTGTTAGAAATAAGAACTAGTTTTTTATGGGTTTCCACCACTGGAACTTTCTGACATGACTTAAAGTGTAGAAACAATTCTTATAATAAAAGGATCAGACTTTTGATATAAGAATTGAATTCTTAACTTTAAAAAATTGTTTTATTTGTCAAAAGTTAACAAAAACATAAAAATGTGGGTACAATGTGAAACATATTTTATTTTCTTAAGAAAAATTATTTTTGAAATGAAAAATTGTTAGAATTATCACTCCCTGAAAATAAATTAAGAACTGATGAATAGATTCTCCATTGGAGATGTTTTTAAAAATTGCGCTTGATCATGCAATAGAATCACAAATAAGAAAGTGTACATTCTGATTGTAAATGTAAATCTACACAAATATTATGTATAAATTAAAAGAGAAACGCAAAAACTATCTAGTTATAGTCTTAGGGTAGGGTTTATTTTGGCTACCTTGTTTAAATATTGTGATTAAATATAGTTTATAATTTTTTTAATCTATTAAGTTGTTTTTTAATATAAATAAAACAGTAACAAAATTATTCCAGGCTAAATAAACAATACTTTGGACATAATAGTCTCAACAATGCTAGGAAACTTAAAGTGAATATTATAAGAGCTTATATCTTTTTTTTTTTCTTCTTAACTTCAAACATAAATTATTACAATGTGTAGAAAATCTAATGTCACTTAAGATTAAAAATCATTGATAATTTATAATCATGTGATAACTTTAACAATATCAGTAAATTTGATGTTAAAATATTGATACTAGGAAGAAATTCTAGGTCAATTTTATCTTACTTTCTACTAGAGATTTTGTTTTATATGTTAAAAGTCCTTATTACTCGTCAAAATAGTTTACAAACATATTTTTGTCTCACTTCTTTTAACAAGGATGTAAAAAACTTCCAAACACTAAAACTAACAAAATTGCACACAAAAATGACTCTGACAATGTTTAATTAATGCTAAAACACAATTAATGGAGTAAAATCCTAATTATAAATGAAAAAAAACACACAGAAACTTGTTATAAAAGGGTTTGATATCTATAATAGTCCTATTTAGTTTAAATAGATTTTTTTTTAAATGATATGTATGTTTTGTTAAAAAAATCATTAATTATTCTTGATATATGATAGTACTAAGGATCTTCACCAAACAGTTTGGAGGTGGCAAGAATCCTTTTAATTACATGTTTTCATAAAATTAAAAACCAAATTTTATACACAAATTAATTTATATATATGTTAAAAAAAATTTAGGATGTTAAAAAAAAAATTTATATAGTTATACTTACTAATATGACAATGACATTTATATTATGAGATATTTTTTCTTATAGTGTGACAAGCATGTTGACATATATGTAATATAACTATTTCAGTAAATATAATTATGTTGATGTAATGTTCAGCTTTTCCTTTAAATAATGATAGAAGAAATAATATTGAATTACTTTAAATAAAAAGGATTAAATTCATACTAAAATTAATAATTAAATTAAATTAAAAATAATAGAAAAAAACCTATTCTATGTATGAATTCTCTTATTTTTTTATATTAAATATTCTTCTGGTTGGAGTTTATTTGAAGAAAAATATTTGCGACGAGTGATTGAAACCATATTTTGGATAGTGATGAAATATATAGATTCACGTCCAAATTCTTCATGGATGAGCATGTTGTGCTGCATGTCTTTGTACGTACTTCACTGCTGCTAAATATACATGATGATTTATTCATTCAACTTTTTAGGTTACTTGTCTATCGTCATTCTGTAGTCTAGGCACAAGGTAAGAGAATCTGTACTTCACAACGGGGTTGCTACTGGTGTTTGCAACTTGCAACCCTAGTTTCAAATGTGTGTTTTCCATTTCTTGAGTTTGAGTTAACCTCTAAAGTCGTGCTTGGTGGGGCATGCATCCCTTAACCCCTCGGAAGATTCACTGACCGAGTCTAGTACATGGATTTGTACATATCCTAATTCTGGCTAGATCCAGTTACTTAAATGCATTGATGTGATTTTGGAATACCTCTCCATAATGTCATAAAAGTTAAAGAGGAGATGAAGAAAATGTACATCAGTTTCTTTTTCTTAATGGAGTTATAAATCTGAGCTTTAGTTAATGAGACTGTCAAACCTTACATTAGAATGGGCCATTTTGTGAGTGGATTAGAATGTACACTTTCTTTTTCTTGATAGAGTTATAAATATGATCTTTAGCCAATGAAAGTATCATGTTTAAACCTATTTCTGAATGGCTCATTGAATGTGTGGATCTTTCTGCCATGACCTAATCCAACCCCATTTTGTGAATTTGTTCGAGCCACCTCATGAGTAACCCTGTATTGAAATGCTGACACAAAATTTGTATAATGAGAACAGTAACACTACTAACTAAATCTGATAATCTGTTTGAACCCTATTAACCATGAACCTGATCAATCTTTGTTATAGAGTTGTGTTGTTGTTCTTTAAAGTGAGACATTTAATTATGAATTACTCTTTCATATAAAAGCTCATGATAACTTCTTTTTTATGAAATTTATTCTCTCTCTTAACAATATTTGAGTATGTATTTTATACTCAATACAGTGATGCATGCTGGTCATATTCAGTTCGAAATTACCATATGAATTAATGGCTTAGATTGGAGTGTGTGATGTATTCAGTAAATCTATAATACCTTTGTTGTGTGGATACTCACTCTATCAATGATTTGAATGATGACTTGTAATTATTGAAAAATTTGAACTAGTATTGCTTAGTTAAATAATTATCCATATTGAAAAAATTATTTGAATGGAGCAAGAATGAGTTAGAAATTCATAATTTTTCATTCATACTAAGAATGCTTAGAAATCATCACATTAATGACATTTTTCTTTTATTCTGAATCATTTAACCAGTTAGTATTTATCATGATTCTTAGTTTTTTTAATCTAATAATTAACTATGGGTTTCAGATCAGTAACTTGTTTATTTCAGGTGCTTTCAATTTGCAAGAGGACACAGTTCCAAGTATATCCGAATTGGTCTGTCTCAATCGAGTACATCAATTGTTTCTTTCAACATTTTCAATCCTCATGCTTGTTCGCAATAATAATTCTGCTTCCTTTGCAGGGGAAAACTTCGTTGATGTGCATGTTTCTCTGCTGAATTCAGGTTTTCTTTCTCTTTCTACCTTCTTCTTTTTTTCTTTTTCTTTTTTTCAATTTCACTTTGTTTAGGCACAGTAAACTACTTCTTTTAAGTTGATATAGTTTAATCAATTAACTTAACCCAGTATTTCATATTAAAAATTAAAATAATATATTTACAGTAAGGTTTAACATTGCATTGATCAGCTTGATCCAATTTTACAATCTTGGTGTGCGACCTAGAATCATCTCCTGGTGTAGATATATTGATATATATTATAAATATTTGCATTATATCATGTTGGTGAAATAGTACCAATAATATCTAATTAAAAGTTTAACTTTCATTAGCAAAAACCATATTAAGTAATTATAATGTTTACATTTTTATTAGTTAATGACATTTTTGTTGTAGTGTTTATATATACTTAAAATTTGTGAATGGCTCCTTAGAATAAATAGTTTAAAGTATACAATTTCTATATAGATTATAAATATTTATTCAGAATATAATTAAAGATTATTTTTTTACAGAGAAATGATCGAAGTACTTGGACAAGAAATGGAATCTTAGTGAAATGATGGATCATGTATATAAATGTAATCCTGTTGTGTTTGAAAGGATAAATTAGACAGAAAGGTTTGTCACCTATCAGGTTTGATCAGATGAAAAGAATGAACAGAGAGATGAATGCATAAAAGTATTTTTGTCCCCAGAATAGATTGTAATGCTACAAATATCTGATACCCTGAATCTATCGTTACACAACAACAAGAATCATTACAATGTTAGAATCATTTTGCATCACTCTCAAAATACAATTTGTTTTTAACTTAAAAATGTTTTAATGGTTAAGAAAACATTGCTTATGGCCTAAGCTGATCTATCTCCATTACGTATTTTTCATTCAACTTATGTTGTTTTGTTGAATAATTTATCCTTTTCATTCATAATATTCAAATTCAATAACCTGGTATACAATTGGCATGAATAGTATAATATTATCTTATTTATTTTTTGCATATTAAACTAGTAATTTCTTATATATTATACAAATATTTTAAATTTGAATAAAAGTTAAAAATAAAATGAAATAATATTATATATTTTTATTACTACTAATTAACATTATATATTTTTAATTTTCATCTCTCCAAAAGTATGAAATTATTCCTTTCTTATCTTTGTAAAAACAAATATTTGATCTCCATTTCTTCAAAATTGGAAATAATTATGTCTATCCTTAAAATTAGTTTTAATATAGATAAATAATATTTCTTTCATTTAAAAAAATGTTTTTTTTTCTTTTTAACCTTTTCTTTTTCTATCTAAAGCAATAGTCCATTTAGTTTTTTTTTTTTTTTTTAACTTATCTGATTGAAAATTATCAATGCAAAATCATCTATATTAAAAATATACATAAAAGTAATTAAAAGGTTGAGTATAATTTTGAATAACTTTATATTAATGGAATATTTCTTAATCTATGCATTATATTCTGAAATTTTATTTATTTTTTTAAAGAAAAAAAAATTAAAGAGCCATGAAACATATTAGTAGATATACCTAAAATGATCACTTGATTTATTTATTTATTTTGTTAGACATGATACTGTTAATGGATGATAGTTTAAGAATTGGGACCAAAGATAGAGAAATGAAAACTAAAAAAAAAAAACGAAAACTAAAACTAAAATTAACTCTTCTTATAGAAACTAACATGTACGTTAAAATATTAAATTTATTTTTGTTTAACATTTACCTAAACACAATATTAAATACTTTTTATAGAAAATATTAAATATATTTATTTTTATTTAACTTTTCATAAATGTATGTAATTTAAAGTAAGTCAACAAATTTTTAAAGTAACTAGTTTTTTAATAACTTATTAGTATCTGTCTATATACATAATAGTGTGTGATGAATGATAGTAAAATATATAGTTTTTTTTTTTTTCAAAATAACAACCAACCTCACTATATATTTTTATTTGAGGGTAATGAAATATCGTTTTAAATATTGTGTTATTTTTATAAAAAAATAATTGTAAATAAAATGAATAAATATTTTGCATCAATAATAGTATGTAATCCATAAATAATTTTAATAAGATTAGAAATATATTTCATAATACACCCTTCGAAGCATTATCTGTATTTTTTATCTAGTGTTTCTTATAAATAGTTTTTATTTATGTACCATTTTAAGGAGGAATAAAATCCAGATATTTGTCATGAGGAAGTAAATTGGTGAACAGAGTTCTGCCACGAAACATTTTGCTTTTCTCAAGTCCGAGATAGGTGGAGCGTTCCGTTGTTCCGTTATAAGTGTGTTCGTGTCTGTGTCTGAAGTTGAAACGTTGTGTCATGTTGTCATTGTCTCAGAAAGAGGGAGAAATGGGAAGTGGAGTGAACAGAAAACTATCTGAAGCATCAACCCGTGCTCATTCCTGGAACCAAAACAAAACCAATTCAATTCACTTCCCTTCAGGTCCCACTCTTTTTCTTCTCTTTTTTTTTCTGTTTCTTGAATCAAATGAGCATCGGCATGTGCATTCTTCGAGTGCACTGCATTTGGTATATTCCTCTGCCATCCCCTTGTTCTTTGTGATTTAGTATCATATCATATTCATTTTGATGGGACTTCCTAACCTTTTTTATCTTCCTCACACTAGTTTGCTACCAGCACAGTACTAACTTCATATTCTTATTCTTATTTTGAAATAATATATATATTTTTTTTTAATTTAACTTTGCATTATCTCAGGAATTTTGAGAACAGTGTTTGCAGTGTTGTTCATTGGATTTGTAGCATGGGGTTATCAGGCAATTCAACCTCCTCCTCCAAAGTTATGTGGCTCTCCTGGTGGGCCCCCCATAACAGCACCCAGAATCAAACTAAGAGATGGAAGGAATTTAGCATACAAAGAGCATGGTGTTCCAAAAGATATTGCCAAACATAAAATCATCTTTGTCCATGGTTTTGATGCTTGCAGGCATGATGCCTATGTTGCCAAAACCTTATCACCTGTAATTATTTGTTTTTTTCTTTTTTGCTTTCATAACATTCTATGATACCTTTGACAATGTATTATCTGAATTTGTGGTGGTGGGATTTTTCAGGATGTTGCTGAGGACTTAGGTGTCTACATTGTATCTTTTGATAGACCAGGGTATGGGGAAAGTGATCCTCATCCAAATCAAACAGTGAAGAGCCTGGCTCTAGATATAGAAGAACTTGCTGATAAATTGGGACTAGGGTCCAAATTCTACATAATAGGTTTCTCTCTTGGGGGCCAGGTTGTTTGGAGGTGCCTTAAGTACATCCCTCACAGGTATGTGTCTTCAGGTTTGAGGTAATTTTGTTGCCTAAAAAAGAACATTCTTTGGCTGTTTTTCTTTTTTTGGCATGTAAATGTTTGTGTCCTTTTGGTTGAAGTTGCATTTTAGTAGTATCAGTGATACAAGATCTTTGTTCCTCTGCACTTTTTATGCAGAATTCTGGTGATTCTGGCTGCCTCTATACAGAAACTTTGAATGAATATTAACTTCAGGTTTCCTTAGCCATTAGACTAGAGTAAGTGTAAAAAGCTTAGGACTGTGAAATTGGGTGGGGTAATTGTGCTTGTCTATGATATCAAATCTAACTGGGAGCTGATTTTACAAAGAATTTAATATGGAACTTGCTAAAAATGTTGGTTTCTCAAGCTTCACACAACTTGATGGATAGAATTTTGTCGGCAATGAATTCTTGAGAGATCACGACTCTCCCCACTCTTTGGCTCTTAGAATAAGAGGGAAAAACACTGAGAGGAGTAATTTTGATTTTGAATCAAGGCACAGTTGCATATTTTACATTGAAGTTTCACACTTTTTACACATTTTGTCATCGAAGTTTCAATTGGATAAATTTTATAACTGATATTTTAAAATTAAGCACAACTTACTTTTCTGTTTAAGGTCTGTTAGATGTTTAACATTGTGATGAAATGACAACTGTTTGGTCACCCCTATTTTTTTCACATGAGTCACTACTAGAAATTTAGTATTTAACAAAGCTTATTTAATGCGGGTTAATATAACCTCTGTAAGTATAACAGGTTTTGAATTCTCCACTAATAAAAACTAGCATATTAATAATTAACATTTGGAGACTAAAAGAAAATAGTAACAGAGATTTTTGTAACCTTGGTTAAGCTTTAGAGGTTTATGGTATTGAACGGGTTATGAAACCTCCATTAAGTACTAGGAACTACCAAACCATGGGCATTTAAGAGGGGATTTGAAACCTAGCTTTGAATTTTCAAGGGGTTAGTGAAAACAATGGAGAACACAATTCTGCAGAATTGTTTCTCCAGAAAACTACAAAACAGGTAACATGTGTAGTTAACATGTTTACAGGGGGTTGAACCCTGGTTAATGCCAAAAAAAATTCATTAAAAACCAAATTTCTTGTAGTTAGTTGGATGAAATTGTCAGCCACTATCTTTATCAGTATTATTTATTACTGTGATGAAAAAATTTCAATGGTGACAGGCTGGCAGGTGCAGTGCTCATAGCCCCAGTTCTGAACTACTGGTGGGCTGGTCTTCCTCGAAACTTAGCAAGTGAAGTCTTCTACCAACAAAAACTACAAGACCAGTGGACACTTCGTGTTGCTCACTACATTCCGTGGCTAACTTACTGGTGGAACACTCAAACATGGTTTCCATCATCTACTTTAATTGCAGACAGTCTAGATCTTCTTTCCCTTCAAGACAAAGAACTTTTGCCTAAGAGGAAAGATCGAAAGAATCATGTGGTATGTATCTGGCTTATACAGTGAAAGTCCTCTAACTTAATACATTATATTTGTTGTTGGTTTGACTCATTCCAATTGATTTTGATATTTTTCAGTGACTGTGTGCCTAAAGTGAGAACTTGATCATCTTAAATGTGTTTATCTGTTTAATATTAGATTTCTTAATGAATATATTCAATCTTTCTAATTTAGAGAACTAGGGAGAAATATCCACAAAAACTGGTTAAGGTTTATAAACTTGTATAGTCTGTGTCTTAGGGCCATTCTTATGACATGTAGGGGCACAATGAATTAAAATCAAACTCAAATTTCAAACAGATTATAGAGTTTATTCTAATAGTTGATGTTACAAACTTCATACTCATTGTTTGCCTGGATAATATTTGGTTAGTTTGTCTTATTGGACTTGATTTTAAATTTATTTGACAAATGCAGAAGCAACTTTTCAGTTCTGAGTTCGCTTTAGTAAGGTGACTTCTGAATTTCATGTTAAAGTTAAAGAAATTTGAGATGGATTCATCTGAGATATAGCTGAGATATTGTACTCTAATTAGTGTTAGTGTTTTATTTCCTATTAAAATTATTCTCTCATGAATCACGATATTATATTGTTTTCTTTCTGTTGGTATATTGACATAAGTTTTATAACTTATTTCTAAAACAGAGAATTTATAATATGTGGTTTCGGCATACAGGGTCAGGTAAGACAGCAAGGAGAACATGAAAGTGTCCACAGAGACTTAATTCTTGCATTTGGTAGCTGGGAATTTAGTCCTTTGGATTTGGAAAATCCATTTCCAAATAAAGAAGGTTCGGTTCATATTTGGCAAGGAGATGAAGATTTGATAGTGCCTGTTAAAGAGCAACAATACATTGCACAAAAGCTTCCTTGGATTCAGTATCCCATTTGTTCCCTCATCTTGATGGTATGAGTGATACCATCTTTAAGTCACTTTTAAGTGTCCAGTAGTGCTATTTGTATATATAAAATTTCAATTTTTACTTTATTAAAATTGTTTTGAGAATTTTTCTCTTACTATTAGATTCATAATTAAACTTATTAATTTAAAATTTTCTGCATTTTGTCCATTTTTGTTATTTGAAAGTATACTAGGTAACCTTGTAATTGACATGGATCATTCAGTGAAGTAGTGTTGATGTTGAATATCGGACAAAGTGCACAAAATTTGAGAGTCCATTTAAGAGACTATTAAATTTTTAAGAATAATAATAATAATATTAGAAGTGAAATTTTAATCCTTGTTTGTTTCTTCATCCTAAATTACTTAAAACGCAATAAAATTTAGGATATTTGATATATAAATAAAAAAGATATTTTATATATCTTATTATATTTACTAATTACACTTTCATTTATCAATTTATAAAAATTTAGTATTATTAGTTAAATTATGAGGATAAATTAATTATATAAATAATTTATAAGAGATTGTATAATTTAATTGATAAATAATTAAAATATTTAATTAAATACATCCTAAAACTGATTCTGGTTAAAATTTTTTAAAATAAAATTCATAAAAGTTACATATAAATTATCCATAATTTTTTTTCAAACAAGTATCAATAATTAACAGGACTAGTAGTAGGTAAGTTATTTTATCGATAACAACTATTGTTCTCAATTTACCCATCTTATAACAGTTTATGAGAGGAATATAAAGCAAAATTAGTTTTGGTTTTTCATTTGTAATCTACCATATTCATCATCAATTATATAATTAATCTATTTTTTTAAGATGGTTATCCAAAAAGTAAAAACATTTAGTATATATATAATATAAGCACTAAAATATCTAAATACATAATATTTTATATTATTTAACTAATAAAAATGATCATTTTTAGTATATAGTAAACAAAATAGTATAAAAAAATCCTAAAACTCATTAGATATTTCATTTTTGTGTTGACATGATTTTTAAATTAATTAATGTAATAATTAAAAAAAAATATTTGTCACTGGATATTTTACACTTTTAGTACATCATTATTTTTACATGTATATTTTGGAAAAAAAAAATCTGCTGCTAACTAACCGAATAATTTTATAAAATATCATGTATTAGTTATTATTAAGATGAGAATAATGTATTTTTTTTTTCTTCCTCCTAAATTAATAAGCCTAACATAAAATATAAAACGAAATTAATTATGTGTAAAGTGCTAAATAGTATTGCAAAAATAAATAAAAATAAATAAAATTTTTGAAAGGAATACGTGTTGTGTTTCAAAAGATACACTGCATGAAAACATGTCCATGCATGCGACACCTGTTTTGTACGTGGCGAGCAATGTGACCTACTCGGTAAAACATTTCTGTCTCTTGTGGCATTTGACAATTTATTTTTTTATTTCGTTATTTAATACCTTGTTTTGTGGGGTACTCTGAGCTGGAATGAACCATATACACAGAAGATGATCCATTAAGTTGCAGGTTATAGTGTGCCTTGTATGAACTTCTTTCTTAGTTTCCATTTCTTTTCAATAAATTTCAACACTCACTCCATCTCCAACTCTGTTCACTGCACAAACCAAATACAAACATCCATCTAAAAGGTACTTGATCAATACTTATACCAGTTTCAATTTTGAATTTCATTTTCCAGGTATCTATACTTTGTGTGCAATCAACCATTCTTGTCCATTATACCGTTAGTTAATCTCCATTTTGGCTTCATTTTATGAATGTTTGGTTCGCTCAATAGATTACTGATATATAACATTTTGCAGGATTATTTGTTTTTATTATTTCCATCACATTAAACTTTTTTTCATGATTCATGACAGTTTGTTAGGGTTTATGTTCTTTTCATCCTTCTTTCAGTCTTTGTTAACAATGTTATGTGTATGAATTTTGGACCACCAAAGGAGGGAAGATATTCCGAACATTAAACTTTCTACCTAGTATCCATCTACCTTGTGATGTTTTCATCCAATATTTTATATTTATCATCAAGGACAAGTGAATAAAGAACAGAAAAAGAACAATTTGATTAGGAAAAAAAATGCTTCTTCAGACCAAACACAAACCTAAACCTAAACCTAAACCTACCTGTATATTTTGGCACAAAATTGTTCCAGTTTCCATGGCCAGTGCCCTGTATATGAAGCAAATAAAACCAATAATTGTTTGGTTTTTGCAGAGAGATAATGGGGATGAAATTTCCATCTTTTTTTGGTGCTGGTGCAGGTAAAATATTGATTTTTTTTTTTATGTTAAATTCAGTGGAGTAAGAATCACCATTTATCTCATCATCATCGAGTTTTGAATAACATTAAAGAATGTAATATTATAGTATGAAAAGCATCTGGTTCCACAATGGTGGTCCACCAACCCCCACGTGAACTAAATTAATCACCGACTGAAATATTCAAAATATTGGTTATAAGTACAAATTCGAAGTTATTTATGTTCTTTTCTTAAAGAATATTAATCCAGCTTTAAAAATTATAATTTAATTGAATTTTATAATTGTTAGAACATTCTAATTAAATTTTAAAGTACATGAAGGAATGTGGTTAGCATAGATTTCTTATATATTTCAATTCTAATTCAAAACTATTTAAGATTATAAAGTATTTCAAGTCAGAGTATTAAATGTTATATACAATATATTCAATATTAAAAGTATTTTAAACACTGTAAATTATTTTTTAATAATTTATGAGATTTTTTTAATGTTAATTTACTTAATAATAGTTATATAATTTAATAAAAGGATTAAAATTAATTATCATATGCACAAAACATTATTATTTTTTATATTTTATGAAATTTTTTTCTAATTCTTTTGTGAATTTTAAAAAATTTACAAGAAAATTTGCAAGGAAATTTTTTCCTAAAGAATTAATTCTAGCAGTGTTGGTTTGATATGGTCTTTTATGCATTTTTTATATGTAATGTATTGAATGTAATATATTTTCAGTTCCATTATTTTAAAATGGGAATCGAATTAAAAATATTATATATAATAAAATGAAATTAAAAAATATAAATAATATAACATAAACTACATCAATAATTGTTATATACATTGCGGCATTAAGAAGTTCCTCAACATTCTTTATTGCATTATATGTTTTTCTCAATCTTACATTTGTGTGTTACTTATGTTGTCTCTTTCCAAGAAGAAGAAAAAGAGATGGTGGTTGAGGAGGGTGAGATGAACTCCCAAGGGGAGGTGGAATCAAGATTCGAACAAGATGCCAACAAGAACCACCATGCCCCTTTCTCACCATCATCAATTGGAAGACAAACATCAATATACTCCCTCACACTTGACGAGTTCCAGCACAGTCTATGTGAGACAGGCAAGAATTTTGGCTCCATGAACATGGACGAGTTTCTCAGCAGCATCTGGAATGCTGAAGAGAACCAAGCCATAATAACTTCCTCCAATGTCCCTCTTTCCCAACCCTTCATAGACAAAGAGACAACAACAACAATAAGGAAACAACCAAGCCTACCTCGCCAACCCTCACTGTCCCTCCCTGCACCTCTCTGCAGGAAAACCGTGGACGAAGTTTGGACTCAGATTCAGAAAGAACAACATATCAACAATAACAACAGCAACAACAATGTTCTGAATAATACTGAGTCTGCTGCTCGCCAACCCACTTTTGGTGAGATGACTTTGGAGGACTTTTTGGTCAAGGCTGGGGTGGTTCGGGAAACACCATGTGCACCACCACCGTTGTCTCATCACTCTCACCACCTCCAGCAGCAGCAGCAGCATTACACTAATAACAACGGTGCAATGCCAGCAATGGGTTCTTCTTTTGTTAGTAGGAATGTTATTGGTGCAGTGAGTAACTTGGTTGCACCGGGTTACCAAGTGGGGGAGGCTTCTGGTGGGTATGCTGGAAATGGTAAGAGGGATGGTGGTGGGGGGTTTCATCAGCAAGGGGTTTGCTTTGGAGGGAGTGGGTATGGGGTGGGTCCCACTATGGGAATGGGTGGGCCTGTGAGTCCGGCTAATTCTTCTGATGGGATAGGGAATGATTGTGGCCAGTTTGGGCTTGAGATGGGTGGTTTGAGAGGTAGAAAGAGGATGGGGGATGGTCCTGTGGAAAAGGTGGTGGAGAGGAGGCAGAGGAGGATGATCAAGAATAGAGAATCAGCTGCCAGATCTAGAGCCAGAAAACAGGTGCATGTCTCATTTTATCATTGCAATGCAATGCGTATGCTTGTCATGTTGCTAATCTTGATATAGATCATGAGGAGAAATGTTGCTAAGACACTCTCTTGACATTCTTTTAGACACATCTTGTATTGTTGTATGAAGTTAGTGTTAATTTGATGGGACAAAGGATTGGATATGAGCTACTGAATACAACTCTAGTCTAAGAAGAGTTAATAAAGTATGTACTTTGTTAACCTATGGCACCCAAAATTGGATACAGCAAGTTTATTTAAGATTCTGTCCTCAATGTTTGCCATTGATATACAAGGATTGATAGTTCTTATCAATAATTGTTCCTTGAAACTATGTAGCTACTAGTTTATGATAATAGCAGAAATATATTAGTAACCTGAACATTGTCTTATTGCATAATGCATGAATCTAGATATAGAGTTTAGGCACCATGTCAGATGATCAGGGATAAGAACTATTAATTGGGAGAATCGTGGAAAGGAAGTAGATCAAACTTACACTAATTGTACTAGGGACTCACTTTCAATAACATTATATATATCATGTCTTTTGAGAACTCCCCCTGTGAATTCCGACTGAAAGTACGCCAGAAAGGAAGACATATTTTAAACTAGTATAAAATAATATATTTTTCTTTGTTTGGAACATTTTGGTAGATATTTGAGGAAGAATTGTATTAGGCTTCATTTGCAGAACCTTATACGGTTTTTGCCTTGGCAGGCATATACAGTTGAATTAGAAGCGGAACTAAACCAATTAAAAGAAGAGAACGCCCAACTGAGACAGGCGCTGGTACTTCCAAATTACCTTAACCTGTGCAGAATGTTGAAAGTCTTTTTCATAGTTGTTAATTTATACTGACAAGGATCTTGCTTTTATTCATCAGGCCGAGCTCGAGAGGAGAAGAAAGCAACAGGTAATCACTCACCAATGATGATCTAATTAACTTCTTAGAAATTCACTGACCAATGATGTAGCATGGTCCTTTCAACCACTGTGCAATTTAATATGATTACAAACTCACTTGTTATGTAGAAATTTGTCATATATAAGAACTGAGCAAGTGGTGAACCACCTTTATTTGAAGCAAATAACTTGAAGACACATCTAAATTAGTATCTTGTGCTGCAGTGTTTTGAAGAATTAAACAACAATATTAGGGTTCAAACCAACGCTCAGAAAGTGAAAGAGAAACTGAGAGCTTTGAGAAGGACCATGAGTTCTCCTTTGTGAATTTTTTGAAGGCACCAGAGATTGTTGTGACTTGTATGGCTAAACCAAAATAAGAAGTCAACGACAAGAAGAAACGAGGATTGGATTATGAATTTATTAATAAAGTCTGCAAGAGTCCTGGAGTTCAAGATCAACGAAGAATTGGACCATCCATCCAATTCCTCTTTTTATCAAATGGTCTAGTAATTTATCATATGTAAAATATAACTTCTGTATGGCATTTTCATAGTTGACTTGTGTGTGAACTTTCTTGTTCTTGTTTACACCTATCACACCTGTGTTTTAATTTACTTGTTACATATTTTCAGTATGAGAATATATTAGCAATCAATCATAATTTAATGTTCAATATGTGTTCTTATCATTTGTTTTGTGATTAGTTAATTTTTTCCCTCTATTTTTTTGTCAACCTTATTTTAATTATAACTAATAATGTATAAATATATTTTTCTTTTCATGATTTGAGCATAAGAAAAGATCATCCTGCTATAGATGTGTTGATAACTACTAAATGTGGAGTATTATTCAGATTAGTATGATTCAGATTATGTAATAATGATTCAGAAGAAATAGAAAATATTTTCACTGCAGTGGAGCTTGATTCAGTTTATCTAAGAATGATTCAGAAGATATAACAAATATTTTGTGCATAAAAAAGCAACCACATGGACTCCGCTTTCGACTTCATAAAACAAAATAATAAACAATAAAAAAGAAGGAGGTTGTGGTGGAAACTGAAATTCACTCTAATACACAAAGAATATAACTTTACAATTGAAGAATTCTTGTGATTCAAAACAGGAAAAATGAACAAAAGAAACTCGAGGAGCATGCATGTATCTTCTTTCATTTAGACACTGCAACAAAACCACTACTCATATTCAAACATAAATTTCACATGCCCATATTTTCTCCCAAGTTGAAGAATGAATTCAGTGAATCTGGCAAGAATTTGACACTCTTCATGTGTTTTGACCTCTGAAACATTACCATAAATGACCAATTTTTTCAAATTGGGACATCCTTCCAAAAGTCCAGCCACCCATACTGAGAAAAGATCATTGATTACAGTCCATCCAAGTTCTAACACCACCACATTCATCAAACAAGATAAACCCTGCAAGCCATAATGAAGCACTCCATCTCTTAAATCATAACTCAACGACAAGTGCCTCAATTTAGGAAAGCAACTAGAAATTGTTTCAATATCAACAACCTCATCCTCATCATCAAAAACAACACCCCACAGTCGAAGCTGATACAGCTTTGATGCTTTTGCAATCATATGATAAAATTTTGGCCACATGATTGTGAAGTTACAGACATCTACAATCTCAAGGTTCTCTGCACCATCCCCAATATCAAGATGGATAACACTCACGTCAACAATTTTCAGCGCCTTCAGTGTCCCCTTTCCAATCAGTTCAAAAATCTCGAAGGTACAATCTTTCAAATGAAGTTTCTCAAGCAAATCCACCTCGACTGTAAACTTATCCGAATTAAACAATTCAAGGTAAAAATCCTTCAAAGAAGGACTGCTAACCTCCACAGAAGCCTGAGAATCTGACATTGCAATCTCTGGACTAATCATAGCCAAGGTTTCAAGTTTTGGGCAAGAAGACAACAAAAGGCTCAAATCCAAGGCCGAGATGGTAACAAAACTCAGCGAAAGCGACTTCAAATAAGGAAACTTCAAATAACCTGGTTCAACACCCATGATGGAATTGCGACCCAATGCCAACACCTCCAACCTATGCCTATTGCATTTCTCAATGATATTGAAACTAGGGGTAGTCCCCACATTGTAATGCAAATGGCGCAAGGAATCCCTAGTATACATAAGCCAAGCAATGACGGGAGCAGCAGAGAATTCATGCTCTTCATCCATGGAAATGGTCAAAGACTGCAGTGCCTTGGTTTGAAAAATGGTCTGAGTGATAAGTATTTCCAACCTAGCAGAGGTATAGTCATGATAGAGAGGGCAATCACAAAAATTGAATGAAAGACTATGGAGGTGACTGTGCCATGCTTCCCTCCATCTCTTGCAAGTTGCAGAAGCAATCACAACATCCCGGGCAGAACCCAGAAGAGACAATATGTTACCAATCACTTCAACAGGAAGGTACTCCATAGTAGTATAATCAAACAAATTAAGAGTTAAAAAATACTGAACCACCCCCTCAATTCCAATCCAATTTATCAGAACCTGTCAGTATATCAAGATTTCACAAATTAAACTTAAACAAAAATAACAATCACAACCACAATAACATAATACTCAACAATAATAATAACAATAACAATAATAAACAAAAATCAGAAACATAGGATAATATACAGTGAGTGATGGGAGTGATTAAACTGATAAAATAGAGTTAGGAAGTTAACATTGAATTGAATCGCAAATAAGAGAAACAGAGTTATAGATAAAGGAGTGAAAGAATATATAGAAGGAACTCACTCAGAAAATTAAAGGATCATGTTCTTCGCGAAAAGGATTTGGAAATCGAACCCTCATAACATCCAAATTTCGCAGTTAGAGAGAACCTACCTCTCTCTCTCTCTCCCTATTCTTTATGGAGAGACATTGGAGTGGGTCTTCAAATACGTGTGTATGGTTTTGTTTGCACGTGCTAACAACTTACCCTGTCACATGTAGTTTTAATCAAAATTATTTATAATTGATTAGTATCTGTTAATATATAGAAAACGGATTTCAACTGCACAACCGCTACATAACCAATTTATTTTATGAATAAATTTATTATATCATATTATACTATATTAAAATATATTATATTATATTGTAGATATCATATTATATTATGTTATATTATTAATCTTTTAAAATTCAATCAAATATTTATTAAACATTTAATTATTTTTTTTACTTTCACCAACAGGTAATATGCATTGTATTGTTAATCGAATTGTATTGTTAATCGAGTACGTGTATAAGCGTTGATACTTGGAAAGAAGACTGTAAAACAGTTAAACTTATTTTAATTTTTCTTTCAATCTTAAATAATAAAAAAAATAACTGAAAATTTATTAAAATTAAAATTTGTTAAATTTTTAATTTTTTTTTTCAAACAACATAATTTAGTTAAACTCAATTAAGTATAATTAGATTAAATTGTCTATTATAAATTATTACTGTATTATAAAATTAAATCTATAATTTTGCATAATTTTTTTTAAGATATATATATATATATATGAGTTTTCTTATTTTAAATATTTAAATTTATCTTTATTTATTTAAATATTATTGCATAAAAGTAATAATATCAATTTTAATTTTATTTGAATTTTAAAAATTAAATATAAACACCAAATCAAGTAAATATAATAAAAACAGGTTACAAAAGAATTAACTAATATCTTAATAATTAAATAAATGAATCTAAATATTCTAAATTCATATCATTAATCAAAATATTGGTGAATCTTCAAATATTTTTTATTTTCTTTATTTATTTTCTTTAAAGCATCTCGTGCCATTAAACTTTTTTTTATCATATCACCATTTATGTGAAAAACTTAAATTAAAAAAAAAAAAAAGTTAAATACAAGAACATCATGCAGCTTTTATGGCTTACTATGCCATTTAAGCATAAATGGTAGTTCGTAATAATTTAGTAAATGCGTAATATTTAAATTGACCAAAGAATTTTAAGAAAAGTTAATTCAGTTCTGAATGAACTGAATGATATATTTAAACTTAACTGAAATTATTTCCATGATATTGTTAACTTACAAACTACAATTTTCATAATTCAAAGATTTTTACATTATGAATAAGAATCATTAGAACAAATGATATTACAAATTGTTGAAATAGGCCTTATTAGCATATAGCTTCAGAGAATTCGTATACTGAGACCATGTCAGTACTCAGCATCGTTTTCTTCCAAACACCAAAAGCTCTCGGATTCCTTGTTCAAACAGGCAGAATTGTAGAAATCCATTAGTTGTACTTGTATGTCTATCAATTAAGTCGTGAAAGGATCACTTCATAACTTGAGAATCCACAGCAAGTTGAATAGCAATTTTCACCATTTCATGACTTAGAAGATCCACTGTTTCCTGTTGTCATGAAAGATTCGCCACATCCACACTGACCTTTAGAATTTGGATTGACGAAAATAAATTCCGATCTGACAGGAGAAGCAAAAAACAGTAGTGGTTAAAATAAAAACAATGAAAACAAAGCAGCAGTTCACATTAAGAAAAAAAGAAAGGAAGAAAACAGATGATCCGAGCATCAAAAACGAGCACAACACTAACTGTACAGTAAGTTTGATGCCATTTCATGAATAGCGTCCTACAGTGATGCAGACATTTTTTCTACATATATTTGTGATAGGAAAAACACTAATCATTTCCGGAACTAAGCATAACACGGGACACAAAAGAAAATAATTGACTACTCCATACCCACAAATTAATGCACAGTAAGAGTAACGGAGGTGGTATATAGTTTCAGTCACAACAAGTAGATCAATTCCCAAAAATGCAGTTCCTAAATGGAAGCTAAAAGGTTAGCTACATTCCGATGAATAGAATCTTATCAAACAGCTTAATATATTTATATGCATTTGTATTATATATATATATATATATATATATATATATATTTATATATTTATATATTCAGTATTTATAAATTATACCATCATGTCTGGATTCAATTCTTTACCAGAAAGAAGTTCCAAGAAAGCAATAGATTATGAAAGGGAGTAGGAATTAGAGTAGAAATAAAGGATTATGAACAGAGGTAGCCCTATGTAGAGACTTAAATTGAACTCAAAAAAACAAAATAGCCAAAAAGAAAGAGAGTAACAAGGCGAATTCTTCTGTCAAATCAGACTACGAATTAGAATGGAAATAATACAGACCAATATACAAGTAGAGGTATCCCTATGTGAGAATGAAATCACCAAGAAAATGCATGAAATTAAAGAAAAAAAAAAGAAGAAGGAAAATCTGAACTCATTCAAATAATCAGATTACAGATTACAGAATATCTGACCCTTGTTAAAACCTCACTGACATACTCAACTTTTACCTCTATACTCTCTTCCTTTCCCGTTCTTATCTCAACCATCTTTTTCCCCATACAGGTAAAAGAACTGCAATTCCCTTGATAGGCTTAATCATGTTGATAAAGGATTTTAGAAAGAATAAAGAGTGGGGGTGGGGGGGTGTTAAAATTAGATGGTAAAATGTTATTAATTGGATGATTAATCCCAAGAGATAGTCAAATGACATAACAGAAGATAGTGGAGAATTCCTCAAGTTGCCAGAATATAATTCCAACTTGTAATAAAGTTTTTGTGGAGATTTAACATTAGAAAACGAGCAAGGGTAGACATAACATTGTCGAAGTAATTAACAGGTATTAGGAACTCATCAGTCAATGATATTTAAGTTAAAAGTAGGAGCAAGTACAAGTTATAAAAATTATGACAAGGAACTACTCCTAATAGATCAAAGCCATTTGTTACTGGGGAATAATAGAATATCCCAAATCACCTAGGTAACTGGTGATTATTGAAAGTTATTGGAGATAAAGAGGGACTTCTAAGGTGACGAAACATAGTGTAAGTGGGAAATGATGAGCAAAGTACCAATTCTCCTCATTATTAACCAGCTAAGCTCTTCATTCTCCCTCATTCTCCTCATGATGAACTAAGCTATTCATTATCTAAAGATAAAATTAATTCATTTTTTTCTACTTCTTGCAGTACCTAGAAAGAGAATGAAGAAGCTTGAAAGTAACAAATTGTCTTGCATGTCCCTCTCAGAGGATGAAAACTACAAAATTAGATAGACAAGTAAAGTACAAGATACTAGCTAATTGAAGGAGAGGGGTCAGCCCTGGCAATGGGACTTTCAGGTGTTGTAGAAGAAGGGAGGCTTCCTAGCAAATTGGATGAGTTAATTAATTGAGATTAATAGAACGGATGTATTTAGATGAAACTTGCTGGATGTGTATTTTATGTGCACAGTAAGAACATATTTGCATGTGATTTAAACTCTGTAATGGAAAGACTTTGTACGAGGAGAAAGTTTTGTGATGAGAAGATTTCATACAGTAACATGTGTTTAATCTATATCTGTCACAAACTTTTGAATATATTTGTTTTCGAGTCACAGTTCCTGCACGACTAATTTTGTGTCTCTATACAATAACTCTATAAATTACTGATTTGGAGTATCTCCATCTATGAAACAACAGACTTCTGCATATCATAAGTTATGTATTTTACACAGTGCATGTGTTAATTATGTGCTCTTAACTATTTTCTTCTATTAAGAATTCAGTGAATTAGCTAATAATCCTTTAAGTTGCAGATTTCTTTAGGTAATCTCAATTAATTAACAGGGATGAAATTCCCATCCGTATTTGTTTTATTTAATCATAGGCCACCATGATTGTATAAAGAAAGGAGCAAAAATAAATTAGAAGGCTTTAAATTATGTCGTGCACACACACACACCCCACTAGACTACTAGTTTTAATACTCTAAAATTAATAAGCATTAAATTCTGTTACAGTCACACACACACTACTAGTTTTAATACTCTGTTTCTTTTCTAGGTGGAGGAGCCGGAATGTAACTTTTATGGACACTCTACAGATTTGGTTATAGGATTAAAGTGAAGTAGATGCCACATGACATTATGACTTGATTCGTCCGCAATAGAATAATTATGTGGTTCTCCTAAAGAATAACAAAATATAGTTACTTACCTAAGCATTCATACACACCTTCTTATTACTAAGATGAATATCTTTTATAAACTGAATTCCCCTAAAAACGATTCTGTTTGTTTTGGAAGTAATCAAGTATGATTATTTGATGATTGGATTACATCATTTGAGCCGAGTTTCAGTACTAAGAAATAAGATTTCAAATTTACCTACTTGGACACGTAGTTTGTAGTTCCATGCTCTTCTATATTAGATAAAGGGTACAAAACAATCATTAAGATCAATTATAACACAAATACATCTAAAAGTATTCAATTAGATGTAACCAAATAACAAGCTCAAACATCTGATCTAGTTTCGTTCATGTGCTATTATGTCATAATGAGTCCAATTTTAACTGCCAGAACCAAAATAGACCAAAAATCCCTAATATCAACTTTGAACGAGACTTATTACTAAAATATTTCCGACTTTACAGCAAGAAAATTGGCACAACAGATTCAATTCACAACAGTAACAAATGCATGGATTATATTAAAAATATGAATATTTTTCCATTCCAGACAACTCCCATGGAAACTATATAATTGGTAGAGGATGAATTTGTACATCCGAAAAGCAACCGAGAGAAAAGGACTAAGCAATCAACAACTGATTTTGATGTAGTTAGCAATTTAAAACAATAATCTTAAGATATCAGTGTCCCAAGTCCCAGCCAATATATGACTACTGCTTATAGAGAGATTTATCATCCTAGTCTCAAAACACAAGACAATAAACAAAAATAGCAAAAAGAAAAAAGAGAAATACAAGTTAAACATGAAGAAAAGGTGTTAAGGAAAACATTTACCTCAGTTTGTCATCTACAAAATCCATTTTAGTTCCAATGACATGCATAAGAGCCTTTGGATCAATCAATATCTTAACACCCTTATCCTCAACCAACTCATCAAACTTTCCTTTTTCATCTGTCAAAAACAACAAGAATCTTAGATCAAAATGTCATAATTCATAATGCAATAATGCATTCATCTCCAGCTCACCACAAAAAAGGAAAATTTCCAATAGTATTAAACTTTTATCCATGTTACTCATTTAGGACACGAAATTTTTATACGAGAATATGTTAAACCAAAATGCTTGATTACCTTAGTATTTGACATACCTCAATGCATGCTTTAGACTAATTGAAGAAAATATCTTCTAAACTTGAGTTAAATAACAGTTAGACAGTGGAATGCAAGTTTCATAACATACAAATTTACAACGTTTTTGAAGGTGAAATAAGACAAGTTAAAAATGTTTTAACTATTAATAGAGCTCCAAGGTGCTAAATAATGCATGCGGCAGACTTTACCCAGTGGATAAAAGGCCTTCTTGTTGATAGTTGTCATCATTTACATTCATCGTCTTAGTAGTTAGGTAGTTAGGTCACTTCCATAAGGTATGACATTCCATCATCTCAGATGTGACTTCCAATTTTAATTTCTCACTTTAATCATCCATAATTCTTATTTAAGAAGACAACGAATTAAGCATTTTCACGCTAGGGTGCGTAAACGTGGTGTGTATATGAAACCAAAGATACAAAACATCCAAAGAAATATGAAAAATGACAGGAAAACCACACTAAGAATCAACTAACTATTCGTCTAGTTTCAGGTTATGATAAGATGCGATCTCAACATACTTTAATCGCGCTAGCATGTGATAAAAATCGAGAAAAATCAGTCATTCACAAGCACCGAAGCAAAATTCCTCGACAAGTAAAGGACTACGCACGTGGAATAATCCTTTCGAAAACTAATGGATTCAATCCTGTACATAAGAAAGGTAATTAAACCAGCCAAAGCTAAATGATTTAGGATCAACCTTTCTCCTATACCGCAGGGATTCCACGACGACAAATTCATAATCAAATTGAATCCAGCTAAGTGATTAGAGAAAAATTGTTCAAGATATATGATATTACGAGAACAGATGAACGGAAAGAGTTAGACACCTGCGTAATTGAGGGTGTAGGATAAGCCGTTACAGCCGCGAGCCTTGACTCCGAGCTTCAAGAAGGGCCTCTGACGCTGCTGTAGCAGCTGCCGTATTCGCGAGGCGGCGGCGTCCGTCAACGACACGGCTTGGCGGCGCGCCGCCGCCCCTATCTTCTCCGCTGCGATGTTCATCGCCTTCGAAGCCATCGAAGATGAACTATATCTGTCCCGTTATTTTGGGATGGTTCCTCTCTTTTCAGGTTTGGCGCGTGGCCACCACGTTTGCGGCTATGCTACTCGTAGAACGTTCGTGATGAAACTAACCTATGTGCTTATGTGGCCTAGTTATATCGGTCTGTCACCTCTCTCCGGTAATTTTATCAAAGTTCATACAAGGTCTGACAATCTATATTTAAAGAAAAATGTAATAAAATGTTTGATAATATGTCTCTTCTTACGAGAACTAGTAACATTTATTTTCTGTGTTAGTATTAAAAATTAATAATAATAATATATTAATATTTATATTATTAAAAATTATAAGTAAACTCATTAATAATTCAAACATTATTAATTTAGCTAGGGTTGGGCTTTCATAATAATTTGAAAGATTAAATAATTAACGGTGATTAATTTTTTGGGCTGAAGTTTTAGGTTGTTGAAAAGAAAACCCCTCGCCTTGGAGTTTTCAATTCCAAAGCTGTCCTGTCTGTATATGTCGTTGGCGTTGGCGTTGGCACGCTCATCGCACCCAAACAAAACCCACCTTGCGGACCATTTTCATTTCTCACTTATCAACAAAAACAAACACCTCAAAATGCAGAGACGCTTTTTCTAAGAAAATAATTCCACTGCTCCTTTCCATTTCACCACTCAAATGCTACTCTCACTCTCTCACACCCCTTCAATTTTCTCAGGTTTTCTCTCTTCCTCTAATCTCTTCCACTTTCACATTACCCTTCTCCATGTTTATGCATTTTAACTCTATCATTCGCCGATTCTCCCTTTTCGCTCATTTCATTCGCTTCAATTAACACTGTTAACACCGCCACACTACACCAACTACGCTCTCGCATAGTTCACTTCCTTAATTATTTCTCGCTTGACCTAATATTTCGGTGATTCTTTATTAATTTATTAATTTATTTATTTTCATTAACAGATATAGGAAGAAGGAATTTCGAGCGAATTGCAACATTCACGTATTGAATTTACTTCTGTTAATTTTTTTCGTGTATTTATCAGAAACCGCGACTTTCGATACTTTGAAAATGGCTATCTGTTATGCACCTTCGAATGCTAGAAATTCAGCAGGGTTGTTGGCTGTTGTTGGAGGGAGAACAATTTCTGAGAATCACGGTAACAGATTGTGCTCTTTGAAAATTCAAGAGAACAAGTACAGAAAGTGTTGTTCGTTTCAAGTGAAGTGCACTGCCAATTCCCACAGCATCAGTCGCAAGGATCCTTTTCTGGATCTGCACCCTGAGGTTTCAATGCTTAGAGGAGAAGGAGGGAGTGCATTGAACAACCCTAGACCTAGAAAGGATGTATCAGGTGGAAACGTGGCTGAAAGTTTAGAAACCACCATGACTCCAAATAACTACAATGAAGCTAAGATCAAAGTCATTGGTGTGGGTGGTGGTGGGTCCAATGCGGTCAACCGTATGATAGAGAGTTCCATGAATGGTGTGGAATTCTGGATTGTTAATACTGATGTTCAAGCCATGAGAATGTCGCCAGTCACTCCTCAGAACCGGTTGCAAATCGGTGAGGAGCTTACTCGAGGTCTTGGCGCAGGTGGAAACCCTGAGATTGGCATGAATGCTGCCAAGGAAAGCAAGGAATCAATACAGGAGGCAGTTTATGGAGCTGACATGGTCTTTGTTACTGTATGTTCTACTAACCACTTTTACTTCGAGATATAGCTTATGCTAATTGCATTACAGTTTTGCATTGTGAATTTTATTTTTAGCACCTTTGTCACCACTACCTGACATGGTTTATCCTATATTGTCTATTATTGTAATACCAGAATATGTGTGTAAAATCATAACTTCAACTAGGATGTGGTGGTGTATGTAAGGATAGGGTAATATGTTGTGCAAGGCGGAATAGGCCACAATATTCTATGAAGAGGTTATCAAGGGACTACATCTGAGGGATTACACTTGTGTGGGGCTTAAATTTTTATTCTGCATGCTCCCTTTAACATTTGCTATGGTGGCATTGAAGTGCATGACCTAAGTTATTTGACGTTTGTAAGTTGACACGTATTGTTTGGTGAACCACTCTTATGGATTTTTACATTTCTCCAAGATGTTAAAATTTGGGAGTATCTTAGCTATCTAATGGCTCTTTATCACATTCATCTTTTATGTATGCTCTTAAATGATGTTGGGCTGTTAATTCTTTTGTGGAGGCGGAACTTTAATAGGGATGAAACAGAGGTTTGTACAACCAATTTCCAAAACAAATCTTGAATAATATCATCATAAGGTAAGTTGTGACTCCAAACTCCCTCACTAAAACAAAAAGAACACTAACTCATTCTGATAAATGAGAACTAACATGTCAAAATTGATAAAAATCCTTACAATGAATTGAAACATTTGTGGTCATGATATATTTGTTCTCTGAAAAAACTGCTGTACATATCAATCACCATACAGCTTAGTGGCTGATGTCTCCAGTCTCATTCAAAGCTATAATTTTATGGCCAAAGGCACTTTGTCATTTTTTCATTTCTTTGTGAAAAAAATATACTTCATGGTGGACTGCTACCCTTAGATTGTCAACTTGTCTGAAAATTGCTATAAATATATCATTTTCCTACGATGTCACTTTGAACTATAAATTATGGGTTTATTTTTTAAGTAAGCAATTAACAATTTCAAATACTGTGATAGGAATTGCTGTCACTTTTAGGTAATTATTAATTCCCAATACTTCATTATAATAAATCCGACAGATTTATAATGTCAAGGGAGATTTCTCAAAAAAGAAAATTATATTTTGCGTGGAATTTTACTGTCAGCAAAGATATATATGTATATATATATATATATATGATAATAAGACTAACGAAAATGGTATATCAAATATTTTGGTGTTGAAATTCAATATTTAGCTTATTAGATTACATAATATTAAAAAATTGAAATCTCTATGATGGCAAATAACTTGTATGCAATGTTTATAAATTTTAGGAGGAAAATTTTTAGGACATATATAAAACTCAGGTCTTTATTGTTTTGGAATTTTGATTATTATTATAATAATTGTTAATTAATAACTGTTAGAAACAAGGAACCAGCAGTTTATGATTTTTGAAATCCTCAAATTTATAATTTTTCAAAATTTCCACTTCTGCAAAACTATTCATTGTCGCTATATTTCAGTAAACTTGAAAAACTAGAATTCATTTGTGCAGGCTGGAATGGGTGGAGGAACTGGCACTGGTGGAGCTCCAGTTATTGCTGGTATCACAAAGTCAATGGGTATACTGACTGTTGGTATTGTCACAACCCCCTTTTCATTTGAAGGACGAAGAAGGGCAGTTCAAGCACAAGAAGGAATTGCGGCCTTGAGAGATAATGTTGATACACTGATAGTTATTCCAAATGACAAACTGCTGACTGCAGTTTCTCAATCTACCCCGGTAACTGAAGCTTTCAATCTGGCTGATGATATTCTTCGACAAGGTGTTCGTGGTATATCTGATATTATTACGGTATGGAATCATTAAGATCTTTGAACACAAACAAATGCATTCCCCTCGTTGTTTATTCTTTTTTTTCTCAACCCTCAAATCTTGATTGTAAAAGCAGTAAAGAGGAAAGAAAGAATGAAATGGGAACCTTGAGTATGTTGACAATTCAGCTGTCCCCACCTGATTCACTAGGATGTTTGATATGTTGGTTCAAAATTATGTCTTACCATTAGTTTATTTGCTGGAACTCGTATATTATTTGCTATCAATTTTGGATGCATGTAGGCAAGACATACTCTGGCCTCCCACTAATCAGATGCCCTAGTTATATGTTTCCCATGGTTTAAAGTTGGTGCTTGTCTATGAAATCACTAATGGCCATTTTGTTAATTGATTGCAGATACCAGGATTGGTGAACGTAGATTTTGCTGATGTTCGAGCTATAATGGCCAATGCAGGTTCTTCACTTATGGGGATAGGAACTGCAACTGGTATGTATGGGAAATGCAGATGGAGATGCATTGCTGGTCTTGAATCCTGATATTCTCTTTGACCTAAATAACTAGCAAGTTGTCCGTACATTTTACGGTTATTTCTAACTTTAATTAATTTTTAAAATATGAATCTACAGATAAATTTAAAATAAAAAGTATCATTGATTCATCATCTTTAATTAAATGTTAAAGAATGGTGAAATCAGTATCTTTAAGAAAGATGTCTAATAGATGTCATTGCTGTCAATAATGAGAATTTATTTTAATAGATAATTAATGAGAAGATTATGAAAGTAAATTATTTGAATCTATATTCATTGATATATGTGTGCGGTGGAGGAGGGTTGTGTTGGGCTCTTGGCAGCCAATGTAAAACTCAAATTTTGTATGATGTATCAAATAGAAATTCAAATTAGGAATGACTAGATTTAAAGAATAGTTTTTGAGAGGAATAAAAAAATGTTAAAGTGAGATACTTAATGTAGAAAAAGTTACATCTCACGTGGCTTAATTAGAAAGAGTGTATGTCCTAAAGTCCTCTTGTTTTAGAGCGAGTACTCAAATTTAAAACAATGGTAACGGATTGCTTCTAAACCTCTGCTTTGCTAACTAAAAGTTATATTAATATCTGTAAAGGGTATTGTGATGCTTGAACTACATATGCTGAAAGACAATTATAAACATTACATTACCATATGGATCATGTCTATAACTAAAAGGGAAGGATTATTTGCCCAAAGTTGTTTTAGAGGCATAGCTGGCATTGCCTTGAAAGTTGAAAGTTTCAACTTGAAACTATCTTATATTGCAAATCCAAACAAAGCAAGATGAAGATTGTAAAATTAATTCTCAAGGTACGGCACACTTCAAAATTATTGAGAAACACACATTTATGATGGAGAACATACTTTACCAGTCCTCGACAATAAAGTTTTACCCCTTTACTGATCAATTATTAAAATATAAATATATTATCCTCTGATTGGTGTACATTGTTTTTGTGGGCAAAGAGGAGGATGGTCCGAATTGATGAGCATATGTTGATCCATAGTGCGTTTATTATTGAAAAAGTGAAATGTATCTTCTTGCTTCTTTTTGTATTGAAGGGAAAACAAGGGCAAGAGATGCTGCACTAAATGCTATTCAGTCACCTTTACTAGATATTGGTATAGAAAGGGCTACTGGAATTGTATGGAACATAACTGGTGGAAGTGATTTGACCTTGTTTGAGGTAGCTAGCTATCCCTCGGTCCTTTACAGGGCTATCTTTACTAGATTGTTTTTCATTTGAGTATGTACATGATGCTTTTTTCTCTTCATTCTGTCTTTCTTTCTCCTTTTTACTTTTAAAGAGAATCCTTCCCTTTTCCTTTGGAATCTGGATCATACAGCGACTGTGGGATTTTACTAGGAGCAACATGTACTTAAGTTAGGATTTTTCCTGAATAATTGAACCTTACAAGCGTGTGCTAAATTCCATCGTGACACTTTCTTACATGATTGAGATGATTCTGAATTGTATCATTTTTTCATGGACATGATATTTAGGCAAGCATTAAAAATCTGAGACTTATTATTTGTAAAAGACATCCAAGTCCATCTAGTAATCCAGTTACTATAATTCTGTAGTCATACTTACTAGCAAGCTAGCTTAGTTTTTGAAGCGACTAAATAATTGTTAGACATACTTTGGCATCCATTTTGTTAACAAAGAAGTAAAATAAACCACGCTTCGGTTCTGAATTCTGAACAGCTACCTGTTTGTTTAACAATCTGCAATCTATTAAGTTCATCATACTCCATATATTTAATATTTGTATGCTATGGCTTTAAATATTATCATTTACAGGTAAATGCTGCAGCTGAAGTTATATATGACCTTGTGGACCCCACTGCTAATTTAATATTTGGAGCAGTAATAGATCCATCGCTCAGTGGTCAAGTAAGTTAAGCTATGGAAACCGTTAAATATTGTTTATACGAACAACTATATGTTATGTCAATATTCCTCTTCCTCTAGGAGTGAGTTGGGCAACATTACCCGTCCGGTGCGTTCAAGACACAGCATATATCTCCTTCTTTCAAGGAAGCAGATGCACTTCAAAATATTCGCAATGCGCATGTTGAATAGTTTTTTTTTATAAATGAGATTTCTTTTCACTTGAAATATGCTTAAACTACACTGTTCTCCATCTAATATGTTAGAATATATGAAAATATCTAAATATGTTTTATCATTCCCCATGAGATTAGTCGCTTTTTTTTCTTATCCTAATTTGTTTTCTCAATTACTTATGATTATGATTAGTATAAATAAATAAATAAGGGGTACTCTAGGTTTTAGGAACATATTGAATACATCCATACATTGTAATGCATTTCGGTTAATATCAATTAGTATTTCATTCTTTCTTCCTCCTTCTATACCTTAGATACCGTAATTCAAACAATTTTTAAAACTAAACTCTCCTATCTTGAGAGATGATATGTGCTACTATGGATGACCTACCTAAAGACATTTGTCCTTTCTTTTACAGCTTTCAATATCACCGAAAGTTAATTTTGAGCATTCTATTGTTGATTTAGGTCTTCTGAGGATAAAATAAAATTTTAAACTCCCTTCTATCGGCTTTTGAACTTAAAACATTGGTTCTATCTTTAGAGATTTGTGCATTTATGTTAATTTTTTGCTACATATGTTTTCCCATACTCATTGTGTCCTATCATTTTTCAAATTTGCCGTGTAATTTGGTTTCATTCATATAGGTAAGCATCACATTAATTGCAACTGGATTCAAGCGTCAAGAAGAAAGTGAAGGTAGGCCTACACAGGTATGACCTCTTCCCTTCGTATGCCAATCAGCCACCCCTGGTCTCACTCCCTCCTCCCATCTCTGATGCAATACCTATGATTGCCATTTTTTTCCAAAACGCAGGGCAATCAACTCACACAAGGAGAAACCATTGGTATCAATAGGCGATCTTCCTCTTTCAGTGATGGTGGTTTTGTTGAGATCCCAGAATTCTTAAAGAAGAAGGGGCGCTCACGTTATCCAAGAGCTTAATAATCTTTCTTTCAACTTCTTTAATCCCTCGCATCTCTTTACCAGTCAAGTTTTAGGGATACAAATCTCATCAGTCTAGGTATTAGATCCTGTTTTGCCCTCTTTTACATTTTTAGGCCCGTTTTGTGTATACAGTTGTTCAGGAAAGCAAAGCTCTTTCCAAACCTTTGTTTTGAGTTGAGGCTTGTTGGCATGTTCTAATAAGTTTATTAGCTTTTGTATTTTTGTACAGAGAATATCAGTAATGGTCAGGGCTTGTTAGTGTTACCAGCAAATCAAGATTAAATTCGTGTACATGACAGTTTTTCTTGGTTCCGAAGACAACCGAGAACGTTTCACATTTTCACAGGCCAGGTGAATAAGCTGTTTACAATGTTCTGTTTTGAGAAATACAATACATGAAAATAAAATGGATGAGGAAAAAAATGAGAAATTTGGTGGAAAGAAATAGACAAAAAAAATGCTAAAAAATAGAGTGAAAAAGTATTTTAATGAGATTTACTTTTTTTTTCTTTTTAATTTCATCTTCTCTATTTCTTTTCTACTAAATTAACAAATTAAATTTATTGTCTCTTTCTTTTCTCTTTCAACCAACCATACCATAAAAAGGGGATATTTTAATTGAGTAGCGTAGAAATACGATATTCTATCATTTTTTTCATGTTTTAATATGAATTCTATTAAAAATCTTTTTATTTTTCGTAACTAGTGTTTTAGGATAATGGTAGTACGACTCGTAAAATATTACGTCTCTATTGTTGATAGAGTAATGATATATTTTTCTATAAAATCTCTTACAATTTTTTCTACTATTTTTATATTGACCGGTTTGTGATTGATTGAGTTGATTCGTTTATAATTTATGCATATATAACTTAATAATATGGAAATTAATCCATAGTTATTCATATGTAAAATAGATGAGTGATAAAAATCTGTAAGCATCCAAGGCGTAAAATCAAAATATTTGGCTGCATTCTGTACTCACTTTCAACGTCCAAGTTCTAAACCTGACAAAGTATGTTGAATACAATTAATATAATTTGAAGTAAATATTCACATATTTAATCCCCAGATGGAATTATAGAATAAATTTAAACAATTTGGTGTTAAATAAAAATATATATTAAATTTTGATATATATTGTACTTTAAATATAAATTATTTTAGTTGAAAATCAATTTTATTGTAAAAAGTAGTACTAGAAGTATGAGCTAACAAGACACAGACATGTGATTGGGATAAGAAAGGTCCACACCTTGGCGTATCAACTCAATCACAATTAAACAAAAATGAGAGAAAACTAAAAAAGTGAGTGACAGAGGAAACTTCATATCTTCATCCACTTTCTCACTCTCAAATTGGGCTTACAGAGTCTCAGAAATATTACTTATTCTCTCTCTTCCAAAATATTTTTTTGTTTCAGTTAATATTAAGAAATATCATATAAATTATGTAATTTAACTAATTATCACATACTCCTAAGAGTTTTCTTCCAATATTAAGTTTAAAAAAATTAATGACATATGAACTGTTTTTATTTTGTTCCATAATAATAGTCTTTTTCAGTTTGTTAAGATATTCTGTTCAGCCATGTCTATAAATATAATTAAGAGTAATAAACTCGGTACTATTTACATTCAAAGAATACACAAAAGTAACTCATCAAAATTTGTGATTATCAATTAGTTTTAACAAATGTTAAATAATCTAATAAATTTATTCATGTATGTTTAATTTTCATGCATTCTTAGGCAAACAATTTTTTATCAACTAATTTTTATTACTCGCATTCTTTTACTTTTTTCTATTTATGTGTTTATTTATTCTTCTTTACATTGTTTATCATATTTTTCATTTTCTTTTTTTCCTTTTTTGTTTACACTTATGTACGTTAATAATTTTTTTTTTTTTTTTGTATATTAGTCATATCTGTCCTACGTATAATAAGGGTGTTGAAATGACACAAACATGAGGTACATCTCAAATTTCAAATTCGATGCTTTTTTCTGTATAAAAAATAAAATAAAACAAAATAATCGAGACCTAGTATAATAACGTACTATACATAGCTCAAAGTACAATAAAACCTTTTATTTTATTAGTTACTTGGCTGTTACTGGATATAAATAGTTTAGGGAGAATAAAAAAAAAAGAAAAAAAAATATAGAATAAATTCTTTATTCTCTCTTTAAAAAAAACTTGTTTTATTTATTTTTATGTTTTTGAAATAATTGGGTCACTTTTTTTTTTTCTTTTAGTTTAAACTTTGCGTCACTATTATTTATATAATAGTTAAATTTGTCTATAGACTAAATTTTAAAATTAAATATGATGATATTATTATCGAAGCGATTAAAATCATCCCTATAATTTATTGTTTTAATACGAATAGTGTTATCACTAGAATAATAATGTTACAAACATAATGATCATAATAAAGCTTTTAAAAAGAAAAAAGTAAAAAAATTCGAGTTGATTTTACGTAAAAGATAAAAGAGAGAAAAAATATTTTAATGTAAATTTATTTATTTATTTATTTAATGATATTCTTTATTATGAGAAAATAGTCCGTACGTATAAAGTAAGTTTATATTATGTTCCGATTACAACTTATTATGTAGTGTAAATTTATTGACTTTTACCTTAATTATAATTTATACCATTGGTATTTTTATTATTGATGGAAAATATAGTTGTTTTTTTTAAATTATTTTTTTTAATCCTTCTATTTTTTTAAGTTTATCTTTAGTTTTTTATTTTCAAATTGATAAATTCAACTTTAAAATTAAAAAAATGTATTTCTTATATTTAAATTTAAAAATATAAAATTTTAATTATTTTTTGTAATAAAATTTAATATTTAATAATAAATTTTCATCAAATTAAATTCATATAATATATAATTTTAATAATATATTTGCACCTAAATTTAACATTTAATTACAATTTCATTTTAATAATAATTTATATCTAAATTTAACATTTAATTACAGTTTCATAATTACAATTGATAAGAGAGATAAATTCATATTTTTAAAGTTTGAGGTTAATTATTCAAATTTTAAATTATTAAAATTAAAAGTAAACTTGATGGAAAAATATCTTTAATTGTCTTTTTATAAAAAAAAAAAAAAGCACATTACCATTAAACTCATTTATCATATGATTTTTTTTTCTATTCTGTCTATGTCCTCCACTTTAATCTATTCTAAAATGTGTCCAAGTTCATTGTTTTCGAAAAGTTTTTTTAGTGAGAATTTGAAAAAGTTGTGTATTTATTTTTCCAATAATGATGCTTAGAATGAAAATGTTTATGAAATTTGACAAAGAATCTGCAATGGAAGAATGTGATTTTTCTTTTATCTCCCCTCCCCGTAATGAATGGTCATACAAAATCCTGATTTATTTATCAGTTTCAAACTTGTCTAAATTCATAACGAGTTATCCATATTCAACAAAAATCTTGATTTTCCCTCGTAACAAGTTGAAAAAACAGTAATATTTGTAACAAGTTTTGTGGTGGAATAAAGATATTTTAATTATTTCTACGCTTATAATTGGTGTTTCATCTGTTATTGTGTTTGTTCACCAAAAGAAAAATCTTTCATTTTGTTGTGTTGGGTGACTGTTTTTAAACTCAAATTATAAAGTAAATGTTTTTCTGTGATATCAAGACCTCACATTTTAAATAAAGAAAACAGAAATATCTTTTCTGGCATCTAAAGATTCTAATCAAAAGCACGTCACAATACAAGTATATGTATTTTGGATTGAAGAATGATGAAAATGATAAATATTACCATGGTGAGAGAGAAAAAAAGGGGAAAAAAAAATCTGATAGCCGAAGCTGATTGGTTGAAAGGCAAGAATCATAGACTCACAGACACATACATGGGCATATGCAGATGAACGTCAACCTCACAATCCTCCAAAAATCAATCTAAGGAATCGTGCTTTGTTAAGCTCACAGCAGAGGGTCTTTCTTTTTCTTTTCATTCCATTTTGGCATATTTATTAACAGTGTGGAGTGGGAACTAAGACACCACACAAATAGAATCCCATCTCTAACAAGACACGTACGTTTGTCACTTACCATACAAAAGAAACTCTTGTGGGCGACGTGTAAACTAATTTCCCACCCACTTCCTGTGCTTTATTCCCCACACAAACCCACCCCTTCTCCAATTTCAAATCTCCTCTACACAACAAGATTGCAACTCATATCAAGGATTACAGCACACACAAACAAATAAAATCACTCTTCTTTCTTTCTTTCTTTCTTTCTCTCTCTCTCTCTCTCTGCATGAAAAGAAAACAACTAACCCTTCATGGCTCACCAATCCTCTACTGAATCTGATGACCAGATTCCTTCAGAGTCATTGGACCTAAACAGTCCCCATCCATGTAAAGATATCATCAACATGGAACAGCAGCAGCAACAAGAAGACCCCTTCTTCTCCTTGAGCAAAGTTAAGCATGATGGTATTGATAGAGATAAGGGTGTTACACAGCAAGACCCATCTGCTTCAAAACCCATCCTTTGCAACGAGGAGAAAATGACATTGCAAGAGGCTGCAATAATTGATGGTGTTGCTAAAGAAAGTAGTTTAGCAGAAACTTTAGAAGAGGATAATGGACGCGAGAGGCTGAAGCGGCATAGAGTTGAAGTGGCTGGGAGGGTTTGGATTCCTGATATGTGGGGTCAGGAGGAGCTGATGAAGGATTGGATAGATTGCACTGCATTTGATGCCCCTTTGGTTCCAAGCATTATCTCCACTGCACGAGAGGCTTTGGTTGAAGAGTGTACCAGAGCCAATGCTGCTGGACTAAGAATAGAGAACAGGTGTTAGATTTTTCGTTTCTGTAATTCAGTTTAACGACAACCATATATTCATACGGATTGTTTATTAATCCTGATCTTTACATAATCCGATTTGTTTTTTGTGGATGACAATTTCGTTTTCGTGGATTTTAAAGATTCATTTGAAAAACTTAACAAACGTTTCGGAAGTTGAAATTTGTAAACATTGAAGTCCTTATATTTTGTTCACTGTGATTATGCTTTCAGTTTCAGCACTTGTGTCTTTCTTTCGAGAAAAAACAAGTCATTAGTTCAAGCAATTACCCAAATGGCCTCTCGCTCAGTTCCAGCAAACCTTGACCCTAGAATGTCTAATTTGAAGCTTCCAGTGCTTAAGAAGGTCACATATGTAATGTAAATAACTTTCAGCCTTTTTAGGCATAATTTCCGCTAGTGTTTTTTCAGGGAAAAGAAAGTTACGTATAATTCGGATTAAAAGATGCATCGTATTTTCTGGTAAGTAAATTCTAACTCAAGCCTGTCTAATTGCAACAAATGCATCCGATTTAAAGGAACCCAATTTGGGTAGAAGAAATTTATTCATGAAAATATAAGTGCATTGTTTAATCAAGAATCATCAAAACTCTAATTCAAAGTATATATAGTCAAATGTCCTATTTTCCAGTAGTTATCAGAATTAATAAAACAGTTGTATTTACCAAAAAAAGTGAAGAAATCATTCGCATTTGGACCTTCACGTCATCTAACTCTGTAGTGAAGATCTCGATATTATTATTTATGATGCTAATATAACAGTTGTATTTTCACTACTTTACAGTATATATTGGCCTTTAGAAATGGCTTACCGGGGGTATGCTAGTGAAAATGTGACATATACTGCTAACAAAATTTAGTGAATACTAAAAGCTAGCTTTGCGACCCGTTAGGAAATTGTGGGCATAGGGTTTGCTATTCAATTACATGTTGCAATAGTTATGGAAATCCGTTCGGGACATCAAATTGCCACAGTGATTAGTGAGTATCCTTCCTTTTCATTCTATTACTAGAACTCACGAAGCATACTTACGATACTAGTTCACCCTAAGGTAAGTAATTTTTTGAGCAATTCTAGAGCAAAAATGTAAAGTTTAGTTGACAGTAATTACAATTTACAGTCACACTCCTGACTTCCCTAAAAAATATAATAATCAATATCTGTTTTAAATTTTTAGTAATTATAACTTAAGAGAAAAGAAAAAGAACTATGAGGGTGCCTGCACATCTAGCACTTCTATAGGCTCCACCAGTATAATTTCTGCTACTCATACAGCAAATGAGAAAAAACTAGTATCACCATTATGATATCAACTCCCACACCTTGATTGTCCCATCATCGCTTGCAGAGGCTAGCACCGGCTTCTCCTATTTAGTAAATAAAACTGTTACCAATTGCAGCGACAGACACAAGAAGCAAAAACAATGCTGATATAGGTCACCATTCTCTAAATATGTAAATGGTTGTTTGATTTAAGGAAAAGCTTGTTTTTATTTTCTGTTTACTTTTAATTACAGAACTGCTGTCTTGTTTGTACTTTGATTCTTTGAAAGATTTGTGCACGAACGATGAAAAGAATAAAAAGTCATTTTCATTGTTCCTATACAAATCTTTTAAAACAGGAAACAAAATGAAAACAAAGTTGTATTTATAACTAAAAGTGAAAAGAGAACTTTTTTCTCAAATCAAATGGCCCCTAAATTTTTGTAAACTGTTAAGGTGTCTGTGGCAAACTACATTTTTTTATATCTTATAACACTAATGAAAATGTATTCTATCCTTCCTGGTGCAGAGTCTGCCAATACCTGACAGTTAAACACATTACTAGTAATAGAATATCAACTAACCACAATTACTTCTATTGATCATACAAGTTTCCAGAATGAAATTAAAGAGGTCATATTCAGACTCAGACACGATCAGCTAAGAGCATTATCTAATTTAGCAGTGAAATCCACCATTCCACCCACTCGATTTTGTGGAAAGAGATACTCATTGCATTATCAATGTGATTCTATTAGAAAGTAGTGTCTGAGAATCTTACCCCAGGGCTCCATTGCACAAAATTTATATCCATGTCATGGGCCTTCTCTTTCTTCAGCAGCAACTTGTAGAGAGGACCACCAACCTATGTTAGTTATTATAAGCAAGCAACAGAATTGTCAATTTTAACCTGTTTTTTCTAGATAGTGAAATGCATCTACAACTAAGATAAAAAGTCAATTATTTAAAATCCTTTTGTTCTATTTTAGTCATTATTTTACGACACAATAACACAATCTTATAGTAGTTTGAATTTTTCAGGGACTTGGATTTCAATGATTTATCCCTTAATAACAACTGCACAAATGTAGAGGTTCAAAACACCCGTACATTTTCAGACACCGAGAAGAGCACCTAAACAAAAGGATCCGATGCAAGTCCAAAAATATACGGAGAAACTGAGAAGGAAGATTATTATATTAAGAAAAATATGGAAACCCAGCTCCAGCTCGTCAGTAAACTCGAACAGTATGCAAATATGCAAGAACATCATGCTAATCTCTTCAAAATAAAACATAGTTCAAGCAAAAACTTTATGCAGATAAATAATGTTGCAAATACAGTTAATATTATAACTGTGTGACTCAGCGTTGTCTGCATTTAAGTAATAAAGAAACATTTGTCATTGTTTGTCATGCCTTTTGCTACTCTTGTCCTTGTTAGCAAGTACAAAGAGATCAAGAAAATCCAGGTAATTGATATGCACAAATAGCCAATAGAATTATAGAAAAACAAAGTGTCTGATTTAAAGTGAGTGATTTTACAGCAGAAAGGAAACTAGTAATGGAGACACAGAATCAGATGCTTCTTTCTGTGCAAACTCTTCCTACTTTTTAGAATAAACCTGCGAGGATAAGATACCTATATGCTCCCACTGGCATCCCAGAGAGTTAAAGTTACACGTCATGCTAAATAATGACACTTGCTCTGCCCTCCTCAAAAGAAGGGAAAAAAAGGTCCTTAGATCGAGGGACCAACACCCGTAGTTGATCAGCAAATTTTCTCATAATTAAAACCAGCAAATTCACAGCATAGGCTAGCTGGACATTTAAACTTTAAGGTAAACAAAGTCTACGCAATTTATTGTACAGCCACTACTTAGTAACTGTTATTTTTTTCTTGATTAGTAACTGTTATATGTGTGAGAATTCTCCAGCATGAGAACACACTTACACTTTTGTGAGTTTAACATATAAATATTCAAGTTAACATTCTCATCTGTAGTTTCTAAAATATTCAATTAATGAACTAGTACTAATCATAACTAACCTAACGTTTTATAATTACACACTACATCCTGACAACAGAATTTATCTATTGGTCAATAAGTACACAAAGTACATTAGGAATGAATGACGATACTGTGGCATTTGAACTGCTTGTGTTAGTGGGTAACTGCAGTAACTAGTAAACAATTGGCATACCTGACTTTCATTGTCATCCACAAAAAGGCGTATAGCATCATCGGCGGCTCCACTGGCAAAGATACCTTCTCTGTCATACCAGCGCACAGGTACAGAAATATCAGATTTATAAACAATGTATGGTGAAAGTCAGCATACCTCTCTTAAATATGGAGGTTGGTTTATTTACTCGATAACATAATAGGTCCCGTTTATTCCATTTTAATGTTACTTAGTTTGACATCATTAACAGCAGGAATAGGCATAGATAAAAATGATGGCATTCTCAAAGCCACACATATATTATACATCGAAATTGTGATAACCAAATAGCAAGTAGGTTCAATCTGTGAACCACTAAAAGATTTATGTAAATGCCAAGTGAGATGCAAGTGTCATTTTACCTTGACCAATGGACGGAGAAAATTGTCCGATCATGATACCCTGTAAGAGTGCAAAGATGTCTCCTGAAATTCCAATAAAAAGAAAAATATAATATCTGGAAAGGAAAGGATTATATTAATATGATATTAATATGCATTCATTATTAAATGATCTATCCCTCTTTTTTAGAAGTGCTATAGTAAAAAATAGAGTATTATTAACCCAACCTACCTATGCAATTGATTTCATAATCTTTGAAAGAAACCAACCATGGTGTTTCAATCTATTCCAAACTATACTACAAATATAACAGAGTTAGCAGTCAGATTATGACTTCAAAGATCAGCTAAATCAGATATATCAAAATCAGATCTTTCAAAATATTTTTGAGTTTCAGATAAGGTGACAGGGAATCGTGAGACAACACCAAGCACGCAATGGGTCATGATGTAGACATCATAGTTATCAATCTCAAAGAGCAGAGTGTAGTGACTAACTAAAAATGCTATTGCAGGATAAACGGATGGACACTATCCGATATTGATATTTTTGGATACTTCAACTATATGTATTGGTGAAGTGTCCAAACTTTTAAAACATTTATATCCCCAATAAAATTATAAGAAATATATAAGTATGTGTAATATAAAAACACATAAACATTGTTTTTTTATAAACCAAAGAAGGAAATTGTTTTCTATGAATTGTTTGCTATTCTTACATGTAAATAATATAAAATAATTTATGATCACAACAATTTATAATTTTATATTTCAACAACATCTAGAATATTTTAATTTTAATTTGTATAATTGCAGTTATATATTTATTATGTTAAGTCTAATAAATTCTTATACATTTTTAAATGCGTGTCTTACATATATTATCCTATTATTTATAGAATAAACGTATCACTGTAAGGGATATGTATCATATCCATTGGAAACGTCTTCACTATTTGAATCCCATAGCAAACCAGGGCAGTTCCACCCCACTAGTCCACTACAACGTGATATTGTTTACTGTGGACAAGAGATTAGAGAAGAGGTCTTAAAAGCCAGGATGTTAAGAAGGGAGAAAAAATATTATATTATAGAATATATAAAAATTGAAACAAAATCTTGTTAATATATGCTTGTATTGTTCCACTCTAGACGGTTAAAGTGCTACTGGTTACATCATAATACACTCTACTTACAGTCCATATGCTTTTATCCCCAAAAATAGGTTCTCTACCACATTACACTATTCCTTGGGGAAAACCAGTTTCAGGATATAAAAAGCAATAACCCATAATAACAACATGCGTGCATAAATGTGAATGGCTAGAATGAAATAGCTTCTTATCAAATATATGAGACAAATACATATTCTAGTGTTGTATAGAAGGGAAGAAAGGGGCAAAAAGAAACTAGTGACATACTAACCAAGGGGCAAATCCACCACCACCAGATTGCATCCCTATGTTTTCTGTTCCCCATACCTTCACGGTAAGATCATCGCTGCCATAAAGGATTGCCATCAAAATATCACAGAAGCTCAAGAAAATGGCAAAACAATTAAAGACGTGAACAAAAGAAATTCTTGCATACCTACACGAAACCATTTTGTCACCACTTGCATTGAAGGAGAGGGCCCAGACAGTGGAAGTATGACCGCTGCCAGATAACACCGTTATAAATAAATGAATTAGCATTAACATTGGCTAGAAGAATCATATATGCAAAATACATTTTACATAACATACGGAAAAAGCACCCATTGCCAAAAGAGAAGAAAACCAAGAAGCTGTAAAATTGGACGTGATGGGGAGAGATCAAGAAGTAGTACTTATTGGGTTCCCCAAGCGTTTGAACGCACTGCCAATCGTCACTATCACCTACATCCGCCCAAACCTGGAAGAAATTCATTGTGTTAACTTTATACATTGCTTAATCACGTTCATCCCCAAAGGAAGCAACCACACGTAACACTAAAGAAAAAAAGATGAAATTAAAAAGGCAGAGCCACTTTAGCATCCGCAATACCTTAACAGTATTATCATAGCTACACGAAAATAAGATATCCTCTGTGGGATGCCACTTCACCATTTTCACGTCCTGCGCATGTCCTTGAAGCACAGACACGCACTCAAACTCATTCCCGGGCAGCACTTCCCATATCCAAACGGACTTATCTCTACTACAAGTTGCAAGCAACGTCCCTGACGCATTCCAACACACACTCTTCACTTCATTTTCATGTCCCTATAGTAAAATCGCATTCACCTCAAAGTAAAGCACAACAATCAAAGAACACACATCCAAATTCAAAAAACAAAAAGGTTGAATTTAGCAATAACCTACCTCCAAAGTAGAAACACACTCAAAATCGCCACCAACATTTTCCCAAATGGCAGTGGTGGCATCGAAACTTGCAGTGGCCAAAAGCTTCCCAGACGGCGACCAAGCACAAGATCGAACAGTTCGAGTGTGCGTTTCTTCCAAAACCGCCTACATTCCATTTTCACAATCAAAGTAAACTATTATGAACACAACTTTCTTCAATTATGAAATATACTAGAGAATTAAATTTTTGAATGATTGATGGTGAAAATTGAGATGAGAAAATACCTTGCAAGCCCATAGACCAGAGGAGAGGTTCTGCTCCCAGATTCGGACGGTTTTGTCGCCGCTGCAAGAAGCGAAGATGAGCGGAATACCGGCGTGACCGGTGGCGGGATTCCAATCCAAGCTCCAAACCCTATCGGTGTGACCTTCGAGTCTCTGAATCTCTTTCAACTCCATCGTCGCCAATCGCCTTTACTCTCTGTATACACCACAAACACTGACCCGTTTGTTTGAGTCTCAACTCTCGACTCTGCTATTTCCTACTTTCTCACAATGTTCTCCGCCCCCCACAGAAAAATAAGTGAAAATGATTTGAACAAACAAACAAACAAAAATAAATCACCAATTGGGCCGCCGCCAATCGAGCACGGGGTGAGTACACGGGATAACTACTGTTACACCGTTTTTGGGCTATGATAATAATAATAGATTTGGTATAACAATTAGAAGACAAATTGTATTAAAACATGTTGTTTACTAAAAATATTTAAATTCATTTTCAATTAAAGAACACGAGTGTTATCTGCTTACTGTAAAAGGATCTAATTATCATACGTGTTATATCCATGTGTAGCATATGAAAATTATACCTTTCTCTTAGACTTTTATTAGATAGATGTATCTCTCTTAATATAAATAATTTTTTTTTTATTTCAACAAAATACTCATATATTAAATATTTACTTAAATATTATAAAGTCTTTGTAGGCATATATTTCTTGTGATGAACTCATTCAATTATCGATTTTTATTTTCTTAACAAAATTTGGTTCTTACTCTTTTTTATTTAAGAATAATAAAAAAATATTTGTAATAAAATTGCAATCAAAACTAAAAAGATTTTTTTTTCTTATAATAAAATTACTTTCTATAAATGATAAAAAAGGATTATTCAACCTGACACACATGATACAGGAGTCAAGTAAATTATATTTTAGTTTGAGTACATAAATGATGTTCAATTCTTGTGAAAAATCCATTTTTTTTATAAATTTTAAGGGATTCATACAAATTAAGTTTACATTAGATTATGGTTCAATCAATTCAAAGTAGTTTGTATTTAATTTTACCCAACTTTATATCTCTGCAACGTGGATTAGACAAATTTAATACATTTTACCATTTCTAAAAGTTACCACAAAATAAAGGTAATTTCATGTTAAGACATTCATTAATGTTTGGGTTCAAATGGTAATAACAATTTTCTCTCAATAATTTGTAGCTTTTAATGTAACATGAAATATCATTAAATAATTAAGCAAAAAATATCTTAAAAAGAGAACTAGTAGAAGGAAATATAAGAGTAATAAGAACATAACCTATCATAGATATTGTTGGTAGTACTCTCTAATTATTATTAAGTTTAGGTATGTGATGTAATTTAATAGCATCTATTATTAAGTGTATTACTAAAGTCAATTTCCATTTTACAACATCACAATTTACACCTATAATACTTTATATATAAATTCTGTTGTAAGAATAATAATAATAATAATTACTATTATAATTTTAAATATATTTCTGCTAATAAATTAATAGTAACATTTTTTTATTTTGTTTGTCTTTTTATTTCTTTCACTTTTTTTTTTACAATCAAACAAAAAATAATAATTTTTTTTTCATTTTTTCTCTTACCAAATATCTTTAAAATATCACTGTCTAGTTCGCCTCCTTTCTCTTGCTAATAAAGAGGAAACGGAAAAAATAATAATTAAATGGACCCATAGAAAATGAAAGAAAAAAATAGATTATTAAAATTTAAAAGAGAAAATAACTTTTGAAAAATTTATTATAAGAAAAATTCTAAATTACTTTTTTTATATATTCTTTTAAATCTTCCTCCATAAATCTATATATATTTTTCTGCCAAAGAGCGTTTTTTTTTACATGTCAAAGATATTATTTAAAAAAAATAGTTAAATAGAAAGATAATCTTTAAAACTAAATGATTCTGAATCCGACATTGAAGAAAAGAAAAAGTGGTATTTTAAAATATATTTTATATTTTTAATTTTTAACTTAATTTTATTAAATCCGTGTTTTATTTCATTACTTACTAAGTTCGTAAAATAATATACTTTATATTTTAAAGATTTTTATTCTTAAAATAACGACATTTAAAAAAATGAATTATTTAATATATTTTAAAATAAAATTACGAGTGTAACACATACTTCTAAAAAAATTGGAAGTGTTATGTCTAAAGTTCAAATATTGAGTGGTACTTATTGAACCCAATTTCAATTAAAAAAACAAAATTTAAGAAATTTGTATATAACAGATACAATTTATTTTATTTGAATTTTTAAAAATAAATATAAAAAAAATATATTTTTATTTATTTTTAATTTTTGAATAAGTAGATTCTTCATGTGGAAATTTTCTTTTAGGAAATACCTAAATTGCCCCGTCCCTCCTTCTCCCACAAGCTTTCTCAAAATTTTCAAATTACCCGCTAGCTCCCTTTTTTTTCCTTCCAAATTCAAAAACCCGAACCCAAATCTGACCCTATTTAAAACCCAATCTCTCTCTCAAATCAAACACAACCAAATTCTCTCTTCACTCTTCAAATCTTCTTCAATTCAAGAACCAGAACAATGCCTGCGATCCCGGAAGAGCCACTCCTGGCACCGAACCCAGACCGGTTCTGCATGTTCCCAATCCAATACCCTCAAATCTGGGAAATGTACAAGAAAGCCGAAGCCTCGTTCTGGACCGCCGAAGAGGTTGACCTCTCCCAAGACCTCCACCACTGGGACTCCCTCACCGACGGCGAGCGCCACTTCGTCACCCATGTCCTCGCCTTCTTCGCCGCCTCCGACGGCATCGTCCTCGAAAACCTCGCCGCCCGTTTCATGAAGGAAATCCAAGCTGCCGAGGCCCGCGCCTTCTACGGCTTCCAGATCGCCATCGAGAACATCCACTCCGAGATGTACAGCCTCCTCTTGGAAACCTACATCAAAGACTCCGCTCAAAAGAATCACCTGTTCCGCGCCGTAGACACCATCCCCTGCGTCGCCAAGAAAGCCCAATGGGCATTGCGCTGGATCGACGCTTCCGACTCCTTCGCCGAGCGCCTTGTTGCCTTCGCCTGCGTCGAGGGTATCTTCTTCTCCGGCAGCTTCTGCGCGATATTTTGGCTCAAGAAGCGCGGCTTGATGCCTGGTCTCACCTTCTCCAACGAACTCATCTCGCGAGATGAAGGGCTTCACTGCGACTTCGCGTGCCTCTTGTACTCTCTCCTCAGGAAGAAGCTCGCTGAGGAGCGCGTGAGGGAAATTGTGCGCGATGCGGTGGACATAGAGAGGGAGTTTGTGTGCGACGCTCTTCCCTGCGCGTTGGTAGGGATGAATGGGGAACTGATGAGTCAGTATATTGAGTTTGTTGCGGATCGGTTGCTGGGTGCGCTTGGGTGTGGGAAGATGTACGGTGTTCAGAATCCCTTTGATTGGATGGAGCTTATATCTCTGCAGGGGAAAACCAACTTCTTTGAAAAGCGCGTCGGGGAGTATCAGAAGGCCTCTGTTATGTCTAGCTTGAACGGTAATGGAGGGGCACACGTGTTCAAGATGGATGAGGATTTTTAACTTTTTAGAATGTTTTACTAATTATATTTTTTAGTATTTTAACTACATTCAATGTAATGTGTTTTCCATTGTATCATATACTCCCTTTATAGTTGTAACTTCGTTAAATTGATAAAAGAAATACTTTATGTTGGTGCCCAGAAAGAATTTGATTTTGTTTCCTTGTCAACTTTTTGCTCTGTTAATTTTTCGTTTGATTTGAATTCTTTACCTTGTGATTGCTAGAACTTTAGTCTTAATCTGCTTTTCAAATTCGTGGACAAGTGTTTAGACATTACAAATTTGGATCTTTTGTTCATCTAGTTATTGCACCTAAACTAATTTATCCTTATGCAGATTTAATCCCTATGGCCATTATAATTCGAAGAGTTGTATACATATTTTATTTGCTTACAGCTTTGTCACAATTCCAATGTATGTCGAGCTTCAATTTTAAGTCGGTTTGAAGTGTAAGTCGGTTTAACAAATATCCTTTTGCCTGACAAAGTTATTATGTAATGCATTTTCTTGAAGTGATAACTGATGTGTTGTAAGCTGTAGCAGTTGTAACTGCAACTACAAGAGATATATTTGGAGATTGGTGTCGGTATGTTTTGTTGTTTACTGATCTTAGAGCCTCATTTCATATAACTTTATTTGTGTGGTCCTGACAATATCTGTGTAAATTCAGGTCAGCTGCATATTCCAGCACCACCACCACCATTGTCATCATTGGATGTGTATGTTTGCTCGTCTTACAATGCGTCCTAATTGAATTTTTTTTTTCCTTATTAAAAAATTATCTAATGCTTTTTAGCAAATAGCAATTAAGAAAAGAGAAACAAAGCACAACGGATCACTTCCCCAAGAGGGCATGATTAGCAATGCGAATAAGGGATCAAGTTAACATTCTGTATGATATGGGTCTGATGACGGAGAAAACAGTGGAGCACAGTGGGTTCCATGGGTATGGAGAGAAACAGAGTAGGCAGAATCCAGCAGGACAGTCCTGGCCTGTCGAAGAGGCTGGGACGGGAAGACCAATTCTTTTGTGTGTATGTTGGAGAGGGAAGTGGGGAGTTTTTTTTATTATTTTCTGTACCAAAGTACCTCTGTTACTGATATCACAGTGATAATCAGATGCACAATTTCAGTGATAGTACCGTTCGCTTTTCTGCTCCTGTTATTTCATTGAATAAGTGTACTAGATTAACACTTCAACCATATTGATCAATACGATGCTTACATCCCTTGAAAGCAAGTGGAATGATCTTGTTCAGTGGTTTAACTTTGGTATGGTTATCTTTTACTCACTTTAGTATTTTATAAGCATGAGTGTTAGGAGTATCAACTGTGGTTAATCACCTGTATACTGCGAAAATACAAAATTTGGATATATTATTATTATTATTATTATCCTAAAATAAGGAGTCTAGGGAAATTTATAAGAAGTATTCTAATATTAATTTTTTCTGTCGTTCTTACTAATATATTGCTCTGTTTCTATATATAAAAATTTGATGCAATTTTAAAATGATTCAACATGGTTTGTTAACTTTACAAATAGTTCTGTAAAATAAATTACAAATAGTTTTGGAGGATGATAATCTTTATTCACGAGATTTCTCTTTGAAAAGTATGCAACTAAAGTAGGAAATTTATTAGATGCATCATGCATTGGGCTTTTATTCTGCCAGTTACACCAGCAATTATGAAAGCTAAGTAGGTGGAAGAGACAAAGTCCTAGGATATTTTTAAAAGTGGTTCTTAGAGCTAGTTATTTAATAACTAGTGTAAGTTTCTGGTATTGGAGTTTTTTTTTTCAGTGTAAGAATTATTTTTACAGAAAAACTTTTAAAAACAGGTTTTTAAATAATAATAAAAAATTTTAAACTAATTAATTCTAGAAAAAATTTATGGAATTTACTTCGAATAAATTTTTAACGTTAAAGAGAAAAATAACAATTTTTTTTAATATTGTAGATAGTAATATAAAGCTTAACAAAAGATATTAAAAAATTATTTTAAACTCTATGATTGGATTACTCTTAGGACTTTAGAATAAGGAAGGTGTTAAACTTTAGACAAATTATGTTCAGACATATTTGGGTTAAAACTTAAATGCCCGATTGAATGCTTCTATAGATTTGAAACGAACTTTGAGCTCTTATATAAGAAAATGGCGCTTTTTTTTTTTGCACATTCGTGGAAGTTGAATTGTGTGAAGGTTTCAGCCCAGCCCATTAAGAGCGAATTGGGCAGACATAGCGGTCCGGTACAAGTGGGCCCGTAAAGTCCGTGTTAAACGGTGATCTATTTCGAATTTCCGATCTTAGTTTGCGTTGGCGAGGAAGAAAGAGAGAACAGAGAGAGAAGGAGAAGGGAACCCTAGGCCTAGAGTGGTGAATCGAAACGAGGTGCATCTGCAAACTCAATCGCCATGGAAACCGTTGCCAGAAGAAGAGGTGGAGGAATTTTCGAAAGCCTTTACAAAGTCGTTATGCGTCGCAACTCTGTCTATGTTACCTTTGTCATCGCTGGCGCCTTCCTCGGAGAACGGGTTCGTTCCTTTATCTTCTTTTTCAATTAGGATATTATTATTTATTTTTAATTTTTTTTTTTTGCTTAGAGATTTCCATAATTTGTTGCAGGCTGTTGATTATGGAGTCCACAAGCTATGGGAGGCTAATAATGTTGGGGTAATGAAGCTTCTGGACTCTATGCTTAATTTAATTACGATTTATGTTTCATGCCATGCCATATGCTGTTTGTTTTCTGAAACAATAACTTTGGCCTGTCAAATTGACGTGATGCTTTAGTTAGATTGAGTTTTGTATTATCAGTGAATCTTAGGTGGGGCTTTTTTAAAACAAATTTATATTCTTAATGTTGATGCTGGTTTTAAGATTTTTATATTGTATACCTTTTAAAGGGTCTAAGCTTCTAATATTTCTAATGATTTGGTTGCTAACTTGCTATGATAATAGATAGTCCATTATATTGTTACGCTTTCTTAGTAAGTTTATAGCTCCGGTTTCAAATAGATTTGTTAAGATTTCAGATTTTCTATAGCTATATATTGGATTATTTGTTCGTTTTAACCTAATCTATCACTATCAATTGTAGCTAACATAAAACAGGGCTGATCTTTATGACTGACCTGGTAAGGGATTAATTAGGGCTTGGTTATTGTTGTATTATGATGTATTTCTTCTTGAATTATTGATTATGTAGACTATGATATCAATCAACTCATTCTTGCTGCAAAATAGTACATGATTGATTACGTCATTATTAGTTTTTGAATTAGATTATGATGTCTGTTATATCCAGTTGGATTAAGCTTGATATTGCTCTAAAGGTTTCCGATTAAAATTAGAACTCTAGGCAGATTCAGAACTGATTCCAGAGTGTTAAAATTGGAGAGCTATGGAAGCATTAGGAGGAATGGTTTTTATTTGACTGGTTCATAATTGTTTGTAGCTTGTGCTAATTACTGCTCTGCTAAGTTCTAGTCAAATAATTCTAAATATGTATATGGTCTGTTGAATTTTGTTAGTTTTTCTTAATGTCACATATGTAAGCACTGCCTTTTAGGCAGTGCCTATGTTCCTTGTTTCATATATTGGATGCTACTTAACATGTTGCTGTTGAATTCAATGTTTATGAATACTATTCGAATGCAATTTGGTGAGAGTTTAGCATCACTATTGTATCTGAGTCATCATATTGTTTGGGATGATACAATTTTGGACACATCATAGTTTTGCTTGCACCAATCAGTATCTCAATTGTTTTGTTCAAGTTTTGTCAACATAATTATCAAATTTCATTTGTGACTGTGCTCTTGCTCTTTACCTTCCCCAAGTGAAAAGAGGCAGAAAAAATGTCTTGTTCCCGCTATAATATCATACCCTGTCTATCTACTAGCCTCTGAAGTTACCCTTTCCCTTTCCATTTTCCTTGTCTCGAGAACTAAAAATTTATCAGGGAGCACAAGGTGGTTGACATCTTTCACTTGCCAGTAAGCTTGCTTCTATGATTGACCTCTTTCTTATCAAAGGGGGGATGTGGTAATTGGTATTCTATTAGTCAAAATAAGGTAGCATAATAATTTGATAGATTTTCTACAATGAAATGGAACACAACATATGTGTTCTATTTCTTGTTTGGTTCATTTAAAAATATTTTAGGACAAAACTTGAGGTTGAAAAATGTTACATTTTGGTTCAGCTGAAAAGTGGAACCAAGGATAAAGTAGCAGAATAGGATGTTCCATTTTGTTTTGTTCATGCGCCAAATACTACGGAAGTGTTCTTCTGGTAGTCATTATAATTATTATAATTTGTTGAAAAATCAAACAGTGGACAAATCTTATTGATCAGGGTTTGAAGGCTCATTGAAAATATATGCTGGGGTTGATATTCCATTGATGGGAATGAGTGTTGCTACTCCCATATTTCCATTGTCTCCTATTCAATTGATTACATCTAAAATATTCTTCTGTGTTAATGACATAGTTTAGAGAAATTATATAAAATTTAATAAAATAAGATGGTAATGGCGATAGACCCTTGCTATGCTTTGCCAATCTTATCTTTTTGATAGGTAAGAAGGAGAATGAAATAGCAAGAGGTAGAGAAAATTGTGGAGTTTCACTTACTGACTAGCTGAATCTTATAGTTCAATGTTTGTGCCATGTGCCCATTTTTGTATTTTTATTAGTTATAATACGAGTACTCACTGTTTCTGACTTTTTAATATTTTTCTTTGCCTCATTTATGCAATGTCGAAGGTTATTCATAGTTCTTAATTTCAACTTAAAAATAGAATCTATTTCTAACTATGGGCAATTTTGTACTGTCGATTCTGTCTATGCTAGTAGAAGTATGTTATTAGTTACGGTGTTAAACCCAATTGCCAACCATCAATCTTTAGGATTATGGTTTACAATGCTATTTTGATTGCATATTATTTAAGCTGTTAAGTATTTTACCCTTGATATATAATTATTTTATCTTGTGCAGAAACGATATGAAGATATTCCTGTGCTAGGGCAAAGGCAGTCAGAAGAATAACCAGTTTGTTAGCCTTTTGCAAGTTTTATTATATTCATGAAATATGAAGTGAACATTAAGAGCTGGAAGCAGTTTCCATTTTTACAATAAATACCTTATGCTTGTCTCTTTCAGGCTTAACTCTTATGCGTGGTTTCATCACCGGCCTTTGAACCATTGCATAATTCTGTATTTTTTTGAATGATTTATCCGGAATCATTGGTTATGCAAATTGTAGACTTTCTACTTAGCCTATTCTCTGATAGTTTAACTTGGAAAATCATTGATACTTATTAAATTTCATAACACTAACTAATGAGTAAACAACTGCTGAGACTAGATTCAAATGTAAGTAGTGTTAAAGAAAAAAACAATGAAAAGTGACTCTTATAATTATTAAGATCTAAACTAGCCTCGGTTAACTTAGGGCATTATGAGGAGCAAGCTGGAGAAGGCCGACTTAACCTTTTAATATCAAAATTGGTGAATTTTTCTATTTGAAATTACTTTTCCTTATATTTAGTTTGCCCATTTTAGCCTATTTCTATGATTTTTCATCATCCTTAATTCCATAACGAAGACAACAAAATATTGTTGTTATATTCAAATTTCTCACAATTTATTGCTACAGTTAACAGAAATTGCAAGAATCGGAATTACTAAATATAAATACTATAGAATTTTAATTATTTCTATTTTTTAGGTTGGCAATTTTTATATTTGGATATATTTAATATTGATTTAGTGGACACCATTTAATATATATAATTGCCTAACTTAATTATATGATATGCGTTTCGTTTACAATAAACAATAATAACTATAAAATTTACATATATGCATTGATTATTATATGAATATATTTTACATTTTTCGAACAATTTTATACTAATAACCATACATGAAAAAGGATCAATTAAAAAGTGAATTAAAAAGAGCTTATATGATAATTTTTTTTTTTTAGTTTTTAAAATTTTTTAAAAATTATTTTTAACTTCTCTTTTCATTAATGATATTTATACTATCCTTTATTATTCTTCACTGACTTTTTATCACGTCGTGTTTTTCATATAAAATGTTTTTCAAACAAAATTTTTTAAAAGAAAATTTCCAACTTATATATAAAAAAAATTGATTACTAAAAATGTTTTTAAAAATAAAAAAAAAAAAACGAATTTCTATTTTTCTTTTGTATTAATCATGCAAATTGAAAATACAATTTATTTTAATTTTACGAAGCCCGAACCCGTTCCTCAGTAACTACTATACTCGGGTTGTAAGCGGCTAAGGTAGGTTCGCTTTGCCACTCTTCCCTTTCAACGCATTAGTGTGCGCAATTCGCCATTTTCTTCCAATCGTCGCTTCTGTTCAGAATATATATATTCTGAAACGACGAACCTTACGCTCTTAACATGAGGTGCTTCAGTTTTCCCCTTATTATCATATCCATATTTTTCTTAAGCAATGTATCGTTTACTATTCTCAAATTTCTTGTTAATGTTAATATTTATGATAGTTCTACACTGTCGACTAATAAAAGATGCATGTTAGTATGAACTTTTAGGTAATTGTTGTAAGTCTTAAAAAAATTATATATATGATCATGATGATGACGACGATGATTTAGATGTCGATGTAATTAGTTATCATGTATTATTGTGTTTTTGATTTATTTTTCTTCAACAGTAAGCTACAAAGTGATGCACTCAGAGAGGCAATTACTCAGGTGGTCAGTAATTCAAAGGAGAAAAATCGTAAGTTCTCGGAGACAATTGAACTGCAAATTGGATTGAAGAATTATGATCCTCAGAAAGATAAACGTTTCAGTGGTTCTGTTAAGCTTCCTCATATTCCTCGCCCAAAGATGAAGATCTGCATGCTCGGTGATGCTCAGCACGTTGAAGAGGTTCATATTCTAACTATAATATATGTATGACTTAAACATTTAATGTTCAAGTGTCGTGTTTTTCACTGAATTAGCATCTTCACGATTCTAGGGCTCCCGTTTGCAACTGTGATGATTGAAACCCTTTGATTTGCAGCATGCGCATTCTTACTTATGTCACTAAATGACACATTTTTTTTACGCGCATTCAGCAAGTCATTTACGGTTGCTGTAAAGATTTTTATATTGTCAACTGATTAGAAATCATTATAGGCATTGTGATTGAATGACAGTGGAAAAAAAATGTGTGCAATCTAATTGAATTCGTACTTGACACTAAATCCCTATGGAATGGATGGGAAGAGGAAAAGGAAACCCTGCGAGTTAGATTGCTCGTGTGTCCATGGGACAAGTCCCATTTGAAATGGATGGTGTGAGTTTGTGAAATGCTTGACAATCCACTACATTAAAGGCTCATTTGTTCCCGCACCCTTGTGGAAAGAAACTAAGGGAGAGGGAAGAGTGTTGAGTTTTTTCTGATTTACACGGTGTTAATGACATGTATGTACATACACAGGCAGAAAAAATTGGCCTGGACTACATGGATGTGGAAGCACTGAAAAAACTCAATAAAAACAAAAAACTTGTGAAGAAGCTTGCCAAAAAGTACCATGCTTTTCTAGCTTCTGAAGCTGTCATCAAGCAAATTCCTCGTCTTCTGGGCCCTGGTTTAAACAAGGCTGGTAAGTTGCTGTGCTTCTCTTGCTATTCTCTCTTATTATGGTCTTGTAGAACGGATTTAGTGTTTACTGATTGTGGTCTCAGCTTGGTTCCATTTTACGTTGCTTGTCATGAAGAAATGTTGTTTCTTGTAGCTTCTTTAAATGTCTTTTATGAATCATGACATTCATTAGGATTCAGGGAGAATTATTGATCAGCATTCTCTGTATTGATATCCTGGCATTAAGAGTATATACTAAGGGCTGCTGAAGTCGTCAAATAATGCTTTTTGTTCAGCTTTTAATCTTAGAAATTTATGTTGATTGAAAAATTTGATTACTGGTCCTTAAGTTGCAGAATGTTGAGTAATGAATTCTTTATTTATTAAGCATTGTAGACTTTTTAAGAAGGTTACATATTAATGTTGCTGCAATGTTTGAAACTTCAGTTTGTAGTTTTGGATTGCTACCATGGTGTTTATTACCTATATGACTGTATGAGAACATGAATGCAGGTAAATTTCCAACATTAGTGACTCATCAGGAATCTTTGGAGAGAAGCAGATATTCCAGAATGTACAACTAAGTGTCAATTTTCTTGTTTCATTATTAAAGAAAAACTGGCAAAATGTAAGTTTGAAGGCCTGGTATTACAGTTTTAACTATTTGAGTACTGAACACTTAAGAGTCCAATATCCCATTAAAATATGTTGATTCGATCTACTATTGTTACTTTTTTTCTTCCCATTCACTCTCAGCACAAAGAGACTATAAATTCAAGACAATGAATCATGATGTGGTGGTTGGTATTTATCTCAGCATGTTCAACATGTGCTATATTAACTAGCATGAACATATTTGAAAGTTCTCCGTTATTGCCAAATGCCTTGCTCACGGGAGGGCTTGACAACTGCTTATACCTGCATGTTGAAGTTTGTTAGCCTAATTTAGCAAAAGTTCTGCCAAATTATAGTAGTAGGTTAAAGCTTTTGTTTGTGACAGTACTTTCTTTAAAAAGTCCATCATTTCAACTTTTCAACGTAAAACCACATAATGAAGTGAGATTTGATTGCAGCCCCTAGGCTCTAATTACAGATTGCCCAATATGTTGCTTGTGGTTGTAAAAGGGAGTCTTCTTGAAACTCACCTATGTTCGTCTAAAATTTTGGTTGTGGTGCAATTATCATATTTAGCTATTAATATACTTTGAATTCTTTCTATTTTTGTTTTCATATAAACAGGTGAGGTGCCTATACATCAAGAGTACTATGGGGAGTGCAATCCGCGTATTTTAAATTCTTATATCTTCCATTGATGTAAGAATGGGCGAAGCCTCTTATGCTATGGACATGTAAGCGAGACTACGACTATTGCCGACGGTTGATGCCTTTTGACATTTTTCATATTTTATTGATTTCAATTGTTTAATGAGATATTTTTGTACATTCTGGGGCAATTGAAGATTTATTTTTTAAAAAATTACGAGAACCTGTGTTTGTTTGGTGTGCATGCTCTGCTATTCGCGTTGTTTGACAATATTATTTGTGGTAAGATGGATATGTGGGTGGCTTAAAGAATTCCTTTCTTTGCCCATGTAAACCTTTCAATTTTATTGTACGCTAAACCTGGAAATCAAGGTAGAAAAGCCGAGTTGAACATTACTTCATTTTAGTACACTTATATTGGTTTTCATATTAGAATCTTATCGAGATAATCAACTATACTTATTAATTATACATTTCAAAAAAGAAATATTGAGTAATTTTTTTTCACTTGAAAAAAAGAGTGGAACAAAATTTCTCAATGGAATTTATAAAAAATTCAATAACTGATAAGATATGTCAAACGAGTGTAGTCTTTGCATTATTCTATTAAAAAAGAATGATTATTGTTACACCAGTTCGTTAAAGTACGATGTATATTATTTTAAAGCCTTTTTAATTAATATATGCTTAAAAAAACATAGAATTCCACCTTTTGTTTCGTGTGAATGGTATGTACAAAATAGGGCCACCGATTAAAAAATAACGTATTCTTCCAAATGACAATAAATGCCCTAAATAAAGATTTACATCCCAAGTTTTACTGTTGGATCCTTCACTTGGATTTTTATCCAACTTAAAATCAAAGTACTTCCTACTGTAAACAATAATCAGACTAGTGCCACATCTTCCTGGTTGACGAATGAATCTGCGCAAGTTATGGCTGTTATTACATGGCATTACACAAGGAATTTGCATTGCTGCATACTGTAATCTCATTGTTAGTCTCGTTTTGCCGATATCAAGCTCCAAGATATTAAATCAGGCTAGACAAAAGTGACTGATAATTTAATACTGGTACAATTCATTTCACACTAATATCCTAATGCAAGCAATACATTTTATCTTCAGTTCGAGCAATCTTTTTTGGGGTGTAAAAAATCATGTTTCAAGATGGAATATAGTCCGCAAGGACGAAAAAGTTGCGGGAGCAGCGGTGGAGGGTCGCAAGTGGCTAGCATGATAAATAATTACTGTTTCACCATGAAGGAAATTTTACAACTGCAGCCACCAACTGCACTGGGGTTCTCAGTCACCTGCAAATGAAAATAGAAACTAATTGTAAATTTGTACTCGGTTACATGTCTTAGAATGACACTCATCATGGTAAACCAGACACCCGTTTTCCTTCACAGTCATCACGTACCCATTTCAATAGCATTGCATTTGCCTCAATGTATGCACAGTCACAATCACTTTTTGCTACATATTCATACTATCTATGGTCTTAGCACTTGGTATAAGCCACATACACACCTTTTTCTTAAATGAAAAGGATGCCATGAAACATAAAAGACAAAGATGATTGTGAAAATACAAATACTTTTCGTTAAATAATTACCCAAATTACTGGACTACAGGTTATGGTTGTCTATGATTACGCAGTATAAATTATGAAATCAAAGTTCGTGGGTGATGCTCCTTAAATTGGAATTTCTATGGGGCTCTACATTTTAGAAGCACCTCATACTCCGAGTTTCAATATTTGTGAAGGGATTGTCATGAATCTTGTGAGAAAGAACTATGTAGCTTAGTTGAGAAGAGGCAACCCTTGTGAATGAAAACTGTCCTTGTTTCAATACTAATCAATTCAGATAGATACACCTTTCTCTGATTCCTATTTCCAATTTCTGTTTGATCTAGTATCACCTTGAACAGTACAGCTGAACGGTTTTATATTGTAACATTCCATTCGCCGACCATGGACCATGGACGAATACACCTACCTACACTACATGCTCAAATTCAACTTTCTATTAGAGAATGGGTGGTAACAAGGATCAAATTCTTGATTACTTGATCCTAGAGATATTGATACTGCATCAAGGGCCAACTTCCCTAAAATCTTTAGTTGATAGGTAAGAAAGCTCGAAAGTGGTTTTATATAAAGCACAAATTCTGGAATGTTTCAGGAATTAACTAGGTAACAATATGTGAATTGCTATGTTAATTCATTACTTTCCACGAAGAATACAGGTTGGTACCAGAGAAATGAAATTCACCCTATTAATGCAAATCTCAGACCTGTATAAAGGTGATAACAGTGTCTTAATATGAAAAATAGGAAAATCAGAGAACAATGGAAACAAGCAAGCAAGGAAACAGCCAAGGCAATCAGAGAGTGCCTAGTCTCTCCCAAGTTCTAGCCAAAGAGTAATCTGCTTCCCCCTATCCACTGTCGGATCATATACCTTTTACAAAGGAATCCTCTCACATTTCCCATCCCTTGTCAACTCAGCCGTTAGTTATTCATTTTTGCTTTCTTGGATATGACTCTACACACATACACAATCTTTTTTTTGTTTTTCACTTCTTATGTACACTTGGTTTATCTTAGTTAGGATTCCTATCAATCAAATACATCCTGAGAAACGTTATGTTCTTATTATCACCATGCTAAAATTATGATAAAGTTATGTATTGAAATACATGTGAAGAGCAAAGGAAAGAACGCAAAGATAGTCTTTAATAAATATCAGTTTGCACATGGCTCACTAGTATGTTTGACTTACCACAAAAGCTGAACGGATTAGCTCCTCAACATAATCAACAGTTGCGCCTTTCACAAAATCATAAGAAATATTGTCAACAACGAGTTTACTTCCATCCCTCTCAAAAACCCTGCCAATACATTAAGAAAAGTAAGTTGTAATGCGTAAAAGAGAAGGTTTTAGCATGTTCAGACCCAGCACACAAGTGGCGAGCATAACAGTGAAATATGACCGGTACGAGGTACATACCTGTCATCTGAGTTGATTCTGTCATCCAGGTTAAAAGCATACTGAAATCCAGAACATCCACCAGTTTCTACACTTAAACGAAGCATTTTTCGGTCCGCCGATGATTCACCAGCTTCTAGTTCCTTCATTTTCTGTTTCATATTCAATAAGTTGATATTGATTACACGTAAAACTCCATCAATTAAACCAAATAAGTCTCACGATGTTGTTTTTGATTTAATCATAAAGGACAACTTGAGCAATACAAGCATAATTTAATTGAACAATATGTGTTAACACGTTTCCGATACGAGGAACGACAACATCGGTTGAAGAAGAACTGCTTCAGTTTTCCCTTATTTTTTTAAAATTGCTTTTACAGAACATAATCACAAAATTTAATAATTAAGATATAAGAAACAATCACAAACCGAATTAAACATACTCGAACGCAGTTTTCGGTCATGTGAACGGGCTCCACGTCAGAATCAGAAGAAGAAGAAGAAGTTGCACGAGAAGTATAAAAAGAACAATTGCTTCTAAGCCTCAATCGCTCTGCTAATGGCGGAACCAGTCGTCGAATCATTGACCTCTGCATCTCTCTCTCTCTCTCTAACAACCATCCATGTTTTCCTTCCTTTCGTTCTTTCACTTTTTCTCAGAGACACACGGTCCAGATTCTGCCACGTAATCAAACAAAATCAACGGTTCAGAATTTACCAACTATCCAAAATAAAAATACAATTGAGGAGTGAAGTGAAATAGCTGTTTCACACGCAGAGATTGTTTGTTCGAATATTAGAATCAAAGCGTAAGAAGGTGAAGAAAAAATCGGAATCTCTTTCCGATTGCAAATTGTTTAAGTTTTGTTTGTCTATTTCATTTTCTGATGTGGTTTGGATCTGACAGGAGAAAATGCAAAACAGTGAGGAACAAAACTACGGAGTTCGGAAGTTAGAGATCTCTGACAAGAGCAAAGGCTTCATCGAGTTACTGCAGCAACTCAGCGTTTGCGATTTCGTCTCTGACAAAGAATTCGAGGATCGATTTCGAGAGCTCAGTGCTGTGGGAGATGACCACGTCATCGGTGTGATTGAAGACGAGGCTTCTGGAAAGATCATTGCCACGGGGAGTGTGTTTATTGAGAAGAAATTTTTGAGAAATTGCGGCAAAGTTGGGCACATTGAGGACGTTGTTGTGGATTCCAGCGCTCGTGGGAAGCATTTAGGAAAGAGAATCGTCAACTTCCTGACGGAGCATGCGCGTTCCATGGGATGCTATAAGGTCATTCTTGATTGCAGCGACGACAATAAGGCGTTCTATGAGAAATGTGGCTTCCAGCAGAAATCTGTTCAGATGGCTATGTATTTTGCTAACCACTAGTTTCTCTACTTTCTCACTTTCTCTTGTTGTATGCAAATTTATTTCTGATTAAAATCCATACTCTGTTTCCCTTTACCTTCTGAAAAATTTCCTTTGATTTATGAGTACTTTCGTTTTCGTTTTGTTTTTCAGTTTTAAACATGTGTTTTTGACTTTTTGAGTAGCCTGTTTTTGGACTTGATTTTTTCAACTTTATAGAAAATATTTAAGTTCTTCCAAATATGACATAAAGTAGACTGCATGGTGCATGTTCATTATTTCATTTACAATTCCACCGTGATATAACCAAAAAATAGTCAAAATTACATTATATCTGAAATTTATATGTTTAGTACAATTTACACTTTAAGAATGTGTTCAAAAATTAATATTACTAGATCTACATGCTTCTCGTTTACAATCATATAGGTGCAGAGGTACACACTTAATCAAGTCTTTTCTCCCTTTCTCTGATGGACATGTTTTGGTTATTAACTTTAAAGAGGAGAAATTCAAAGAATATTTCCTAAAAAATACATATGTTGGGATGTGAAAAATAGAAATTATTTAGTGTAATTTCTTGTTTGAATTGATAAGAAATCAAACCAAACATGTAATAAAACAATCAACACAATGTACGTCCACTTCTCTTGTTCAGGCTGAAGAAAATTTTCAACCGCCGTTAGTCACATTCCCAATCTCAAACATTCCCGTTCCTTAAGTACAATCAAATTAGTGCTTGCAGCACAAACTAAGTCATAATTGTTAGAAAAACATGAAGGGAGTGTCTCCTAATCCATTTATCAAACCATGATAAAACTACACATAATACAAAACTGAAGCTACTACAATTTAACAAATGAACTTCTAGTAGCATACATGGATTCCACAACATATGCCAGTTTATTGGATCTAAACTTAGTGATGAACATCTTTGCTATATTGGCAGAAGTCCCATCGAGGAGATTGTAGAATCCAGCCCCATTTCACAGGGTCACATATAATGCATCCAAAGAAGGCAGCATGGAGGTTGCACTCATGGAGACAAGAAATGGGCTTAAGCAGCTGTACTCGTAAGATTTGTCTCATCTTAAAGCAACAGGTGCACTTCAAATGATAAAATATAATCATTGATTGAAAAATTAACAAAATGATACAATTATCATTATCTCAACAGTTAATTTTTTCATCAATAATTATAAATATAATTTATTATCTTCTAAAGTGTGTTCTTCACCATATAGAAGCCAAATATAAGATACAAATACCAATATGTAAGGTACAAAAGCAACTGAGAACTTAAAATTATTTCATGAAACTATGCCTTCAAAATTTGACACAGTACAGTAGGCACTAAATTGACCCTTCAAAAGCATAAATCTAACACACAAATACGGATACCTTTGGCCTCAACAGATGTACGTCAATTATCCAAGTACTCAACAACACTGCTGTCCAGCTTGGTTTGCCTTTTTAACTTTAACAGCATTCCTTTGCAAAACAATTGATGGAGCATAGGTCAAATGATATCGCTTCTGGTGTTTAATCAAGTGGCTTTAACATAGCTCCAGTGGCATCTGTCCTGGTCTTAATCAATGGGACAGTAGCACAGTACTAATGACATATCTCCTGGGCACTATCAAAAGGTTGCAGTATGAGACACCGAGTTTCATCGTTTCAATCCTCCACATCCCTGTTTCCAAGTTCCGTACCAGTTCAATTCACAATCATTCCACCATCACCTTGGCCAATCAACAGTGTCTATTGAAATCCAAGTAAATTCTTAAATGTTTGCATCTTCAGCAATCAAGTTTGTTTACTTGACGGCATGTAGAGCGCCTGCAATTAGACAATCCACTCATCAACTTATTATATGAAGCAAGATCAGGTATAAACCCCCTATCCAACATTTCATTCACCAGCAACTCTCCTTCCTCTCTCCCTCCCTCTCCCATATACCCCATAACCAAAGTCCTGTAAGTCATGTCATCTGGTTCCAAACCCTTATTCAAAGCAAGTAACATTAGTCTATTCGCCTCATTTGTTCTTCGTGCATCGCAAATATCCCGAAGAACACAATTGAAGGTCACAACATCCAGCACCATACCCTCATCAAGCATCCTTTCCACCAATTTATGCACCTCATCAGTCTTCCCCAACCCTCTCAGCCCATCAACCACAACAATACAAGCAACCAAACTCGGAGCACTACCCCCATTCCACAACTCATAAACAACTTCCAACGCTCTCATAACACACCCTTCCCCACACAAAACCTCCACCAAAGTAAAACAATCAAACCCCTCAGGCGTAACCCCCTTTTCAGAAAATTCCAGCAACAACTCACACGCTTGCAAAACCCTCCCTTCCTTACAAAGCCCTTGAACCAAAATCTCACAAGTAACACACGAAAACCCACACCCCAATTGAACCATCTCGCGAGCCATCCCAATGGCATCCTCAACCCTCCCCTCTCTAAACATCCCCTTAATCAATGTATTAAAGGTAACCACATTGGGCTCACACCCCATTTTCCCCATCTCGTGAAACACCTCCAACGCCAACGCGAACTGCGAGTTCCGACAATAACCACTGATCAAAATGTTAAAGGTAAAAACATCAGGTTTAACGCGGTGAGTAACCACCATCTCGCGGTAAAACTGGAGGGCCTGGTTTAGGTTACCTCGTTTGACGAAGGCGTGGATGAGGACGTTGAAAACGGAGACGTTTGGCTTGGAGTCGATCAGTTTGGTCATGGAATGGAAAGCTGATAGGGCGTGATCGAGTTGGGAGGATTTGGAGAAGGCGTGGATGGCATGGGAGAAGATGGGTTGGATGTGGGGGCAGGAGAAGATGGAGGGGGAGCAGGAGCAGGGGTGGGCGGCGATGAGGTGGAGGAGGGCGCGGAGCTGGGGGAAGCGGTGGGTGGCTGCGAGGGTGCGGGCCATCCATTGGAAGGTTGCGTGCGTGTGGCGGAAAGAGTCAAGGGAAGAGGCCCAAGTGAAGAGGTGGAAATCGAATTGGGAGAAGGAGGGGTGGTGGTAGAGCTTCGATTTCAGGAAGTGGAGGAGGGTGTCTGGGGTGAACGGTGGGGCCCAGTGGGCCCTCAGGAATTCCAGGAAGCGGGCGTAGTGACCCGGGGACACGGTTGTGTCTGAGGGTGGAGAGGGAAGAGGGAGGTTGGGGATCGTTGAAGAAGAAGAAGAAGAGGGTTTTGGTGTTGGCAAAGGTTTCGCTTTCAGCAACTTCTTCATCGTCATTTTCTGCTTTCGAATCAGGATTCACACAACAAGAGACCTAATTACATTAAAATGTAGAAAATGACAAAAACATTAGTAGCGGTTCGGGGTAAAGTATCTGAAGACGGTGTACACGTATAAATAGCCAGTGCCGCGAAAAATCATAACGACAAGTGGACCAAAATCGCAGAGAGCAACAGAAATTCAAAACGCAGAAGAAGAAGCTCGTGTCGTCTCGTGAATCAAATTCGATTAAAAAACAAATATGTTTCCTGTTTGCAACCTTTCTCCTCTTTCTCTGCCACTGGGCATGGTGACTCCGATTCCCCGAAAACCTACCAATCATTCTTCGTTTCTCTCTGTCACCAACTCCGCGTCTTCCGGCGAGAGAATCAGCACGCGCCGAATTACCATTTCGCCATTCGAATCCCGGATCTCACTCATTTTCGCTCTCGCTTCTCAAGCCAACTCTCTCTCCCAGCGACGTAAATGTTTTTCTCCATCCAAATCTTTGTGATTTTCGCTCCTTCTCTTCACTCGGCAATCTCCCTAACTAATTTTCGTGCCACAGTTCTAGCTGACGTGGCTGCCGAGACTGCCAAATACTTGTTTCCGAAGAGATTCGAAAGCCGTAATCTCGAGGAGGCGTTGATGAGTGGTACTTAGTTAATTTTCGTCCTAATTGCTGTTATAATGTTCCTTTTTCTTGCGTAATTAATTGTTACGGTGTTGGAGCTTCGTTGCAGTTCCGGACCTTGAGACTGTCGAGTTTAAAGTTCTGAGTAGAACGGACCAGTATGAGATTAGGGAAGTTGAGGTGTGTATATATGCCTAGCTCTCTTTTCTTTTATATAAATTTTTACCTCAATTCATCGTTTTTCTTGAATTCTACACGTATGTGCTTTCTAATATTTAATGCTAGAATAAATTATACTTATCATCTATTAGATTTTGGGAAAATGTTTTTCAAAGTGCCATTCGGGACCTTTAGACTGTCGAATTCAAACTCTTCTTACTTCTTTAACATTTACAGCCACCTCTCTTATAGAATAGCAAGGGGTAATGTTTTTCAAACAAGGAAGAGGGTTAGTGTAATGTATAAGAAGTGTCAATTTTGAGTTTTTCAAACAATTAAAAGATGTCAGGGTTGGCGGTAGAAAAAACACCAAAGTTTGTATAACTTCACGAAAATCCTAATAGATAGTTATTGTAATTTACTCTTAACGTTATGAATGCTTCTTGTTATGATTTCTAATAAAATCTTTGTTTTTACTATTTTTTTAACAGTTGCCCTTACATAATGGTCAACCAAATCTAATAAGTTATTGCATTTAGGGATGGAACATTGGAACGTATTGTGTGATGTATTGTGCTTATGTATTTAAGGGAGACAGTTTACTTAATATTCTTAGTCTTTATAGATTATATGTTGTTACATAATCCTTGCATAAGAAATAAATACAAATACAAGTATTTGCTGTCACTGACAAACCATCCGGTCTTGGGAATGTCCCCCTTGATCTGATGATAATCTTTGCAGCCTTACTTTGTGGCAGAGACAACAATGCCTGGGAAGAGTGGATTTGATTTCAATGGTGCTTCTCGGTCCTTTAATGTCTTAGCTGAGTACCTTTTCGGTAAGGTAGTTATATATTTTAGACTTGAACTACCTCTTTTTGTTTTCCCCTTCTATTTTGAGAGAAGACATAGGTTATAGATGCGTGCTGTTGTTTTCATGGTAGAATACAAAGAATGAGAAAATGGAGATGACTACACCTGTTTTCACAAGTAAGAATCAATCTGATGGGGTTAAGATGGATATGACAACTCCTGTTTTAACAACAAAGGTATTATGTTTATGTTATGGATTTTGTGAAATTTCTCATTTACAATCTTTATCTTATTTATTTTTATATGCATTGCCAGCAAGTTTGGTACAATTATATTTAATAATCAATACATCTATTTGATTAGAGCTATTTTTGCAATATATATTTGTACTTTATGATGTTCTAGTTTATCAGTGTATCATCTTAGATTGAAGATCAAGACAAGTGGAAAATGTCTTTCGTCATGCCATCAAAGTATGGTGCTAACTTGCCACTGCCTAAAGATTCCTCTGTGACAATTAAAGAGGTGCCCAGAAAAATAGTTGCTGTAGTTTCCTTTTCAGGTGCGTTCTTGCCTTGATATATTTCAAACATAACTTGTATACAAACGAAATTTCATTTCATTTCCCCCTGTTGTCTGTTATTTAGGTTTTATATGCAGAAACCCATTACTGGTGTAAATATTTAACTACTGGACGAAGCACAAATACTCACAGTTGATTTCTTTCAAATTTTCAATGTCGTGTTATTTCTTTGTATTTAAGTGTGTATCTTCATCTCGACGCATTCCACTTTTTTTTTTTGAGTAATGAATTTGGTGCATTTTTATTTCAAATGAATACTGGTAGCCTGAGCATGAATCATGGTTGGCTAACCATAAAGTTATACAAGAGTAAATTAGACCTCTCTAAATATTTGTATTGCAGCATAAATGCATAAAAGATTTTGTTCGAATTTAATTTAAAGTGCTCGATCAAATAAATAATTTTCTTTCCTTTGAGAATCAGGTTTTGTGAATGATGATGAAATTAAGCAGCGCGAACTGAAACTACGAGAAGCTTTAAAAAGTGTCAGTCAGTTTAAAGTTAAAGAGGGAACTTCAATAGAAGTTGCACAGGTTAGAATGTTAATGCAATATTGGGGTTAAAGGGAGGTTTACCCGTTGATGTTTTCCTTCTTCAAATGTCAATTGCTCTTTTATTTGCTTGCAGTATAATCCCCCATTCACTCTTCCATTTCAACGCCGTAATGAGATTGCATTGGAGGTAGAATGGAATAATAAGTAGGAATAATATTCGCCAATTTGAGGTACTTCTGAATTTCCATCATTGATGTTGTAAGCTGTAAAAGTTTATCTGTTCAATATCATGTATCGGATTGCAATACAAGATTTTTGTACTCAATATTGATGCAGGTCTTATTATATATATATATATATATATAATGAGAGTGGGAATTTTACAATCAATGATGGAAGGAGCTACCAATTAACTAGCATTGTAAATGTGAGTTATACATAATACGAAAATTACATTGGATATTTTCGGAGAAGTTACCTATAAAATAGCAGAAACTAGAAGACTTGTCAATAGTAAGATTTCTCCATCTTACTTCTTCAGTTATATATACTTACACCTTTTGCTTCTATTTTTTTGTTACTATACTTATCTGGTGGTGTTGAGACAGCGGAAGCTGGCTAATAATTTGACACCTTTGTTTTACTCCCTTTTGTTCATTATTGTGCTTCTGAACTTGTGTGAAATGGAGGTTTATTTTTCATTTAATTTAGTTGTTGTTGTACTTATCAGATGTTAAGAAAGCCATGTTTCACAATTTGAAATATAGAATATATCCTTATTGTTTATTTATTCACTTATTTTCTTGAATCCTCTTTGAGGCATTAATATTCCTTACTATGTGATGAAAACATAAAATATAACTCAATCATCCACTCATAATGTAGAGAAAGATTATGTTGTCTGAAATTATCAACAACTGTTCCCCATCTGATGCCCGAGTTACACCTATCTGATGCTCAAGCAGTGCCTAAGTGACACATAACTTATGCGCAAATGGTTCTTTAATGCCTTTGCACACAAAATGTTAGATCAATCTACATAGGATTAGATAGTTCATGATTTTATTGCTTCATAAAAAATGTACTTTGAATGCTGATGCGAGACAAGATTTTAACTAAATCAAAGACAATTCCTAAAACAAATCAAACTCACCCAATACTTGGCTATATATTTAGTAGGTGTATGTGCAACTCAACATGTAAATTTTCTTCTTTATCCTGGTTCTGTTTTGTTTATGTTAAAACAGATTGGAAATATGTATGGTGGGCCTAACTTTGTGTCCACTTGTGATATAAATGATGGGTCTGTTGACATTTATACTTCAATGGTCTAGATTTGGTTCTTTCTACAGAAAAACATATCTGGAAACCAATAGTTTATTATGATGTTAATAACTAAGAGGGAAAGATACCCACTACGAGTTAGGCATATTGGTAAGCAATCTTTGCTCCTAGTCCTAGGGGAGGATAAAGGTTTATGCCCTGAAGATGCAACTTCTGACGAGGACTAAACCATATTGCTCCGAACCTGAAAGGACTAGTCTTACACCCAAAGGATGAGGGAATACCTGTGAAACTAATAAATAAATAACAGGAAAAGAGTTTGAAAGACTGCATTATAAGGAATGGCAGTTTACACACAGGCCACGTGTTAGTACGCTTGACAATTGTGAGCTATAATTGAGATTTGAGACTTCTAAATTTTAATGGTTTCAATAGTCCTTTTAGTTTGTGGATATTATATTGAGAGAAGATTTATATTCCACCTTTGTTGCTTTTATGATGGCAAAGTATAAGATAATGACAACTTAAATAGGATATCTATGAAGTTTCCTGGATTTCAGGATCTGTTTCTTATCTCAAGTGTCCTATATCAGTTTGTGAGGGTTGGATTGGATTGTTTATGTATGTAGTTAACAAATGTTATCAGACACAGTAGTAATCATCGCTGGCTTATGTTTTTAACAACAATACCTTTTCTAATAAAGAATTGATGATTTGTAATTTCAGAAGTTACCAGGTTCCCATGATTGTTATGCAGTAGATCTTACACTTTCTTTTTAATTAATTTAAATTCAAATGAAGTATACTTGAAAAAGGAACAGTTGAGGTTACATGCCCGCTAGTTCTACTTACTTGGACTTGAACATTTTCTCTTTAATCCTAACCCCTCTGCCCAAGTAAGTTGGATTATGTCAAACTTGATTGCTCATTAACCTTCCCCACCTTTTCCTTCTCTTTGTTAATTTCCTCTTCCTCTTTTTTATGATCTTTTATGCCTTGTCACTTCCAACTTCCTTTGTCTTTAGTGCATGACTCAAAAAACACTTTTTTAGTCCTCCTATGAGTTTTAATACCTTTTTAGGTACGTGACTATTCCTTCCATAAGTGTCTAATACGGTGGCTTTAACAAGATGGTGATTGCAATGGGATTGGAACAACTGCACCATAAATAAAGTCTACCCACATGGTAACTGGAGTTGCATAATAAGTCACACTGGTTGATTATTCACAAAAGCAATTAAAATGATAAATATATTCTATATTTTAGAACGTGATTCTGTGTCCTCTCCTATGTTAGCTTATTGGTATCCAATCTAAACCTTTCAAGCTGTTGCTGCATAACAGTAGCAGAAAATTTTATGAATTGTATTGGTGCAATGGTTATTGCCAAAATATATCTTATGAGATGACGATCTTTAGTGATCTAAGTGGTTCTCGCATAATTAATTCAATTGAACATCCATCATCCCCATGCCTAATAAAGGTTGAGATAGATTAATCTGATACATAAGTAGGAAAATTTATTAATATTTTATGGTTCTGGTAGTTTCAAATAATCTTTCAGATCTAGTTGAGAAAGATTTCATGGATTAAATCTGAATTATCAATAAAAAAAAAAAATAACATGGCTGTGGTAGAAATGAGAGATCTTACTCTTTCAACGAATATAGACGCTGTATCAGAAGTTGACCCGTTTCATCAGATTATGTATGGACTATGGAGTACTGGCAATAATGGGAAGTTGATCCAATGCAATAACAACGAGAGCAGTAGAGCAACACCATTATAATCATAGTTTCGCCATAAATTCCAGTGTGAATGGCAAACATAATCATATTTGTCCATTATTTATTCTTTTTCATGGAAGTTGTATTTGCATTTGAAAAATTCGTGTGAATGCACACTTTACCTTGGAAGTTGAGTTGTGATAACTAATTAAAAGAACTATGAGTGATTTCTAACAAATTCATAACGTATTATTTATATGCATGCAGAGAAAAAAGCAAAAAACTTTTTTAGCCCATATTTATCAAAACTTGAACTTTCTCTGCACCTTATCCTATCTCCACATTTAATTTTCTCCGTTTTAATTTTACTTTTTAACTTAAATTAAATTATTTTTGTCCGTTTTCATAATTCAATTAATAAAATTAAAATTGTAATAATTATAAATATAGTAATTAAAGTAAATTATAATTACTCCAAAAGTTTCGTAAAATTACACAAACATAATATTGACACTTATTTTACATCATGCTAACATCCTTAATTGTTTGAAAAACATGGTAGTGTGTATCCTACAAGGGAGGTTGTTATTATATATGTTAAGAAGTAGAAATGTTTGTATAATTTCGCGGAACTTCGGATAGTTAGTACAATTTACTTGTATAATTAAGTGCTCATATCATTATTAGGAAACAATTTAACTATATATTGAGAAATTAATCATACTAATTCTATTATCCTATATAAATTAAGAATCAATGAAGTTTATGAATATTTTGTGCCAATTCACCAATCGAGAACATTATAGAAAAGTGGAAAAAATGAACAACCTTAATTTATAAAAATGAACAACCGAGAAGAGTTTGAGGCTTCACTTGAGCTGGTAATTCCTTTTCAAATTAAAAATTATAAAGATTGGAGATTATTCATCTCATTTTAAAGCTAGAGCAGTTCATAACCACTTATTTGTCAGTTATTGGATCTTAGCAGTTGAATTAAGCCTCGAGCTTTTGCGGTATTTTACTATCTAAATAGTCACATATAACGTTTGTGTCGCTATTTTTGCTGCATGCACTTGTAGTTAGCCCCCCTCTCCTCATGGATTATATTTAAAATAGATTAAAAATACAGAGTATGGTTAAACATTGCAGAAGAGGTTCAACTTGCGGTTAAAGATGGTTGTGACAGAAATCATTTATCAAGAAAGTTGGTTTAGCATAAATAACATTGATTATCCAAGATTTTACTAATATGTATCGACCCTTGTCTATTTCTTCATGTCATATATTTCATTTATTGACAATATCAATTAAAAAGCTATCTCTCTCTGTTTCTCTCTCTCTCTTTCACACTTTCTTAGTGTTCTGAATTACTTGCGGACGTTTTTTATTTGATGTAATGAGAACACAAAGTTAGTCTAGAGGAGAAGATACTGAAAATGAAGTCTAAGGTTTTCATTTTTTCGTCTAATATGTATCTCTTGTTGTATAAGGCAAGCAAGAAAAAGGAAAATTTTTAGAACTGTATTGGAACTTGAAATACATTAATTGCTACTTTACTTCTGGTATGCTTTCCAACGCTGGTTTCCACCCTTGAGAGACATCTTCATTCTTTTGGGACAAATCTTCACCCTTGTCCTCATGAACTAGAGACAACATCTTGCTGACTGAAAACCCTTCATTCTGCAGCATATTCTGCAGCTCTTGCTTACTAATAACCAGCTTAATCCTAACCACGTTACTCTTCTGTACATCTTGGACTTCTGGATCCGCGAACCTCACCTTCTTGTTGGTTTTTGGTGATGGCGGTGGTAGAGGCACTAGGTAGTATAACTGCCCTCTAAGCAATTTTGTGTGTGGCTCAAGATACCGCAGGACTGTGAGAGATTCAGATACTGCATGGCCAGAAAATTGTATCAAAACCTCTTCCACTTTGATGGGTGTTTTGTATTCAAGAATTTTCCCATCTGTTTTCATGATTTTCACAACTTTTTCTTGCAATACCAAGCAATTTCCCATGGCTTTTCTTTAGTGGTTTTCTTGGTAAGGAAGATGGTAGTTTCGTAGTACTAAGCAATTTGGTTTTGTGAATGCAAGAAAAGGAGCTATGAACCGTGCAATATTTAAACCAATGGGTTGTGGAAAATACCCCCATGTTGTAATAAATATTACGAAAATACCTTTTGCTTTTTTTCTTTTGTCTTCTTCGGAAGTTGGATTATGTCCTAGCCTCCTAGCCTCTAGGCCGTTGGTTATAAAACAAGTTCAATAAATGATTTTGAGTTTATATCTTTAGTATGAAATCATTTAAATATTATAAAATAAAATTTTATCGTTCATAACAATTATATTCGTATTTAATTCGAGTAATTTTTTAATTATGTTATCGGGACAAAAGCATTTACCTTTAGCAAGTTTTTTTCTTCCAAATACATTTCTACATCCACAAAATTTAAATCCATGATTTTACTTAAAGAGACAAGAACGAGTTCCACTAAAAGAGGTTACAATTAGAGTATAATTGTGTTGCATGATTTGTTTTGAAAAAGTAAAAAAAAAAAGACAAGTGGGTTGTGGCCGGTCCAAGGTGCACTTGAACATGTTGGATGAGTGTGGGGTCCTCAAAAGCTGAAGTGGTTGACCACTTGTGCACCATGGATTTTGTTGTGTTGACTAAATCCTTTACCACACTGACTATTTTCTCTTCTGCCATCTCCACTGTTACATCAAATCAAAACATGCTCATTAAAGTCGGCAACAGTGTTGAAACTTGAAAGCATGTTGCAAACTTTCCTCTTCTGTTTTTTCCCAAAGGAATTATTACCATGTTCTTCATCTGCTAAATACATATATGGACAACAACAAAAAGTGCAGGATAACGTAGTTGCTTATGTCACAACCAACCAGAAAAAATGTAACTGTGTTCAAGGGATCAATATCATCCCATGTCACACCATATGGAGCTAACTTTGTCATGTTGCAGTTGTTAAAGCTTGGAGCATTTCAAAAATGCAGATTAATGCAGTTCTTTTAGACAGTGGAATGCCAAGAAGTAGCTAGAACTTCAATTAATTTGAATTGAGTTTGGTGAACTATTTAAACAAATAAAACTCCGTTAGTATTTGTCATTTTTCACTTCACAATACTTGAATTCTAAGCTCAAGAAAATTCAGGTTACTTACAACTTGAAATACCAAGCATACAAAGTTCTTGTTTGGATTAGCAAAATTGATTCAAATTGAAAAACTGATAAAGGTTAATGATTGATCTGTCCTAAAATGAAATTCTTAGGATGCACTTTTAATAATAGAAATGTTGTCTTTTAGTTTTGATTTGCTTTTGTTTAGAAACATTTGGTACAGGAATCTAACACCACTTGAGTTCCTTACACCAACGTCGTTGTCTCAATCCTTGGAATAGATTTATCATTAACATAGTTTGGTCTTCTGTCATTTATGTCGTCTACTTCACAATTTTTTTAATCAAACTGTTTGTAAAAATAATATATATATTAATTTATTTATAATCAATTTAATTAAATCATATTTTCAATATTAATCATTGTCAAACTTCATCAAGATCTAGTTAGTTATATTTGAAACCGAGTTCAAATGTAGAAAATTTATTAGATGGTTTAGTATTATTCCAAAATTTATATAATAAAAAATTAAATTCTTTTAGACTTAAATCTATTTTTAATTACCATAAATTTGTGATATATAAAACTTGTAATAATTATAATAATTTAATGTCATATTTTTTTAAAATTAAACAATTTTAATTAATTATTAATATGTTATCCAATTTCTAAAAAAGACAATAACATGTAATTATAACATTATTAATTACTTATTCACGTCTAAAATATTAATATTTTTAATGATAAGCTTTAATATTTATTATATAACTTTGAAACAGGTTAGTACTTTATTAGAAATAGATTATAATTATTGTTTAGTATGACATTACTATTTTTTTTTAAAGCTATTGTTATTTGTAACCGATTATAATTAAAATATTCTATCAAAAAATAAAAAAATTAAATTATTTTATTTAAATAAATCATTTAAGAAAAGGAAATATTTTAAATGGAAGAAATTTAAATTCAATATATTTGAATTCCTAAAAATTATCAAAATTTCTATTAAAAAAAAAAAACATTTGGTAAAGGATGAGATTTTTGGTACTCTTCTAAGTTTCTTCTAAATTTAAGGGCAAACCAGCAATATCGATGCAGACCAGACATGATGGTTCTAAGAACCTGATTTGAAGCTTGGGTGATGGGTACCATTTTAAATGTTTAAGAAAAAAGTAAAAAAACTTCTTAGTGGTTTAGAAAAAGTTAATGAAAGGGCTTAAATTGAGATATATAGGAGGAAAAGTATGATAAATTAGTGGGGATTGTGAAGAAGATGAGTGCAGGGTGATGTTGTCAACACGCATGCTTTAGAGTAATCAAACTTCTGGGGGCTGTTCTGCTAGTGGAGTAGGAACTATGACTATTCTAAAACAACTCTCTTTCTTACAATTCTCTTTCTTGCAACCTACTTCAACATCATTACCACCCATTGATCCTCCATTTCTTCATCTTTTCCTCTCATCATACACAAACCCTCTCTTCTTAAACAAATATTTAAGGATATATAAATACTACTTGTACAATTTGTGTATCACTTTAGGCTTTGGTAAGGTCGAAAGAAAGAATTACTGGGATTCACAAAAATTGAAGCTGAAAATGATATTTTTATTCTTGAGTTCTGATACAAACTTATTACTTTAAATACTTAAAATCAAATTAAAAGACTGAAATTAATATTTTTATGGTGGGTTGAGAAAAAAGATTATGCAGCATATACTAAGTTGTGTGTGTGTGGGTTGATAAACCAGGTGCGATTGAATCTGGTGTAATACTCGACCCTTTTACTTGTGAAAAAATCTGAGAGAATGAGATTACTGGACTCATTGCTTAGATACAGAGATGTTTTATGATCTCTGCTAAAGTGTGAAACTTCATTATTACACCATTGAAATTCATCAAAAAAATCTTGCATTGTTTTTCCCTTTTTAGGAAAGAAAAATCTCTCGTTCGTGCTTTGTAAATTAAATGAAGTGTAAAGTGAAAGAGGCTTTGATTGAAAGCAAATTAACAAGATATTTCTGTTTCTGGTGGAAATATCATCAAAACCAATTCTGAGATTGTGGTATACTTGGCAAACTATCACTGGCATTTAGCCTGATATAATGCTGCACAACTTCAAGCATTGAGATATATGAATCTATCTTTTTTAGAAAAAGATGTTGTAGCTTTGTGACACACAATAACATCTGGTAGATATTTCCCAAAAATATGCTTTTAGTTCTTATTAAGTTACAAGATGTAATCTGTTACGTTAGCCTGATGCATGCACTTTATCTTTTCTTGATCTTATTAAGTGCTCCACTTTAATTCTCTTTAGAATGATTGTGTATTTATTCTGGCTGAGTAGAAAATGATGGTTAGAATAATGGTAGTACTGCATCTTTTCTGGAAAAAAAATATTATAAATCCAATTATGTTATATCTGTGCATCATGATGGTAGCAAGCAGTATAATTTAAAAGTAAATAAATCAAGCAACTTGTGTGGATTATTTTCTTGGATGAGTTGGACCACTTGGTGAATGTTTCATTAAGTAAAGTATTCTCATTACATAATAGAAAAAAATTTTAATAATTTTGTCGCAATTCTTAAGCAGCATAACTATTAATCAAAATATAATTGTAAGTGAACAAATTTTTGCTATTTAAAGATATTTTATAAATCATTATCATAAAATTATACAACACAATTATAAAGTTTTAAACCTGAATTAATTCTCTTCAAATCTGTTAAAATTAAGTAGTATATTATATTAATTAGTTGTAATTTTAAAGTAAAAAATATTAATCCAAATTGAAAGATGACAAATACTATTTTACTTCATCTTTAGAATCAACGTCTTTAAAGAATTGCAAATGGTTATCTTTTATGTGTAAATATTAAGTATTGTGTAACATTTTTTTATCATTCTTTTTATGTTCCAACCTTTAGAGGAATAAAGACAAAGATGTATTAGCTTTTATATATTTTATTAATTAGTTATTATTTTTATTATTATTTTATATGTGGGTGGGTAGGTTACTACTAAAGTATATGCATTTATACTAATTTTTATGAAATAGGTGAATTTATGAAGATTTTATAAAAGAAAATAATAAACTTGATTCTCTTTCTCTGAAGTTACAATTTTTTATCAAACAAAGTTTTAATTCTTTTTATATATTATTATTTTTCTGCTCCTCATTTGTTTCTCTACAATCACACCGTTAAGGTGTCTCTATTAGACTAAATGATAATTTCGCTAGATTATTAGAGTGACTTTTTTAACTTTGTAACACATGTAATATGATGAAAAATATTATGATAAATGAACATATTTCCTGTTAAATATAATTGATATTGTTATTGTTTGTATAAAAAATTGATAGAAATATAAGTAATGTAAATTTTATATATATTAATTTATTTTCATAAAATTAATTTAATAAAATATGTAAACGGATTGATATATAAATAATTTCACAATAACCCTAATCTAATAACGAATAAATAATTTCACAATAACCCTAATCTAATAACGAATGATATAATATGACTAACAAATTTGTTAAAATAAACTTAGAATAAATTTTAATATTATAATAAAAATGAATTTTTAAATTTAATTTTTTATCTTTGATATAAAATTTGAAGAAAAAAAATATCAATTTAATATAATATAAAAATGTTTTAAGGAAATAAAATGATACCAAAAGAAAGACACATCTTACAAAACAAAAATATATATAAAAGACCAAAATATACTCCCACAAATAATCATATATGATAACTTTATTGAATTTAATAATAATTAATTTAAAAAGAGTATATAAAGAATTTATTTATTTTATTAATTGAGAACACATGCATGAAAAATAAAGTTAAAACTACATTTAATAGTTTGAGATGCTGAAGAATTAAAAATGTTTTGTGTAAGGAGGAGAATGCAAAGTTGGAATTTTCAGTTGAGCAGCAAAGCATGACCTAGTGGTATCTTTCCTTGAACTCAAAGGGAAATATGACAATTCTAATCCATTCTCACTCTCTTTAAAGTCGTAAAAGCTTCACAATCATTTGAGACACATTTTCTCTAACATTCCCTCTTCATTTTGGTCTTTATAATATCATAATAATAGTGAAGATGCAGATGAAGATGAAGACAGTGAAGATGGTGACACTTTCTTCTCAATGGTTAGACGGCACCGCTGAATCGCACTGAATCCTTCGCCCATAACTTTTTTTTTTCTCTTTGTAGAATTAGTATATCATATAGTGTGTGGTGATAAGTAATAATCTAATGCACCCAAACATCATTGGTGCCACGTCTCTTGAAGTGTGAATCCTTTCCATTCACATGTTGAGTACTAGACTTAGGTTAACAAATCCACTTCTGGGTTGAGGGAGAATAACTATTATACATTCAGATCGTAAAAAATGAAAATATGTTAAATGTGTGTATGAATTGGTTTTATATAGATAAATTATTCTTAAAGTTTATTTCTAGATAGAAAAAACTTTCATTTATTTTATCTACCTTTATCCATAAAATATCTATTCATTTTGTACAATATTTTATTTGCAATTATCCACTAGTAGAATATTTTTAGTCTTTTTCTACTCCCTTCCATTTCATGATTTTTTAGGGAATACAAATATTCCAAAAAATAATTTAAAAAATAATTTAAAAAATCATTTAATATGTCTTAGAAACAAAAATAATGGTTCTAATTTACGTTAAATATGCTTTCTATTATTTTTTTTAATTTAAAAATTGACAAGTATGATCTTTGTGCACATTTTAGGTTAACATGTTCAGGTAGTTCTGTTGTTCGCTAACTTTTGTTGAATAACCCTATTTGATTATCTTTAATTGAATTCTCTCTTTTAATCCTTTTTTTTTCATTTAGAAAACTCAAATTAAAATCTTATTTAATAAATCCAATTATAATTCAAACAAATGATGTTTTGGTACTCATTTAATTTCAAAACTATCATATTGAATAACACTAGTACTTGAATCCCAAAAAAGAAAAAATAACACCTCCTCTTTCAAAAAATTGTTTTCAAAATACATCCGAAAAAAATACATTTAATGTATTTTAAAGAGTAGTTTTTATAAGCATTTATTTAATACATTAAATACAGTTTGACATTGGTAATAAAAAAACCATTTCGACAGTTAGCTTTTGGAATGCATTTGAGAAAGGCAAATGTCTGGTTAGGGAATAAAAATGAATTTTTTTTATTGAATAGTGTAATAATTAGTAGAACTCTTAAAAAAAATTTAGAGAGATTTACAAATTCTTATAATAAATTGGTTCTGAAAACAAATTTCTCAAAGCATATTAAATTTTATATCTTTTAGATATCTTATTTTCATAAATAGCATTGTCTTAAAACTATCTCCGAAAATGGTATTTTTATTGTTATTAATGTGAAGTAGAATTGCTCCATATTCGAATTTTTGACCGTTGGGCCCGTTGCAGACATAGTAACGGTTGGGACAAGAGAAAACTTCCAGAGCCGTTGCCTTCACCTTTTCATCTTCTCCAATACCTTAAAACTGACAAACAGAGAGAGAAAGAGAGAGGGAGAGAGAAACAACCCCACTCACTCATCACCATCTATGGGCTGCGTCTCTTCAAAACTCGTCAAGAAAGAACTCAAGCAAGAACAAGACACTGTCACCAATGGCGGCGGTTACGTGAACCACGTAGTTTCCCTCACTTCCTCCACCTATGGAGCACTCATGTTGGACAAGGAGAAGGAGCAACTCCAACCCACAGTTGAAGATTCCAAAACCGCCAAAAAATCTCCTTCTCGGAATCGCGAAGAACCCGAAGTGATCAACGCTTGGGAACTCATGGAGGGTCTGGAAGAGGGAATGCCTATTCCAAATCAACCCAAGAAAAGCCCCAAGTCCACACCTTTCCTTCGTGGGTTCCTTGCTACTGACACCAAAACCCCGTTGAAGTTTCTCAACCAATTTGGGTCACCCAAGAGTCTTAAGAAGTTGACAGGGAAGGAGAACAAGGCTCAAGGTCAAGCCAATGCCGGTGTAAGACGCTTGGACTACAATTTCAGCCCTAAGGGGATCCTCAAACCCTCTAATTTATCTTCTCCCTTAAAAGGTTCTCCTATTCGTGTTCGAAGGAACAGTTTCGGAAGTGATACGAAGAGGAGGAGTCCTAGCCCTCTGTTTGATCCAGAGCTTCTTGCCTCTTACGAAAAGGAACTCTCAGAAGAGGAAGAACAGATCAAGAGAATGGTGTGGGCCACCCCCAAAACTCGAAGAGTCAGAAAATCCTTGGACTCACAAACTTTTGTTAACACATTTGAGGAAAAGTGTCCACCCAAAGGGGAAAATTGCGTTGTCATTTACACCACCACGCTGCGGGGGATCAGAAAGACGTTTGAGGAGTGCAATAAGGTTAGGTCCATTGTGGAGTCCTATTGCGTGCACGTGATCGAGCGTGACGTATCAATGGATTCGGGGTTTAAGGAGGAGTTGTGGAAGTTGATGGGGACGAAGCAAGTTACGGTTCCAGTTGTATTTGTGAAGGGAAGGTTGGTTGGGAGAGCTGAGGAAGTTGTGAAGTTGGAAGAAGAGGGGAAATTGGGTGTTCTCTTCGAGGGGATTCCTCCCAAGACATTGGGTGAATGTGAAGGATGTGGTGGAATGAGGTTTGTAATGTGTGTGGAGTGTAATGGAAGTTGTAAGGTTTTGGATGAGGAATGCAAGAAGAATGTGAGGTGTGGTCAGTGCAATGAGAACGGATTGGTTCAATGCCCTTTGTGTCGTTAAGGTTGTGTGTTGGATTTGGTTTTTGGGATGATTCTTTCTGATCTCCATTTGTAGGAAGAGAATCAAAACAAACATGGTGTGCGTGGTCTGTTGTCAATTTCAGTTGTCATGTTCCTGGAGTAGGGGTTCTAAAGAATGTTTTAGTTCCCTTTTCTTGTTTGATTCTTTGGTTGTGTTGTATTTGGGGACACTGGTTGTTCCTTCTCTAATCTAATTCTAATTTACTTGAATCATTAGCTTCTTCTTATTCTTTGCAGTTTTCATATATTTTTCTTACAGGATATCTTTAGCTCTTATTTCGCTGTAATGAAAGAATTGGACATTGCGATTTGCATGGCAGGGTAGTTTGTTCGATATCTATGTATGAATCTCATTTAACAACATTTGACATGGAATATGCACATTTTCATCAGGTTGACTTTATCAAGGGGATCCACGAGATGGATCAGAGTGAAATGATTTACGTAACAGGATGTTCAAGAATACAAAAGTGCTTGATTAACATAATCGATCAATCATTGATTCTTTTTTTCTTCACTTGTGCCTTTTGGATGAAGTGTTAAAAATAGAACGATAAAGAAAGAAAAAACACCAAATTATGCTTCTCATATGTTGAGTTCGAGTAAGTTGACCAATTTTAAATCATGAAGGATTCAGATCTCTATCCAAAGTATATTGAAGTTGACCAAATTACATTGTGATTACATCCTGGCTGGCCACTTTCATGAATGCAGGAGAATTTTCCTTAAGCACATGGACCTTGGGGAGAGGTATAGTTTGATTCTACTACTTGGCCTCTTAAGTGCTATAACAAGTTTCATACGTGTTTCTGTGTGATTTTTTTTATATTTATAATTTATGAAGTTAAAACCATTAAGCTTATAGTCGATTGTTAGTATTTGAATTTAGAGGACCAGTCGAGTTACTTTAAAAGCAATTTTGAAGTTTTGACTAACATTGTTTGTCATGCCTTATTTATCTAATACCAATTATATAAGGCATTACACAAATAGATATTAGTCACCTCCTTTACTTAAATTTAGTATTTTAAATTTAATTCCTTTAAAGTGAAAATCATATAATAAAAAGTAAAAACTTTTTTATCGTTAATCTATCACTATTTCAATTCAAATCAAAGGTAAGAAGAAAAAAATCTTAGTTGAAAACATTGAAACCAACGGTAAAGTCATTTAAATCTGAGAAAGATCTTCTTCAGGTTTATTTAAGAGAATGTCAGATCTCATTCCACAGATGATATTTGTCTGTTTTCATTATTGTCCCGTTGGTGTAATCATTTGCTCAGATGTTATAAAGAAGGATAAAAACACGTTGAAAACAGAAGGGGATGAAATAAGAGCAATGTGAATTACAATGATATTTTTCGAACCATAGGTATGATCCATGAACACCACCAGGTAGATGTTTGAAACAATATTTGAATTCATATGTTTATATGATCATTTCTATTATTTTAGCATTAAATAACTACTAACGAATATAACAGTATATTTACAAAATGTTATCTCTCATTTATTTATTTTTATCTATTTTATATATCTTTCTCTTACATATGCACCTTAAAAATACTTTTCAAAATAAAAATCAAACACAAGTTATCTTCTGAAAAAAAAAATTATTATTGTTTTATTATGTAATATTTCAATGAGTTTGATTTCCATACACACATGACAATGCACTTGGGGAAATTATATAAAAGTAAATGTTGAATATAAATTTTTTGAGAAAATTTATAATTATTTATCACGCATTTAAGGAATGTGTACGTAAATATAGTGTCTATATTGCATATGGATATAGTGACCTTGATTTCAGATTGAAGACAAGTTAGTTGGGCTGGACAAAGCTAGCCTCTCAGGCCATGAGGAGGCCCAATTTATTCAGAAGGAATGCAAGAGAAGGACCGAAAAGGACCACTACTCCTCCATAGTCCATAGAAAGAGGAGGTTAATTGAACAAAATAAAGATGAATCCAATCGCTAAAGATTAAACTCATATTTCACAAAATTATAAGTTTGAATTTGACGGAAACTTCTATAAATATTCCTTAAAGTTTGTGAGCTTTGACTTTCTCTAACTCTGGTAAACTTGGAAAAAAAAGTGGAGGTAAATTGGAACATATTTAAAGTTGAGATTTATTATTTGTGGAGATAATAAAGTAACAGCACCTACTACCAGCTTAATTGGCGTAGACATAATAAGGTATTAATTGAAGGAGATAGAAGTCATACTGTGAATTGAAGCGCGTGTGCACTACGTCAGAGCATAATCTAGTCTCCAATGGGTTTCGCTTTCAGGCTTAATAATATAATGTTACTTTTGATTTATTAGTCTCAACAACTGCGTGTAAAATTAGGCTATTGAACCATTGCGCGTGTGAATGCAACGTGTTTCAACCTTAGTCGTTCTTCAAGCTTCTTGTCTCGCCGGTCAAAACCTTCTCAGTCTAACCTAAAAAAATAAGAAACCCAAAAGTTTGTTTTAAGGTGTAATGGCAGAAAATTAAACCAGGTACAGCTAGCAATGATGATTCAATGGCAAGTTAAGATGGAAAAAAGCGTTGAATCATGTGTCATGGGGTTTGACATTTTAGCCATTTCAGAGAGGCTTGTGCCTTATGATGGATGATGTATAATCTCAATCATTATCCTTTGAGGTAATGCCCACCATGTCAATGAAAATTTCAAAATTGCAAGCCACCCCTCTCTATCCTGAAGTCCACTTCCACCTTGTAACACGCTCATTCCACCATAAACATCAATCTACGACTCCATCATAAGATAAGATCTCAGGTTCAACTCTCATCTTTCCGGTCGCACGAAATAAAAAAATCACTACACGTACGATGCAATGCAACCCCTTTGACGCATTTTGATTTCAAACCCAAATTGTGGAATTAGTAGGACTTCAAAAATAAAATAATATATATATATATATAAAATTTTATTTTAATTTTCTAGCATGTTCTGGTCCAACCTTCTCCCCTTAATTTATTCAAGTTTAAAATGATTTCTCAAATTAGCTTTCTAAGAGTTAACCTCAATTTCTTGAAAAGGCATAAATATGGTAACAAAAATTGTTAATCTTGTAAAATTCTCCTGTTGCCACAATAGGTTAGCAACAAGCTTTTTAAATTTATTTTCCTAAGATACATCAATAGCCACTGTGTTCTTTGGAGTCATAAAAAACTAACGAATTATTATTTGAGATTATATTGAAAGAATGTATACATTGATAAGTATAAACTCTGTTATAAAATTCTTATATAAGCCCGAAGAAGTAGCTCGTTAGCTTAAGGATCGGGATAAATTAAGATATAATATTCTTAACGTGAACGAAGATAAGATAGAACAATAACAATAATTTTAATTACGTTAATTACTATAAGGTTCTTTACAAACGTGTTCTCTTAGTAGATTATGAATTAAATAAAAATCAATAAATGTATTTAATATCTTAAAAACATGTAATGTATTTTTTATTTTTAGTTTACTATAAGGTTCATTATTTGAGTAATTCAGTGACTAATAGGAACAATTAATATAATCCTTAAAAATAAGAGGTAAAAGGAAAGTAGATAAACATTCTAACCTGAAATGGATGAGTCGTGGATGGAGGATGATTTGATTCAATAATTGATGAGAAATCTGCATAATGTAGTGGCACAGCTCTAGCGTCAAGTATTCCTCAACTACATAAAATTGAGAAACAGTAAAGGAACACCCATGCTTAATAATTTTGTTTAATCGCAAAGGAGAGAAACCCGCCACGCATGCACCGTTGGACAATTCATACAATAATTGAAACCAAGACAAGAGAAAGAGAATAAACATCATCTACTCAAATCAAAGAAACAAAAACACTCATGACTCGTGTATATTTACAAGACATTCTGGCTACAAAATAGAGTGAGAAAAACACCAACCAAGTAAATTCATTCATTCAACCACAGTAGTACAAAACCAAACAGTAGTAGTAACAACTGAAACTTTTTCAACGTGCCACGTCACCCCTCGAAACACTCTTCAGACGCCTTGGTCCCACACAAAAGACTCGCGAGTCGCGAGATTTTTATAACAATTTTCATCAATTGCTTACACCCCAGGGCAGAGAGGGCCCCACTTCGTGGTTGCCCTCGCCGAACGGTTTTCCCGGACCAATCCTAGCGTGGCACGTGGCCTTCGGAATCACCTACTCCCCACGACTCAGACCTTCTGCCTGACGCGAACCGCATCATGCCACCCAAACCGGGCGGTTCACTCTCCGACACGCTGTTCCGCGAGACGATTATTGAATCCTCGAACGACGCGTCGTTCACGCTCGACGTGCTGTCCCGTGCTTTCAGATTAACCGCAACGCTCTTTGTCCCAACATTAGAATCGGATTTCCGGTCTGGTTTTTCCTTTCGACCGGACCGGAAAATCGCGCGAAAGCTCTCGAAAAAACCGGGTTTCTTTCCGTTTCTGTTCGGTTTGTCTTTTGTATGCGTATCGTGGGAATCCTTTCGGGAACATATCAGCTTCCGATTTCGATCGCGCTTGGATCTGACTCTTCCCATGCAAGAGACTTTCGGCGAAGACGGTTCGACGAACCCGGACTCCGATTTTCCGACGGAAACGCTGCGTTTCGGGAACAACCTGATGTTGCTAGGTTTGTGGTTGCGGCGGTTCTTGGCGTCGACGAAGGAGGTTTTCTGAGGCTTGGGTAAGCCAATGATGGTGGAGGCCTTGGACTTGAAATTGAGAGAGAAGCGCTGGGAGTTGTTATTGGAGCTTGTGCCAGGGTTGAGGTTGGTGGAATTTGAATTGGCCTTGGTAGATTCCTTGCGCTCGTAGACGGCGTTGCGGTCCCACCAGTCGTATTCCTCGTCCCTGGAGAGCCAGAAGGACTCCGGCGGAGAATCCGGGTGGGGCTCCGGCGGATCCGTGGCGTGGTCGCCGGCGAGAGTCTCGCACGCGATTTTCCGATCGCTGGATCCGCCGGCGCACGCTGAAACCAGTGTTTCCACCTGTAGCATTTGTGAAGCTCGAAACCGAAAGGTTTTGAAGGGGAGAGAAAAATAGAGACACAGGTAGTGCGAAGGAGGTAAGGAAATTGTTGAGGTTTGTGTTCGTGAGTTGTGACTTTGTGTTGTGATGGAGAGAGAAAGAGAGAAAAAGAGTATATATATATATATATAATTTGGAGGGAGTGGTTTCAACGTGCTTAGTCACGCTATTACTATAGCGGTGGTTTTCTTTCGTTTTGAATTTCACAAACTCCAACTCTTCTTCTTCAATATTAAAACCATTTTATATCATTTTTTATTCCATTTTATCTACCAAAACCAAAGAACACGCACCTCATGGATAAACTAATATAACATTGATCTTCTTGCATTCAGTGCTCTAACTTTGAATCTTATATACATTATTACACTGAAAATGTATATGTATGATTAGTTTCATGTTAATCCTTTTTTAGTTACTTTGAACTATACTTTTTTTTTATATTGATTAACTAGTCTTTGTATATTGATTAAAAAAAGTATTACTAACTTTTTTTTTTATATTATATTAAAGATTTGATGTGATAAATAAAAATGAATAAAAGGGTTTTCATGATTTAGCTTTTGGAGTTTGCAGGGAGAAAAAAAGATGAGGATTGGGAAGAAAAGCATCTTTTGTTGTGGTGGTCAAAAGTATACGAAAGCAATGGCGAAACGCAACGCACACATAGTCAGGGTCTACTCGCCCTTGGTTTTCAATTTCCTTATTTAAAAACAGTGGGTTATGTTATAACTTTTGTTTCTTTTTAGTTTCATAAGGTTCTTCTTCCTTCTCTTCATTGCTTGCTGGTTGTTTCAGCGTCCTCCTCCAACATAATGTTCTGTTTTCAATAATGTGTACTAAGAAGGGTTTACCACTGGCTCATCTAAAAATGTACCTAATAATAATTAGGTTAGTTATGAGATGATGATGCAAGCTTACAACTGTTATGTTTGCATTTCTTTTATTCCAACATAGCCATTGCATTAATCAAACTCATGTATTCAATTCATTGAGGTATCTTTACAAGATGAACATGTTCACATGGATATGTACGCACCTGAGACAACACGTTATGTTAGGGTTTTATTTTATGTGTGCTGCAAATATCTGCTTCTCTCCCCCTGGAGGATTATTTTTATGGTCATACATGGTACTAACTTTTTCTACAACAAAAAAATACAAAATTTCTATACTATTGGATTAATATTATATAATTTTTTTAACCAAAATCACAAGTGATTATTATATACAGCTAGATTTTGTATGTGACGAATTGCTATATTTTCTTATTTAGTAGCATAGGATAGGAATCTAGCAATGAACGTGTAATGGGTTCATTTTATCTTTATTTCTTATTTTGCCTTGGATAGGAATCTAGGGTTGAACGTGTAACGGGTTAATTTTATCTTTATTTCTTATTTCAATTCAAATTTAACCTAATCAGATTAAGACTTAAAGCAACATCGAGTCAACTTGACTTTTTAACATATGTTAATTTTTCTATAGTTAAATTATATAATAACATAAAATTTTAAATTAATATATATTTTACTATATATTACAAAAGAAATAATTTCATTGTAAACATAGCATTACTGCATACAATGTATTATATCTATAAGTAAAAAGTTTATTATCAATAGGTCATTGTTTTAAAAAGTACATAATTTTGAATCTTATATCAAAACACATTTCGTCTAAGTGGATGTGATGAAATCAACATGTCATATTTAACTTTTATGACCAAAGATATAAATAGATTGAACAAGGTTTTGTAAAAATAAATGTGATTTTTTAAACAAAATAAATTGGAACTCACCTGTAGTTATTTTTAAACGAAGAAAGAATATATGATCATGAATTTTATTTTATTTTTGTTTAAACTCTTTTTGTTTCATTATTAAAATTGTATTTTTTTTTAATGAAAATACACATTTTAATGTAATTATTTATTTAACCTTTTCAAAATCAGTTCTATCTAATTGATGTTAATGGTTAAACCAAACAAACAAACACATTTTAATATTGATTTTTGTACCCGACATAATCAAAAGGAAACATAACTTGCTTATTTGGAGGACAATTATGGATTATATATGTTGTAATTTAAAAAATAAAAAATAAAAAATAAAAATCTGTTGAGAATTCAATTCTATCTCGTTCCACTCCAAATCTCCAACACTAAACCAAATCAGGATTATAGATTAGGTGAATGATGAGTTGAAGGGAGACTAATATTCTTATGCTAATTCCACCAAATTTCTATTATAATATTCCAAAGAAGATTTGGCAATATAAGAGTGCAAACAACCCAGTAACATCTGTATATACATTATTGAATATAAGAATATAAAATAAAATAAAATAAATTAGATATATCAGAAATCAATTATAATTATTATGCTAATTCACACACTATTATGTAATTAAATTTTGTATTAATTAATTTAAAGTTTTATTAATTGTTTGATAATGTAAAATATTTATATTTTTGAAACGGTAAAAATATTCATTATTCAAATCGTATCTTTCGTTGAATTGTTGTTTTTTTTGGCAGGACGTGTAAAAGTCAAGTTGTTAGGGGATGAAAATTAACAGCAGTGGTTTTAATAATGTAACCCACATTTTAAAACGGAATTACTGTTATCTTATTTGTTTTGGTTGGGGCAGAATGTTAAGTTAAAAAAAATATTAATGATAGATAAAAATAAATTCAGTTCATTTAACTTGTAAACTCAATATATTTGAGTTAACAGTGAGTTGAATCATAATTTGTTTTAATGAGTTAGTTTATTTAATATATATATTTTAGTTATTTTAAAAAAAAAAATGAAAAACAAGACATATATTTCAATAAGTTCATTTATCTAAATCATTAACTCATTCTAGATGGAATTTGATTGTAAAATTTATAATTTATGAAAAATTAATTCAAGTTCAGGTGATTATTAAGAGTTGAACAACTTGGGTGACCATGACATCATTTGTCGGTGCGTGATATTTTTAGCTGAAAAAATATGTAATGTCACGAATCAGAAGAGTGAGACCGACACCTTCCTCAAATTGCTGAAACATTGCTGTGCTGTCCTTTTCCTTCTTGTTTCGATTTTGTAACTCACTTGCTCCTTAGCTCAATTAATAGCTGGGCCTGTTATGCTCTTTCTTTTCTTTTCTTTGTTTTTCAATAATATCTTCTAACTCAGATAGAGACAAATTTTTCTGGATACATTCAAATAATCCAACTTCCTCTCAAATATAGATTCTAGAAAATCCATACTTGGGATTCTTAAAACAAATTGCTTTATATCATTCATATTAATATAAAATTACCATATAGTATACAGATACATGTCATTTTAAAGTTTGTTCAAATTTAAGTATGCTTTCAAAAATTTCTCTGTAATTACCCATCAGTTGTGCAGTGATTCTCATTCTCAAGCCCATAAGGTGAGCCAGAATAACAAGGGAGTTGCTAGTTGCACTCCCCCATTTTACTACTACACTCAGTCTTTTTATTATTCCAAAAATAACCTAGGTGTATAAGATTTTTAGTTTAATTACATTGACACTCAGATAAATAATATAATACAGATAATATTTAACATAAAAGTAAATAATTATACTTAATTAATATAATTTATTTATAATATTATTTTAATAACAAATTATTTAATAATATATATATATATATATATATTTTTATTATTATGGTAGATCTTAATCAACTCGGATTGATGAAAATTGTAGATTTTAATGAACAGAGTAATAAAATATAATATATTTTGTTATATCTATGATGAAACTGAATTTTTTATATATGTTCTCTAACAATTGATTCTAAGTAATTTAACATTGTTATAAGATTATTTTGAAATGAATAAAGGGTAAATTTTTTATTTTATGAAAAAGAAAAGAAAAAAAAGGGTTTATTTATGAAATAAAATTTTTTCCCCTCATATCTGTATTTAAGTTTGATATGACCGCACGAAATGATAAAAAAAATCTTTGAATATTTAACATAATCATACGTAAAACATTCATACTTAAGATGTTAATTAAATTGACTTTAAACACGTGTAAGAAAATTCATGTACTTAATAGTTATGTATTTCTTCTCGTAAACAATAAGATTACATTTTAAAATAGTTATTTCATGATGAGGAAAATATCAGCTATCACTAAAAAAAATGTAAAAGCAAACAAATATTAAATGTACTTTATTCCATACATGTTTTAATTTACAGAAAAATTTAATTAAAGCATTCAATACATACCTATGTTAAATACTTAGATGATTTTTTTACCATTCATAATAATTCTATTCAATTTAAGTAAATTTATCATTTATCAAAGATAACTAAGATTTCTTAAAAAATATATTTTAAAAATGTCTAAAAAGGTTTTTAATTAATTAACATTATAATTGTTTAATTTGGTAATTAAATTCAAAGTTTTTAAATAAAATAATACAGTAACAAAATCACATTTATATTCAGAGACGGTTAAAATCATTTTTTTCCTCCACAAACATAATTGGATACTGTAGTTTCAAGTTATATTTATTCAAGTGTTTAAAGTTGTCACTGAATTATAATTAAACAAATATATATTTAATTTGTTATTATAAATATCTTTTTCTTAATTTAAGAGTGATTATTTCATGAATATTTGATAAGATAAAAATATATCTACATAAATATATTTGAGTCACAAATTAACAGTGATCTAAGAATTATCTTAGATCAAGTTTGATGAAATTCATAGTCAATGTACAAAATTTTTGGTTTGAGATGGGATGAATTTTCATATTTTCTTAAAATCAAATTTACTTGTAATTGAATTGGATTACGTGATTATATGTTTTAAGAAAATATTTTGTATTAAAATTTATAATTTAAATTTTGTTTAATTTTTTTTAAAAAGAAATTATACTATTGAATATTTTAATAATTAAAAATTTTAAAATATATATTTAATTTATAAAACAATTAAAAAAATAAAAAAATATTTATTTTTATATTATTATTATTATTATTAATAATATCAGTATTATTTAATAATTTTTATTGGAAAATCAAATTCAACATTCACGTAACAAAATGAGTTAGTAATTTGATCCAATAAAAGAAAACATTTATTTTAATTAAATTCGATCACTAAATTATCAAGTCTTATAAACATTAGATAGAATTGATATAAGTAATATAATAAATATATAATTAACTAAATATTTTAACACATTATACATATAAAAAGTGTTAATAATTTTTTCAACATAATTTAAATTATTATAAGTATTATCTTAATTAATATAATAAGTATATTATTTATATATACATATGTATATTTTTTTAGAAAATTATATATTGAATATTTTGTGTAAAAAAAATTATAATTTACTAAAAAATTAATTTAATTTATGGATAAATAATTAGATGAATGTAGAAAAGTTATAAAAAAATTTGAAAGAAAAGAATTAAAAAAAAAAAAAAAAGGGGAGAATAAATTTGACTTTGACCAGGTGAACAAATTTATATAATGTAACCAGAAGCATGGAAGACTCAACCACTGAGTAAAAATAGACCGTTGGATGTCTTACAAATCACAAGCATTATGTGATGGTTGATGGGTATTGCGGTGAGGGTGGAAGTGTTCACAGGGTATTATTTGTATAACTGTGTGAGTCACTCACACGTGTTGTTCATGTGCTCTTAACCTTTTTTGTGTAGTTGTGTAGTGTAGCAAGCAACTTCATCCTCTCTTTCTCTCTCTGAAACGCAACTCCATCCTCTCTTTCTCTCTCTGAAACGCACATTTCTTTAGCCAATTGGCTTCGGAAAATGTCGGGGAAGAGAAAAAGGAAGTTGAAATTGTAAGTTCTGTTCATCCTTAGTCCCAATTTCATCTTTGCATCTCTGGATATTTCTCTCTCTCATTATTATTATTATTATTATAATTTTATTAATTTGTATAGTTTATAGGGACATGAAGCATTTCCACACGGTTTCAATGCCGGATCAGTACGGATTTGCAGGATATGTCGGTTTTCTTTAGTTCATTTTTTACTATTGAGTTTGAATTTTGCCAAAGAGAAAAAACTTGTGTAGCCCTAATTTACTTGGTTTGTAATTGAGAATGTTTGTTAGGGTTTGTGGATCGGATCAATATTTGATTAAGACGAATGAGTTGACCTAGTTGCTGAGATTGTAACTTGTAGTTTGTGTGTTTATGTTTGTGTGTGTATATATATATATATATATATATATATATATATATATATATATATATATATATATATGAATTTGATGGAATTTTCATGTCTCATTCACACTTATTGACTGTATCTGTTGTTTACTATTGATATATTGTCCTTTCTCTTGGCGCTTAATTGGTGCATCATGACTGGCTCTATGAATAACCATTTCTAGGGTTGAGGGTTGTGGAATGCCCCTGTTGATCTCTAATGGTGGAAGTAAGATATATTGTATACTTGTCATTACAGAAGCCCCCAAATTTATGTACCTCAGAGAAATGTACAAGTTTTGATAAAAGATACAAGTTGATTGAATGTCTATGCAATTGTTCTGTTTAAATTTTGTTTTTTTTGTTCTTTATTTGAGATTTCCCTAAATTGCTAGAAGATAGATTGGTATACATCTTTGTTGGGATGGAAAACTGATTCTACTTGCAAAATCCTTGCTCTTTTTTCCTTATTGTTGCATCACAAGTTTATTTGTTGGATTTGTTTCATTTTTATCTTGCATGCTTATAGTTAATACTTATTATTCAGGCTAAGCGACACAATCACAGATAATAGAAGAGCAGTTGATGAAGTGAAAAGTGAAAATTTAGAGCTGCAATCCTGGGCTGATCTCCCTGCTGAACTCTTAGAATTAATCTTGTCCCGATTGATCCTAGCAGATAACATCCGTGCTTCTTCTGTTTGCAAGAGATGGCATTCTGTTGCCAGTGATGTCCGTGTAGTAAACCAATCACCATGGCTCATGTATTTTCCAAAATTTGGTGACTGTTATGAATTCTATGATCCTGTGCAGCGTAAGACCTACACCCTTGAGTTGCCGGAGTTGAGTGGATCCAGAGTTTGTTATACAAAAGATGGTTGGTTATTGCTATACCGGCCCAGAACTCACAGAGTATTCTTCTTTAATCCCTTTACTCGGGAGCTGATAAAACTGCCAAGATTTGAGATGACATACCAAATTGTTGCCTTCTCTTGTGCACCAACATCACCTGGCTGTGTTCTGTTTACTGTTAAGCATGTTAGTCCAACTGTTGTAGCTATTAGCACTTGTTATCCTGGGGCAACAGAATGGACCACTGTTAATCACCCAAACCGCTTGCCCTTTGTTAGTAGCATTTGGAATAAGCTTGTGTTTTGTAACGGGTTATTTTATTGTCTGAGCCTCACAGGTTGGCTAGGGGTGTTTGACCCGGTTGAATGCATTTGGAGTGTTCTGGCAGTACCTCCACCGAAATGCCCAGAGAATTTTTTTGCCAAAAACTGGTGGAAGGGGAAATTTATGACAGAGCATGAAGGAGATATATTAGTAATTTATACATGCTGTAGTGAAAACCCCATTATTTTTAAGTTAGATCAGACATTAATGAAATGGGAAGAGATGACAACTCTAGATGGAGTAACTCTTTTTGCTAGTTTTTTGTCATCTCATTCCAGGACCGACCTCATTGGAATAATGAGAAACAATGTCTACTTCTCTAAAGTTCGTTTCTATGGAAAGCGATGCATATCATTCTCTCTTGATGACTATAGATACTATCCCCGTAAACAGTGTCATGACTGGGGAGAACAAGATCCTTTTGAAAACATCTGGATTGAACCACCAAAGGACTTTTCTGCTTGCATGTGAAGAATTTTAGTGAAACAAGTAAGCATTTACAAAATCCGTATTGTTATAGAATTTTTTTTTACTTCATTTTATCGATCCGAGCTTTTGTAGCTAGCATAATAAGACATTTATGGAGCAACTGGTTTATGCTTTACTAATTAATTTAGGTATATTTGAAATTTTCATTAATGTTCTTAATCTTTTTTATTGATTATCTATGCTTGCCCCATAAAAATTAATCCAGGCTGCATACATTTTTATCAGTGTTAAGTTATATGCAAATCTTAACTGGATTCCAGTGGTTACATGTGCACTAATAGCATCTCCATTTTTAATTTTAATCACAAGGATTTTACATTTACTGTATCTTATACATTGAATTGGTGTAAGCACAATCTGAAATGCTTCTGCTTTAGTATCATGTTGCTAAGTCTTCTATTTCTATGGTATGATTACAGTCAAATGTTCTTGATCATTGGCTATGGAAATGTGAAAGGATCAACGTTACAGGTTAAACTTCAAAACATAATTTTGTGCCTGCATGTATTTTAATAGCACTTGTTTAATGTTGGAATGACAGAAGGAAACAAGTCAAGTCACATGTGTGCAAACTGCATACTAGAATTTATAATTCATATTTTAAAAGTTCAATACTAATTTTGACAAATTTCATTCATATGAGCTTTGAATTTTGTGAAACTCTTACAAAAGTTGGGTGGTTAATATTGTCAAATTGTGAGCTTTGTATTGCCTTGTTACCTTCTCAGCTAATTAGAGGCAACATATAATTAAATTTGACTGGCTTACATAACCTATTAGTAAGTGCACCATTTTTATTCTGACTGGACATCCATTTTTTTTTTTTTCTTAATTCAGCTTAATGATGAAAATATATTACCTGCATTTCTGAAAAGTTTAAGAACATACATGACAAACCTTGTCTAGACTAGGGTCAGCGTGTGATGAACTGGTTTGTGATATGATATGGGCAAAGAGTTACTCAGTTGTTGAAAGGGTTCCATAGCAATTAGCGACCTCATGACTGATTTTCATTCTTGGGTGGTTAAACTGATTGGACCAATCTGTTGATTTATCAAATATATCTTTTTTTTTTTTTCAAATGAAGTGTGGGAAGATCAAACTTTCTTTTCCAAATTGAAATATTTTGAGATTATAGATTAGTTTTCCGTCTCCCTCGTACACAATGATGTATGTTATTTCTACATGTGAATGGTGGATCAACATTTCCTAACATGATATCTATATGTTTACGTGCAGCATTCTTATTTAACATCAAGTCCAATGCAGAAAACGTGAATATTTGGAAGCATGCCATGTTTGCAGGCTGCATATAGGAGGCTAATATATGTCAAACTGAAGTTACGTGGAGGAAGGGACCTCTGTGAGAGGGAAGCCTGACTTGCCTCCTTGGTTATCGTCTTTGCAGATCCTGGAACATTAAGATTTTTTGGCCCAGCTCAGCAGAAGAAATTAGAATTTATGCTAATCTAGAGATTTATTTAATTATTATTTTGGGCATGATCCGTAGTTTATTATATGTGAAGGAATGGACATCTCTAAGAGGGAAGTTAAAAATACTTGACCTCTTGTTCATTTTGTCTCTAGATCGTAAGGATTTTTTTGCCCCCAACACAGCAGTGCTTATGCAGCATATTAGAGTTTATACTAATAAAGATATTTTTTAGTATTTTGGGCATGATTCATAATTTATTGTTACTATGGCCATTAATCTTAGTGTTAAATTTGTCTACTATTTCAATTTTGACTACAATTTTTAAGTGAAAGGAATCAATCATATTGGCGAACTCTGATGGAACCCTGGGACTATGTCTTCATTCTGCTTCTTGGAAGTTTGCAGTTGTCTTATGACGATTTTGGTAAGGGAAGAATCTTTCATATTTGTTATTAAACACGCAACTTTTAAAAAAAATTATTTGGGAATGCTCTTTTGAAGATTGATTTTGTTTTATCTTTATTTTATAATGTTTCTATTTTTGTGAGGAAAGAAATGAATTTAAATTTTAAATTGAAAATAAAATTTAATGATGTGAAAAAAATGACTTTTGTTAGTTCATTCAATATATTATAATTTTTTGAAATATTTTTTGATAACTTTAACAATTGAGATACTAGTAAATATTTTTTTCTATACTTATTATCGTTTTGAAAATATTTTATTCATATCATTAATATGTAAATTTTGGTTTAAGTAATTTTTTTTGCTAAAATTTAAACTATTTTTATTTTTAAGATACATAAATAATATTTATTTTACAAATTTTATGAATTTGTTTTAAAACATCACATTATCATAATAACATTAATGTGTAATTTTAAAATCTTAATTGACCTTTTCGTCATATAAACATTTAAATAGTATAGTATAATAATGATTTTTTATTTTAAAAACACTATTTTTTCTTTCAAAAATTAAAATATAGATTTACTTGTTTTATATGAACTAGAAACATATTTAAGATTTAATAAAACAAATTTGAAATATTATTAGAAATCATGTAATATACGTGATTGTTAGGAAAAATAAATTCTCCATTAATTGAGTGTGAGAGCTCCTTGATATTCCCTTCAAGATGGTCCTGTAAAACCGTACTCGAATCAATTAGCATTTGCTTCAATATAAGTTTTCTAAAACCATATTACTATTCACCTCTACAAAGATATGTAAATTGAAATTAAAAAATATATATATAAATTGAGAGTGCATATAGAGTCATTTACTAGTTGTTTAATTTAATTTTAAATATATATTTTTATCTTCATAATTTGAATTATATGATTTGTCTGGCATTATTCCTTTATTTTAAAAATCAAATAAATTCAATTTTATATTAATTTTTCTACTTAAAATTATTATTTCTACTCAAAATACTAAAAACTAATTATTATTTTAAACCTTTACATAAAACTCATGCTAAAATATCAAATTTTATTTAAAATAAAAAAAAATGAAAACTCTCTTCAAATTCCAATCTCACAATTATAAAGTCATTTCAATTTTATCAAAATTTCACAATTTTCTAACTTCAAAATTATATACATTAACTCTTCAATATTTAGAAAAAAAAAAAGTTCAAGACTGTAAATAGAAAGAATAAAGATTAAACCCAAAATTGAAATGAGTAAAAAGAAAAAAAGTTATGAAACGAAAATTATTCTTAATTGAAAAAAATAAAATTAGATCACTCATAATATAAACTGTTAATTGCCAAACTGAAAAACCCGAAAAAGATTGGGGACTAAAATGAACATTACAAACTTTGAAGTGAAGGTCTATATTCGTGTTCTGTTAATTGAGTAACTCCTCCACGTCTTGTAACTTCTGAAATAGAATATATAAAAATAACATCTTATTACTTTTTATTTTTAAATGAATATTAAACTCCTTGAATTGAATATAGGGAAGGTCTACTTCTTGCAATAAAATATTGCTTACAGTCTAATGTTGCATCCACACTCATTCTAACCTCGTTTTAAATTCTATTTCTTCTAGAACCACGGTTAGAATCATGAATCAATACTTGACATTGCAAGCTAAACATCTGAAACACCTACTTAATTTTTCATGGATCTAGTAACATTTATCACGTCCTTCAGATCACTGTAGTATCTTTAAGAATTTGACAAATGGACAAGATAAATAAAATTTTATGAAAACCTGTTGTAAATGCCTTCAATTGTGTGTAGTAATGGTACAAAATTCACAACTTCATTCACAGCAGTGCACTATTTGTCATATTCAGTTGGGCTCCGTGATTAGAATCGTCAACAATTTAAGCCTCAGGTGCAATTGCTGACGGACACAAAATCGCATATCAGAAAAATCCTGTTTCAAAAATTGTGTCCATCATGCAGATAAAGGAAGAAAACGTAAGGCATTATAAGAGTGTGAATTTCAACAAATATACATGAATTGAATTGTAATTTCATTCGCTGAATTTGTTCTCCAGAATTTATCTATTTAGCCACAAAGCTAATTCAGATATGATGGAAGTAAACCACTAACAAGTAGGAACAAACCTCAATTTCCTAGCTCCTTAAAGTCCATTAAGTTAGTAGGGATGATATCGGCCATGCCCACGATTGCGGTTATTATCATTACTGCGTTTCCCACCACTTGTGCTACTGCCACCAGTCCTCCCATGTCGGGGTCCTGGCATTGGAGCAGGCTGTTGAAACCCTGGTTGTTGCCTATATGTACCACAGAAAAAAGCAAAAAGCTCAATACATGTTGCCAATGGTGAATTGCTAACTAATGTGGAAAAGCTAACACATGCTATCATCAAGAGTAGAAACATTTAAAGACAAGATAAACCATGATCACACTCACAATACATATCCAATCCTTCCATCTGGTAAAAGCATCGGCATCATTGCCATGCCAGGAGGGGTTGGTCCAGGACCATACATCAGTGGCTGCACATTTAAGGACATTAACATTGGTTAGAGACATATAGAGCCATACACGCACCAAGTATCTGCAGTGTTACTTAAAGAGCAGAGAGGAGCGAATTTCATTTCTTTAAATGTAACTCTTGACTAGAAGATAGAGAGCAAAAACAGTGGACAGAGTTAAACTGGGTACAGCAGTTATAATTTTCCATGAATCAATTGTTCAAATCAATTAATCACACAGTAATCAGATTATTATAAATCACTATATGTATTATTATCAATACACAAGTTGGTATGTGCATTGATATCTATGTTAATTATATTATCATAGGGATTGGTAATAAATATTGTAAATCAAAAGTACAACAGCTAAATTAAAGAGACACTTAACTACATGGTGGGGATCATTTACTGCAGTGAAATTACGTAGGACTGTTCAAGGCGTTAATCATCAAAGTTGACAATTTTTTTCATGCTTTACAATTAGTAGAGTGCAACTCACTCCTGTAGACAACACAGTTGCCAGAGTGTGTTCATGGGAAGCATGTAACCCTCCAACCCTCGGTTTTTTTTTTTTTTTTAATTTCTGCAAGTTTGAGAATCAACCAGTAGAAGAGCAACTTACTTGTGCAAATCCAGCAGCACCATATCCTGCACCTATAGCACCATAGGCACCACCAACCATACCATAACCAAGATGAGGTGGATAAGTGGGAAGTAAGGCTGACTTCTGTGGATTTGCTGCCCCAGATGACTTCTGATCTGCTTGTGGCTTCGCTAGTGAACACTCCAATGTTTGTCCTGTCCGTCCCCAAAGAAAAAGACGCTTACCATTTGTAACAGTCCAGTCCACTATGTTTGAAGAAAATATTGAAAAAAAGGTATCATAAAGGAAAAAAAAAAACTACCATCAATTTCATATTTCTCTGTGTTCTTCAATGCCTTCATGGCACTTGACCTTTCAGCAAAGTGCACAAAACCATATCTGCTCTTTTCTTGGCCGGCTTTAGCAGAAGGGAGAACCACTTTTGTGATTTTTCCATGATGTTCAAACAGCTCCTTAAGACGATCCTGAGTAATGTTTCCTGGAAGGTTCTTTACATACAATGATTTTACCTGTAACAAGCACCAAGTGTCAATTATAAAACTTTCTATAAAGCATAACTAAAATATAACAAGTATTTCATGAGAAAACCACAGGAAAGTTAATCCCATTCTCACAACTGCTGCACAGACATTATAACAAGAAACATAATAACCAAAGATACAGGAAATTTTAATCCCAGGACAGCTCAATGGTAAGACAAATAAAGTCTTTGCTTTAAGTCTTCACAAAATATTTTACTCACTAATACTTATTTTAAACTAAAAAAACTCAGCAATTAGTTGATGAATAAAAATATTTTATTAGGAGTAACAAACTACATATTTTTTTAAAAAAAGGTTTCTCATCCTATTATAAGTCTCCCTGTTCATAAAAAAAAGTACCATCTGTTCATCAATGAACAGATAACAATATATATATAGCCCAGATCACAAAGCAGAAATGCATGAAGCAGCATTGCACCAAGAAGACAGAAAATGGAGAATCCAAATTGTCTAACAAGTGTTTTTTTTTCTCAGTTGTGTGCATTGAGCTTTTAAAAAACAAAATTGGGAAAGTTGGACCACTTTTGCCTTGGCTTCAATGTCAATTCGAAGGTGATATTTAACCAAAGTAGACAGTAGCAGTGATGAAAGGCACCAACAACACCGTTCGAGAAATGCCAAACTAAGTATGATGCATGGTTCCGGAAGGGCTGTCTCACCGCTTAGTATCCCACTGCTTTATGTTATATTTTTAGTGTGTTGATTGGATGTGTACTCTTGCAGGCTCAGAAAATTTGTCTGCATGTATCCTCTTTTTGTTGCCACTGTCAATGTTTGACTTTTGAAGTTATATGCCCCAGCACGAAGGGAATGTTAAAATAGTTGTTTATTATTTGTTGCACAGCTTTAATAAAGCTGCTTTTTGGTTGTATATAGCTTAAGAATTAAGGGTCATAGGCTGTAGCCTTTTCCTTTGATTGTACTTGTTCTCACCTCTTTCACACACACACACACACAAGCGCATACATATGTAATTACATACATACATACATACATACATACATATATATATATATATATATATATATATATATATTACATCAGCTAAGGAAAAAATCACTGATTTTTTCCATTCCTTAAATTTAAGTGTATAATGGGTTTATAAATGAGACCATTTTAAACTAACGAAAATAATTTATTAAAATTATTATGAATTTATTTGAAAATCTATTGAATTTTTTAGAATGAAAAATTACTCATTAAATTCTCAATCAATTTATTTATTGTTCTTTTAATCCTAAAAAACAAGGTGTAGTGTTTTACCCGGTGGAAAAAGTCAGAAATTTAACGGTATGGTGATAAAAAAAAAAAGTACATACAAAGAGAAGATGTATCAATAGTAATCAGTTGAGAGCATGAAGGAACAAATGGTGTAGGTTGTCCATATTTTGATTAATAAAGAGAAAAGGCATTTTAAATGAAACTTACAAATAGGAGTATCACTGGCTATAAACAATCCTATTATTTTCATATAAATAAATTCTTTCACATATATAAGTTTTTTTCATGTTTATTTGCATATCTTTGCCATTTTGAATAGTATTCGATACATCATATCTTGTTCATAAAATATGAGCCATCATTCAAATAGTTGCATTATACAATATAAAATAAACTATAGCCATGCAAGCCTACACATAATTTTTTCTTCAAAATTTTAAGGGAACTTAATTGTAAAATTTAATTATATAATAAATCACCTGAGAGTTTGCAGATGATTCATAATTCCTTGGATCAGCCCAGCTCACTGTTGGAGCATTACTGTCAAGTTTAAAGTTTGGGTTTGACATTTTCTGCCTTGAATATTCTGCACAAGCATTATTATAATACTCAATAAAAGCAAATCCCCGGTTGCGGCCAGAACTCTGTGGGTCCTGGTACAATGAAACAGTTTGGCAGGTCAAGGCAGAAATTACAGATTATACAACACACTTTGGTAACAAGAACAAACTTTAATCAGGAGTTAACACATTGAAATAAAACCATATTGCATATAATAGAAATAAAGTCAAACAAACCTTCAACAGTTCCACAGAAATGACTCCAGGGCCAATCCCTGCAACAACTTTCTTCATATTTTCTTCAGTCCAATTTCTGGGAACATTACCAATGAACAACCTGTGCTTAGCTTGAGATGTTGAGCACTTTATTCTTTTTCCCTGGAAACTCAGAAAAAAAGAAGTGACTTAATTCAGATAACAGTACGACAGGCTAGGGCGGCCACTGGCCAGCTAAGCAGATAGGATATATAATATTTTAAAATTCTAAGATAAACGAAAAAACAGGACGCTGGAATACAGGAGTAAATGGCCTAATCATGAACAAGGTAACAACTGTAGATTAGACAAAATAACAATAACTTGAGTACCAAAGTACCTTAAATTCGGAGTTGTTCAGCTCCTCGATAGCCTTAGATGCCAATTCCTTTGTATTGAAGGTCACGAAAGCATAACCTTTTGCTTCACCGGAATCTTTTCCCTTCATTATCCTAACCTGAACAAATTTAATTAGTTTAGGAATTCATGAAAAAAAGGAAAAAAAAGGCTACAAGGATTTCATGTATCTTACCTCCGAAACTTCTCCCACAGATTGACAAAATTCTTTCAAATCTTCTTCAGAAACTTTTTGAGGAATGCCCCCAATGTAAACCTCAGACCCATGAGGTGGAAGCGCAAGAAGCTCAGCTTGTTTCTTTTTCTCAACTTCATCCTTAGTGTCTGCCACTCTTGTCTCATCTTCACCATCCGAGGGCTTGGTGTCTTCTTCTTCTTCTTCTTCTTCTTCTTCTTCCTCCTCCTCCTCCTCAACCTCTTCTTCTTCCTCTTCCACTTCTTCCTCCTCTTCTACTTCTTCATACTCAACTTCTTCTTCTTCCTCCACTGTCTCATCTTGATCATTGTCCCCATCAAAGTCCACTTGCTCATCAGAATCTGTAGGTTTCTCAGGCTCACTGTTTCCCTCTGGTGACTCTGAATTTTTTACTACATCTCTCTGCCCTGTCCCAGGCATTTTTTGCATCTAGAAAAGCAAACTCGCAGGGGAACTGTGAATGAAGCACAGATGCCAGAAGCATTGAAGAGAGATTGCAAATACGGTAAGGGGGAAACAATATGAGAGGCCAAATGGAATAGCAGAGAAAGAATTTTGATTGAAACTGTTCCATGAGGTATGGACCAAGGAGTAGCAATATGGTTGATTTAATCTAGGGATCATTGTAACATAGCAACAAAAGTAACAGAGACAGGCAAGAGAACTCTGAACGAAAAATCAAGAGGATAACAATGCTCAACAGGGCAATCAAAGACAAAAAAAATCTACGGAGAAATGAATTTCAGAATTTCTGGATACTTAGATGCCGAGAGTTGCCCAGAAAATAGAGGCCAGTTTAATTGTTTAACTATTTGTCGGAGGAGAATGCACACAGAACAAGGTGGGAAAGGAACAAAAGTAAGAAATAAGAATCTGAACTACATATAAAATAAACATAAAAAGTTTACATAACAGAGGGTGAGGGAGAAAATAAAAGTAAACAGCGCATTCTACTCTAACGCTCTCCCTAATAGACTAGGTTTAATTGGAGACTAATATATGTCATTTTATCTCAGCTCTTTTGACATATAAAAGCAATGTTACTGCTCCCTAAGATACAGCTTTCACTGTGAAATTTCACATGAGAAAGAACTATCAAGAATCATAAATCCATCAAGTGGTTCCCATTGAACAATTTGCTAAGTAGAATAGCCTAACTAATCTCATGGGGTGTCAATAAAACTAACAGAACATGATTCTTCTATCTCTTTCGCGAGATTACGAGTTAAAAAAGAAGTAAAGCAATGCAAATTTGTGGATTATCAAATATTACAGCAAGAGGAGAGAAAGTACCGGATTGCGCGCAGGTCAAAATCAAAATCGAAATTGAAGCTCCAAATTCTTTATGTTCAAAACCCTAATGTTTTGTGCGCGCGCGCGCCTTATGCTTACGGAGTTGTTATGGTGGCGAAATTCACTGTTGCTCGGTTGTGTACAGAGGGATTTTGCCTTGGGCCTTTGGACCGGGCCTTATAAATCACCTTCACCTACCGCTTTTTATATATATAATCTAGAAACAAATTCAAAATTTAATTAATTCAAATTGAACTAAGGATCACAAGTCTTTCTTTGGTTGGGTGGGAAAATAAAAGGTGAAAAAAAATTGAAATTTGAATTAATTTTTTTTATAAATTAACTATTATTCCATTCTTTTCTTTTTATTTTCTTTTTGGTCAAACTAAAGAAAGTATATTCTTATTCATGTTATTCTTTCCTTTTTATTTTCTTTGCAATTAACCAAACATACCACAAAGATGATGTTGCCCTCCCTTTGATATAGTATTCAGGTTAAAGTGGAGTTTTATTGTCATATTATTTACATGGTTTTATTATTAAGTACAAATTATTAAAAATTATAAATTACAAGTAATACTTATTAAATAAAAGATGAAATCTAAAAAATATATGTTTTTTTAATAAATTTCAAATAAGATAAATTAGAAAGGAATACTCGATATGAGTTTGGCTTGACATTTTAAAAAAACATTAGTTTCTTTTATTTCTCAAAATATTTTTTTTTTCTATCCTACTTTAAAAATCGGAATTTATTTTCATCATAATTTTTTATGTTTTTGTGCATATTATTTTATTTGGATTTATATATATAAAAGAAGCAATGTCAGGGTCCTAAAATACATATTCACGTGAATATCAGTGATATAAAAAAATATATTAAAGATTTCCAACCTTTTACTGTAAATTTTCTAGCATGTCCTCAATTCCTAAGAATAAAGAAAACATGAATATCACATATATTTTAAAACATATACGGTGTTTCTTACTTTAACAAGATAAGAATTGTAATTTCAACTGAAACTAAAAATACCATTCGTACATCATTTTAGAATCTATTAGTTAATAAAAACAACGTTCTTGTTGGTATCTAAAATGTCGTGAGATAAAATTTTCTTTTGGTTGAAAAATTCGTCATGCACGTACTCTATCTTCTACTTTGTTACAATTTAACTTATTCATAATAGAGGGATATTATTTTTTACAATTTCCTTACAGTTTTTCCTTCCCATTTCATCAATCTGCGAACTACGTTTATTCCTTGGACAATGTCTTAACATCTGCAAAAAGGCATCTCGGTCAATGCAGTTGCATGTTGTAATGGTTGCTAGGCAGGCTTTACATGAGAATGAGAAGGAATGTGAATTGTTTGATACATATGTTTTATGCTCTTCAGTGCACAGAATCTGATGTAAAATGCTATCACTACAGCACTAGGCTGGATGGCCTTGAGAGCTTATAAAAGTTCCCACAGATTCCCAGCCAATATGGGCTGATCATAAAAAATGAAGAGACTGACTAGTGTTTTAAAAACCAAATACGATCTCCGTTTCACGACTGAAATGATAAATCATCAGCTTTTAATTATAATCAGTAAAACTATTTACCAAGAAAATCCAATAAATATTTAAACATTGCTACTAGTTAAGCCACTAGCATTGGGCTAGTATAGAAGGGCGTGGGTAGTTTTTACATGAGATTAAATCTCATTGTCACCTTTATATCAGGAAAAAAAAAAAAATAAACATTATGGGCAAGACAGTGATTATGTCTACTAGTTTCCATATGATAGAGAGACCTTCATATAATCAGATAAGCTTGTTAGAACTCACAGGAACAGGTGTTTAAGTTCTCCATTTGCAAGCTGACAAAGCTTATTGTAGCTGAACATATCTGCCAACAGGGGAAAAATTACATCAGAACCCACAGCTTCATAAACTTGGGAATGTCATTATAACTAATCACAATGACAGTTAATAAAAACTATTCCATATGTTTCAGCCATATCTCAAAATCAAATTGAGGAATGGGAAGGAAAAACAATACCAATGGAATCACCAAAATTGGTCCATATATCAGCACCAATTGACTTATCACTGTTAACAATACCAAAAACTTCTACAAAAGTTGTAAGAGGAGCAGGGGGTGATCCTTTTACAATTAGCTGTTTCTCATCTGTTGATTTTCCAATGACAACTCCACCATCAGATCTCATAACCTGCATCAGGGCCCTGACCCTCCTTCCAACATATAAGTGCAATAGTTCTGCATTGACAAAGGCTGCAGGATTTGACATATCCATATTCTGCACAAGACATAAGAAAATAACTTGATTCAAAATACAGAAAAGAAAGCATCTACCCCCCACAAATGAACAAGACTTGATGGCAAGAAAAAGTCGTCTTCTTTAATTTGTTTGATGAAACATCTGGCTTTCATTTACACAACTCAAATCCTGTCTCAGTCTCATAATTTACTCTGCTTCAAATTTTGAATATCCCTTTCACTATCTACAACTGTTGTTCATTAATGCTGCCAAAGGTGTACATTCTGGATAACTACACTACATCACTAACTAGTGTAAGTGACAAGTACCCATAAAATTAAGATAGCTAGCTGGGACTTTTAACTCAGGCAGCAGCCCAGTAATTTGAGGTTATATGAGCAATGGTAATTTTACTGACGAACAGTTAAGAAAAAAACTAATCTTGAGTCTCTAAATGGCAAAAGGTTTCATAATTGCAACAAACATTGCAAAAGTGAAAAACGCATCGTATTAGAAAGGGGTCTCATGGCTAATAATCAGCTACAATGCAAGCAGAATCAGTGAAAATACTCAGTCAAAGATAACAACAATCGCAAGATATTACAATAGACATGCATTGGGACTATGTTTAGTACGGGTGTAAGAAAAACAGTTTGAACCAAACCGGTTTAGGAATGAACTGCATCAGTTAGAACAGAAATTGTAGAGGTTTTATATACTGTCATCTAACTTCGATAATAAAACCTTAAAGTCACACAAAAACTGGTTTTTTAATTGGTTGACAGTGTAACATGTAAATTTATTTCCATTGAAAAAAAATCTTTTAGTGTACTACATTCATTAAACTCTGAAATAATATTACAAAATCAGCATATTACGGTTTGGTTATTTTAAGATCACATAAAATAATTGCTTTATTCCATTGTTCGGAAAAACAAAATGGGTGAGCAGTTCGTCAGTTACATCCCTTACTCCATATCAAGGGAAGGAAAATGAAAGTATATGATGGAACGAGACGAGATAAATTTTATTACGTTTTATTTTATGTCGTCCTATTTTGAAGAACAAGCAATGCCCACTAATTTGATTCTCTTCTATTCCACCTCTTTTCAAGGATCTAAATATAACAAGATTTTTTTTTTTTTTTTTCATTTAGCCATTAATTGAACTCTACCAAAACCCGCTCAACATATTCCAGAAGGGGACAATTGTTCAATTAATCATGGAGACGACAGTGTTTATCATACAAAACTACTATTTGCGACAAAAAATTTAGAGAACTAGGAGGAGCTCGTGAAGAAATTTGGGAACATGGAAGTGAACGTAATAAAGCATGGAAATAGTTTGTTACGAAAGGAAAATGAAACCAATGGAGTGTTACCAGATTGAATTCAGAAGCCAATTACCAAGAAACCAAGGGCTAACCCCTGCAGCGCACCAGAGAGCGAGAGCGCGAGTTCTCCGAGCAGTGTAAATTTGTTTACATTCACATTACATACTCATTACTTTTATAATAATATGTATTGAATGAAAATAATTTGAGTTATTATTGAATAAGTTTTTTTTTTTATATATAAAAATCCTCTACAAAAATATTTTATAAGTTTTTTAATTTCCTTTTCATTTTTAAATTAAATTTGATATTTTTAGAATAAATTATGAACAAAAAAAATTTTCCTATATTTTTTAAATAATATTATTTATTTTGATATCTTCCTTTTTAGAAAAAAAAACATTTTGCTTAATACTTTTACTCAATTACCCATCTCAAACTAATTTATCCAGTTTTCACCAAGTTTAATGATTTAAATTTCATTAAAAAATTTCATTAAATAAAAATAAAAACTTAATTCAATATGTAAAATAAGATTAATAATTCATTTATATATTATAATTTTATGTAAAATAAGATGAATAACTTATTTATATATTATAGTTTTATCTATGTATAATTACCATTAATAAATACACTAATGATATATTCAATACACATTGTTTATATACTAAAATAAGGTGGAACCATTCTAACCAACAAATAATGTAATCCGTGCATGGATTATGTAAAGATTGATGTTAACATGTGTATGTTATATATTAAGAAAGCTGATGAGTTTGAAAACTGGTACACGACCACTGGTTAATTGGCTCAACGAATCTAAAATGCTTAAGTGCTTGCAAGACTAACAATGATAAGCATTAATCATTAAAAATGTATCTATATAAATACATGTAACTTGCACTCAGATGTGAATCATCAGGTACTCTGCAAAAAGCATACATGACGACCACTTGAACATTAAATATTGTTGGGGCTGAGATTTATTTGTGAACCCAAAAATTATGTGAAGAAATTTGTAAATAAAAGGGGCAGAGACTTGACCAAGAAAAGCAAACTAAAACAATGTCTATAGACTATAATCTTCTCATCTCTTACATAAGGAAAGGTCATTTCTCCCTTAACTTCTTGGTTACAGCAAAGGCAACACCTGCCACAGCCACAATTATGCTTGAAACAATAATGGCTTGCAAGGCATCCTTCTTTTTCCCTTCCTTTTTCTCTTCTTTGCCCTCACATTGTTCCTTCAAACAATCAACCAAACATATACATATAACAACAATCAGTGCGAGGCATATACGTATTGTAATAATCGAAGAACCCATTTGATCAATGGTATGCATGTTATCCAGATCAAGCCTAATAATATTGGACGTGAAATAATGTATCAAAAAAATCATGACTTTTACAGTGATGAGATCAAAATAGTATATATATATATAAGCCAGAATCACTTTTACTTTGATTTTTGGACTATACATCTATAGAAAAAAAGAATCGTTCCACTGTTAAAATGGCATGTTCTTTTTATTGGTAGTACCTTGGAATTTTTTGTGGCAGACACCTCTGATGATACAGGGTCAACTTCAACATGAACATTATTGCCAGATGCAGGATTCAGTTCCCCATCAACGTCTGCTGGTGGAAACGATATGTCTGAGCTCACTGGTGGGCTTCCCATTTTCTTCTTCTACCTTTTACTCAAGAATATTCTGCAGGTTGTAACCTTCGTTTAGAATTCAATAGTAGGAGAGAACGGAGAGGATAGATAAGAACACATGCATGATCAAAGTTTTATGGCAAATTCAGTGCCAAAGTATTGCTCAAATTAATTGGTACGTGTCAGTTTTTCCAAATAATAAGGTTGTCAGAGTTCTATGGGTCCTTCCTGTTCTCAAACTCACCGAAATAGTTTCTTAGACTCCGCTAAACTTTCGATGTTTCGTACAAAAAAAAAGCATGATGATTTCTTCAAATGATAGAACAACGGTGGAAACTGTTTTCTGTTAGCTAAATATTGCTATTCTATCATTTAGTTCCACGTTTTTAGGATACTAAAATGTACCTAGATATCCAAACAAAGAATAAATCACTTTATCACGTTACATTCCATTTTAACATTGCTTAATTTAAAGGTGTAAATAACTTTAGTCATTTATTAATGGTTTAGGTTTAATAAAAATATTAATCTCTCAAAGTGTATCGAATTAAAGCTTGAAATTTCACCTTATGAAAAGTTCTTATGTACTATTTGACCATATAGTATTGCTTCTAAAAAAAATCTTGATTATTTCTGAGTTATTCAAATTTAATTTATTAAATATCCCTTCAACGTTTGATTTGTTTAGACAAAATCAGTTTTATAGTTAAACTTTATTTACTCAAATGCAAGTTTCATAAACTTGGCATCTCGTGAATAGGTTATATATATATATATATTATCTTACCCAAATAATTAGAATTTTAACTTTTATATTTACTTAAGAAACATGTAACTTTGTTCAGTGTTTACCTTGTATATCTAACATTTACTCAACTCCAGTTTTTTAGAATTTTATTTTACATGAATGATTGTAAGTTTTCTTCGAAGAAATTCACCTTTTTCATAAAAAAAAATGCGCCTTCAATCTTAAAAACATCTTTATGAATATAAAATTATTTTTCTTTTCTATTTTACTTGACTTTTAACAGATATAGGTATTAAGTACAACATCATGTTGTTTACCTTACGTCGGATTTGAACTTACACTCCTCAATGATATCTTGTGGGAAAATAAATTATCGAACATTAGAAATTGTCACCGACAAAAACAACGTAATTTATTTATCTGGTTACTGAATAAAATGATATACAAACATTAAAATACACAGCAGAGTTTGTGAATAGAAGAGATTTTACAAGTACTGTTGTTCAGCAATATTCTGTTGTAGATGAGGCAGATTACAAATCTACATAAGATGGCATCTGGAACCATCCTTTTTTCAATTACATGCAAGGTAAGGCTTGCAAGTTAGAAAATCAAATGAAAAATATTGGACAGTCTCTAAGTGTAACATTCCACTCCCACGCCAAGATACAAAGTTGAGATTGTGCAAGAATGACACAAATGTTTCTTAGATTTGGATATCCCGCACATATATGATACAACTCATCTCTGCCTAAATTACATCAAACTCCTGGACAACCTCATTGCAATATGAATTGATCTAATGATGGTAAGTAATTATTTTAGCCGAAGAAAACTAAATCAAACAAGGTAGGGCTATATGAATTGGTCTAATGATAAAGAATATATTATTAGCTGAAGAAAGCTAAATCAAACAAGTTGATTACTAATGACCCGTTGATCCAGTATTTCCATTGTTTAGTGTTGAACCCTTTAGATATTTTCAATTTTTGCTCCCAAATCCACGAGGAGTTGGCCTTCCGGATGTTGAGTCGACAAATACACTCCTTGATTCCGATCTCTTCCTCCTCCTTGCAGTGCCAGGTGGAGCCTGACACGGGCAGAATGAAGAAACCATCAAATGTTATGATGATAAGTAGCAGGCACAATTGCAGAATGAAGAAACCATCAAGATTCATGATTATGTTCGGTATTTTTAAAGTTTTTTCTCCCTCTAGAAAGTCCAGAATGTAAATTACTTAGATGGTATAGTTTTACCTAAAAAATTAAAAAAAGAAATAAATGTAGAAGGTTGGTCCCAACAGTCTTGCATTTCGAATCAAATTAAGAGAAACATGAAAATGACATCAAGGGATTGGGATTATTTCAAAATCATCTCATAGCATGGAGTAAATGCATGGCAGTTACACATTTTAAGCATAACACGCCGGACATGTTACACCTATGAGCTAGTGAATGGACCGCCAAAGGATACCTATAGAAGAGGTTTGTACTATCTAGTATTATTTTACACAAACTAGTCAGTTGATTCAAAATTAAATGAAGTAACTTGAAAATTGTCAAATCTAAATATATAGAAAATGAAATCACCTTTTCCTCCGCTTTAAGTGCTTCCTCAAGATTACTAAGTGTTGGAAGTGACCCACTTTCCATTACACCCATCAGGTTCTTCATACGAACACGCATTTGGAAAAGCTGAGCTACAAGTTGGCTTACCTGATATTATTGATGGACATTCCCCTATGTTAGGAAGTATAGCACTGGTAAATAGACCACGGCCTCTAAGGTCACCAAGTTAAATTTGAAAGAAAATTCATCCTACATACCTGCTGCTCTGTTTTCCCTGAACCTTGAGCAACTCTTTTCCTCCTGCTAGGGGATTCAGCCAACAGTTCCGGCTTTTCCCTCTCCTCTGGAAATAAACAAGAAAGGTTGGTTTAGTTAAACCAGTTAATCTAGGTTTGACCAATCGTTGGGGTAAAATAATAGTTAATTCTCCTTACAATAACAAAAAAGCATAAAATTAGTATCTTTATCATGTGATAACCAAGGGAATCTGGGCCCTTGGGTGTTTCTGTCAATTTTGTTACGAATTCAATGTAATGATCATTCACACGTTGGAGATGTGCTTGCCTGTAGCACATAATATGTATTACGCACTCTAAATGCATATATTATAAAAAAGAAGCAGAAGAATTTGCCTAATAATACCACAAATGAAGCCTATACATGTAAAGAAAACGTCACATTCAAGCCAAACTCATCATGAGACACAACAATTGAGTAAAAGCCTAGGGGAGAAAGGGTAAAGCATTAACGACTGAGTGTCAAAAATTCAGAAAACAATCATTGCAGATACATAATTGAACTAGAAGCAAAAGGAAAGTAATTGATCGAAGGACACAAGTCAGTCAGGTAATGCAAGTCATCAACATATACTATAGATGCTCCCACGTCAAGAAAAAATTTGCAGAGATAAAGATGATATGAACAATTTTATTTAACAATTGGTCAGTAGGAAGAAAGGACCAGGGGTCATTGCTTCTATCATTGCTTCCATATTTTGCAAATTCTTCTCTGCATCTCTAATTTGAGACGGAGTAACCTGCATTCATGCAGATATTGGGAGATAGTGGTCAGATACTTCCCTCCTTCATTCGCAATTTCCATGGGGCATAATATACATAAAACTTTCATAAATAGAATATTTAGTATAATTCATGTGCAGGATCCATACCTTCCCCATACCAGGAATCATTCCAATGACACGAGAAACAGAACCCATTTTTGCAACAGTACGAGTTTGCTTTAGAAAATCGTTGAAGTCAAATTTTGCACTCATGATCTTCTTTTGCAGTTCTTCAGCATCTTCTTTACGCATCTATAATGAACGTGGTTAAAATTCATATTGAATATTTTATTTTTGTTTTGTGGCAACAAAAAAATAAAAATATAGTGAGACTTACAACTTCTTGTGCCTTCTCTACAAAAGAAAGAACATCTCCCATTCCTAGTATGCGTCCTGCCATCCGATCAGGGTAGAAAGGTTCAAGATCCTCCATGCGTTCCCCCCTTCCTACTAGTTTAATTGGCTTTCCAGATACCTGCCATCATTGAACTATCCAATTAAACAAAATATACAAGAGAAAGGAAGATATTTATAATGGTAGGCTATATTAATCACTTCACAGTTCCAAACATGCTTATCTCTTTGCACCCTATTTTTCCTTCATCCAAAGTGCAAAGGCTGTCACTTCAAAAATCTAATTAATTATAGAACAACCTCTCATAATTGAGGGCATACCAACTTCTAAATATTCACAAATTAAATGACACCTAAGTAGTATATTTTGGCTTAGAAATCCAGGAGTCATACATATCAGGTGATATATGTCACTTATTCCAAATTCAATGTGGCTATAATATATTTATGGACACATACATTGCAAACGCAGATCCTCCAATAAATCATGAGTGATCAGTACAAGATATGGGGTCACCAAGTGTATCTCCATGAGAAAATCTGCAACATTTCCCTAGGTACATACTTTCACAATGAGATGGAGGATGCTGCGTACAAAAAATTTGCTACCCTAGTAAGAGTTTGTCAACATTCCATTATCAGGCTGTTATGTTCTTGAAATACATTCCAGGGACCTACTATATATCCAAAAAACTGTTCTATGTTATTTCAGAGACAGCATAAAAGTTGGAGGTTGAGTCATCTAAGATAAATAGACTAGTTGGTGTTTGGAAGAGCTTCTTTGGGCTTATGGAAGTGGCTTATGACCTTTCTATAAACCTTTTTTTACTTTATTAAGTTGTTTACCCAAATGTGGCCCAGGCCTTTCATTAACTAAAACCCAAAAGCTATCTCAAAAAGGAGAATTCCCAAGTCTTATAAAAAGTATTTTGGCCATATAAGTTGATGTAGGATCTTAACACAACCTTCATCCTAGTTTGAAGCATGAAATTTGCATTACCGGTGACCCAAAATTAGAATTGGATATACTTAAAACCAAAGCTAGCTTAGGGAGTACTTCAGCCATAATCCAAGTTGGCGTGAGATCTAAACCCAACCTTCCAAGACCAAACATTTAGAGTATGAAGTTTGCAATACTTTACATCTATTAGTGACCCAAAATTAGGATAGGATACACTTTGATACTTAACCTAAGTGATAGCTTAAGGAGAGAGGAGTGCGAAGTTTTATAAGAAATATTTTAGATATATTCCTAACTGATGTGGGATCTTAACACCATCAAATGGGGTTGTTTATGATCTCTAGCCTTGTGTCAGCGTAATTGACACGACAAATCACACAAAGACAAGAACAGCTAAGATGGTAGGATTTCTTTTCCTCGTGCATCTATTAATCACATCTTGTAAATTATGGGAACTAACTTTGAAGAGTTTGTAATGTTAAAAATTCTGGTAAAGAATGGAAAAAGTTGCTTAAGACAAAAACAAATTGCAAGGTTGTAGCAACGTTTTAAAATAAAATAGAAAATAGAAACATTTTATGGAAGCTAAGATAAAGACAGGTAAACCTCTTTCACACTCAAAGCTGCTCCACCTCTTGAATCACCATCAAGCTTTGTTAAGATGGCACCTGTTATTCCAATCTCAACATTGAAAGTAGTCACCAACGCTACAAAGAAAATAGTAGCGTCAGAATTTTGGAATGGTTATAATGTCGGAGTATAATAATTAATAAGCTACACAAAGCACAAAAGATTTATACCAAGGCCAAAAGAAACAGATCAGTAATATGATAGTCATTAATTAATAACCATTTCATAAAATATGAATAATTTTTTTTCATTGGATTATTGATAGAAAAAATTTCCGTTCATGTAAAAGAGTACAAATACACTTCTGAATACCTGCAGCTTCTTGCCCTGTCATTGCATCCACAACTAGCAACACTTCTGTTGGATTCAATGCCCTTTTCACTTCTTTTAACTCATCCATCATTGTCTTGTCAATCTGTCCAATAAGAAATACAACCATGAATAATAAAATAAAAATGAAATAATTATTTGCTATAACATTGCCAATCCCATAGATAATCACCTGCAGCCTACCAGCAGTATCAACAATAACAACATCAATTTTCTTCTTTTTTGCCTCTTCTAAACCTTGTTTGGCAATTTCTGAAGGTTTAACATCGGTACCTGCTGTATAGACAGGCACATCCACCTGATACAGACTACAACCAATTATAACTATGACTAGATATAAAATGACAGAAGAAAATGAGATAAGTCAAATAATATTAATTAGATCTCTGATGTCTGATTCAATTGGTTAAAAATATCCATATTTTAAGAGCCTAATATAGATCAATAAATACACTGAAAATGCCTAGGACGAGAAAATATAACGAGATATACAATCCACTTTCTTCATCAGTTTTGTCGGAGTAGCAACAGAATCTGAGGGCTTCATACAAAAGTTTCAATTGAAAATTTAAAATGATATTGATGGTTATATTTAAAGGATGTATTTCTCAAAAAATTGCAATGGATCAACTTCATTGCAATAAAATTCCAGTACCTGTTTTCCCAAAATGGAAAGCTGGTCAATAGCAGCAGGTCTGTAAACATCCCCAGCAACTAGCATGCAACTTTTTCCCTGAGATTAAATTAACATGATTAGCTTCAAATTTTCAATAAGGTGCAGGAATTAAAAACTACAAGGAAGGAGATAGGGTAAGTGGGAAGAAAATGAGTAGGACACCTGTTTCTTGAGATAATTTGCCAACTTTGCACAAACGGTTGTCTTCCCAACTCCCTGGAGTCCAGCCAATAATATGACAGTGGGCCCAGATTTGGCAAAAACCAGTTCAGAAACCTCTCCACCCATCAATTTTACAAGTTCATCATGTACAATCTGTAAATCCAATGATCAGCACAACACCCATTTCATTCTTATATAGATATTCCGTACTCAAAGACAAAAATAGATCAATATCTCATACAAATATCACCTTCACTGCATGTGAAATATGCACATATTATCAAGACAAACCGAAATATACAAACACATGCAAAGAGCAAAAGTGCTATAATGCAATAGTCATATGGTGCATTCCATGCCACAAATTCCAAATGTAGTTTGACAAACCCAACCCGACAAAAAAAGAAAAAGGAGATAAAATCAGTTGAATTCAAATGAACCTTTGCAACCAAACACACATGGAGCCTAAAAACTTCTTGTGGGGCTGAAATTGAAATTTATAGCACAAACGGAAGCAATGGAAGAAAATGGTGGACTTGCACCTTCGAGTTTCCCAAGTGATTTAAAGGTGATAGAAATGCTAACTCGGTAAGTTTTCAGCCACAACAACAAATAAGCAATTGTGATGCTGTGATTAGTATGGAACTGAATAATTTTACCTTAACCAATTGCTGATCCGGTCTCACCCCTCGAATGACACCAACACCCACAGCCTGATCACTGACAGACTGCACAAACCTTCTGACAACAGGAAGACTAACCTGCCAACGCAACATGCATACCATATCTTACCTACTTAAGGCCCTGTTTGTTTACCATTTCAAAAACAGTTTCCTAGAATTTGAGATAACAACACAAAAACATGTTAAAAGGGCAACTTACATCGGCTTCTAGAAGAGCTCTCCTAATATCTCGCATAGGCTCCACAATATTCTCTTTAGACAAAACCTCTACACACAGAAACAAACATACAAATCAACTCAAGTCCATCCAAACAATCTAATAAGTCGTTAATTCTTGTAAAATGAGGAAAACCTTCTCCCTTGAGTTTGTTCCATGCAGTCTCAAGGCCACTTGTCAATTGGCCGAACATTTCAGCCCTCACCACCATTCCGCGAGACTCCCTTCTCACGGCCACGTCCTTGGAGTTGGAGTTCACCCAACCCCATACCTCTTTCTGCCACACAACCCAAATTAGTTAACTAATCAATTATCTCTGGACGTGTTTGTGTTGCAGAGTAAGTAACATACCGCGAACCAGTTTCTGGAAGATAAGGAAGCGTTGGTGGAAGGAGGGAAGAGCTTGATTGATTTGGCAGAAGAAAAGCGCAAGGTTCTGTTGTGAGAGAAAGGAAGGGAAAGAGTGGAGAAATGGCAGGAACCTGCTACTGCCTCCATGTCTTCTTCTCTGCACAACCTTTGAAGCTTGCTTTCTATCTTTTATCCACAGCCACAACTAGACAATGTAACAACGTGGCACGCACATATATTTTATCATTTTTAGATTTTTTTTAATATCTAAACCAAAACTCACTTCCTCCCCCATACCCAAATCTAATGAATATTTTAATCACTTCATTATTTATGACAAAAAAAAAATAATTTCTTCTAAGAAATCCGAAAAAAGAATCAGAACTCAGTTTTATTCATAGTTATGTTATAAGTGATCATCATACATGTAATAGCTTTTTGAGATTTTTTATTTTTTTGTATCTTTCTATTACATTTGTTATGAAAAATAATTTAGAAAATCAATTACCATATTAACATATTCCCTTCTGATTTCTTATGTATTCCCAACATAATTACCAATTACTTATAGAAGAAATATAAAGTCACATTATACACATCCAGTTTTCAAACTTATTAAAAGATATCTTCTACTGCTATTGAAGATGTAGCATATGCAATTACAAGAACATTACTATTATTTAGAAAAATGCTGCTGATTGACTTAGCATAAGTTGAGTAATTCCGGCTTCCATTTCTTTAACACCAAGTTCTTTCTGGAAATTGTTAAAGTGATTTTTTTTAGCTACAGAATAATAACACACATCAAATTTCCACATTCAACGCCTAAAATACAATGAAACAGATTATTGTTGCTTCAAATGGTTTAGGATACGGTACCAAACAGTCTGTTAGTTCATATAATTTTTAATTTTTACGTTTTTTAACACGTTCTGAATTTTTAATGCAGAAACAAACAGTTTTTCAGATACAATTCCATTATTCCATCATTTTCTTCTCCTTATTTAGAATACGAGATATGAATTCTTCTCTTTTCGCTACAGATAGAAGAATATTCATCATAAATTGAAATGGTAATTTATTTCTATATCACTCGATCATGTTTCATCAGTTCAAACCATTTCAGTCTCCCTTAAATATCCAAACCGCATACATAGGGTTTAAAAACCACGCGGTCATCCACACAAAAGTGTTGAACAATGCGGACACAAACAACTTTGAATTCGTTAAATTCTATACTTCAGCAACAGAAAGGAAAACGTTAGAAAAGTCTGCATGGTTAATGACGTACAATAACGAAACACCGTTAAGAAACTCACCCAGAAACAATACAGAAAAACACAACACCAAACTAGTAGTAGTAGTGAGCATTTCCAAACGTGGAAACACAAATAGAGATCTCCCCTTTACACCTTGTCCTATCCCTTGCTTTTCCTTCCCCGTGCGGATGCCTTCACAACATGGATGCATTCCATTATGACATCAGCAACTATGCAACTCACAAGGAGTCCATATTTACTGAAATCACAATTGCAGAAAAATTGTAGGAGGTACCATTTCTCTTCTGTCATTCTGTCCCTCAGGCAGCAAGATAAAAGGATCAGAAGCTTTCAACGCCAAGCTTCAGCCAACTCCGTTCTTGAATTTATACGCCCAATAATTGCAGTTCCCAGGTTCTTCTCTGCAGCTCCTGCTACTGGAAGCTCAATAACCTTTCTAGAACATTTGTCTATATCATAAGTACTCAACTGAAGGCTTTTGCTCCTGCAAAATTTTTTTTTATCCCCCTTTGTCTGCCCAGTAGTGAGGCCACAGTCTTGAAGACCAATTGCCAAAGAACAAAATTGAGACACAAGATTGCAAGGACAACAGTCAACCAACAACCTATTTCCACTAGAAATAAAATTTTCAGTAGATGTTGGTAAACTTTTGGATTCGGTTTCACAGCCATCTTCAGTAAGTTGACAAGGGCTTTCTTGAGACGGCTCTGCAGTGACAAATACTGTATCCTCATCATTGTCGCTAAAATCATTTCCATTTTCACTGCCGTCCTTGTGAAGCATTTCTGAATTGCTATGGTGCCCATCGTCGTCAAAAGAATTAAGGTTTGGAACAGGATTTGATTTTACAATAGACTCCTCTCTTTCTCTAAGTGTCTTTACGACCAGAGTCTTGAGAAAATTCATGACTTGTACAGCATACATCAAAGCAGTCAAAGGATCTGCCATCTGTAGTAGACATGCCAGATAGAAATACTGTTATTGCAATGTAGACTAATCATAACCACAGGAAAATATTACAATTTTGTACAAGCATACTAGAAACAAGATTACAGGAGCAAACACAACCAGAGTCAATCAGAAATGATATTGTTGCACCGTAAATCAACCATAACATTTGACCAAGCCAATGATCTTACATGGTAAACTGAAAAAGATTTCAGGAATGTAAGAGACCCTTCCAAATTTATGTGGTTCTAAAGTGAACTTTTTTTATATTCACACGAACTAACGAGAGTTTTTCCAGTTTTATACAAACTTCTCTAGTTCGAACATATCATGCCATTCTGAATGAATATTCAACCATCTAAAAAATTATCTCTTGTTCTACAACAAGCACATGATTTAGAACAATGAACCTAGACTACACCTCTTACCCTGTAGGGAAGAGTACTCCCTCTGACCCGGGGTATCAGATACTTTGAAGAAGGTAAAAGCTCAAAATTATAATTACGAAGAAAAGGCAAATGATTACAATGGTGTTCAATCTATAGACTCAACCTACTATGCTCTTATTCTAGATTGAAATAAGATATTCCAACATACCATAAATTCCCTTAATAAGGTAGCAAACCCAAAGCCTCAATTTCAAAATTAAAATCCTAAAACTTCTAGCGCATTATACATCAATATGTTTTCTCAGATCTTCAAAAATCTCCTGAACCCCTGTTAAGAGTGAAAAAACTAATAATGTAAATCTTTTTTCACCAATTTTTTTATTCCTTCAGATGAAGAAAATTGAACTAACTTTACTACACATACGAAAAGATATCATTGTATGTCAAAATGTTTGCTCCATTCATTGTATTGTAAAGTTATATGCAGTAAGATGGGTTGACTTGTATTGTAAGAATTCAATAACAAAATCGGGGCTAAGAGCAGAGCTGTATACTAGATTTATAACAGAAAATGATGTAGTCTTACTTGGGTCATGTTTGGTGCAAAAACCATTGCAATATTACGCGCATTCATCTTGTTTAAGTTTTCCATTTGAGCAACATCTGCCATTAAGTTTATTGCCCAATCTAGCAAAGCAGCTTCTGTCGGAGGAAGAAACCTCACAAGCTGAGCACATTCTTCTTCTGACTGAGATTGCATCACCTGCTCTGGTGAGAGAGGGTCCAATACCCCAGTAGGTAGTTCTCTGAACCAAGCCTATGAAGGAACACAAGCACATAAAAATTAATGAAATAATCTCTTTAACATAGTTGCCTTAATGAGTTAGTGGCCTCTTGAATGCATCTACCACTCTACCATTAGTTAAAAAAGGGAAAACAATTAACATTAGCATATTTATTAAATTCACCAAGACAACTTTCAAATAGAAGACCGGACCAAAATCTAACAATCTAAGACCCTAATTCCAAATAAATCTCAAAATATTTAGAAAAAAAGTGTGATCTTGAACAGGAACAAATAGTAATACCTTTATGAGACCTGCCAAGCAGTGCACATCAATGCCATCTGGTACTACTCCTCTGTTTAATTGTTCCCTCACAAACTCCTCTTGACCATTTTCAGCATTGATCCTGAAGATTCCTTCAGCCTGGATTTATACATTTAAATTTTTTCAAGATTCAAGTCTAATTAAAATTAAACAACAAATCATACAAAAGTTTTCTGGTAAAATCAGCAGCAAAACATGGTAAAAATAATGTGGAAATTGTTCATCCACTAACTCACAGTACTCTTAAAGAAGCATATTTGTTCAAAACACCTTTACATTCTCAACAAGGTAAGGAAGGACTAGGATAAATACCTGCAGGCCTCCTTGTGCATACAAATGTCTTTGCATTAACAGAAGTATTGTAGGTACACTATTTCCTCTGGCGTCAAAAGAAAGCTGCATAGATTCTGTTGAAACTCCAAAAACATTTGTGCTGCGGATAGTAAGTGAAAATATATCAACGTTTAAGGGGATAATACAATTAAGGATACATTCACTGGACATAAAATGAGTCAAGTAAAGGAGCAGATCGCCAAAAAGTAGATGACCAAATAAAAAGGTTGTACACTAAGCGCAAATTGGGCGATGTGTACTTGTTAGAAATAATCAATTGTTTATGAATAAACAAGGAAATAGAATGTATGTGTGACATAATCAGCAAAGATAAGATGGAAAAAGGCACCTAGATCAATGAACTCTCACTGCCTATCATTTTTCTCATACCGTTTACTATTTATAGTGAACCAAATCGACTTCAGAAACTAATTTACAAGACAGACAAGTAGCACTTTATCAGTATTGAATTAACTACAGATTATATATAGATAACATGACAGGACAATTGGAAGTTGCTCCATTCACTGAAAAAAAAATTATAATTATGTCATAGTGAGCCTTCAATTGTACTACCATTCAACTCTTTTAAAGAATAATAGTGGAAAACCAAATCATGTGAGCAGATACTAGATATTGGAAAAATAGAAAAACGTGGAAGGAATGCCATATATCCATGCCTATGCAATGATACAACCACAATCAGCACATAATAACTTAAAAATCTCAATATGAAAACATTAACTTGTAAATTCCACCACATTTGTTAAGAATCGGATACCGTTTTTAAAATTCTATATCACACAAGTTCAATTAATAAAACTCTAGCCAGGAACAAAAATTGAGAACATTAAAAAACATTTCCAAGAAAACAACCTTTTCAGAAGCCAGCCTCAAAAAAAAAAATGTATCGATCCAATGACAACAAATTTCTAAGAAAAAATAATTTTTGAAGAAACCCCAAGTTTCCTGAAGAACATACCTAGCGCTGGGGGGCCTCCTGGGAACTTCGGGTTCAAACTCAACAGGCAAACCAAGAAAACCATGGAAACGATCGAAGGTGACATGAGCCACGTGCCTCACATTGGACGGCCATCCAATCTCCATGGAAGAAGAAGAAGGAGAAGCTGTAGTGCTGCACCCAATCAGAGACTTCCGAAACGTAGCAATCAAAAGGGTCAAAATGGAAAGCTGATCCCTTTCTCTTTCCCTTTCTTTCTCTTCCTCTTCTTCTTCCTCTTCTTCTTGAGCTTCGAAATCCAAAGGGGACTGTGCCAGCACCCCTTCTTCCACAGTGGGAGCGTTAATAAGGGAACTTGGGTGCGACCCATCATTGGGTGTGAGACCACCACAGCTTGACGATGAAGGCAACTGAAGCACTTCCGTCATATTTGATTCTTTCCCTTCTCACCACTTTTAATAACAATAACAATAATAATATATTAATTATTATTATTATTCTTGTTATTATTAGTGTTGTTCTTCTCCTTCTAATTCCAATTTCCTCACCGAAAAAAGCCAAGATTTTGGTGGAGTAGAGTTTCCTTCAAGAAAAGGGTCTCGGAAGGTGAGACGTTACCATCATTACTGTTCCTTCGGAGAGGAATCATGTCATATGAGAGAAAGTAAAGAAAAAGAACAAGAGGTGGTTGTTGGAAATGGTTAGGGTGAACTGGAGATGAAGAGAAGAGAGAGAAAGAAAGAAATGTATACTATAATGTAAGAATTATTATTATTATTATTATTATATTATTGCTTTATTATTATTATTATTTATTTTTTATTTATGTTTGTTCAGCTTTTTGGTGGTGGCACTGGCATTGCCAGGGGATGCTTTCCACCTTGCTAATGTGGTACTGATAATAAAAACTCCACCTTTGAGTCTTATCTAATTTTCTTTCCAAGTTTTTTTCTTTTCTTCTCAGATTCACTTCCAAAGATGACACCAATGACCCCACTTCTCCTCAACACCCTCTGGGTCTGACCAAATATACCAATGTTTTAGCATTGTTAATGGTGTCTTAATTAGGTAGAAATATTTTATATAGCAATTTTAGTAAACAGTTTATGTAAATGCAGTACAGAGACTTTTTACATTAATCACAAATGCTTATATGTATCAAGTGTTTGTACATGTTTCGATTTAAAACTATAATGCCAGTCTCAATAATATGTGTTGTTACCTCTACTTTTTTGTTATCTTATCTAATAGAAGATTGCTTTCAATTCAGAGAATTATATAATTGTGGCTAATACAGACCTCAAAAAATCTATTATATAAATCCTCTTCATCTTCATAATGTGAGTAAAGATGACTTAATTACTGGACCTAGTCTCACAATTCATTTATTTAGATGTTGGTTGATGTTGTTCTCCAAGTTTGAAGTTTCACCTCAAATAAAATTTGTATTTAATAGAATTTTGAATACTTATACTATGAAGATGAAACTTTAATTTTCATTGGAAAAAAAAAAAAAACTGGCATTGAATCAAACTTTGTCCTAATGTATTAAAGATACTTAATTACATATTTTTAACATGTCTGCTTTGTGCCAATTCTCTGTGCAGCATTTTGGTTGGGGTGAATTAAATTCAAACCTAATCGAACTTATTGCAAGATTAATGCCAACTTCTCTACTGCAGAAAAAATGAATGTTATGTTTTGACATAGGGCAGTTGTAGGGTGGCGTGCATGTATGAAAGTACTCTTAGTCTCTTAATTTGTGTGTCCATTTCATAGGGAATGACAAGCATTACTCACACAGCAGACCAATCTAAAGTCCAAAATCAAAGATGATGAATGATTCCATGATCACGACATGTGAGAATAAGACATCAGAGGTGTACACTAACCATTCACTAATCTCTTCACTGCCCTATCCTTTTCTAACTTTTTTCACTGAATTGTCACTTTTTTCTCTTCTTGGAACCTACTATTTTTATTACTGTGCATGCTTTTTGGTTGGAGGGTCATTTTTCTGTTCATGTTTAAGAAGCTCTATAGGGTTTGTCTTACTAAAATCTACCTTAACAAATACATGAAATGGTGGTGTATACCTCCCTGGTCCACATGCAATGCCACCACATAACATTAGATCAAATCATCTCAGAAACTCTTTATTATTGTCTCCACATGTCCTTAAACTTCGTTGTCATTGTTTCAGAAAATTGAATAAAGATAAGGTTTAGCAGCACCATCTAATGAGGTCCTTTCAAACTTGGGAAAGGTAAATCAGTGTAGCTGTTTATAATCATCTACAATACTTTCATATCACATTCATAATGGTAATATTCTAATGAGTAAGAATACTATCACATTCATAATAGTAAATTCTCCTAACTGCACACAACATATGTAAAATTGTTTTCACTAAAAAAATACAATTGCTATTTTAATCTAGACCATTTAATTGTTGTTTTCGACGAGCTATGTGCTTAATTTCACTAGTCAATAATTCATTTTTCTAAGGAGATGTGAATAATTTATCTCAAAAAAAGAAGATCTACATAGTGCTAAGTGTTGCTGCTCGTAAAAGGTTTTACCTAAACACTCTTCTTGTTTAATATTCAAGAAACATTTTGTTGTCAATGTATCATAAATAATGCTTTGCATTATTTTGGCAAAGGATAGAAGAAGAAGCAATGTGCCTAGTGAATTTGGTTGAGAATTAAAGCAGAAGCTACTCTCTCTATGGCATGGTGGGTTTTCTTTAAGACAAAACTTACCTAATGTATGACTGTTGTTTTTAATTAAATTCGAAGTTATTTGTCTTAATTTTTAGAATGCAGTTTAAATATTTATTAAGTTTTTTTATTTAATATAAATTAATTTTAAGTTTAAATTTAATATAATATTAGAAGATATATCTTTATGGTTATTTATTTTGATAAGTTTGATGATATTAGAAAAATTCATATTATTTTAATTGATAGTAATTTATTTTGAGTTAAGATTTAATATGGTATGAAAATTTATATCTTAAATTTTATTAGGATAAACTTACTTATACAATTTGACTGGAATCTCATCTTACAAATTTACATTTTATTTAATACATTACATATATGTATTTTTGTTCCTAGAAAAAATAAATGGAAACAATATATATACCTCTCTCTCCCGTTGCAAAAAGTTTGGATAAAAAGTGAAAAAGAGACTTGCTTGCACAAACTTTAAGAAGAAAACCGTTGCGAATATTCTCTTTATTTTTTTACTTACAAAAGGCACATTAAATTTAGCATAAATAAAACAATTTTAAAAAAAAAAATTAAAGTATAAGAAAAAAATTAAATGGAAAATAGAAACTATTCATTAAATTGACACAAATAAAAATTAAAACAACTATTTTTTTTTACCAATTTACACTTTAATAGTAGTATATTTAAGAAAACTAATGATAGTGTTTAAAAACAAATTTAAACGACTTCTTTTAATACTAACTAGAAGAATTTATATCTAAATTAAATTTAAACTTATTTTTTAAACAAAATAAAATTTAAACTAAATTATTTATATACTTTGGATTTTTTTAGTTAAATTACTTAATTTAGATAAATTTTATGAAATAAAAAAATTTGTTTGAAACGAAATTGTTAATTTAAAAAAAAAATTATTTGATTATTGAAGTTAGAGAGTAAATTAACTATGAATTATCACTACAGTACAAGCAAATGCAATTAAAATGAAATAGAAAATTGCATTTATGGGACAAGACTTGAAAGTAGAAACAAATATTAAGAATTCGTTGTCAAATTGGATAATAATTTATTGTTTATAATGGAAGTACATTTTTTCAATTTTGAGATATATTAAATAAACCCATATTGGAACATATTAATTCATCATAATGGAATATCTTGTTCATCAATATTATGGAACTGAATGCAAATGAAGGGCAAATTGGAGAAATAACATTTAGCAATAGCTTTCTCCACAAACAAATCTCATGATTGAAGAGGAGATCTTCATACATGAGACCAATAGTTTCATCTTTGCAAATCCATGCACATCGCTAGAAAGAAACATATACTACAAATCCATCCATTGTAGTAGTAAAAAAATAGAAACAAACAGAAGCTTAGTGTTTGCACTTGCTGTTTAACAACTCAGGGACATGTGCACACAACATGCTAGGTAATGCATACTAAAGAACAATATTTCTTAAAAAAAAAAAAAAAAACCCTTTTCGAATATCACTAATTACACCTTAAAAAAATAGCACAAATAAATATTGCGCAACGTGAAGACTTTAAAAAAAAAACTAAATTCTAAAAATTGGATTTAGAAAAACACTGATTTTTTTCATCCGAATTAGAAACAAATTTATGATTCAAAGCCGGCTTTAAACCTATAACCAAATTTAAAATTGGTTTTAAAAATTAATTGTATACTTTATAGTTTAAGAAAAAGGGGGGAAAGGACATGTAAAACCAATGCTAGCAATAGACATGCCTGTGTTGCCTCTATAAACAAATGAATCAATGGATATAACCAGAATTACCCCAAATGTTACTACATAATATCATAGTAGAGTAGCATTCCTTCATGATTGAACCAACGAACTATTCTCTGATATTAATTGTCATTTGTATCAAATAAATAATCAAGCCAGATACCAGAAAATAAGCTATGCAAAATACCCAGCAAGGAAAATCCTTGTAACATGCAATTTCCAGAAGGGCGCTGCACGTCAACTTTTATTTGTCTCAGATTTTTTTATCTGCATTGGCATCAGAAATGGCCATTCAACGTCACTTGTAGATTTAAAGTTAAAGCTGAGACAATTTTAGCAAAACTCTGGCAGTGAGCAAGACCACTAAATAGCCCACATCAAAACTGAAACTATAAGCTGCTTCATACCATCAAACTCAATTGATCCGCTTGCATCCTTTTTCTTTTAAAAAATAAAAAGTTCACCAAAGACTCAAGTTTGGCCACCCGGAATTTTCCATAAAGTTCCATAACCAATTACATTACATAGATAAAAATTACGCAGAAAAAAAATTAAAAGATAACCATATTACCAGAAGCATGCAAACCAAATAAGAACATAATACGAACCAGACACCCCAATTTTCTCCTTCATCACCTGAATCATGCAACAATACAAAATGGACAAGCAGAAAGGAAACAGATAAATATTAAATAAGAACCATATATCTATATGAAGGATTTAAAACCAAGCATATATTGAATTCATATGTAGAAACAGATAAAAATTCAACAAAAGATAAAAAAGCAATGGTAGAGAAAATATCTCAAATCATAGAGAATAACTATGTTAAAGAAGCTGTGAAGAGAACAAACAAATGTGAACAAGGAATTAATTGGCATGGTTACTGGAAGCATTAAACCATGAGTGAACACATAGAGCTTCACACATGCAAACAAATCAGCCAAAAATTATGTGTAACAAGAAACACGATCCCTTACTAAATGCGTTATAGTGAAACTTCTAATGGCTCAATCAACAACCCCCAAGTTAGACTTAGAGCATGGAAAAAAAAGACGTTTTCATACTAACTACAATATAAAAAGATGAGAAGAAATGCACTAAAAGGGATATACGCGAGACAAGTCACAGCCACTATTATAGGTATCCCACCCTAACAATTTAGCCTCAAATAAACCCCAAATTAGTAGCCAACATGACCCTCTTAAGATTCCCAATTACAAGCTACTCTCAATAGCTACATTGTTCGAATACACAACTGCTAAAACCAGAAAATGGACTTATATAAATGTTTACAAGAAACAGAAATCAGGTTCTGTTCACGGGTTCAAGCGCCTCAACAGTGACCACACTATTTCCTCTGATTACCTGCGGAAAGAGGGTAAAATTAACAATTTAAAATCCATGTTATAATCTACTAACTAAAATACCTTGACCACTGATGTTTAAAAGAAAATGCAAAATAAGAGGACTCACCACCATCCCTATGTCAGTTTTCTCATTGCCATTCACTTCCACTGTGTTGTCAACAACTAAATTCATAAACTGGTCAAAGCCACGGAGAGTACCAACAATCATGCGATTTGCATTCAGCTTGACTGCAAGCAAATACCGAGCAACGAGTATGAGTTCTCACCCAATTGTAGACATTTTTCCAAATATAAAGCTCTATAATCAATAGGATTAGGTTTTTCAAGTTTAGCATAATTGCATAGTAATTAGATATACACCAGTCAAATACAAGCAGAAATAAAAAATAATAGATATACAAGTCATAGACATTAGACAAGATATATAACAAAAATCCAAATAGACAAAAACTATTATGCGTATTACCTCATGAGTAAAAACTTACTAATAAGGGTGACATAGTAACTAATAAGGACTTTCCTCCCCCCCCCCCCAAAAAAAAAAAAAATAGAGGTGCAATGATACTCTCACTAACACTTGTCATGATTTTCTACGTAGGCTAAATCGTCCGTAGCTCTCATACATAATGAAAAAATAAAGCATTGTCAAAGAAACAAAAGAAAAACTTGAAATATATCAGATATTGATAACTTGATCACTAATTTAAAAAAAAAAAAAAAACGTTGAAACGACAAAGGCTAAAGCATGTTGCATTCCATACAATTATTTTCATAAAATAAAATCAGTCCGCTTGCACACTAAATTCGACGCGAAAGTAAAAATACAAAGTTGTGAAAATTGGAGTTCAAGAATAAACCCTAAAAAACAACAGTAAAACTCCAGCTCGAAAAACCTCATTCGATACGATCTTGAAAAGAAAACAAGAACACATTGTGAATAAGAATAAGCGAAGTAACAAATAGAGAATCACACTTACTCTGAAGCTTCTTGTCCATGTACCTGCCGCATCCCAAACAAAAGACAATTGCAGATCAATTCGCAGCGAGTATAGCAGAAATTAAGAAAAGTAAAATGAAAAAAAAAATGAAGTGGAGAATGAGAGAAGAACATACTTCTTCAAATCCGGTGGTTGCCCTGATCTGCTCATGGTGATGAGATGAGTTCACAGCAGCGAAGAAAATTTGGTTCACTATTCGAAAGTGCCAAAACTAAAACCTAACTTCGGAGGCAATGTTCCCTCTTCTTTATACTTTCAATCGAGCACAAAAGATGAAACTTGATTGCTCTAAGGCCCATGGATCTGATCCAGCAATAGAGGACTAAAATAAGGAGAAGCCCAATTCAATTCTTCAAGTCGTTTATTCCATTTTTTTAATGGGAAAAAAAAATATCTTTGAAGTTTATGTAGAAAAATTTATTTTCAGATTTTACGTAAAATATATAATATTTTCAATCAATTATAAAATTAAATTTATAAAATTAAATTTTCATATTAAATTTATTTTTATTTTTACTTTAAAAATTAACCAAATTTACTTATCAAAATAATTAAAAGTGTTTTATTTTCCAAATACTAATTTTCTTAAAAAATAAATATATACACTAAAAAAACCATTTTTTAAATAACATCATTTTTCATTAATAATTTAGATGTGTTTACCTTATAATAACATCGTCTGAATATTTTCTTTTAAAAAATAAATGATTTCATAATTTGAGTATTATATTAATCAAAACATATATAGTAATATATAGTAATGACGATTTAATCTATCAGTTTAAAATAAGAAGGAAATTTTTTACTCGTTCTCTCACATTAAAATCCACCCGTATCACTTAAAGACTTAATCTTGTTATTGGATAAAAAAACTATAATTTCTAAAAAATTTAAACATATTATTATTTTTTAAAATATTTTATTTAAATAAAATAATTTAAATTTATTAAATTTTATTAGCAGAAAATATAAATTTATCTAATGAAATTTTACTAAATTTATCATTTTTGATATTTCAGATTAGATTAAATTTCATTAAGTTAAATTAATTTATTCAAGTCAAGTCATAGATTAGAATAAATAAATTATTTAAGATAAATTTAACCTAAATAAATATTCTAGTAATTAGTTCTATAAGATTCTAATCTAAATTATATTAATGATATGTGGACCAAAAATATATCTACTAAGATAAATAAATTATGTAGAAAAATAAATTTTAAAAATAATATTTTTTTAATTTTAAATAATTAAATTATAACTAGAAAAAAAAATCTATTTTCTTTTCAAAATTCTACCTTAAAATATCATATCTTTCTCATAGAAAAATTTTAAAGTTTATAAAAAAAATATTCTTAATAAATTCTTCGCTAAATTTTTCTTCGATCAACTTGTATAATTAATTAAAATATACATAATAATGAGAAAAACACTTATCAATTGTGGATTATTATAATATCATCTTTGTCAGCACACATTCGTGACAATGTGTGAGACATATTATCAACACTGGAAATCAAATTCATGTCTTGTTTTCCCCACACTTGTCTTTGTGTTAAAGTCTTTCACTTCCAAGTCAACTCATCTATTCCTACAAGACTATATTGCTATTGGCTATTAAAGCCGTCTTTGACACTTTCAACGATTCTCATTTTTTCCCTCAGTTTGTTTAGTCCTCCATTCTTTTTTAAACTTCCGTACAGGTCATGTTTGCCGTAAGAGTTTGGTGAGTTCATGATAGGTGTTTTTATACAAAATATAATGTAGGGTAAAAAAATAAACATAAATGCTAGAATACAGAAGAATATGGGGGATATTCTTCATTGTGTTTATCTTTGTAATGAAACTTTATACTAACCTATTCCATCTATTTTCACTATTGTCACAATATAATTGATTTATTTCTTTATTTCATTGATATTGGATGGGATTTATGAAGTTAAAAAATTACGGTGTTTTAAATCATTTATTGAATAGTTAAGCTAAAAGTTTGATTCATATTGGAACATTATAATAAGTTAAACCATATGTTCATTGAATGGTCACTTAGTTTTTACGTAAATTGAGATTAAACATGAGAGAACGATCTTGGGTGTAGCTTGCACGTATAAATGAAAATGTAAAATTCAAATTAGAGAGGTGATCATCGATATAGACATGAGAATCGAAATAATATAAGCCATTTGTAATTTTAAATAGCAATGATGTGAAATGAAGCACTAGTTAATACGCCTATAATATTATAATACTCTTTCTTTTTTATTTTATGAATATCAGATGTTTAATTGGACGTCATCTATATGAATTTTTTTAACCAATTGTTTGGCACCATTGCATAATTAATGAAAATTGTACTATTAATGTATTATAGTACAAACTATGACCCTTCAGGTTAGTCTCTACCTTGAGCTACTTCTAGATGAGAAAAGTGAAAGTTGGAATAAAATATTGAGATTTTCCACATTCAAAAAAATTCGACTGTACTCTATTCAAAAGTATGAAACTACTCATTAGTTTCATTTTTATAAATATCTTAGCCGGTTATCTTACTCATCTTTAATCATATAATCATTGCTTCACCTTGCACAATAGCTATTAGCTAGTCCCTCTTCATAACTTTTCTTCCCATTTCTTCCCATATTTGTTCTACCCTCCATCTTCCTTGAACAACATGCTAGGAAAAAGGATGGTATCATTTAAGAAACTAGCAAAAATGGTGAAAGGCGTAAGTAGACTTGACCCTGACCCTGCTCATCGTGAGGGTTTGCTCAAGAAATATGAAGAAAAGTGTGCCACTAACACACCCCAACCCCAAATGGTTTTTTTGCACTTTATGTTGGAGAAGAGCGTCAAAGATATGTGGTTCCTGTTAGAATATTAAGACAAAAACAAGCATATTATAATAAGACATGGTTCTCTATGAAAGCTTGATTTTATTCTTCAACCTCCTTTTCTTAAATAGGTGGCAGAACATATCTTTTACATTAATATAATAGATTCTTCGGAATATATAATTAAGAGATTCTTAACTGCTAGTCTATAAAAGATAATAAAATATATTCTTCATTAACATCCCCCCTCAAATTGATGCTGGTAAGTCAACCAGCAACAATTTGCTAACAAGAAACTAATGGCGTTGGCACCATTAGAACCACCAAGAGAACCACCAAGAGAACCACCAAAGGGAACCACTAAAGGGAACCACCAAGAGAACCACCAAAGGGAACCACCAAAAGGAACCACCAAAGGGAACCACTAAGAGAATCACCAAGAGAACCACCAAAGGGAACCACCAAGAGAACCACCAAAGGGAACCACCAAAGGGAACCACCAAAGGGAACCACCAAGAGAACCACCAAGAGAAGAACCACTAAGAGAACCACCAAGAGAAGAACCACCAAGAGAACCACCAAGAGAAGAACCACCAAGAGAAGAACCACCAAGAGAAGAACCACCAAGAGGAGAACCACCAAGAGAAGAACCACCAACGGGAACCACCAAAAGAGAACTACCAAAAGGAACCCCCAAAGGGAACCACCAAAAGGAACCCCCAAAGGGAACCACCAAAAGTGAACTACCAAAAGGAAACCCCAAAGAGAACCACCAAAAGGAATCCCCAAAGGGAACCACCAAAAGAAACCACCAAAAGGAACCCCCAAAGGGAACCACCAAAAGAGAACTACCAAAAGGAACCCCCAAAGGGAACCACAAAGAGGAACCCCTAAAGGGAACCACCAAAAAAGAACCCCTAAAGGGAACCACCAAAAAAGAACCCCCAAAGGGAACCACCAAAATAAGAACTACCAAAAGGAACCCCCAGAAGGAACCACCAAAAGGAACCCACCAAAGGGAACCATCAAAAGAGAACTACCAAAAGGAACCATCAAAGGGAACCCACCAAAGAGAACCACCAAAAGAAACCTACCAAAGAGAACCACCAAAAGGAACCCACCAAAAAGAACCCACCAAAGGGAACCACTAAAAGGAACCCACCAAAGGGAACCACTAAAAGGAACCAACCAAAGGGAACCACCAAAAGAAAACGCACCAAATTGCACAGCGGAACAAAACTTCTGGGTTGAATCACAAATAGTGTCAAGACAAATTTTATTACCTTATACAACTCTAATCACAAAACTAGCTCTGATACCATGTTAGAATATTAAGACAAAAACAAGCATATTATAATAAGACATGGTTCTCTATGAAAGCTTGATTTTATTCTTCAGCCTCCTTTTCTTAAATAGGTGGCAGAACATATCTTTTACATTAATATAATAGATTCTTCGGAATATATAATTAAGAGATTCTTAACTGCTAGTCTATAAAAGATAATAAAATATATTCTTTATTAACAGGTCCAACCCACTACCTTTCTCACCCCTTATTCAATATGCTGTTGGAGAAGGCTTACAATGAATTTGGGTTTTCGCAGAGGAATGGACTAGTAGTTCCATGCAGTGTTTCCACGTTTGAGGAGGTGGTGAATGTTATAGAATGCAACAATGGCAAGTTTGACTTTGGGAAAGTTTTTTGCAGAATTTGTTTGAAGCACATAAAACACAAGGTCTCATTTTCTTTTTTCTAGCTATAATGTATCACACACACATGTAGTGCACAACACTCCAAATATTAGCTTTAACTCTTGTTGCAATGTTTTCAGTTAGAATTAGATCTGACCTATATAATAGTGATCAAGTGAACTTTCAATGTTGATCTATCTATAGTCGTTGCCTTATCATTTCTAGTGGTCAACCCAGAGTTAAGGTTGAGGCTTGAGACTGAAACCTTCGCTTTTGTATGAACTATGAAGATATTGCTGAGATTCAATGATAACTTTTGTATATGTTTTTATTAGTTCCTTCATTGAGAATTGTGGTGATTGCAAACTTCCTTTTATAATTCTGGGGAGAATCTACATCAGATGTAAAATTTTGAAGAGAAAAGTATGATACTTGGTTAATGAAATCATCACCATTAGCTCAGGAGGAGTCCACTTTTTACATGGTCGTCAAATTTATGCATTTGCTTTCTTGAATGAAAGAAATGAATATAAACAAGTAGCAGAATCCAAATTTCCACGACAGAAGCACAACCTCATACATGGTCTTCCAGTGCAAAATCCTTATGCATTTCATTGAAATCATCAATGACAGAGGTTCTAGCTTCTAGCTGATAATGATGGTGTCAAATCAAGATTATTTATGATAACAAAATTACAATTAAAATTAAGACGGACTAACCTTTTTATTTTTTATTTTTATTTTAAAGTCAATATGGACTAACTTAAAACAATATAATTTGAGAAAAAAATAAACATAAATGTGAATCACTCCTGAAGAAGTCACGTCACTTATTAGAAAAGAAAGTACATGTTAAAGTCTTATTATGGTTAAACAATAACTAATCAAATTTACATGCTAGGTACGAAAGAGCTTATAAATAACTTTCTGAAACTTATACAATATTAGCGTTATGAATACATGCGAAAATTGTTGTGAAAGCTTATAAAAATATCTTATTACCAGTTAAAAATTAATTTAAATAAAGGAATACAATTATTTCCATAATGGATATTATAAAAAATAAATAAAATTATTTTAGTCTGGTAATTAAATAAAAAATATCTTTACACCTAAATTCTAAACCATACACAATTATTTTAATTATCGTAATATTAAAAATATAGTAAGGGGTTTTAGGGTGATCATGTAGCGGTTCACGTGGCTCTTTTTGTAACCTTCCGGAAAGGTTTATGGGAAATTATTTAAATAATATATTTTGAATTATTTGAGAAAGTTTACTTCGTGATATTAAATTTTATCCTCTGATGTTTTGAAATGATTAATTTAACAACATGATTAAAAATTAATTTCAGATTAAACAGAATGTATTTCAAATTTCTTTGGAATTAATATTTTTTTAAATGTTCCAAAAATTATATTTTGAAAATTTCTTAATATATTTTAAATAATGTTATTTTAACCAAAACTGTAAAATTTTGAAAAGGTTGTCTTCATCATTTTATTATATATGGAGGTGTAGAAAGAAATTATGGAGATAAAAAAAGTAAACCTTGGGCTGGTTGTTAGGGTAGTCCAATTGAGACCAATGATCAAACAAGGAAACGACATTATAAAAATCAAAACGACAGGGCAAAACAGTAAAACTAGGCCAGATGAGAACACCGTTAGATCGCGACCCCAAACGCTGAGCCGTAGATAAATATCGAAGGTGAAAAGCGAAGAGCGGATTTCAAAAATTCAAATCTCAAACGTACAACCCTTCGCCCCGCTCACACCCTTTCTCACTCACACACACACAGGGAAAGAGAAGAAGGCACATTCAGAAGCGGATCTACGACCCAAAATGTCTGTGCGCCACGAGAAAGAGAAAGGCGTCAACGTTCAGGTCCTCCTCCGTTGCAGGTATTCCATTTCCGTTTCCATTTTCCCGTCGTTATTTCCGTGTTCTGCAACTCCAACCCCTAAATTTGATTTATGCAGGCCGTTCAGTGACGAAGAGTTACGGAGCAACGCGCCGCAAGTCGTGACTTGCAATGAGTACAATAGAGAAGTCGCCGTCTCTCAGAGCATCGCCGGCAAGCACATCGATAGGGTTTTCACCTTCGATAAGGTCCTCCTCACTCTTATCTGTGCTATGTTATAACCACACTTTGACAAGTCAATAGTAGATGTTAAGTAGGTTTTAGGGGGGGTTACAAATCTTAAATATGTTCATTTTATTTTGCGTAGGTTTTTGGTCCTTCTGCTAGGCAAAAGGATCTTTATGATCAAGCTGTTATTCCGATAGTTAATGAAGTTCTTGAGGGGTTCAATTGTACTATTTTTGCGTATGGTCAAACTGGTACAGGGAAAACATACACGATGGAAGGGGAATGCAAAAGAGCCAAGGTATGCTCTGATCTTGTGAGGTGTTTTGATGTTATGAGCATGCATGTTAACGAGTAATTTTAGTGACTTGATTTGACTATTCTACAACAGAGTGGTCCCAATGGAGAGTTGCCTCCAGAAGCTGGAGTCATTCCTAGGGCTGTCAAGCAGATTTTTGACACACTTGAGAGCCAGAATGCTGAGTATAGTGTGAAGGTCACTTTTTTGGAACTGTATAATGAAGAGATCACTGATTTGCTTGCCCCGGAGGAGATTTCTAAGGTTTCGTTGGAGGAGAAGCAGAAAAAGCAGCTGCCTCTCATGGAGGATGGTAAAGGTGGAGTTCTTGTAAGGGGATTGGAGGAGGAGATTGTGACAAGTGCTAGTGAGATTTTTACTCTTCTGGAGAGAGGGTCTTCAAAACGACGGACTGCGGAAACTTTGTTGAACAAGCAGTCAAGGTGACTGTTGTTTTTTATTTCCTTAATTCGCAGGTAGTGGAATCATATTACCATCAACTCTTACTAAGACTTTTTCTTGTCTTCAGTCGGTCACATTCGTTGTTTTCAATTACAATACACATCAAGGAAGCAACCCCAGAAGGGGAAGAACTAATTAAATGTGGTAAACTTAATTTGGTGGATCTAGCTGGGTCAGAAAATATATCTCGTTCTGGTGCCAGGGAGGTAATGCATCAATGTGCATACCCTTGTTCAGTGTTCTATACGTTCTGGCTTTTTCCTAATACATATGAAATTTAAACTAGTAAGTTAATTTTGTACTTAATAATTTTTTAGGGTCGTGCAAGGGAAGCTGGGGAAATTAACAAAAGTTTGCTTACTTTGGGGCGAGTAATCAATGCATTGGTGGAGCACCTTGGTCACATCCCTTACAGGTTTTATTTTTGAGCCTTTGGCACTGCTTCATTATATTGAGTCTCTGGCATTATCCTTTTCTCTGTGTGCTCACATGGGAAAGTTGACATATAGGGATAGTAAGTTAACGCGCTTACTGCGTGATTCGCTTGGGGGAAGAACCAAGACATGCATCATAGCAACAGTGTCTCCTGCAGTTCATTGCTTAGAGGAAACTTTAAGCACGCTGGATTATGCACACAGGGCAAAGCACATAAAAAATAAGCCTGAGGTTTGTTAGTGATTGACATGATGGTTGAAAATGTTTATGATACCGTGCAACTTTAGTGATATTGTACTTCTGCAATATTTGACTCCATTTGTGTTTTACAATTATTGACTCAATATATGATAAAATCCATTTCTTACACAGACAGAGGGACTGATTTGAGTGTTATTTTTTATGTATATTAGGATGTAACACAATTACTACTTGCTTAACTTATCAAATTATGAGCATTGCTTGTTTAAATTCATTTAGTTCAAGGACGAATTGAGTGATTATATGAGATGTTTTTCATTCTGCTTTGATGTAATAAATTGCCATCCCTTAGGCATTGTTTCTTTAACCTCCTTTTTCTTTTCTGATATATCTTAGGTTAACCAAAAAATGATGAAATCAACACTTATAAAAGATCTATATGGTGAAATTGAACGCCTTAAGGCAGGTGAGTTGTGTTGTGTTGTTGATTAGTCGTTGCTGAAGTATCTCGTGGGTTCTTCAGGTTTCTTGGTATATTGTCTTATTGTTGATATAAATCATTTAATTCGTGACTTTGACCAGAGGTTTATGCTACACGCGAGAAAAATGGAGTCTATATTCCAAAGGAAAGATACTACCAGGAGGAGAGTGAAAAGAAGGTTATTTTCCTCTCTCTTCCTAGTGGTCTGTTATCTTCTATAAATATGAAAAATTCATTAAAAGCAGTACTATCGTTCCATGTAACTTTCAGCTACTTAGATCGTAGAGATAATTTTATTTTAGTGCCTTGGACGTGTTTTTTCTAGCACGTGTTCTAATATTGTTCATGGATAGATATAAATTGGTTTGATGTTTATTTTCATGATCTGGTTGTTAATCTCATTTCTGAGGCTTTTCATTGGTGCATGCTTTTCTTCTATTTAGGCTATGTCAGATCAAATTGAGCAGATGGGTGTTACAATAGAATCTCAACAAAAGGTTTGTTTTATTAAACGAACTTTTATGTATAAAAGATAGGGCGTGCCTGCTTGTTCCTTCCTGTAATGCTTGACTTGTTTTCTATGTTTCAACCAGCAACTTGAGGATTTGCAAAACAAATATGTTGACCAAATGCGACAGTGTTCCGATTTGAGCAACAAACTTGATAGTACTGAGGTAAGTTGACAAAATTTTTGTTCATTCGTTTTATGAAATTCTATATTATATGCTTGCTTATAAGCAAATTGTGATAAACCACACAGAAAAACTTGAGCAAGACTAGCAAGTTGCTTGTCGACACAGAGGAAGAATTAAAAAAATGTCAGTATAACCTGAAAGAAAAAGATTTCATTATTTCTGAGCAGAGAAAATCAGGTACGTCACACATTATCTTATTCTATCATTGTTTCTTGTTTAATCTTCCTTTGAGATAACGTTAATTATGTGCGACAGAAAATGCTCTGACTCATCAAGCTTGTGTTTTACGGGCTGATTTGGAGAAATCTCTTCAGGATAATGCTTCATTGTTTTTGAAAATTGGTATATGACTCTCACTCTTTTTATTGATTAAGAATTGAAGTTGTATCTAGTAACTTAGTTTATCTGTCTTGTATTTTATAGGTAGAGAGGATAGGTTGAACTCTGATAACAGAGTTGTAGTAAACAATTACCAGGCGGAGCTCGCTCAGCAGGTTGGTTCTCTTTGCAGCACTGTTGCAACATCATTGTCTGAACAGAATGAACATCTGGAAGGTGTGAAGAAGCTCTGTCATTCTTTTTTGGACGTTCATGATAAGGTATGTACATAAAAATTCAATATTGCTGTTCTTGTCGGTGACATTCCTTCATGCTTTCATCCAATTTATTAAAATCCATGTTTGCCTCAATTTTGTACGTATCTTGTTATAATTTATTTCTAAATTCTCTCACTTCTCTTTTTGTTTCCTGTAGGCCGTTGTTGATTTTAAAAAGAAAGTGACATCTCTGAGGGCCTTGTATATATCTCATATCGAGGCAGTGCAAAATGTTGTGCGCTTGCATAAGGCGAGCTCCGATGCTACCTTGGAGGAACTTACATCTGTTGTATCCTCCAATGGTGATTCAATTGAAAATGTATGTTACAATCGTTTCAACTTATTATCAAATGTTGTGCACTTCTTTTTAGTCTTTTCAATACTAATATATGACTTCTATTCATGATGAATCAGTTTCTTGCATCTGAGGCTACCGAAGCTGGTTCAATATTTGATGATCTTCAGGGTTCCCTTTCAACTCAACAGGGTGAATTAGCACTTTTTGCGAGCGAGTTACGCAATGTATGTGCTTCATGTTTTCCTTCTGTTTATAGTTTTTAACAAACTTGTCACGTGTTATGCTTTTGTTTCTCTGATCTGTTCAGACTGACGTTTTTAATCTTCTTCTGACTGCTGTTATATTATTGTGTATTGTAAATTAAAGAGATTCAATCTTAGCCTTGAACAAATAAAGGATATCTCAGAGCGCTCTCAAGAATTTGTGGATAAGCTTTTTGAAGAATCAAAAAAGCTTGAAGACTACGCATCACAGGCAGACCAAGTGCAAATGAAGAGCATTGATGAATTTAAAAAAGCTTACGAGGTTGTAACATAGTATTAATAAGAATTTTCTTAAAGATGGTTATGGTTGTTGACATCTGATGTGGGACATCTTATTCTATTATGTACAGGAACAATCAAAATCTGATACAGAGAAACTTATTGCTAATATGACTAGTTTAGTTTCTGATCACATTCGGCGACAAATGGATTTGGTCAGTTTGAGTGTTCCTTTTTATGGGTGTTGATTCGGGGTGGGGGTGGACAGTTTTCTGTTCCTGTCCATTTAGTTTGTCGTTCCAATAGAAATGAAAAGATTCTCGGTCTTGCAGGTTGACTCAAAGCTTGTTGATCTTAGGGAAAGCGGAATGAAGAACAAGTCCTTCTTGGATGGACACTTGTTATCAATGGGAGATATTGTTACCAATGCAAAGAGGAAATGGCAGGCTTTTTGCTTTCAAGCAGAAAAAGATGCGAAAGACACTTCGGATTATTCTGCCGCTAAGCATTGTCGGATGGAGGTACTCATGCAGCAGAGGTTAGTGTTTTCCCCAAGTTTTCTTGATCCGGCTACACTCACTTATAGATGTTAACAGTCTTTTTTAAACCCCTAGTTCTAAGACTGCTCAGTCGGCTTTTGAACATACGAAGAGGACACATGAGGCTGTGAATGAGATGGGGTCCAAACATATTTCTGCAACAGAATCAATTGTCAGGTGCGTGGCAAACAGAATCAAATATTTTTCTTTTAAGTTCAACTTCGACACATTTTGGACCCTTCTTCCACACAACTTAAACGCGAGCGAAGAGTGAGCCGTCACTACTATACACTTTCTTGGCAATGCTATCATAAAAAAGTAAGAAAAGTTTAAAAGAAAATAACAATATAAACTTTGTGAGGCTTATAATAACATTTTTTTGTGATGCTTATTTTCGTAAGTTAATTAGTTGTTTTAACTATAAGAGATATGTTTGTGAAAATTTTATTGTGAGGACAGGACTAGTATTATAGAAAAACTGTAAAGCTTTGTTAATTTGTTTTTATAGTGTGACTCGTATAAATTTTAATTATCTGTTGAGATTTTTGTCATGTTAATCATATATATTGTCACCATGTCCAATATTTTGGACATTAAAAGTGTCCTGGTCTCTGTCTGTGTCGTGTCGGAGTCGATGCTTCATATAGTGAATATCTCTTTGCAGCCGATCTCTACATGTGAGGCGGCGTGAGGGAGTGTTGTACTAATATCGTTATTGCTTGTATTATTCTTGGCCCATTTTACTGTTTTGATACCTCATGAATAGGCTCCATGCGATGTAATATAGTGTTACCGATTACTTTGGTTCAGGAATGCTACTGATAGCAATGCGCAACATGTCGTTGAGGTCAGTTCTGCACGAGTTGCAGCAGAGGAAGATGTGGCAAAGAATAGTGAGGATCTTATGGAGCAGTTTGACGGTGAGTTTTGAGTTGGATAATGGTCCTTTGATTTGCATTCTGCAAATTTACGACTGAGCTTAGGTTGTCTGATCATGATTACTTTGTTTAAGTGAATGCAAATACCTTAGCTAAAGCAGGGCATGTATCACCAATAATGGATTTATCCTCTTTCTTCTTGGGTTACATTTTTTGCAGTCACTTCTGCACAAGAGCGGGAGTCCATATCTGGCGTATTAAATGTTGTGAGAACTCATGCAACTACACTTGAGACGCTACGAGAGGATCACAACGGCCAAGCTGCTTCGATTGAACACAGAGCAAGTGAAACTTTTCAACAGCAATACAGGGTATGTTGCTCGGTTGTATTTTGTTTTCGAAAGATCAAATATAATCATTGCTTAACATGATTTAGCTTTTGATACTAAGTGGGCGGGTTGTTGCTTCCTTTGTTGTCTTGCAGGACTATGAACCTACCGGTACAACACCGATAAGATCTGAACCTGATGTTCCGACAAAGGGGACAATAGAGTCTCTTCGATCCTTGCCAATGGAAACCCTTCTTGAGGAATTCCGGGAAAACAATCCATATGAATCTTCTGATGTAAAGGAGTTGAAACCATCACTTATTCCACGTTCGCCTCTTACTCAGCTGAACTAATGGTGGTTTAAACTTGCTCGGTCGGGTTCTTCATTGTGACAAATTTGTATTTCTATTGTAACACCACATTGCATTTGTTACGCATTGTTCAAAGAATGCACCCTGGCAGATAGGATTGTAATGTGATATTTAGAGCAATGTACTCTGTAAATCCTACCTTGGGATGAAGTATAGGTTAAAATAATGTTTAATTTTAATGCTCTCGCTTGTGGTCAAGTTTTTTATTATTCTCATTTTTTGGCTGTTTGCCATCTACACTCTCTATTGTAAGGATGAACATACTTGCTTTTTGCGTTGTTTGTATGTGCAGTCGCTGAAACTTCAAAAACATTTCTTCGCTGCCTAAATTTTGAATTTTTTTTTTCTTCTTGTAATCAAACTGTTTAATTATTTATTTGTTCTACTTGTGCGGTAATAATAAGTGGCATGCGTCGTGATTCTTTATGTTTGGTAAATGTGATACCATTTTGCTGGATGTTGAAAAAATGAAGTTCGTAATAACATGTTTTAGCTTCAAATATGTGCTCTCATTTTGAAAGAAGTGTTCAAAATAATTGAATTTATCATATATATATATATATATATAAATATATAACTACTAATTAAAAAAATTATTTAACTATTTTTTAATGAATAATTTTGTTACGATTTTATTTTTTACTGTTTTGGTAATTGTTTTTCTATAACAGTATAATTTCAATATCTACAAATAAAATAAAATAAAAACAAAAAATAAATATTACAGTGAAAAATCATTGGTTGGTTTGACGCAAGTTTTCGTCCTGAATTTGTAGCTAATGTTAAAAGTTCGATTCATTTTTGCCGTTGTTTACGAAGTCCAATTCGTTTTTGCCGTTGTTTCTGAAGTTTGGTTTGGTGTGGCCATTCTTTATAACAGACCCATTGATTTCAGTAACTACTGTTGCATAACATTGAAACTTAATGCAAAAAATCCTGCAAAGGGATCTCTTTACTTGATCAATAATAAAGGAGATTCCTTTTTATAATTAATTTTTTAATGTATATATTTTATTTTTAATATTGTAATAACTATTAATCTATATCTATTAATAAAAATATATTTTTTTAACGTTTTTAAGTATAATAATATATAAGCAAAAATTTAAATAGATATTCACAAGTCTAATTTATAAATTATAAATCCTAATTTTCTAATATCTTGTCACAAATTTTACTGTAAAATATTTTAATGTTTGATTTTTATGTCAACAATATTTTTGAACTGATTATTCAAATCTTCCATTTTCTAACAGTATATTTTGAAGTATATTATTTCAAGTATTGAAATAATGTGATAGTTAATAGAGTGTTAAAATAATCTTTAGTGAACTTATGAACAAGCTCAAATTAATCCCTTATGTCTGGTTTATAACTAAACCTGTAAAGATAATATACTATCTGAAATGTGTCCAGTTATGAAGAAGCACAATGTTCTTTATTTTGCAAACTGAATATACTAACAAAACAATAATATCACATCATTTTGGCTAAAGATTTTGTCCAAAGTGCACACTATTAGAAGTGGGTGCAGTGTCATAGAGCATTTTCACATTAATCCTATGTTGAATCCAAAAAGTAACTGTTTTGAACTTGCCATGTGTTTCAGCTTTTCATCAATGCTAATATCAAATGAGTTAATGAGTTATGGAATGAAATAAATTGATGTGAAATCTTTTTTATTATTATCATAATGTAGCAACACCTTGGAAAGAAATGTATGATTCAATATATATACAGTATCCATATGTTAAGTGCACAACTATCATAATTTAATCATACTTTGTACCTTTTCTTTATATCCTTTCCATTTTTTTTCTCACATTTAAGTGAGATGATATTGTATAATAACAAAAGACAAAACTTAAGCTTCTTTTAAGATTTCTTTAAATAAAATTATAACTCATAAAAAGTTGGTAACCCTAACTGTCAAATTATTTATTAATGAGAAATGATATCCATATGTTTAAAGTTTAACAAACCATCAATTGGCATAAGGTTTTTATCGAATAAATTTAAATTAAAATATACTATAACTTTTTTCTAATATTTAAGTAAATATTGATTATACAATTATATAATAATAAATATCTAATTCATCTGAAATTTGGTTTGCATGAAATTATATAGAAAATTATTGATGGATAGAAAATAAAGTGATTAAACTGATTTTTCAAACTAAACTATAAAACTTATTTGGGATCCAATTAATTGAGTCATATTAATTTGCACCATTTTTAAAGGTAAGTTATGTCTACTTGCATATGGCAATTAATACACAGTAACATGTTAAAGTAAATGATAAATAATGTTAGTAACTTTTAATGAAATAGTTGTGAGGTTTTAACTGATAAAAATTAAGTCAAATAAATTAATTATCTAAATAAATAAGTTATGTTAAGAAGTATAAAATTTTCATATGTTTTACTAATTACTTCCTACATTTCCTTTCAATATTAGAATATTAATTTTCTAATTAGTAAAATAACGTAAAATATATCAAATAGTAGAATATTTATAATTCCATTTCAATATTTTTTATTTGCATTGTATTTTAAAGTTTTTTTATCTTAAAAATCAGGAACCTTCGATATAGGAATATTAATTTTTAAGTCAATCCGATTTTAATAGGATTTTTCAGCAATGAATATCATTTTTAGTATCGTTCTACATAAAATTCATATAATCGGATTATATAAATTTATTATTAATCTATCATATAAAACATAAAATTAATTAAAATAGTGATATATTCTAATTAAACACTACAGAACTAATTAAAATAGTAATAAACAACCTTAATTATATTAATGTAATTAATTAAATTATGTAACAGTTTACAGTTAAAATTTTTAAAATATAATAATCTTAATATCCTTAAAAACTTAATCATGTATAGTATGTGAATTAAGGTTATATATATAAAAGTAAATTAATAATATTATTATTAAAAAATAGATAACTCTAATAAAACTGAAGTTATTTAAGTTCTGTAACAGTTGGTGAATAAGTCGATAATTAATAATGATCAGTTTTATTTTTATGATTTTGGGATCAGAAATGTTGAGAAAAAGAAAGTTTCTGTAACCTTTTTTTAATTAATTGTGTAACAGCAATTTTATTATTATTTATGTAATTGCCACATGTAACTCTTAGTTAACACAACTACTATATATAGCATATAAAAACTTGACTTGACTTTTATAATTATTAATTTATACAAATATTTAAAGGTTAGTTGGTATATTTATGAATTTAATTTGATATGCTACTCCATTTTTTTTTATTAATATTCCTTCATTCTCATGAAACTTGATATGCTTGTGATCTTATTATATTTCATCTATCTATCTTCGATAATATTTGAACTTTAAACAAATTAATAATATTTTATACTGTAATTTCAGTATTAATAATTATTTCTTTATTACATTTTAAGAGTTTGATCAAGGAAATTTTTTTTAGTGAAGAAACAAATTATTAGCAAAAATAAAACATTAAATTAAAACTATTCTTTGTGTGTAATTTTATAATTGAATATAATATTATTATATTATCCTAATTTGAACTTCTAAACTTTTGTAGATTTTCTTTTTTAATTTTAATTATAATTATAAATATAAAACTTACAAAATTTTCGTTTTTATTTTTATTATATATTTTAGTATTTTTTTAATAATTTGATTAGTTTATAGAGAAATTTTATCTTTATTAAAAAGAGATATGTAGATTTAAAATAAAGAAATATAAATATGAAAAAAAAAATATTAACGGGAGTTTCAAAATAGCGGAGGTTATAAATTATTAGGAAGTAACGGAATTCAAAATTACGAGTAAGTTTTAACTTTTCATATTAATCCAAATCATCTGTTAAAACTGAAAAAAAAAAAACTTGTATATATATTTTTCAATTTTAAAAATATTAAGATGTATTTTTATAAAAATAAAATAAAATTTTGTACTGAATATCAATAAAAAAAAATGATAAATTATATTATTTTCATGAAACATTTACCTAACAAACAAAATTAACTTTTATATTAACATAATTCTTCTTCTTAACTACCTATTTATTTTAATTTAAAAATAATCTAATATCACAATTTATTACGAAAATATTTCTTTATTATAAAATAGTTATAATATAATTTACACATATTTTTAAATAATCATTAAAATAAACATTTTATTTATATAATTGTAAATTAGTATTACATTGCGTTTTATTAGTCAATAAAGGAGTCGACTCAAATTAGTTTTGTTACATTAATTAAAAAATATATTTACATTCTGTATCCTATTTTTCCTAGAGAATTACCCAAAATAATGAAGATAAAACAAAAAAAAACTGCTTTTTGTTTTTTGATCTTTTTAATCCTATTTTTATCTGCGTCAGCCACCTTACTCCATTAGAATCTCATTCTATAAATAATGGATTTCATCTTATATCTCTTCATACATTCAGTTCTTTTCTCCATCTAGATCATCCCACGCAATAAACCCTTTTATTTCATCTTCTTTTCTGTTTTTATTTCGATGGTTCTCCAAAAGGGTAGCACCCTCTCTCTCGTGCTTTTCTCCCTTGTGTTACTCATCAACAATGGCGTTGAAGCTTTTCATAAAATACATCCAAATCTTCAATCTGTTTCTGCACTTTCCATAGGCACTCAGCATAGAACTAAATTCCATTTTCAACCTCCTAAAAACTGGATCAATGGTACGAGTAATACTACTTTTATTTGGTGCAATTTGAGTGCAATTTTCCTTTTCTTCTTTCAGTGTTTAATATGATTCAATTTTCTTAATTTTTTCTTTTTTCGGGTGTTTAAACATGGTGTGATGTGATCAATAAATGATCTTGTCTCTTAAAAATATGACAAAAAAATTTAATCTTTGAACTTATGTAAATGAAAATATATCCATTGAAAGACTCTTTGAATATATTTCATTTCAAAACTCTTTTATGGTAACGGTTTTATATCAGCATCTAAGCAACTGGGAAAAAACTTCCTGTATCATGGTTAGGTATGAAAGTATTCATACAGAAAATCTTGACCATCAGGGAAAATGGAATGGAATGTCGTGTAATTAAGAACTTGGTGTCTTTATCGTTGAGTCACATTTTGAATGATTTTGGTACATCCTTTGAAGCTTAAACAATTATTTCTGGTGCATTAAGTGGTTTTTGATACAGTTAGGTGTAAAGGTTTTGCTTCGTGTACATATATGGGGCTAAACGTGCACCTTTTGCATGGCTTTTTAATAGTTCAAAATGAAGCATGCGAAACTATTCTATTAGATCTCAAGAACAGGTATTAAAGCTACTTTCTGAAGTTTGAATGAGATTACCTTTAGAAGAAAAAAGAAAATAAAGTAGACGTAAAAAGAAAGAAAAAAATGAGAAAATATTTGATTGGGAGAAAAAAAAAGTACAAAGCCTAACTCATTTTTAGTCTTTTCTATGTCAAAAACATTCTCAACTTAATATTCTCAATTCTCGACCAATTAACAATAAGAATTTCCATCTAGCCATAAGAACTTTCTAACAAAATAAAGTTATCCTCAAAAACACCAATATAGTTTGAATATGAATACATGTTTGGTTACATTGTTGTGTTATCATAAAAGTGTTGTCGAAAATGTTCCTTAAAAAACGCTAACTTGTTTCTTTTCATGGTTCCTGAATCGCTGGAACGGACGGATGAATGAAATGAAGATCCAAATGGTAAGAGAGTAAGAGAGAAAGTAATTTGATTTGAGTTTGAATTTTTGAGAAAGCATGGATATTTATTATTATTTATTGTGTGATATTGGGAACAACACAGGACCCATGTACTACAATGGAGTGTACCATTTTTTCTACCAATACAACCCGAAGGGTTCTGTGTGGGGTAACATAGTGTGGGCCCACTCAGTATCAAAGGATCTCATAAATTGGGAAGCCGTTGAACCTGCGCTTTACCCGTCGAAGCCCTTCGACAAATACGGGTGCTGGTCCGGGTCAGCGACAGTAGTCCCAGGAAAGGGACCCGTAATCCTCTACACTGGAATCGTAGACGAGAAACAAACTCAAGTCCAATGTTATGCTGTACCCGAAGACCCCAAGGACCCGTTCCTTAAAAAATGGGTAAAACCCGACAAATTCAACCCGATTTTGGTCGCCGACCATGGCGTAAACGGTAGTGCCTTTAGGGACCCCACAACGGCTTGGAAGAGCAACAAAGATGGACACTGGAGAATATTGGTGGGTAGCAGAAAGAAGAATAGAGGAGTGGCTTATTTGTATAGAAGCAAAGACTTTGTGAAATGGGTTCGGTCCAAACACCCGCTCCATTCCAAGAGCAAAACGGGTATGTGGGAGTGCCCCGATTTTTACCCTGTTTCGCTTAATGGGAAGTTTGGTTTGGACACGTCCGAGGAGGGAAATCATGTGAAACACGTGTTGAAAAATAGTCTTGATGTGACTAGGTATGAGTACTACACTTTGGGAACCTATATTCAAGGTGAGGATAAGTATGTTCCGGATAAAACTTCCGAAGATGGTTGGGGTGGTTTAAGGTATGATTATGGTAACTTTTATGCTTCCAAGTCTTTTTTTGACCCTAGCAAGCAGAGGAGAGTCATATGGGGTTGGGCAAATGAGTCTGATACTACAGAGGATGATGTTCGTAAAGGATGGGCAGGGATTCAGGTACTGAATTTAATCTCTGATACATCTAAAATAACATTGTGTTCATTTCATATGAAAATAGTTTATACAACATATAAATATGCATTTGCATGTGTATTCAAACGATCAGGCGATTCCGCGAACCGTGTGGCTGGATTCAACTGGGAAACAATTGGTGCAATCGCCTGTTGAAGAATTGAATAAACTTAGAGGGGAAGAAGTTAACATGAACAATCAAAAGCTTGAGAAGGGAGATAATTTGGAAGTGAAAGGGATCACTGCTGCACAGGTCAGATGTTTAATCAAGTACTAATATGTGTTTGTGTGTTGAATTGTTTATGCATAAAATGACATAAAACTATATTATATATAATTGCAGGCAGATGTGGAAGTTACATTTTCATTTTCAAGTTTGGACAAGGCAGAGACTTATGATCATAAATGGGTGGATGCACAGGCTGCTTGTGCCGAGAAGGGTTCAAAACACCAAGGTGGTGTTGGACCATTTGGGCTTTTGACTTTGGCCTCTAGAGATTTGAATGAGTTTACTCCTGTGTTTTTCAGAATTTTCAAACATTCACATAAGCATGTGATTCTCATGTGCTCTGATGCAAGAAGGTTAGTCTAATTCAATTTGGAGATAAGGACTTCTAATTTTCTTTCTATTTTCACTTCTTTCATCTAAACATAATTGGTTTTTTGAGCAGTTCCTCTTTGAAGAGTAATTTGTACAAGCCTTCATTTGGTGGCTTTGTACACTTGGATTTGACAACTACTAAGAAAATTTCTCTTAGGAGTTTGGTATGTGCAAACTTAACCGTTGATCAATTTGGTTTTTACATATAACATTGATTAGCTCGAAGACACTAATAATTGATTAATTTTTTTGATCTTGTTAACTAAATAACAGATTGATCACTCAGTAGTGGAAAGTTTTGGAGCAGGAGGAAGGACAAACATTTTGTCTCGAGTTTATCCACAGCTAGCAGTGACACATGAAGCTCATCTTTTTGTGTTCAACAATGGCACTGAACCAATCACCGTGGAAAACCTCAAAGGATGGAGCATGAAATCTGCTAATATAAATGCATAAGCTAGAAATCAATCAGTGTGTAGAAACACTATCTTTTTCACATTGTTTTTATCACGCAGTGAATTAGCATTCCTCTCCTATGTAACAAATATGAATGGGTCAAGTTAAAAAATATGTGCTTAGAAGAAATACTGTGTTGGAATATATGTATTATATAAATATTTATTTTCTGAAATAAAGTTGTGTTATGTTTTTATCTGTATAAATTTATCATTTCACTTTTGATCACTGTAATTATATATATATATATATATATACATATATATATATATATATGTACAAAATGTATAAGAACTAAAAAATATTTTCAAGGATTAAAACAAAATAACAAAGACAAAACATTTTGAATAAATATGATATCTAAAGTCAAACAAAGATTTTATAGAATCAAAAATAAAATACAATCATATTTAAGTGACAAGCATTTTTATTCATAGATTCTTTTTTATTTTGATTTCATTTATTTCTTAAACTAAAAGTAACTTATATATACTTTTGACTCTCACTTAACTTTTTCCATATTAATTTTGGCTAGTAATCATCTTAAATCATTGATCAATTTGTAGCTGTTAAAATGTTATTAATAATTTAAATATCTCATAAATATACAACTTTTTCCTTTTAGATTTTACACTTATATTTCTTTAGTTTCTAATGATGATAATGTCATTAAGACTTAACAATTTTAACAATATAACATATAATGGTATCATTATGACAGCATCGCCATTAAACTAAATAGAAGAAACTAACTATAAAGATTAAAACAAAAAACAAAAAGGAAAGACACTTTTATAGGACTAAAAAACAATAAAAATTTAAAATTAATATTTGCTTTTAAAACATACTTGGAAATCAATCTACTATTCGAATGCGATGCATTTACAGATAATACCGAGATTGTGTAAAATTTAAACATATAAGAAGTTTTGTATAAGGAGTCAAAACTTAATTATCATTAGTAAAAGGGTTTTTCATTAATTTTGCATTAAAAAAAAATTTTTATTGACTAAAAGACAGTAAAATAGAGTTTCTGCATAACACATAATCAATAAAAATATTCACTAAAAAAAATCTGATTCCAATAACAAGATTACGAAGAGACATACACGTATGTTATTTTCATGTGACAAACATATTTTCATTAATTTTATCTTATTTATGCAATTTGAGAAAAGTTACTTACGATGATTCATCACCATTGGAATGATTATTTATTTGAAATCTTAATTGGACAATTGAAGTTATAAATCATGTGCATTTGTACTCTTAGGCATAAGAATTTAGATGAGTCTACATATTTTTTCACTTCAAATCTATTTCAAGTTAGATCACAAAACGAATTCATAGTTGGAGATCAAAGAGTTTTTCTACCAAGGAATTGGATGTAACAAAAAACTGAGCTAAAAAACTTTAGCATAGGAAAGTCAGGAACAGAACTACACAATAAAGAAAAACTAATTTTTCACACCATAACTTATTAATCTATAAATATGTTCTTATAAATAAAAAAATATTTAATTCTACGAAGTATAAAAATAGATAAAAAAATCATGTATAAAAATAATTTTATTACGGAGTACTAAAACCAATTATTATCACTCAAATACCAGTTATCAATTGCTTTAAATAATTTATCCTTCACCTTTAATGATTGAATAATATAAATTTTGCCAAAAACAGTTAATTATATTGACGTAGATATGTATCACACAAGGTTTTTAGTGCTTGACGTAAAATGCATAATAAAAAGAAAAGAAAATGAAATGTCACTACTTCTACTATAGCTTTCGACGCAACATTTTTCTTACAGTAAAACACTTTTAGAAGTTTACTAAACTATAATCCTCCCTTTCATATTAAAAGAATACTCAATATACGGACTACAATTATTTTACTGTAACATGAACATGTAATCACATCGAATTATCAACAAATATAACGATTAAATATATATACTACTCAACGTCAACCTCAGAAGTGAAAATTTTAAAACTACAAAAACTTCAAAAAAAAAAAAAACAGTGTAACAAAAGGTTACATAATTCAATTTACTCTTTAAATATAATAGATGAGTTAAAAAAACATAAACTATAACTTGATAGAGAACATAATGTCATCACCATAACAATATAATTGAGCACTACAAAATATCCTCAAAAACATCTCATTAATCAAAATAAAAAACAACTAACGATAATCATGTAAATCGACAAACCAGTATCAGTCCCACCAAGTCCAAAACGAACAAGAGACCAACAACATCAACCAGGATTTACTTGATCTTCTTCTTTGGCCTCAACTGCAAGAGTGCAACAATGTTCAGAACAAATAAACTTTCAACCATTAAGAATAACAAAAAAAAAGGTTAACATCTTATCAAATCTATGGCCACTACACTACACGTGGGATAAATAACATAGACTGACCTGATTACTATGACCACACTTCTTCTTGCGGCAGTTCACAGCCCTTGGGTGCAGACGAGCATAGCATCTGAAACACCAAAAACACGTAGCTTCGGTAAAAGCAAAACTACCATAATATAAACAAGCTTCTATTATCAACAACTAATAGGAATAAACATATAATGTACCAACCATGAAAATCAACTGTGAAAAAACAACCACAGTTAACAAAGTATAGATGGACATCAATATAGGAACAATTATAACCCATTTTGCATTGTAAAGCAAAAGGGGCTAAGTTATTGTCCCATAAAAAGACTAGTATAGATAATAGAGTACATACTTGCGGCAAATCATCTTGTCTTGGTTGTATTTGCGAGCCAAAGCCATAAGCGAAGGCTCAATGATGCCACCGCGAAGCCTGAGTACAAGGTGAAGGGTCGATTCCTTCTGAATGTTGTAATCGGCCAAGGTCCTTCCATCTTCCAACTGCTTCCCCGCGAAAATCAAACGCTGCTGATCCGGAGGAATACCTAAACATTCATTGAATGAGGAAAATATTTAAATTATGGAAAATTGGAATTGCGTTGCGATAAATAAAGTTTGGAATTGTGTGTACCTTCCTTGTCTTGAATCTTGGCCTTGACATTGTCGATGGTGTCACTGCTCTCAACCTCGAGGGTTATTGTCTTCCCTGTTAGGGTTTTCACGAAAATCTGCATCTTTGCTGCCCCTTCTGCTCTGTTCTGCTGCTTCTGTTTACACTCTTTCAACAAATGCTAATCCAAAGCTTTTATACTCTCCTTTCTAGGGTTTCAAATTAGTGAGCCTGGGCTATGGTTTTGGAAGGATTCGGGCCCGTTCGTTCTTGATGTTTTATTTGGTTGGGCTGAAATTGGGCTGCATTTTTTTTAAGAGTTTTCCTACTTAAAATATAAAAAGTTTTGTTAATGAAAAATAAATGCTAAAAAATCTTCTAACTATGTATCTAAACCATTTGAATTTTGATATAAAAAAATATTAAAAAGATATAATTCATATAAAAACTAACAATCTTATATGTAACAATATATATATATATATATATATATATATATATTTAAATATAATTTTAAAATCAGTTTAATTTTTTGTTTTTTTTCTCTACAATTTCTCCTATTTTTCTTTGTCTCATAAATTCACTATTGTTTAATTTACTTAATTAATTTTTTCCTTCAATTTCTTGTTTATATATATTTTTTTAATTCTTTTTTAAAACTATATCATGTTTCTATAAAGTTTTAAAATATATTTTAAAATTATTTTTCTTTCGTTTCATTTTCAGTTTTCAAAAATTCTGTTCAGAAACAATTTTTTTATTTTATTTTTTTTCTATATAAGCTGTAGTAAACAGGAAATAAAATGAATATTAAAAGATTGGGAGATTTATTCATTCCAAAAATAAATAAAACAAAAATATTTTTTATTTTTATCATTTATTTTCTTATAATTTAATATTTTAAAATAATAATTTATATTAACTTTTCACAATTTAGTTTCTTATAATTTAATAATTTAAAATAATAATTCATGTTAACTGTTAGATTATAAAAAAAAAAAGTGATAAAGATAGAAAGTAATTTTTTTCCTTTATAAAAAAATACTGTTTCAAGCTTAATTTTTCTAAAGATAAAGATAGAAAGTATATCAATTTAAAAATTGAATATCACTAACTGCATTTTACCATTTAAAAAAAAAATCCAAATATATTAAAATGTATAAAGTGGGTGTAACTTATTACTTTTCAATCACATTGACCGGTGTTTGAGAAAAACGTTGCAATGCATTTTCTCTTATTTTCATATTTGTATCTATTAACAATTTACATAATACATTTCTTATGTCGTATTTCAGATAGTTTAAGCTTAACGTAGAGGTCCTGAGTTCAAAACCCCTAAAATAAGACTTGGTAAGTGGACATGACAGTTTTGAATCCTTACAGGTTTTATTTAGTTGTGCGTGGTTTAAGAATCTGCTAAAAGATATTCGCATATACAATGAATTGTATGTAAATTATTTGGTACTTGATAAAATTGTACATAATTAATGTGATTACCCGCAAACCTTTTCTGCCTATTGTTAAGATTTTCCACTCTGGACGCAACAATTTTCAACGATGAATGCCCCGAGCACAACTAAAGCAGGAACTAGAGGGATGCTATCTTGGAACCCATAATCTCAAGAAGTCCCTTTGGGTTGTCCACATGAACCCAATGACCAGCATTTGGAAGAACACAGAAGGAAACTTTTCCAAGAGAGTCGGATCCTCGCTGACTGGCTAGTTTCTGGATCCTCTCAATAGCATCTTGGTCCCATCTATCACTGTTTTCTGCACGCACAATTACTATTTCCATGCCTTTGGGAGGCTTCTCCAAAAGATTCCAGTAAGACTTTTCACTGCGGAATTGTAACGTTGTGAATTTGTTACTTTTGGCAGCGGAGGAAGATCAAAGAAAACACTCAAGAAAAACAAAGAACAAGTTTAAATGAAGTTTTCAGACATTCATCTTTGTTCCAAAAGAGGTTAAGTTGTCAGATATTCGAATAATTGTCTTCTTATTTCAAATACTTGTATAAAAAACGATGAAAAGATCATTTCAAATGTTTACTCAAACCAAACGATGCTTCATTTACCAGTAAGAATCGAACATCTCCTTAGCATTTTCAAGATCAAATATCCACGTCTCATGATCACCAACTTTTTTCAGATTGGTGCCTATCCAGTCCGACAGTGCTTTAGAGTAACCAAGTCCCATCAGATGACTCACAAGCCACCTGAGAAAAGGTGTAGTGTACATTTTAGTCCAACTACAATATTAGATTGGCACGAGGAAGATACGTATATCGTACATTTGTGACAGTGTTTGATAATTAATACACTGCGCTTTCAACAAGATTCAAGACACCAGTATTTTTAGACATTAGACAATCAATCAGATCATCACATCATCAAAAGAAAATGACGAAAGAACCTAGAATGTCCTTCCGTCCGCAACATAAATGACCTCGATCATTATGCTTAAACTGTCTAGCAACAAGCATTTCTAGATTTCCACTGTGCAACAAAAGCATTAGCCAACACTATAATCGGTACTTCATTTCATTGTAGACAAAAAGGCAGATCATATACATGAAAAATGAAAAAATTAAAAATTCTCTATCTACAGTCTGTATGCTTCCATGGAAGACGCAAAATTAGCTTCAGACATATTGTTTAGCATGCATTCCTCATATATCTTTTATTCCTAAAATGCTACTGGAGGAAGAAACATATACCAGGACATAGATAATGCCCACTCAGTACACCAAAAATTATTACTGGCCTACTGCCAAACTATAAGAGAAAAGGTTCAGGGATATAGAGTCTCACTTGCGAGATGGGAATTCTGATGGTAAACTTTGCAAGGTTGCTAAAACATCCCGGACTTCATCGTTTCTGTTTCCAGGGTTCACCTCTCCAGGGACAGAATCCAGTACCCAGAGCTGTTCTTCAGGAAGGATAAAAAGAGAAACATAAAGAGGACTTCAGGCCTATAGTACAAATGCTTCATTTTAAAATCCATAATACAACTCTTGAAAATTGTTGAGTTTCAGGCTGAGAAAGTAAGAGATTCTATTAAACTGAACTTTTATCCAAATCAATTAATTCTCTCAGAGTCTAATATATACTTAGACATGTCGTGTTAGAACTAACTAGGTTCGAACTAAGAACTTTCATAACAGAATGTAACCTACTGATACTACATAGACCCTGTTTAATTTCTCCACAAGCACTTGAAAGAAAAGTAAGATAAAATGAATTGAACTGTTCCAATGAACTAAAATCAACTTATATAGAAGTTTCTCATCCAACTTCTTTCAAAGCCAAGATCTGTAACTTGAACTAAATTTTAACTTACGGAAGTTTATTCAAACAAGACTACATTTTACCAAAAATCAAATTATTATGGCACAGGAAGCTTAGAAGATGAAAAAAGGAAAATGTAATAAGGGTGTTACATGATATCTGCGACATTACTATCCCCTATATGACATAGCGGATTATCGCTACATGATATCTGCGATTGATAAAACTGTAGTCCACTAAGAGCAAGTGTGTATCCCTTAAGTATCACATTAATTATTTTATTTTATTACTCAATATAAGACTCCAAACATTAGTCCTCTAGTTTGTGGCTATAGCAACATATTCTGTCCCTCTTCCTTACCATCTTACCATACACATCAATAAGCACACACTGCTATACTTATTTTACCATAGACATATGCATACACTCACAACAATGTAAAACATTACTCAAATCAACTGCTAAATAACTTATCATATTATTGAAATTAACTGTTGCAAATACAACTAGCTATTGCAATAGAAAAAAGAAGAGAAACCTGTTTAGGCGACAGAACAGAATGGCCATAGTCACCGCGGCTACAACTCTCAGCAAACTGCAAAGCCACCTTTCCACCCATGGAGTGACCTACGACAACCTCAGGCCAAGGCCAACCTTCAGCCTTCACCAAATCGGCCAAATCTTTGGCCGCAGTTTCAATATTGTGAGGCGGATTCAGTTCTCTCTCCGTGGATTTCCCGTGGTTCCGCATATCCAACATCACCGTCCTCCAATCTGCACGATAAGAGAATCGGTAAACGATAATTCAATTCAGAATAAGCAAAAAAAGAAAAAAAAAAATAGAGTCGAGCGTGAGGTACTGGAAGAGGGAGAGGAATTGGAGAGAGAGGCCAAGAGGTTGCGAGAGAAGGAGCGCCAGTTTCTGGAGGATCCCAAAAAGCCATGGATGAAAACGGCCGTAGAAGTGAAAGGCTTCTCCGGATGCGCTCGCAATTCTTCGTAGGCTACGGTTCCCAGCCACCTTCGACGAGGGAGGGTCGCTGAGTTGAGGAAGCGAGATAGGAGGTTGGAGCTGTTTCTGATTCTCAGAGATGCCGCCATTCTCTGCTTTGCTTTTACTTTGACTGGGCTTTCAGTTTTGCTCTGACATACCAATTATGGACACCTTGGCCCAATGGAAACATTGAAATCGGAGGGAAGATAACTTTACAGCCTAGTTTACATTACAATTTCTAGTTATGAAATGATAAATGTATAAAAAAAAAAAAAAAACATTAAACTTAATTTGACAGCTGTGGGATTTGAACCCACGCCCTTTCGGACCAGAGCCTAAATCTGGCGCCTTAGACCACTCGGCCAAACTGTCACACATGAATGTTTTCTCACACTAAATTAATTCGTATTTGTTTATTAAAGAAATAATCTGCTTCACATTTTAATATAGCTTTTTTCTCTACCTAACAATGGAATTTGAAAGCGGAATGCATCATAGCTTTATTATATGCGGGTCGTGTTCATTAGTGGACTAAATAGATTATTGGAACATTTTATGATAATGAGTGACTTTGTCTGGGTTTATTTTTTTAAAATAATATTTTAATCAAATAAATAGATTTTTAGTTTTGGTAATAATGAGTGAGTTTCTTCATTGCACTTTCACTTGGTTTTCTTAAACACAAATAATGATATAAAAAAAAAAATCATTCATTTTTCTTTTATTTCTTAAAGATCGTCATCGTTCATTCATGTTAAGTCAACTTAATTATTTTTTTTGTATAATAGTTTTATAAAAGTTAGAACTAGTGAACTTATATATACTGCTAAAATCATCCACTAGGTTGATCATACATAGTGATTACAACAATACTCATAATACACCACTCCCTTTGATAGTTTTAACATTTTTTAGAACTCATATCGAACAACGTTTTCAAAGAAATATTATTTTCTCCCCAATGGATATTATTGTCTTAGAATTTAATCCATTTGTAGGAATTTGGAAAGAGATATTTGAATTATTCCGTTAATTAAGGTTTTTGAGGTTGTCGTATTTTTTATAAATATAGTTTTTGAATCCTAGTATCATCATCCTTATTTTTAAATTTGTTTTTAACTCTATTATTATTAGTATTTTTATTTTATTTTATCATTATTATTGTAATTATATTTATTATTATTATTATTTCTATTAATATGAAAATTAGTGTTACCATGATCAATATCTCAATAATATGATTTCATTATTATGATTTTATTTTTATTATTATTATTATTATTATTAGAATAAAAAGTAAGAAGAGTAGGAAGGAGATAGAGAGGTAGGGGTAGACTAGGAGGAGAAAACAAAAGAAAAGAAGTGCATTGGCGAGGTTGCCACGTCAGGGATGAAAGCGGGACCCACAGAGAAAGAGGTTTCATTTACCACTCTGCGACCCTTCGCCACATCACCCACATTCACTCAACCATTCTTATTCACCATCACTCCTTTTCTTTCCCTTCACTCTCTCTCTCTCTCTCTCTCTCTCTCTCTCTACACTCACTTTCACTCTTTCCAATCCTCACACCAACCAAAAAAAAAAAAGAAACAAATGGACCCCACACAATCCTTCCACCGCCGATCCTCCTCCTCCTCCGACCGCTTCCTTGGTCCCTACCCCGCCACCTCCTCCGCCGCACCCTCCGCCGCCGACGAGCTCAACGAGGCCGAGCTCTTCTGGGCTGCCGATTCCTCCGAATCCGATTCTCAACGCCACACACTCTCGCCCAAACCTCGCCTCCGCAACTTCGATCGTCCCGTCGATTCCGGAATCCTCGTCGTGCTCACGGATCCCGCCGATACCCACGGAAGCGTGTTCCGTGGAAAGTCCCCCGTTCAAACCTCCTCGCGCATAATGATTCCGTCGCTGCCGAGACCGCCGGCCACCGACTACCTCGCGCAGTCGGCGCCCTCCAGAAAGTTCCAGCAGTCGGCGCCCGTCAAGGTCCCGATTCTGATCGCGGCCGGTGCCTCCAGGCGCCGCAACGCCGACGATTTCGCGCACGTGATCGATGACGACGATGACGAGGAGATGCTGCCGCCGCATGAAATCGTGGCGAGAGGCTCCGGCGTTTCGCCCAAAACCACTTTTTCGGTGTTGGAAGGAGTTGGGAGAACGCTCAAAGGGAGGGATCTCCGTCAGGTTAGAAACGCCGTCTTGCGCCAAACCGGTTTTCTCGATTGATTAATTTAATTTAATTTAATTTAACTTAATTTCCATTTCTCTCTCTCTCTCTCTCTCTCTCTCTCTTGTTGAGATGTGGCGAAGTTAAATTTTGATAGCTTCTCTGCACTATCGATGACTGTGATAGTTTCTCTCCATGTAACTTCGTTTTCGGATGCACTTTTTGTTCTATCTGTTTTATATAGAATCTGGAAACTATGTAAGTTGCTGGACCAAACTTGGATAAAGTCTACCTTTTTTCTTTTTTTTTTCTCCATTTTTGCGTTGGATTAATGGGTGATTAACTATTCTGCCATCGATTTAGTTGAGGCATTTAAATTTCTACACTTTTCTTGTTTTCATTTGCACTGTCTCTGAAAATCTAATCGGTGGAGATAAATAAGTGAAACAATCCAGTGTTGATGAATGCAGTGAATACTAATCAGATAATTTGTAATTTTAATGTGATTGTAAACATCACTTCTACTTTGAAAGGAGGTGAAGGACAATAATTGTGCTTTGAAAAGCTTGGAGAGTTGGTGAGATTGTTGTCCGTTCGTGTTAACATGTTTCATTATGAATATTACCTCACAGATTAGATTCTTATTAAGCTTAATAAAGAACCATGATTACTGGTTGTTAGAATCTAAATGCCACTTATTATGTTTGTATTTTTCTGATATGGAATAGTTCTGATTTGTAAATGACATTCCATTTTCTGCATGATTTGTTTCTCCTCAGCTCTCAGCTGAATGACCAATGGTGTACTTTACAGATGTCTGTCATATTGGTAATTTGATTGGGTAAAATGATGATTTGAGAGTATAGTAGACAATATTGTTGGAATTGCCATGGGCATGAAAAACCAAAGATTTAGTTCATTGACTTTGTTGGGTAGATCATCAATTTTCCCCTGGTGAAATTCACTGTTTGGCCCACATTGGACAAAGTTGTGGGCAACTACATCATTCATGGTCTCGGGAAGTTGCATGTTGAACTGGCATTACCAGTCACGAAAATGGACAAATCCTTTTCCTCATTTAAAATGTTTTAATTCTTCATCACCCTACCAAGTAAATTCGTCAGAAGTTTCAATGTCAATTGACCTAAACACATGTTTTGTGTTGTTCTACAGAAAAGGAGAATACTTAGTCAAAACATTAAATTTTAATTTAAATATGTTTTTAATTCATATATTTGTTGTGAAAATTTGTTTTTAATTTTTTAGGATATAAAAATAATAAAATAAATTATTAATAATAAATAATATATTTATTTATTGTATCAAACATTTATTTATTTTCTTTTTATTTTTTCTTTATTTCTTTTCTCTTTACAAAAAATATAAAACATAATTGTGGTTTAAGATTTTGGTAATTTTGTCTCATTAAGATTTTTTTTACACAAATTAAGAAATATAATAATTTTTTTCTATAAAATAATTGTATACATTTTTAGATTCTCTTTTTTATTTGCATTTTACAATAAATACATGTTAATTACTTTTTATTTTTACTCATAATCAATGCATAAATTAATAAAAGTTAAGTGACGATTAAATCTAATTGAGAAAAAATAATTAATGTAATTTTAGATTGATAGATAAATAAATAAAAAATTAGAAACATGTATCACTAAAAAAAATGAAAGGAGTGCATTCTCCAAGATTACACTTGCAGGAATATAAAGATGGGAATGATATCTTCAGTAATTTAGAAAACTATATGTCTGGTTAATAAATAAAATTTGATGGGAATTTTCTTTTTATATTTTCAACAATGATACAATATAGTATAACATGGGTATTATTTAATTTCTATGTAAGCATGCTAGAACCTAACTTAAATTTCAAGAAGAAAACATTTTATTCTTTCTTTTTTAGGGTGTAGCAATTAGGAGGAAAACACTATTTAAATATCTTATTTTCCATTTGTTAATTGCACAAACCCTCTGTGAAATTCCATCCTAATTGATAAATATTATTTTGTTATGTGTAATTTTTTAAAATTTATCATTTTAATTTTATTTATTTATATTTATTTAATATTTTTTCTTAAAAACATTAATAATATTTAACAAGACTAATTAAAAAATAAAATCTACATAATTTTAAAAATTAAATCATTACATTGATTAATGTAAAAATACAATACTCAAATATAATTTTTCAGAATAATACAACCATAAGAAAATGTTTATTCTAATAACGACTCCTCTATCAACTTTCCAATGCATTATGATGCAACCAACACCACTACATCATCATCATAATCTGATTCACCATAAATTTCGTATTATCACACATCAACATACACAATTCCATTTTTTTTTCCTCAGAACATCTATTTCAATTTATCTACATATCCCATGTTACAAATTTTTCAATTTAGTTATATATTTTTTATATTACCATTATTTTTTTGTTTAAATCTCTCCATTTTTTATTTATTTTACAAAACAAATTAATCCTCTATTTAATATTTTATTTTCAAATTTAATAAGTAATGTCAACTCATCATAAAAAAATTATTTTATAACAAAATGAGCATTTTAAAGTTTTAACAAATTAATTTAATATCTAAATATTTCTTAAAAAGCATAACATTCATAATAAACAACTTTATAATAATTTCCATGTTCTGAAGCTTTTCTTTAATATTATTTTTTAAAAAACTATAATTTAATTACAATATTATATTTTGATAATTTGTTACTTAAATTGAAATATAATTAACTTTTGTTTTTCATTAAAATACTTGTTATTGATACCAAAATTCATTTCCAAAAGTAGTTATTAAAAATATAAATTGCTACCTTATGTTATATATAAAAGTAAGTTAGGTTCAACTATCTTCCAATCAAAGAACAAAAAAATAATTCATGCTTAGATGGGATAAAATAATGTTATATTTTAGATTACGAATGACTATATCTTGATGTGTATAATGACAACTTGTGCATAGAAATGGAAGAAGAAAAATCTCAATTTCATTAATACAAATATGTACACGTTTCCACCACTCAAAATACTAATTAAACTAAATAAATGAACTTCATCATTTAAAAGTGTATTCCTAATTTTAGATTGTTTGTAGAAGTAAAATTTCAATGGCATGATTCTTTATATTTTAATATAAAGATTTGACTTTAATGACTTAGTCTTTAGGTTATTTTATTATATTAGAATTGAACCAAATGAAAATGGTTGAGTATACGAAACATAAACCAAATGAAATGATTGGGTTTAAGAATCATAAACAAAGTAGTACATTTAATGAAAATGGCATATAATGAAACAATTTAGTTCCAACCTGATTCCAAATCAAGACAGAAAAATACATAGAAAAATATAAAACAATCAAAATAAGCTCTCATAAAATAAGTTAGGATACTCTAATAAGTAACTTAAACAAAAAAAACATAATATTATAAATAACTATCTTGAATCCTTCTATTAAGGAAACACTTTCCACTAAAGTTTATCAAAGAAATATCAAACAAGAAAGTCATGCAAAAGGAAAAAAAGCAAGAGTGCATCGGCAAGTCAGATATATGAATGGATATGCCTCAAGATTTTGAATTCAGGAAGGGATTTCCCTTTCATACATCTAATTGAATCATCATCCTTGCCTTCTATTTCCTTTAAAATAGGATAAAGAAAACACACAACACAAAATATAATCAACAATTCAAAGGTTAATTACAGAATACAAACTAGTTGTTGAAATGTTTCCCACCAGAGACAGAGGCATTGATGAAAACCAAACCAAAGGAGATGAAATCCCATTAGTTGAATCTGAAGAAGGCAAAATGGGAAATATCCAAGTTGCCACAGAAATCAACTAAAAATGGAGATTCAAACTCTAGTGGAATACAAAGGGTTCAATGAATCGTGATAGGAAGAAAAGGTGGAAAAAAGAGGACTCAGAAGGAAAACCCTAAAGAGAAACCTCAAAACGTGTTGCTATGGCGCTGCTATGACTCGACACGCTTCCATGGAAAAAGGGGAAGGCGATCTTAAGGGCAGCGCCTATAGATAATAAATTCACCATAGCAATTACATTATCACATCAAAAGAACAAAACCATACAAAATCTACACGTTGTCTAAAACGATAGAAAGAACGAAACCCTAGTGAATGAGAAACGAAACGATGGATTATATAGTCTCGGTGGATATTCTAAAAGACCATTTTACCCTTATTGGGCTTTTCTAAATCATCCTTCAGCTTCCGGTTAAGGCCCTTTTTGGCTATATGGGCCGCAACAAATTTTGGTTTCCAATTCCGCAGGGGTTTTCTTTTTTTCGTAATTTTAAGAAAATCTATTCGGAAATTTTATTCAAAAAAAATATTTCGATGATAAAAAATTAAATTTTGGGAATTAATTTAGAAATGCGTCACATTTTAGAAATTAATTTGAGAGCATCAAAATTTTAATACATTTCGAAAATTATTAATCGTGTATATTAAATGAGATATTTTTCTTTTGGGTCCCAAATTCCGCGTACGAATTGTTGAAAAAAAGTTTGGCCCAATAACTCTCTCTGGGCTAACTCGAGCTAAGAAAGTTTTCCCAAATGTTAAATGCTTAAAAAAATGAGAAAATTTTACGGTTTTCCTTTAAATTTTAATTGTTTTCATACATTTAAATTTTTTTCACACTAGTAATCATGAAGTCATATTAATGTCTAATAATAAATTTATTTTATATTTTAGTCTCTAATTGACTAAACTATTCTTTTATTTAAATTTAAAAATTGATTATTGTTTTAAAAATATTATAAGACTGAGTTTAATGTTTGAAATTTATAATAAGTTATGTTGAAGTAACTAAATTTGGTGGAATAACTAAAATTGATCTGGTTTTCCCTTGACTAAGAAGTGCCATATCGAGAATGTGGTTGATTGAGTCTATGCATCATAAAAAGAAGATAAACGGTTTCAAAGACACGAATCTGGTACTTATTTTCGACCACTAATTGGTATAACTTGTCGCAGAAGAAAAAATTTATTTCTCACTCCATTTGAGAGGGACACACACTACCTTCCAAGAAAATGCATCTACTTTTCAATAAAATTAAATAAATCAAAGTTTAAATACCAAATAAAATTAAATAAATCAAAGTTTAAATACCAAATAAAATTAAATAAATCAAAGTTTAAATAACAAATAAATTGAAACCTACTACTTTTCATTTCTAGTATTATATGACATTAAATATATTTTTTTAACTAAAAAAATATCAAATCATCATTTCAAGTATAATGATAATAATATAATATTAATGAATTAATGTTATTTATCAATTAGTAATAAAGACTAAAAATAGTGATTTGAAATTTTGAAAAAATTAATTTTTTACAGGTTAAAATTGTTAATTTAAAATTTTATAAGAATGAAAAAAATATAATGATCAAAGCTAAAATTCATTAATTTATTGTGGTACAGTTAACCTTGTCCCACCCATGCCTCCACCCTCTTCAATATATATGTATTTTACAAGAAAAATTAATTGTTTTGTATCGAAAAATAGATACATCAAATCACAATTAAATAGTCACGTTTAATGATATATTTTTAAATCAAGATTAATGTTTCGACTATTAATTATAACTTTTAATTTAACAATAAATTTCTAATTCAATAATTATTACCAAAATCAAAATTATGAAATAATGATTGATGAAAAGAAAGGATGATTACAGATTACATGTTCTTATAATGGAATTCATAAAGATGATTGTATTTTTAAATAAAAAAATAAATTATATTTCAATTATCAATAATAAATTTTACTTAATATATACTCGTTTTAATATATATATATATATATATATATATAAATGAATATAATAATTTGATGGTATATATATTTTTTTATATTAAAAGATCAATTAATTTATATAAAGAAGAATGTAATAATAATTGTTTTTCAATCAACATTCATTCTTTTTAAAAATATTGGATTCAGCTTTAAAAAATGATTAAAAAAATTTAAATTTATTAATTTCATTTTGTCTCATTTAATTTAAGAGGAAAAAGAATTTTTCTAATTAAATAAAAATACATTATCTCTTATTTTTTGAAAGAGAAAGAGTATACACAAATTATTTTATATATTTATATATTACTTTTAGTAAAATATAATTACCGTTTCATTCATTATTTGATTAGTCTGAAAATTTAACATTTTGAATTTATAATATTATTATTTTAATTTTGATTGTTGAGATATATAGAAAATTTATATTTTGAAAAAATAATTTCGTATAATTATTATATTTTTAAGTTTTTTCTTTTTTTATTCTTAAAATGGAAAATTTCATTATTTTGATTATTTTTAACTTTTTTTTATATATATATTTTTTATTATTAAATTGTATTATATCTCTTATTCAGTTTCAATCAATTTTTATTAACTGATTTATCACATATATCAAAGATTTAATGACAAAATTTATTATGTAATACAAATGTTAGTTCGTGAATTAATTTTATAAAAATAAAATAAATTTTGAAATTCACTTCTAATAAATAAAAATGTTTTTTTAACTTAACCTAAAGAAAATAGTTATGAAAATAATTACAGACACACACGTAACGGACACGAATTTATTTGTGGTCTGATGGAATGCACCCGCAAGTGGTGGATGACTGCTGGGTTTCCAAACTTGAAAGAGGTCAAGAATCTTGACTCTCCATTCACTAATCAAATCAATTTCTCATTTCTTACCACTTTTCAATTTTTTTTCTCCCTTTCTCTTCACACTTTCATATTACATTACTTTCTATTTTAATCATTAATTTATATAAATAAATAAACATGTACTTATTCTACATAGCTAGATCACACTTGCATGTCAAATGAGATCATGTATTCACTACATTATAGATGAAAGACTTTTTCTTCTTAAAGTACAACACTTTCTCAAAAAATCGTGAGTATTTGAAAGCATTTTCTCTCAATGAATGTATATAATTGTAGCTCAAGAATGATTTTATTTCTGTTTATTTTTTCATAAAAATTTATTTTAGTCTTTATTAAAATATATTGGACTAAATGCATAGTTATCTCTGAAATTTTAGGTTTGAAATTCGAATGCATATATAGTCAAAATGGTTGACATGTTAGGTGAATATAACACCTTTACATTCCTATTGAAAAGAGCAACGATGGGTATATATTTTTGTCTTCTTTCACAATACTCAACAATTAATGGTTTCTCATTCAAAGCCAAATGAAAAAGTCTCTGTCAACGATTCAAGAACACAAAAGATACCAAGTCAATATTTCAACCTAAATCTTCATTTTATTCCTACACAATTTTCCATTTCATGCTTCATCTGCTTCTATCTCTCATCTTGTAACATGCATATATAATTTAATTCTGTTAATGAAGAATATATTTTATTATCTTTTATAAACTAGCGGCTAAGAATCTCTTAATTATATATTACGAAAATTCTATTATATTAATGTAAAAGATATGCTCTGCCACCTATTTAAGAAAGGGAGGCTAAAGAATAAAATCAAGCTTTTATAGAGAACCATGTCTTATTATAATATGCTTGTTTTTGTCTTAATATTCTAACATGGTATCAGAGCCAGGTTTGTGATTAGAGTTGTGTTAGACAATAAAATTTTTCTTATTCAACCAAGAAGTTTTGTTCTGCTGTGCAATTTGGTTGCGTTTTCTTTTGGTGGTTCCCTTTAAGGGTTCCTTTTTGTAGTTCTCTTTTTTGATGGTTTCTTTTGGTGGTTTCCTTTGATGGTTTTCTTTTGGTGGTTCTCTTTGGTGGGTTCCCTTTGATGGTTCCTTTTGGTAGTTCTCTTTTGATGGTTCCCTTTGGTGGGTTCCTTTTGGTGGTTCTCTTTTAATGGTTCCCTTTGGTGGGTTTCTTTTGGTGGTTCCTTTTGGGGGTTCATTTTGGTAGTTCTTCTCTTTCGTGGTTCCCTATGGGGGTTCCTTTTGATGGTTTCTTTTGGTGGTTCCCTTTGGGGGTTCCTTTTGGTGGTTTCTTTTGGTGGTTCCCTTTGGGGTTCCTTTTGGTAGTTTCTTTTGGTGGTTCCCTATGGGGGTTTCTTTTGGTGGTTCCCTTTGGGGGTTCCTTTTGATAGTTCTCTTTTGGTGGTTCCCTTTGGGAGTTCCTTTTGGTAGTTCTCTTTTGGTGGTTCCCGTTGGTGGTTCTTCTCTTGGTGGTTCTTCTCTTGGTGGTTCTTCTCTTGGTGTTTCTTCTCTTGGTGGTTCTTCTCTTGGTGGTTCTTCTCTTGGTGGTTCTCTTGGTGGTTCTCTTGGTGGTTCTTCTTTTGGTGGTTCTCTTGGTGGTTCCCTTTGGTGGTTCTCTTTGGTGGTTCCCTTTGGGGGTTCCTTTTGGTGGTTTCTTTTGTCTTTTTTGCTATGGGGGTTCCTTTTGGTAGTTTCTTTTGGTGATTGCCTTTGGGGTTCCTTTTGGTCGTTCTCTTTTGGTGGTTCCCTTTGGGGGTTCCTTTTGGTAGTTCTCTTTTGGTGGTTCTCGTTGGGAGTTCCTTTTGGTAGTTCTCTTTTGGTGGTTCCCGTTCTTCTCTCTTCTCTTGGTGGTTCTTCTCTTGGTGGTTCTTCTCTTGGTGGTTCTTCTCTTGGTGGTTCTTCTCTTGGTGGTTCTTCTCTTGGTGGTTCTTCTCTTGGTGGTTCTTCTCTTGGTGGTTCTTTTCTTGGTGGTTCTCTTGGTGGTTCTTCTTTTGGTGGTTCTCTTGGTGGTTCCCTTTGGTGGTTCTCTTTGGTGGTTCCCTTTGGGGGTTCTTTTTGGTGGTTTCTTTTGGTGGTTCCCTATGGGGGTTCCTTTTGGTGGTTTCTTTTGGTGGTTCCCTTTGGGGGTTCCTTTTGGTCGTTCTCTTTTGGTGGTTCCCTTTGGGGGTTCCTTTTGGTCGTTCTCTTTTGGTGGTTCTCGTTGGTGGTTCTTCTCTTGGTGGTTCTTCTCTTAGTGGTGGTTCTTCTCTTGGTGATGGTTCTTCTCTTGGTGGTTCTCTTGGTGGTTCTTCTCTTGGTTCTTCTCTTGGTGGTTCCCTTTGGTGGTTCCCTTTGGTGGTTCCCTTTGGTGGTTCCCTTTGGTGGTTCCCTTTGGTGGTTCCCTTTGGTGGTTCTCTTTGGTGGTTCTCTTTGGTGGTTCTCTTGGTGGTTCCCTTTGGTGGTTCTCTTGGTGGTTCCCTTTGGTGGTTTCGTTTGCTGGTTTTCTTTTGTGGTTCTCTTGGTGGTTCTAATGGCGCCAACACCATTAGTTTCTTGTTGGCGAATTGTTGCTGGTTGACTTACCAGCATCAATTTGAGGGGGGATGTTAATGAAGAATATATTTTATTATCTTTTATAAACTAGCGGCTAAGAATCTCTTAATTATATATTACGAAAATTCTATTATATTAATGTAAAAGATATGCTCTGCCACCTATTTAAGAAAGGGAGGCTAAAGAATAAAATCAAGCTTTTATAGAGAACCATGTCTTATTATAATATGCTTGTTTTTGTCTTAATATTCTAACAAATTCAACTATGAAATCTGATCATTGATTCAAAATTAGACCTTCTATTTTTTAAATCAACTATGACTTCTTCTTTTTTCTTACAGGAATTATGACTTCTTTTTTCATATTCTTACAGGAATTATGACTTCTTTTTTCATAATCACGATGATCGTGTACACACTAGAGAGGAAGAAGTAGAAAGTAAACAAGAAAAAAAAAAAAATATATATATATATATATATATATGTAAATTATTAAATTTTATTGAAATATGGGTAATGAAACAAACACATATATAGATCATCATTTGATCGTTTAATAACTTTTAATTTTAACAATTTATGTATGTTTGCATGATTTATCAAAGTTTAAGATATCTTTACTTGATACAGTCCTATACATATAATATAACTAATCAAATTGAGAATTAATAACATAGGTCATTAGATCTTATTTGAATAATCAAAATTAAAAGGAAATTCACATGACTTTTTAAAAATAGTGATGCTATTATTACTATATAAATTTTTATGTTAACCATCTATTTGTATGATCCTTAAAAATTTACAATTTTTAAAATAATTATATATATTATTCTTGCTGTTTTTATATCGGATTAAGAGTTCCAAACTCGAGTTTGTATAATAAAAAACTATTTAATATTTTATATAACAAATTACTTATTATCTAACATTAGTAAATAAAATAAAATATACGTAGGTAATATTAAATTTTCTTTTAATATTATCTTGTAATGTTAGGTATAAAATGAGGTTTTATTATACAATTACACGACAATTCTTCATATGGTTCTTGTATATATAAAAGAAACGTAATGTTTTTTTTTTTCAATTATAAAATACTTAAATATATGACCTATATATATATATATTTTTTTTTTTTTTCATAATTCAAACATCTAATTATTATAATACAATTATATATTTTAATTAAAAATAAATAAAAAAATTACATATTTGAATTATTATATTTTTAGTCTTTATAATTTATCAAACTTCCAATTTCAATTGTTGAACCCAAGCATTCTTATTTTAAAAAATGCTTAAATCAAGTTTAATGTTTTTAAGTTTAATGGAATTTATTTTAATCAGGATAAAATAATTATAAGTTAAAATATCATATTATATAAAAATAATAATAAATAATATTTATAATTTATAATTTATTACTTAAAAACAATTTATTAAAGTGAAATTATTTTCTCTTATGATTCACTCATCTTATAAAACTATCTACTATTTTCTTAATATAATCTTATAAATACTGAGTTAGGTCATATAACACTAACATGTCAAAATAAGACTAAAAACATAATTTGAAAATTGAATAAAAAAATGTCTAATGTAGAATTCAAACTTTCTCATGTCTTCACACTAACCATGACATTATTACAATACTAATTACTGAAAGATATATAATATTTAACTTAAATACGTGAAGAATAATAATTGAATACAGGATATTTTTTTATATTATTTGGTTATTTTCCAATCATTATCCTCGTGAAATATTTGAATCAGTATGTTTTCGTTCTAAATCTAAAAGTTATCGGCTGAGCGCCATTAAATTCATAATATGTTTAATAAGTTTAAATTTATTATTTTCATAAATAAATATGTCAAAACACATCTCAGATTCATTTAAGAAAACAAGTAATCTAATAAATACATATAATATTATAAAACTAAAAAAATAAAAAAACTTATAACTTTTTATATTTATTTATCTTATATTTTTTTATTTTATTGGCTGAAATAAGATATTATTATCAATATAATAGTATTTTCATGTCATTAAAAATATAAAAATAAAGTAACTTCTTTCAACTTGAAAACTTACTTTATGTTTTGAAATTTTAGATAAAAGATTCACAGCGACAGATGTTCAAGTTTTAGAACTATAATTTTAGATAGGTATTTTTGTTTTTGTCATAAAAAACAAAATATCATTGGAATAGAAATAAAAATAATACAAAATGTATGATCGTTCATTTATCCAACGCAACTAAAATAAGCTGAAAAAGTTTCACATGAACACCACACATAATATCGATTACGTGTTTTCAAATTTAGCTTCAAAAATAGTTTCATATTTTTTAGTGACTCAGCTTAATGTCAACCACAATGCAGACATTTTTTTTTTGGTTGAGTTACCATTTGCCTTAAGCTAATAATATTTACAAGTTTGTGATTTTTTTCCACGTTAAACAACTTAATGAATGTAAAACTAATTAAATTTTATAAAGAAAAAGTACAACCCCATGGAAAATTTATTTTATAAAAATGATCATGAATGAAAATATAGCTATGATAATGGAATGGAAATGTTTTTTTTTTTTTTCATTAAAAATTCTAAACACTTCTTCAGTAATAAAAAACAGTATAAAGATAAATAGATTTTGAATAAACTATATTAAATAATTTTCGCCTAATTGACGTCGCAATTACCGCCCCCAGCCACACGATCTTTCTTGGGAATAAAACGTACTTGTGAGATGAATGATGACGTGATGAAATCAACTATTTTCGTGCCCAGGTAATTAATTACGCTTATGTTATTAAAAAGAGTTAATTATATTTATACTTTTATTTTTTTAAAATTTGAATGAAAAATTTTAGATTTAATATATTGTGCTTTAATCAGCAATAAATCATACTCCACATTCCTATTTATCTCAACAAATTTCAATAAACATTAAGCATTCATTAGTACTGATGAGTTGTTTAGGAAAATAACATAAAAGTCTAAAACATGAAAAAAAAAAAAAAGGAGTTAATTTATTTTGAGGTAATATAATTTGAAATTATTGTTGTAACATAAACACATGAACAAATAAAAATCATTTTTGAAATTCAAATACAAATATAGAAGTTATTAGGGAGATGATGGAAGAGGAACAACAACCCATAGTATCATAGTATTTATGTGTAAACAAATTTAGGATCATCATGATGAAATAAATAAAAAATTATGGTTGATAACATCTATTATTATCGTTATTGAATAATTTTCTTTTTCTTTAAAGAAATGTTACATTTTTATTGTAACATCCCTATAAGATAAATTAGGGAATGTTACATGTCATATATAACCTCCACGAAAAGATAAAAAATTTACTAATGTAAACTTACTTGTGTGGTAAGTTATTAACTTTATTAGTGTAATTTTTATTAAAATACATGAAAATACACTATCAAGTATTTATTGAAGAAATCTCTAAAATTTTACATATTTATGAAATTTTTTTATTTTTTAAAATTATTAATATACATCATTAGATACATGTTATATTAATTATAAACATGATGATCCTAAATTTGTTTAGTGAAGACATAATTTATGTAAATACCCTCCAATTTTGTGATAAATTATATTTTTAAAATCTATCTTTCAATAGTTTAAATGAAAAATTTAGAAAAAAAAAGAAAAAGTTAAATATAATAAATAATGTAATGAAAAATAAAAAATAAATAAAAGGAGTAAGAAAATTTTAAATTTATAAATGTACAAGTTATTTATTTGAGAGTGATCATTTGTTTTATAACAAATTTTAGTTGATAAAGAAGAATGTATTAATAATATTTTTCTTGAATATATTAATAATACTAATATATTACTAGGTAACGAAATTAAACTTTTGGAAAGAAATATATTTTAGATAAAATCCTATTACGAGGGGTGAGGCATAATGGAAGAATATAGAAAAGATAAAGAAAAGAAGAAAATAAAATATAGACCTCAATTTTCTTTTAAAAAATTCATTCATCTCTCTATAAACATATATAAAATAATGATATTTAAATTAAGTTAAATACTAAAGTTCATTAATAAAATTTAATTCCATAATTAATCATGAAATATATATTTTTTTTATAAAACCCTATTTTTTTTATTTTAAAAAATAACAATAAATTAAATATTTTAAATTAAATAATTTTAAAAACTTATTATTTTTGTTTGTTTTATCTTATTTCTTTTTAATCAAATACCTTTTCATTTTCATTATATTTTCTACTAATTTTCATTTACCTTTTATTTTTTATTATAAACATATCCTAAAATTATTAATACTCCACACGACAAAAAAATATTAATATATTAACTGAACTAGAAAAAAAAAATAAAAAAAAGGAATGCACCAAGCAGCATCTGAATTTTCAAAAGGCAATGTACGGACACCGAAAGATGCCAACGGTGTAAGCGCGTGGAGTGGAAATTTCTAGGCAAATTAATGAAATAGTTAAGCAATTTCTTTTCTTCTTCTTTTCACTCCCAGGGCCATTTTGTCTTTTAGCCTAACTTTCTCAGTCATTCAACCGCGTTATTTAATAAAAAAATAATAAATCAGTGCTTATATTTATATAATTTTTCATTTTAACCAATAAATATGTAAAATAAAAATCAAAACTAATCTGTTTTAAAAAATGTAAATAATAAAAATAAGTTGAAGAACATTTTTTTTAATAAAATAACAGTTAATATTGTTTTACCTTGTTAAGTCACCTTCAAACTACCCTACCTAAGAACCACCCTGTTGATTCTCTGAAACCGCTAACAGTATCCATTTCACACATATATATAACAACATCACGAAGTGTAGTGCATGACCAAAAACGAAGAAAGAAGATTTTTCTCGTCGTTGGTACGGCACATATCAGTGAGAGAGAATACAAGTGGAAGATCAAATTCATCAGAGATGGAAACTATGCCACCGGGTTATCGTTTCTACCCCACTGAAGAGGAGCTGATTTTGTTCTATCTTCACAATAAACTCGAAGGAGAAAGAGAAGACATGAATCGTGTTATCCCAGTTGTTGATATATACGACTACAACCCCTCCCAACTCCCACGTAAAATTCTTATATCATATCCCTCTTTTTCTCTTACCCTTTCAACCCAAATGGAGCTAGCTACACTTCAAAGCTATTATATATGGAAACAAATCACATTCTCTAGATATAATTTATGTTCCTTTTCTGTTCATTTTTTTCATGATTCTACAATGGAGGATAGAATTACTCATACTTTAGTTTTGGCAAGTAATATTAAACTTGATTATCTAGAAGTAAGACGGTGCAAGTCATGGATGGTGATATTTTCTGAGGTTCCTCTATCAATCACTATTCACATGTACAACTGTTATTGCTCTCAATTTTTTATGATATTATCTGCATACACACATACTTACGTTCCGGGTCAAATCTGTATATGTAGTTGGTCATAAAATATTAATTTTTTATTATATATTTTTGGTTTTGGTTTGCAGAAATTTCAGGAGAGGCGAGTCTGAGAGACACAGAACAATGGTTCTTTTTCATTCCGAGGCAAGAGAGTGAAGCTCGAGGAGGAAGACCGAAGCGTCTCACCACCACAGGGTACTGGAAGGCTACAGGGTCTCCAAATCATGTTTATTCTTCGGATAATCGCATCATAGGCATTAAAAGAACAATGGTTTTCTACAGTGGAAGAGCTCCAAACGGTGCCAAAACCGATTGGAAGATGAATGAATATACAGCCATCAAAGGTGAACCATCATCTTCCTCTTCCAATAAGGCAGTTCCCAAGGTACGTATCAATATTTATCTATAAGTCTAACCATTAGGGTTGCTTAGATTATAATTGTTGCATTTGCCTTTTCAATTTCTTGTGTTATTGAATCTTGAAGGTTTATCTTCTCTACTCTCTACATTAATTGTCTTCTTCATTCTCAATCAATAGGGCACCCTTCTAAACCAAATATAGAAAATGAAAGAAAAGAAATAGAACATCCTTATTTCTTACGAACACAATCTTAGGATTGCAGTGCCACACAGCTAGGCCTTTCACTGATTTTTTTTCTTTTTCAAAAATTGAGCTTAAGTACGCGATATTTTTATCACTGGGTAATTAACCTACAATTACTCAAAAATTCAGTCAGAACAATTTGGTCTGAATTATATAGTATATACCATATTGCATGAAATTTCATGGATACAACACAATTTTATGTGCTACGCACATGATATGTAGTGCAGTTTTTATATTATGCATAGATCATAGTTGCACTTAAATAATATATATACATAACTAACCTTTTGATTGCGTTATTATATGTTAATTAATTGCAGTTAAGGAAGGAATTCAGTTTATGCAGAGTGTACAAAAAATCAAAGTGTTTGCGTGCATTTGATAGAAGACCACCGCCAAGGAGGGACACAGTGAGGTATTCAAGTGCTGAAAATGGTGAAGAGCAACAAAAGGGTTCGGCTTCAACATCTTATGATTATCATCATCAAATGGTGGAGAGAAGTGCAACAAGTTCACCCGAGAGTTCTTCCTCCGGAGACCTTGACCATGACCAACCCACTCTGCAAGGTGAGGAAGCAACCCAAATGGATGTCGACAACGACCCTTTTTTGGATTGGGAGAAAGTGGATTTGTTCTTGGGATCGGAGCTATGAAGATTTCGAATTACTTGCAATCCATCTAGTATCTGCCTTGCTGCTACAACAAAGTTGACTCAGCTACTCTCACAGAATAAGCACAACAAACAAGGCTTATTATGTTATATGTTGCAGAACCACTATTTAAATTTGTTTATTTTCTTGCTAGTTTTGTATAGTAACTAATTGTCTGATAAACTATCACAAACTCTTCGTCTTGTGATCAATGACATCAATATCCCCCATTTTCACGGAAATCTTCAGGAACTTAAAATTATGCAAATTACACGGATACCAGTAGTTTCTTGAAATTCAACATGATATCTTTGTGTTTTTCATTGTTAATGTGACGGTTTAAAAAGATAAGGATATCCTACATTCTCAAAATAAAAATTATGTAGACGTTAACATAATTTACAATTTTAAAATTAATTATCTTTTTACTTGTTTGAGTCTGGATTAATCTGAGCATCAACTAAATTTTTTGAATAAAAAATATTAGTAATGTCCTATAAAATTAATTAAGGATCCTTTAAGGAAAATTTTCATCCATGAAACTAAACATTCTATGCGTTATCTTATGTGATTCTGTGTTAAGCTATTAAGAACCACTTACTTAACAAAGATTCTATGTGTTGAACACACAAAGACATACATTACAACATGTAATATCCTGTATATAGAAAACCTTGAAGACATAGTTATGGAGGTTAGTCTCGAACCAATGTTCATTAATTGATGCGTAAACATTGTGAATAGCGAAGGGAGTACTAATCTAATGGTACAATAACATTTTCTATTAAATTATTTAAAAATATGATCCATTAGTAATTATAATTATTGAAAACGACAAAATTTATAGATTCTCTTCTTATTTAATAAGGCTTATTAGTATTTTTTTTAACACTCTTTTATGTCATTATTATAAGACACTTTGGCTAAACTCACAAATAAAAAAATAATTAATTTTTCATTTTTATTCTTATTAATATCTCAAAATCAATTAACAATAACACACATTATCATATTTTTATAATAGGCAAATAAAAGGAAGAATAAATATGAAGTTTATTAAAATTATAAAATACTTTATAAGAATTATATGCTATAATAGAATCTAAAAAGAATAATTAATAGTAGAAATGTACTTAAAATAGTGAGTTAATAAATGTATTACTTGTTTTCTACAGCATAAATGTGTTACTTTCAAGATCCTTAGTTAAAAAGAGGGGAGTTCTTTACTGCTCGAAATTAAACGTTTAATATTCTGAGTTTAGATTTATAGAAATACATTTTCATAGTTTATATCCATTTCTAGATTAGATGAAATTAAATTTATAAAAATTATATTACTTAAGAATGCATCTAATCCTAAAAATGGATATACCTTAAGAAATGGATATTAATTATATATTATAAAAATTATTATATTTAGTTTAATATACATATACCTTAAGAAAATAATTCCTCGCTTGATTTATAATATGATTACAAGTTATTTTTTGTAATTTTATTTTGTTTTGTTTTTCAAACATATTATTTCATTAACAATAATTATTTAATTCTAACAACTGTTTTCCACTCTCGGATGAAACACATAGTCTTAACTTATCATTTTGTTCGTGAAAATATTCAAAAAGGCAAGTTTCGGGTGTCTTTTGTGTCTACTGATGATCAGCTTGCTGATATACTCACAAAACCTCTGTTTCGCCCTCGGTACTGTCCAAGTTGCGTCTCTCTTCCAGATCGTCCAACTTGCGAGAGGATATCAATCCTAATAAAAGCTAATTATTATATTACAATAATTAGTTTTTATTATCATAATTAGTCAGATTGTGTATATCTGTTTTCTATTTATTTAGGCTAATTGTTAGTGTTAAATTAGTGGAATTTATATTATCAATTTGTATATTTATAATACTGTAACTCAATTACAAAAATAAATAAAATTCATTTTCCTAAACTATAATACTCTTTTCTTTCCTTTTTTTTCTCGTTTTGTTAACTACATCACATTTGTAATACTTTAGCATCTTAGGTCAATCAGTTAATCTGTTTGTGGAAATATTTTATAGTTAATTTCAGTTTAGAAAAATTTATTATGATTGAGAAGACAAGCTATAGTAACGTGTGAATAGAAGAAAAAAATGGACCATATTAGATGCAGAAGATGGAAAGGTGCACAAAAGTCTCTGAAAAAACAATTCGAAATTATTTGAAATTATATATTTTGTAGAAGCTAATGGATTGACCTCCCTAAAAAACGCCATTAGTGGTCCTTGGTGCACCTCAAAACCCTAAATCCTAGCTGCACTTGACCATAAATCAAGTTAAACTCTGCTGAGTAAACCCCTTAAGGACCACCAGACTTTAAATGCAGTGGGGACACTTATGCTTGATGAGAATCAATAATGTTAACAGTATTCTTAATGTTTTATGAAAGAACATGTTGCTTATTTTTTATGAAAGAACATGTTCATGCTATATGAAAGAACATGTTGCTAATGTTAGAAGACCATAATACATCCTTTGTCTACCCTAAATAGTAGACACCAGTTTTGCCACGGAACTGTCAAAATAGTTGTGGACTTTCGATCTCACTAACTAATCTCATTAAGCTAATAGTTGGTTAATAAATTTAAAAACCATAAGAAAATATATTTATACGTATTTTAATAAAAATATATATTTTAAATTAGCACTTATCTTCGAGTGTTTGTTAAATTCAACAATGCAATAATAATACATCTACGAACACGCTGAAATTTTGGGTTTTTAGACCTAGCTATTGTGACCAGTTGCTTTTCTGCTACGTATGCACACACGTCAAATAGCATTCTTGAGATTACATGTATACTAATGAAGAGTAATAATATAGTATTTTTTTTCATAAATTCTCCTCATAATTCTCTTAGTTTCGACTTTCTTGTAGATAAAATTAATATTTTAATAAATGTGAGTTTTTTAAAATTAAAAAGAGTTTTCTTCAATCTTAACTCATGTAAACTCATGTAGGTGAGATCCATATTAAAACATTGTTTTTATTAATAAAGAATTTGTGGAAACAACTTCTATTAAGAAATCTTAAAAATAAAATTAATATTTAAAATATATTAAATAAATATAAACTTTATTTTATAAACTGATTTTATAAGAATAAGTTTAGTTAAAATTTATTTTTATATTAAAATTTATTTTAACAAAATTATGATATTTAGAAAATCACTTATTATTAAACTGTTATCGAATTATTTATAATTATTTAATTTCATATTTAAATTGAGCAAATTTTAATATAAAAAAGGTGTATTTGAGATCCTATATCACTTAAAATTTATTAGAATATATTAAGTGAATGAAAATCTCTTATCTAGATAAGTTTATATTGTAAAATTGAATTAGATTTAAACGAAGTTTTGAAGAAAAAAATAACATGAGCAAGAAAAATTTGAAGGAGAATGTGGAACAAAATAAAAGGACATATATAATATAAGTAATAGATTTCATTTATATATCCAACACGGACTCATCTGTCATAGCCTTACTTGTATAGTTTGGATAGGACCATAGTAAAAAAGGACAACATATAGAACATGACATTCATGCATTAACGCGTTACATTTTGAATATTTCATCATTGATTGCTACTGGACAATAAATAGCTGCAAGAAAAACAGCACTGCATGGAAAAAAACAATCGCTTTTAAAGAATTTCTGAGTAGTTACTACACTGTCTCAGTATATATTTCTGTAGAAATTAAGTGTTGACTGAAAGATCTGGTTCACTCTCCCCACCAAGGTCCCACTTGCAATTAGGACGATGATTCTTCTTTTTTGTTGGAGGATCAACTCTCACATTAACCATTGAAGAAGTTACGCGTAATGAGAATATATAAATTAAGAATTAGGAAAGAATCACATCAGTAACTCAGAAATTACAATATGCATGTTTCTGAAGTCTTCTAACCATGTAAAAAACCATGTATACAGACGCAAAATGTAGGATCAAGTACTTTAGAACGAATGTGTGTGATATGTTTCAATTGTAAATAATTATTAGCTTTCTATTAGATAAGAAAAATTACATGTAAAATATATAATCAAACACATTAGTAACTGTTTCACTGGAAAAAATCTAATTCAATTGATTGAATATAATGTGTTTAAAATCATATCAGCACAAAAACCTTGAAAGTTGAAGTTGAAGTCTAAATTGAATGATATGAAAGAGAAGGGTAGATGGTAGAATGGTTGATACTAGTTGGAAAGTGTAGGGAAAATAGAAAGAAGGAGTAACTGAAAAGTGGAATAGGAACTGAGTGTGATGTGAGTTAGGAGTTGAAGAATTGGACTTGGTGCAGTGATGAGAAGTGAAATATGGTATGAATTGAGTTGAGAGTGTTTCTATTAACGCGTTGAAGTTGAAATGATGATGTTTATATATGAATCCACAAATCAAAGCAGAGTCAGTCATACATGAAATGAGTCATTCATTACTTCTTCTTTTTTTCTAATTTAATTCATTTCCAAGTAACTGCTTGGAAAAAAATATAAATGAAATAAGAAAAAATGAATAAAAAATTAAGCAATAAATAGTAATTTTAATAAATATTTAAATTTTGATTAGGCTATTATAATATGTTTTAAAAAAACATTTTTAAAAAATATTAAAAGATTAGTATATTTTAATATATTTGATTGATTTTTTTAATTTATGTGAAATTAGAGTTAAAAAATGTGAGATATCTAACTTACTTATGTATTATAATGACTAGATGTTTAATTGATGTGAATATTCATCAATGGAGGACAAGAACTTCTATGTTATTTAAATTTTTCATTTTTATTTTATGAATTCAAACTTGAAATTTAACTATCATTTACGAAGCGAATGTTTGAAAGAAATTGAAATTATTCTACTTTCAAAGCTACCTCTTTCAACATGTTTTTGTTTTTATTTGGCAACAGATGTTTGACAATTTTTTATAATTTTGAAAATTTTAAAACTATTTTTACAACAAAACTCGTCCAAACTTATAAATTACTTAAATAAATTTAAATTTGCCTTTTTTACATTAGAAAGAAATAGTTCTATGTTTTCAGGATGTGGACCACTTTGATCGCAATTTTTTTACTTTATCAATGCTATCATTAACGTAGTAGAAGGATTTTAATATACTTTCTTCTTTCTTACAACATATTTTAAATCTTGCAGACTATAGGTATATAAATGAAAGAGAAAGAGAATTCAAAAATATTATTATTAGCAAGTCACTATTCAATAATATATTTAATATTAATGTCATAACAATTAAATTATTTTATAAGAATTAAATTTAAGAGTAATTAGATTTTTTGAATAATTTATTTTTATTTCTTACGTAAATTAAATTAAATATTTTTATATTGTACTAATTAAATTTTAGTATTACTAATTTAAACTGTTTAAATAATTTATAAAATGCCATTATAAAATTGTATTATTTGTATTTACTTTCATCACAAAATTTCCCATCCTCTCTACGTTGGAATTTTTATGGTTTCTATTAAATTATTTCTTACTTGTTGCGATAATAATTTATTTATACGGTTTGAATTTTTTTTTTCTATGATTTTAAGAATTAAAAAAAATTAAAAGTATTAATTTTTCGAACCGTAAAAGAATAACTTTTTATTTGTCCCAGTCTCTGGAAGCATTCCCACATCAACAATTTGCAACACCACAACCTCTGCTTCTACCACAAACGCATTTCAAGCTACAAAAAACATCTCACCAGAATGAAATGTATCTAACCACACCCATACACAGCAGCAAACTACCATTGCAAAGTACACCTCCAACCAGCAATGCTCAGGCCACTCAAACCACATCGTAATCACCATAGAGAACCATCTCCACAGCAACAAACATTTCATTTCTTCATTGACCCCTGATGCCCCCTTCACATGTAATTGGTTCAGTTTAAATGTTTCACTCGCCAAATTTATCGGAAATCATGAAAAATAACTACATAAGATAACAGATCACAATAAAATGGAATCATATTACCACAAAGATAGGTCCATCTGCGTGTAACAAGACCATGTGCGTGCAAAAACATATATATAGAGTTAATATTATTCATGAACGTTATACACACCCTTTGAACAATAAAGAAACCAAGGAAGTCAAATGCCATCTGTTCTGCACGAATCAAAATGATCACAAATAACTTACTATATCAAGAATATAAATTGACAAAAAAAAGTAATTACTGCATAGCTTTACAGAGGTTTGAACATACATTTCTTTTCCCATGGTTGTGGTAAGTCTCACTAACTGGTTTCCCTTTAATGGTAACGAACCCTAATGACTAGCAAGATGTCAGAACTTTGTGGAATTTGCTATTTACCAATCATCATCAAGGTTGGCTTGGTGGAAACATAAAACAGTACATATAAATATGAAGAACGATACAAGCTCAATGAGCATTGCGCCTGTCTCAATCATATGAGCATGTTTGAGAATTATAGGAATGGCTATGCTCCCGACGGCTGATGCTCCAGTCAAAAATTTGGCGGCATCTATCCAACTGCAACACAATAGCAGGTGTCACATTTACTGTTGAAAACAAATAATATTTAAATATAACTGTCCCAGTATTCATATTGAATTGAAAAAAGGTTATATAAACAAGAGCAGCACCCATTGCATACAGTATACAACAGAATAGCAGTAACCCAAAAGTCAATCGCACAGAAATTGTTTCGACATAAAATCAGACAGCTTTTCTGAGCTCTAAATGGCAACAGATACTTACCCCCCACCATCACGGCTCATTAGAAATTGAGTGGATCCACCTCCAAAGAATAAGCAAGGCATAGGTACCAGCACATACATCAGTGCTGCAGGTGCAACGTTCTGACCATTAAATTTTTTTAACAAATATACAAGACATTTCCAGTTTAAAAAACTAACTTACCTGATAACATGGGCCACCAATTGTTATATATTGCACATGCCTGCCACATCAAATAGAAAGTAAATGGGAATTCATTTAACACTTGAGAGTAAGTGCGCATTCAGCAGATCAGATTATTCATATTTCAATTAGATCGTGTACCAATCATATCATAAAAAAACAAAAAAGAATCTATGTGAATACATAATTTTTATTTTCATGTTTAACCCAAATTTGGCCCATAGAGTATGGACTTGATCCATATGCATTCCATAATATCCCACTGCATCCACTCACACTACAATCTTTTTTCTTCTTCTTTTTTTCAGAATAAAGTTACAAATAGCAATAAGTTTTGATTTATTTGGTAGACAATCAAAATCAAAATTAGAATAATAAAAAAAACATACAAAATAACTCAAAATTGGTCAAACCAAAGTTGGAGGAAACATAATTGTGAAAGGAAAAAAATAAACAGAGATTATTCATTTCATAATAAGCATTTAGGGCATCCACAATCAGTCTCATTGTGAAAAACATACCAGAATCTGAAGCAAAATGCTAGCTGAAAACATAAAAGCCAACCCAGCAAGGCTGCAAGTGTAATAAAGCAAAAAAAAAAAAAGTTGATTTAGCTTAGTTTGCAATATAATCAATAATCATGGTACAAAACTCAAGAGAATTTAGTTTACACTTACACTGTAAAGACGAGAACAACCCCAGAACACCAATTTGTAACATCAGATACAGGACAGAGTCAGTAAGATAATCAAAAACATACATTGAGAAATAAAAAAAAAAAAAAAGGAAAAGAAAACACAAATCCTTAGTTGGAAAAGTGCTGCATGAATTTGGCCACATACCACAGCGGTATATAATCCCCAAAAGACTAAATGAAACGAAAATAAATATAATGTGAGTGGGATATAACTTTTCTAACTGTTACCGAAAAAACTGAGATTTTTTAACTTTATAGTTTGTTATATATATGCAGAAGTGTACCTATCAGAGTTTCCTAACTCTTGATTAACAGTTATATCCTCTAAAATGAACTCCTTTCACTTTGGAGGAGCCAATTCCTTGAGGGTTATGGCGACACACACATACGCAGGTGACTAATTTGGACCTCTAGTCTTACCACCCCAGCTACCCTGCAGCATGTGTTTTACATTCTAACTTCTTTGAACTTTAACTAAATATTGCAAAGTAAAATTCATCAGTGGTTTTTATAAACAAACATCCAAGCGTCTTTGACATGAGCAGCATAAATTCCCAATTTTATTACAGCCTGGACCCTGTACTGATTAAATTTTATGTTAAATTTATGTCCATTAAGAAATTTCATTAAACATCATCTCTCTTTGTGAAGACTGTCTTGGTATGCCCTAGTCCCTATTCCCACCAGAATCATACGAAAACCCAATTAATGAATTGATACAGAAATTAACTATTCACAACCCTAAGCAAATTGTGAGCGAGTTTAGTTTAATCCATTTGTTGTGGAGAAACCTATTGCAACAATCGTTGGTGGAAGCGAAAGTAATCGCCACCTAATTAGAGTAATAAAGAGAATTCCAGAGAGGATAATCAATAGCGTGAGGAGAAAATTCAAAAAGAGTTCAGTTACCGTGTACTGTCATCGCCATGTTCGAGAAGGGACCTTATCTCTCTCCGATTGCAAAACCACAGAACAGAGATTTTCTCCGACCGGAAAAAAGTACAGAGTTGGGATGTGACTTGCTCCGAATTTTGACCCACCCTTTCTCGCCTTAATTTCAATTAATGTTTTTGGACTTTCCAGGGTACTGTATCACAAAACAAATACTAGTAGCTTAAAAAATTAAGAAAATATATTTTCAGCATATCTTGGTTTATTATTTATTATATTAGGATTAGGATTAGTATTTAGTATTTAGTATTTTATTTCAATAAATGTTCGTTTAAAAATTAAAAATATATATTTGTGAATATAAACATTATATTCTATGAAATTTTATATTAGATAGATATCTTTGAATATAGAAATTGTATTTAAAATTTCTAATTAGAATTAAATAGGTAATATTGATGATGTAAAAAATTTATATTTTTAACTTAACAAAGGTATTTTTCTATATTTTTTTTAAGATAAACTGATGATAGCAATTTATATACATGTTTAATTTGATTATTGGTACTAAATATATATTTGATTATTAGTATAAATATTCATTTATACTAATAGATAAAGAGATAATATTTTTTATAATTGTTTTTAGTGAATATATTTTTTTATATAATTTTATTTTTATATATTTTAGTAACTAATTTTAAATAATTGCTTTTATGTTAACTAATAGATAAAAAAAAATTCATAACTACTGAAATTATTTTATCTTTTATCAAATAGAATAACTAATTAATTACTAACTACCTACTTTACTTAAAATAATTATTATAAAACTTTTTCATAAATCAAATCTTATATATTTAAAAATAGAATTTGATTATAATAATAAAAAATATTTAATTAAAATATTTTTTATTTTTTTAGAATTTAAATATGAATTTGTCACAATTTTATTTTAAAAAGTATTATAAATTAAAAGAAAAAGATGTTTATAAACACCTATTCTTATAAACGATTTAGAATATCTAATATTATTATTTATTCCTTTCTTACTAAGACACTAACTAAAGATTAAAAAAACAATAAGATATGAACATCTTAAATATAAATACTAAATGGCATTCGAATCGTACTTAATTGAAGCCGTGTGCACCAAGTGACCATCATTACTTGCTAGGAATTGGTGGTTCTGCCACTAATTGCCGTGTTACCGCCACAAAAGTGGAAGAGGGAAGATTAATGCTCAAGAGAGGCTCTGGTTGCGGTTGATAGTAGTTGCTCTGCTTTTTTCTTTTATTTCCTCAATCTGTGTTGTTAGTTAAAAGAATTGTGATTGAACAATGCCCGTAAACAAACTGATTGAAAAGAATTTGGTATGTACCATGAACAAAGGTGGTAGGGGAACTGAATTTGTGAGAAAGAAATCTGGCTAAAGAGGAAAGGGTTTTTGTCAAAATTCAATTTATTCATTAAGGTGTTGAGGTTGAAGTTCAATTACAATTTTGGGATTATAGGTAGTTACTAGCGATGACAATTATAAAAGCTTTGTATAGCAACATCTAATCGTTTTTATCGAATTCGTGAATTTTTCTCGTGGAAAGACTCGATTCATCCAAGAAATATAGCATTGATTGATTTTCTCGTAGATCAAGATTAGCATTCATTCTTCTCCCATGATGGCTTTTGCAGAGGATGATGGCAATGGTGGTTCTGTGTTTATCATGTCAATGTTGTCAATTTATAAATTTCTCTAATTACTCTATTAGTACATAAGGATATTCTGGAAATTACTGATGATCTTTTTCAAAGTTTTCGTCCATACTTATCTTTCCCACCACGATCTTTTCTTGATAAATGTTTCTTGTATGTAATCTCAAATGCAATATTTAAAAATATGTTCAAAGAACGGAACTTTGCTTTTGTAGCGTTATTATTAAGTTTCATTCAACAGATTACACAGAAAAGAAACAAAAACTACACTTTGAGTAGTTGTAAGTTGTTTAAGAAAGCAAGGGCAATCCAATCCATCTGCATTGGGGACCAACGCACGTGGTTGATTTCAGTTGATGATCCGTACCACATCACTGGCTCCACATCACAACCATTCCTTGACGAAAAACTTGAGTCCATAACATCCCAGATGAAAGCCCTTGCATCATCACTAACAGAGCACAAATGTCGTCCAAAATCTGGGGACCATGACATGGCATTGACACATGTTCTATGTTTACTCAACTCCATAAATGGTGTGGTTGGAAGCCTGATATCCAAGATCACCACCTTGTTGCTGTCCAATCCCACCGTGGCCATAAACCTTGGATCACTTTTATTCCATTCCAATCGAAGCAAGGGACAATCCTGCACCGGATTTTCATAAATTATGGTAGATTTCTCCTTGTCTCTTAAGTCAAACACCCTCACAGAACCATCACCTGACACGGAAGCAAAGACATTGAACCCACCCCATGAAATGTCATACACTTCTTTGTCATGTGCCACGAGCTGTGCCTTCATGACTTCCCTTTCAATGTCCCAGATGGTGCATGTGGTGTCTACACTAGAAGTGGCTACAAGACGAGTATCAAACACAGCCCAATCAAACGAGGTAATAGCCGAGTGATCACTAACTTTGTTGCCAATTAAGGGGGACTTTAGTTGAATATGGTCTTCGTGGATTTCCCACAATCTAAGGTTGTCACCTGAGGTGGCAATGAGGTCTGGATTGGTGTCATCCTCGGAGGGAAAGAACATGATGTTTGTTGGTGCATAAGGGTGGTCAAACACCAAACGAGGGTCGGTGGTGAAATTGAAGGTGTCATAGTTGAAGTGGACAAGTTCAACCTTGTTGGTGTAATCTTCCAAGTAACTACCAATGGCAAGGCGAGGGCTTTTGTCACGACGCATTGACCATGCTAGAGAGGAAATAGGCCACTGAGCAACATAGGTGTGGACTCCTTGTTTTGTCTCTGTATGGCTTTGCATGGTGAAGTTCACTTCAATGGAATCCATAATAAAGAAGCCAAGAAGCTCCTTCTGCAATGTACATTGGCATGTGCAAGTCAGAAATTGCTTCGATTTTTCTTTTTAGTTCATTGTGTTAGACACATATGATCTGTATACTATAATCAAATAACTACCATTTAATTGGCTTCATTTAACTATTCTAATTTTCTTCAAAATTAGTTAGTGAGATATTTTCTGACTTAACAAGAAAAGGACTTTGCTGTAAAAAAAACGAGGAGTTGACCATCTATATAGGTAACTTGAAATTCTTATAACTGTTTATCAGAATTTCAACTTCACACAGTAAAATTTAATGATCATAATAATATATAATAACAAATTAAATTATCAACATTGATAAACTTATATATAGTTCTGATTATTAATTATTATTTTCATAATTTTAGTAGTAAATAAATTTTATATATAACTTTAAGGTCAAATACTATAATAACAATATTAAATACTATGTTAATAATTCTTTTAAACAATTTCAACTTCAACAAAAACACATTTTTTTTATTCATCTTCAACAATATCAAATAATTGAAATTAATATCTTCAAAATAATTAAAAAGTAAAATATTTTTTAATCATTCTAAAACTATTTAAATTTAGTTTTAATCTTTCCTACCCTTGGTATATTCAGAGTTAGCCCAATATAAGAAACAAAATGACTTGTAAAAAATACAGCTTTTGCCACCAGATAATAAGAACTTACATTGAAACTGGTCTTAGCTGAGTAGAAACTTGGTGAGGCTGCACACACACCCAAAGTATCAATAAAGTTAATTAAGATAAGAAAAATGTTTAGGATCACAAACACTACACAAGATGGTAGGTGGTTGTGGATAGTAAAGAGGCATCTAAAATGATTTTCTTCAGTTAAATGTTACAGATTTAGTCTACAAATATCTAGTATCCGAGTTTTTTCCCATTGCTCAAGGTATCCAATATCCTTATATGAAATAATTCAATATTATATACTGATAAATTATGAATATTAAATAAATCTGGTGATGATAGAAACTATATATTCATTTATTTGTAAATAAATAGAATGTGGGAGAAGCACACCATTTTATTTGTAAACTTGCTTTATAGGTTAAATCCCATTTAACAAAAGAGAGACAATATACAGACATCTCCACATATTTGATATTTTATCAGCAAATTTTTTTTCTTATTTATCAGGTACTGAATAAACTTTACTGTCTGAGTCTGTCAAACTTTAACTCCTAGTGAAAGTATATATAATTTTCGGGCAAAAATAAGTCAATGATGCCCTAAAAGGAATCTGTGGTTTATAGAATATAAAGAGTTTGATAAGAATAGAAACAGTAAATGATTCCAAGAAGCTAAGAATGTTGGAATATTTAATAACTTTGACAATTATTTTGAGAAAACAATGAGAAGAAAGCAAGGGAAAAACGTGAGGAGCATAGGTATATAGAAGATGAAAGGAGGTAGATCATATATAGAAGAGACAGAGAGAGTAAAAGAAAGTGTGGTTGTAAACATGTTTCTCTTAAAAGAAAAGTTAGAAAAGAGGCTTACATTGCTCAGATCCCAAAGCCTCCGGTGTTAACTTGGTGCAGTGTGGAGTACAATTGCGATCTGTGGCATGGCTATAAAAGGGTCAGTGACAAAGGAAATAAATTTAAAATTAAATTCAAAGCACCAACACCAGTTGGAAAAGAGAAGGGAAGGTGAAACTAATGGTCAATCATTTATGCTGCATTGTTTGGTCAGCTTTTGTGAGTAAGTTTTTCAAGAACACACAAACACGTTTGTAAAATCAATTTTGTCCCTGTCCTAAGAAAACTCTGAGATAGGCACTAATTGATTAAGAGTTAAGAATATCTAACAGTAAGCATTGTGAAGGGCAAGGAATTTGTTTCCACTCATGAATGAAATTCAAATACAATAAAGATGAATGGAAACTTCTCTGGAGAGAGAATTATAAGTACTATATATTATATAATAATGAGATAAAAAGAAGTTTCTACAAATTGTTCATCATTCAAATGCCTTTAATGTGGAAGATGGGTTGAGAGCTTCATCCCATTAAATTAGTTTTATAAACACTTTCATATTTAAATGTTCATAATTCTAAATGTTTTTCTTTTAGTAAACTTGTACCATTTATGATGTTTTATTTGAGTAAATGGTCATTATGATTTTTGACTTTATAAAACAATATATTAGTTATTGGATCGAAGGAAATTACAAAATTCTAAAAAGAAAATTACATTTATATTGGTTTAAAATAAAATAAAAAAAGTGTGACCAAGACAATAACATTGATAAAGATTAAAATAATAGTAAAAAGTTAAATTTGTAAACTCAGTTAATATTTTTAGTTTTGAGATTAAAAAATTATTAAAATGACAATATTGATGTGTATTTTGAAATCAAACTGATAATAAATGATTAATTTTAGAAATTTATTTAACATTACTTAGTATTTAAAAAAATAAATAAAGATTAATGCCACAACGTTTACCATTTTAGAATTTAATCAATAAACTTTTCACGTGTTAAAATAATTGTTTATTGTTTATAAAATATGCATCAAACTTTTTTTAGGATCAAAGATAAAACTCTTCTAACGTTCAACGTTGCAGGGTCTCTTATATTAGTTGAACCTGCACTTCTATTCAAACGGGCACAAGTTTCAATCTTTATACAAGCCCCAATAATTGAAACTTTTTTTTTTTACCAAACTCTTAAATTTATAGTTGAGCGTAAAGTTCAAAAAATATATTTAGTTGTTTCTTTTAATGAAACTTATTCTTGTGATTCTGATTTAAATTAACGATAAATTTGATTTTGGAATAACTACTATTAATTTAAAAAATGAAGTATAATTGCTTTTAACTTAAAAATAAAACTTAGTTTTTAAAGAGATCAGATCAAATTATTTTAAGAATAATTATAACTGAGTTAATATGTATCTTTATTAATTATTTATTTTTAATCTTATGATTTAATATAACAAATAATTTTAATCATTAGATAACAAAATAAATTATAAGGATAAGAAATATATTTTCTTTTACTTGTGGGTTTCTAATTTTTTTTTTTAAGTTTAATAAATTTTACAATTTAACAGAACTAAGATTAATAATAAAAAAAACCATTAATTATTCGACGGAGCTCGTGTAAATAAAACCTATTAAACAAATATATCCACATACGTTTCATTCAATAATACAAAAATATATGAAAAACAAATTATTCATTTTCTTTATACAAAATATTATAAAAAAAAAACACCTTCATAATTTGATTCCACTCACCTTAACATTAAAATTTATCTAACTCCTACTTGGATATGATAATTAAAGGTTTATAATTTATTCTTTAATTAATTGAGTGTTTCATTAAATTTAATAATATATATTTAAAATTAACATGAAAACTCAAATCAATGTTTTGATATAAAAATTTGATACTATTAAATAAATATACCTAGCAATTTGTAATTTTCTAATTAGTATCCTGAACACACTTCTGAAGAAGTATTAAATGCAGTTTTATTGAAGATGTATTATATGAAAGTTCAGAATTACCAATGGATTTGTTCATATTTGTGAAAAAACTATCAATAGTGCATAATTTTCAACAGCAGCTTAGGGTCAGGCAAAAAATTTATTTGCAAGATTTTAACTTATGAAAATTATATTATCTTAGTAATTTAGCAGTTGAAGGGGTAAAGCTACCAGTCACTGATGTAATAGGTCAATAATTGAACGTTTTAAAAGAGAAATAAAACATAAAAAAAGTTTTTATTTGTAGTTAAACAAATGAAAATGTATAGTATGTTCATGAAATTACTTAGAAAATAAATATGTTTTCTAAAACTATTATAAATAGATAGATATTGAATGCAACATTTCAGGTTGATTGTGGATGTGAAAGTTCTTTAAATGGTAATTAATGATTGTATTGAGAATATAATTTGTGTTGAATTTAGTTGTCATTTAAACTTTTCAAATTCAGGTATTCAAGTCCATTTCAACTAATAAAAGAGAAATGTTAATTAAAAGAGTAAAACATGGTATTTTTACTCTTAATAATAAACTTTTTATTTGATTAACAAAATTATTCATAAACCTAACAGAAGAACTAATGTACTCAACAACAATAAATCGTAGAACTTATATGACAAAAAAGAATTGAAAGATATGATGTCTAGTTCTCATCTCCTATATTTTTTAGGAATGAAAATGGGTGTATAAAATATTTTTAACCTAATACATGTTTGTCTTTCAACATAAGCTTATAGTACTTATTAATGATAACGTTTTCCTTTTATAGAAAAAGGAAATAAAACTTGAACGTATTTATGGAGAGAAAAAGAGGGCGTTCTGGGTTTGGCACATATCCAACTTGGCTTGTTGGAGGCAGAGAGAGTTAGTTTCTTTGCTGCTCCCAACTTTTCACTACCTCTTTCACTCTCCCAGCGATTACGTTTTTTCATTACACTAAAGCGTTCTTCATCACGCTTAACTCTTAGTTTTACTCTGTTGAAAATATAACACTCTCTACGCTCTGATACGCTGTTTCTATTCACTTTGCTACCTCACACCAACTCGCAAAACCCTAATCGCTTCCTGGAAACCTTCGCTTCTTCAATCTTCTCTGCTCGCTCCCTCCTCTGCCACCTCCGAACAGTTCTACAGCTAGCGTACGTCCTCTCACCTTCCGATCAATTTTGTTATGACGAATTCTGATCAATATTCTCTAGACTCACAGTTGTGACTGTTTAATTTGTTGACTCTGCAATTGCGAATTCCGTTGCGTGCTTTGTTTGTGCAGATGGCAGGGGCGGAGAATAATGACGGCTGCGGGAGTGAACGGGAATTAGTGGGAAATGGCGATAACGGTTTTGTGGAAGTTGTGGAGTCTAGTGCCTCTACTGGTTGTGAAGGCAACGACAGCGTTTCTTATGCGAACGTCTTGCGTTCGAGGAACAAATTTGCTGATGCTCTTGCTATCTACGAGCGTGTCTTGGAGAGGGATGGTGCAAATGTGGAGGCGCTCATTGGGAAAGGGATATGCCTTCAGATGCATAATAAGGGAGGCCTTGCGTTTGAGAGTTTTTTTGAGGCTATCAAGCTCGATCCTCAAAATGCGTGTGCTCTCACGCATTGCGGCATTTTGCACAAGGATGAGGGTCGCCTAGTGGAGGCTGCTGAGGTATGCTTACCACTGTTTATAAATTTGGTTGCTGACATTGTGGCATAGTTTTTTTTCTTTTGTTTGATTCTTCAAAATTACCGGTTGTTAGCGATGTGGATGATGTGTTTTATCATAATAGAGTTTTTTCCGTTCTTTTCAGATTTTATATATATGTGTGTATGTATCTATATGTATATATGACTAGAGATATATTTACTCAAAGAGTAAGTAAAATAGACTTACTCTACATCCCACCATTCATTTTGTTGTAATCTAATGATCTACAATAGTAATTCATCGTTACAAGAAAATGAGTGGTGAGGATAAAGAGTAAGTCTATTTTACTTAATGTTGGAGTAAGTGATCCTCCTCCCCCGCGCCCCGCCCCCTCTCCCTATATATACATATTAGCAGGAAGAAAAGGTACTGTGCAGTGAACTAGGATATTTATGGCAGTTTATGCTAACATAACTAAGATTATTGTTCTGCTACTAGGCTGGGCTGTTATATCTCAATTGCTAATGATTCTTTCTGAAATGTTAACTGAATCAAATTTTAATATTGAATGACGTAATAAAAATAGTTTGAACTATATCATATGTGCATGGTAATATAGTGTTCAATGTCATAATTTCCAATTTCCTAATAGAGTGCATAGAATAAGTGAGTGATGGAGTGAAATGAAACCCCTGTTGCAGAAGAATAAAACAGAGCAGTGGAGTAATCAAATAGGGTGCAAATAGTAGTACTCTTCCAGTTCCTTTTTAATAATTTGTGTGAATCCAAGGGCGAGGGGGTAAAATGAATATCTCCAATATGAGCTAACTACACTAGTGAACTTGACATTACACTCAACCCAAAACCTTAAGGCATAGGTTTGCAAGTTTTTCTCACTTACATCTCGTTCAACTTACCTATTTTTACCAAAATTGATTCACATTCTCACTTGCACTGCAACAGTGTACTTATCTTGCTTTCAATTATTTTAATGAGAGTTAGAATTGATGAAATAGGAAAACCTAATGGATTGGTGAATCATGTGATTCACATCAATGACATGAAATTATACGTATTCATCAATGTATCTCATGATTCAAAGTCATAACTTCATCACAAGATACAAATTGATCTTTACCATGCTAGTGTCTGTACAAGTTGAAATTTGTGTGGAATTTATTACTGTTAATGAAATGATTTACTTGGAACAGTCATATCAGAAGGCTTTACGAGTGGATCCTTCATACAAAGCAGCTGCTGAATGCCTTGCCATTGTTTTAACAGATATTGGTACCAACACAAAGCTTGCTGGAAACACTCAGGATGGAGTTCAAAAATATTTTGAAGCCCTCAAAGTAGATCCACACTACGCTGTAATTCTTTCGTATTCCAAATACTTTGCTTTTATCATTAAAGTTATCAATTGTGTATAGCTTTCAGTTTGCACGATATATATTTTTATTTTATATGGACTTTGCAGCCTGCATACTATAATCTTGGTGTGGTCTATTCAGAAATGATGCAATATGACATGGCCCTCACATTCTATGAAAAAGCTGCATCAGAGAGGCCAATTTATGCTGAAGCATATTGCAATATGGGTGTTATTTTTAAAAATCGTGGTGATTTGGATTCAGCTATTTCTTGTTATGATAGGTACTCTATATATCTTGAGCCGAGTCTTCTTTTTCTGAGCCAAGAACCTATAATAATTTTAATTTTATTTTTTATTTTAATGACTTGACTTCTACTGTTGGGTCTTATAATCAGGTGATGTTTTGTGGCAGGTGTTTAACTGTTTCGCCCAACTTTGAGATTGCAAAGAATAATATGGCTATAGCTTTGACAGATTTGGGAACGAAGGTGAGTCATCTGAAATTCCACATAATGATAATTATGCAATAGCTTTTTTTTTATGTCCTCTTTATTTTTCAACTAAAAGATAAAATACTTTAATCTTCACCTTGCTTTTTGTAAAACTTGTATAGAGGCATTTTATTGCTGATATCTTAATGCAATAGTGGTAAATTTATTATGAAGATTTTCATATAAAGACTCTGATGCAATGTAAAGTTGTGTGTTTGGTAGGAGTGGAAACATTGGGTTTGTTGCTTAAGTACTATCTCTTTTAACTTATTTCATCTTAATTTTAAAGGGGCTGTGAGGAAATACAAATAGTGTCTTTAATTGTTGGGAATTGAGAAACAATTCTGGTAAAGTCCAAAGTTATTGCTTGAGACCAGTAGTTACTGTTTGTCAATTAATGTTCATACTTCCTATATTCCCTTGGTACAACAGTAAGTTGCTACCTTGTGACTTGGTCACTCAAATAGCCTCTCACTTGCCTTTTTGTTTTGTTTTTTTTGGGGAGGGACTGGGAGGTTGCATATATTTGACCCTTCTAGACCCTTACAGTGGTCGCATATTGAATCTCCATTCTGTTGTTCTCCTTGTTTCCCATCCTTAACGAGGCACCTTAACATCTTTGGATCATTCTATCTTACTAAGATTATTATTTTGGTTTGTAGGTTAAATTGGAGGGGGACATCCACCAAGGTGTGGCTTTGTATAAGAAAGCTTTATATTACAACTGGCATTATGCTGATGCCATGTATAATCTTGGGGTTGCTTATGGTGAGATGCTGAAGTTTGATATGGTATGTCTGGTACATGCGTGCCTATATTCTACTCACATTTCTTCATGTGTTTTATTAAGATACATCAGATGTGCATATTAGTCTATACTAATTACATTGGTGGAAATTCAATCTACTATTTAGGCCATTGTATTCTATGAACTCGCTTTTCACTTCAATCCACATTGTGCGGAAGCCTGTAACAATCTTGGTGTCATATATAAAGATCGTGAAAACCTTGATAAAGCTGTAGAATGCTACCAGGTAAGAATGATGACCCTGTCATTTTTTCACTATTGCTGGATTGAATAAATTTTTAATAATTTATTATTCTTGCTATGCAGCTTGCGTTGTCAATCAAACCTAATTTTTCGCAGTCGTTAAATAACCTTGGTGTTGTATACACTGTCCAGGTTAAACATTGCACAATTCCTGAATTTTGGAGTTGTCAAATATCTTCAGTAAGTGATAATCTTTTATTCCATCTCCAGGGTAAAGTGGATGCTGCTGCAAGTATGATTGAGAAAGCTATCATTGCAAATCCAACATATGCAGAAGCATACAATAACCTAGGTCTTTTTATCTTTTCATAGTGATTATTGTGTTTGTTTATTGTGGTTTCACTGCATTAAGTGGTGATTGTCTTAGTCAAGGTTGTGCAAATTTATAAGTGGCAACTTACCTGCATAATTTTAGAATAGGTTATTCTTTGATGATATGTGAATTGTATTAATAATGTGCTAATGGTTTTCTGATTCATATTTTTCCATGTTTCCTGGTTGCTATGAATCAGTTCAATGGTCATGTATCTCTGAAGTTTTTTATCAATTATCTTAAAATTTTTCACCATGTCTCCCAGCTGCAAAATGAGTTGTGTGGGTAATGACAGTGACATTGTTGTTTGTGCGCCTAGGCCTAGTCAAAGGGATAGTGCACAGCTAGCCTGCATGGGTATGGGGGCTGCGGATTGTGCTGTGGTGCTAGGATCTATTGCATGGAGTGGGACTAAAGTTCCACATTGAGAGTATGCGATTTTTATGTGTGGTTTATAAGGACTCTGGCTTAACTAACTTTTGTTCTGTGCTTGTCCCAAGAGTTTAGTAATGATTGAGTTCCATTTTAGACTTTTATCATGGTCAGAAAAGATGATGACAAAGAATGCTCGTATACACGTAAATTATGCTTGTTTCAATCAGTTGGGTCTTCTATGTGGTAGTTAAATAGTTATTTAATCGGATATGTTCCTAGAGATTAACCAAGTAGCTGGTTATAAATCTTATCTTGAATAATGTAAAACTGAAGAAATCTTATATTTAAATGATATTAGTGCTGCTGAAGCAAGCAAGGGTAAGATAAGTAAAATTGATGTGAAACATTATTTGGAGCAATATAATTTTCTATGCAGTTGTTTTGAAAGATTTAATGTAACTATGTGTTTGTATTCTTTGCATTGATTTATGGAGGATTCTGCAAATGAATTTTTGCTGTCATTGTCTTTCCCTTTATATTTAATTACAAAATGAAATTTTTGAAAAGGACCGTGGTAGTGAAATTCTGAGCACATCTTTCATATGCTTATTTTCTCTATTTTTTGTGTAGGAGTTCTTTATAGGGATGCTGGTGATATAACTCGAGCAATTGATGCTTATGAGCAATGTCTTAAGATTGATCCAGATTCTCGAAATGCTGGTCAGGTGTGGTCTATAATGGATGATTGTTTAGTCCTTTTTGTGTTCTGTAAATTGTTTAGACGTGTGCAATCATGCATTAAATACATAGCACCGAATTTTCTTTTAGGCGTAGGTTTATATATGAACTGGGATTTATGTTAAACTAGATATATTGTGATGGTGCCTATTATTTAAGCATTTTATAGTCGCCATGATGTAGAATGTTGAGGTTAAGTTTTCTTGCTAGAGAGTGAGCTTCGAGTTTGGGATATAGGTTGTAAAGTGATAGAATAAAAGTTGAAGAAGTGTCTGGAATAAATGTGTAAAGTTGCTAAAATTTTGGGGCAGCAACAAAGACAGTTAATGAACTTTTTATGGATAGGGTAAGACTTTAGTGAGACAGAGGAAGAGTAATATTGAATTGTCAAAGGGAAAGGGAACAAGAATGAGTACTTGTAAATCTTGTTACTTTGTGCCCGGAGAAAGTGTAGACATCTATTTGTCTGTAAGAAGTATAAGTTTAAATCTTGATTACTGTACACAATATTTGCTTTTAGTTCATGAGATATATGACCAACAGACAATTATAAATCTCCGAGATTTTTAATCCTTTAAGAATTATTTGCTTTGTGAAGGGCTGGGGCATTGATTATTTAGGAATCCATGAAAGTTGGGTATGAAAATTGTTAGAGGTACCATATTGACTATATATATGATCAAATTATAATATATAAGTGAAAACCTCGTCTTACAAGCTTATTATTTTGTAGGGTTAAGTTAAGGTCATATTCATTTTCTAAGATAGTATCAGAACCTATCCTAATAAGATTTATTGGTCTTATTATGTCACCCGTTATCGGACTGCTATTGGATCACTCATTTATACCTAGTCTCACATTTGAGATATCCATACCGAGGTATCCACGCCGAGGGTGTGGTGGAAATCCTACATTGACTAGAGATATAGTCAAATTATAATATATAAATGGGTGCAAATTACAAGTTGATTTTGTAAGGTTGAATTTGGCCATATTCACTTTCTAGGAGAAATGAATAGATTTTAGATTGTACTAAATTTTTTATACTTATTTTTTTGTACTGCTTAGAAAATGCTGCCCAGTGTAACCAATTAATATTAAATGTCCGAATCCTGATATGCTTTTAATGCTTTCTCCTGGCCAAAATAATTCTTCCAATCTATTTAAATGTTTGCAGAGGATTTTAGGAGTTTAAAGCAGGATGTTATATATATATATATATATATATATATACATATAATGTTTTGTATTTGTCTTTGATATATGCATTGTTAATGCTGAGAGCTCAGATGTAGAGAATAACATGAGTATCCTTGAACAATATTTTAATGTGTAGTTCAGTAGCATCAGCTGGGTGTTATTGGTATTGAGAGTAGCCTTTTTTGTTCAAATTCAAATGTTTTGCCCATAATTTGAATTTTTTTTATTTATATATACACAACAGTTCTGATACAATGGATGGATGAAAGCATTTTGTCCTTTGCAGAAGTTATCTCTCCATTTTTAGAGCTTTTATCCTCTGTATTGCACATGTCTCATTTTAATGTACCATCATATGCAGAACCGCTTGCTTGCTATGAATTACATAGATGAAGGAATTGATGACACACTTTTTGAGGTTCACAGGTTACAGCTTTCTCTAATGAACTTATTTTATACTTCAAGTTTTTATCACTGCTAGTATTTAATCAACTTCATTTGTTTTTCTGTGACATCTGTAACTTCCTTAGGTGTTAAAAAAATCACTTGCTGGCAGAGGTCCTGTATTTATTACTATGTTTAAGCATGAGGAATAACGAGTAACATGTTTTTCTAGATAGGTTCTGTTAGGAAAGAAACACAATATTATAAATTTGTTGGTTATCAACTTCAAAGCTCAATAATACTTTGTCGGCAAATTTTTTAGGAGAATGTTTTTTTATGCTTTCTGAACTTGAATTCATTGTTTGGGACATCCGTTGTGATCTCTTCCCTTAGACATTGTGTTATAAACTGTTTCCTGTGGCTTCTCAGATGTCTATTTAAACTGAAGGAATCTGCTAGTCTGATCCCTAAAGAGTAGCATAATAGGATAACATTTTTGAGTTTAGAATAGTAACTTTCCATTTCATGTTGAATATAACCTCTAGAAAACTTTATGTCGACTTTGGAAGTAATGCTTCCTATATGATCTATTTTCTCCATGGTTTTAATGAAGGATAATTTCAATTACCAATTCATCATTTTTAGCATTTACTGTTATTGTGTAGCAATATACTTTATGTGCAAAAATAGGATATGTAACTTTTAAACTATAATGAATTAAATGTTTCTATGCAGTAACTGGGGTAGACGATTCATGAGACTATATCCACAGTACACATCGTGGGGCAACTCAAAAAATCCTGAACGGCCCCTTGTGATAGGCTATGTTTCACCTGATTATTTTACTCATTCTGTGTCATATTTCATAGAAGCACCCCTTGTCTATCATGACTACTCCAATTTCAAAGTGATTGTTTATTCTGCAGTTGTCAAGGTATCAATTGTGAACCCACGCACAAACTATATTAATGCATTTGGTCAATTTCAAAGCTTCTGCCTTGCATTTAATTGTTGCTCTATGCTATTGACATAACATATATTCTCATGTTCTCTTAAAATTCAAACATGGAAAATGTCATAGTTGGTTGGCTTTCAGAGATGCATGTTTTTCTGTCTCACCTCCTTTCATATTGGAAGAGTTTTTTTTTTTTTTTTCTCCGTAAGCAACAATTTTTTTGTTCTGGGTGACCATTAAAAATATAAGGAGGAGAAAGATTCTTAATCTATGTTCTAGGAGATTGAAATACTTGCTCTTGGAACTACGTTTACCTTATTGGAAACCAACATGACACATTGAAAGGATTTTCTTTTGGGGTTCAGTTAGTTATTGGTCCTGCTTTCCAGTAGGAAAACTGTGATGGATCAATGGATAGTTATATTGAATATTTAAATATAGTTAATTGAAAAAAAATCGTCTTAGCATTCATTCCCTATTCTGGTTTCTTTTTACAATCATAATTAATTTGTTAGGTTTTACAGTGCTAAAATAATCATAATTTTTACAGCCATCATATTCTAGGAAGCACTGACACTTCTATAGAACGTGTTCGTGTGTCAGATATTTTTTGGATGTGACACTTTTTGGGTATGTTTTTGACATATGTTGGACATGACTACAGTATCACAATTCAATTTTTATTTTTGGCTGAGATTTCTTCAACACCTATCGGATTCAGCTCAGCTGGAGCATGAATCTCCAGAGTGAGCCGATATCAATTCTTGGTTAATTCTATTCTTAGTTAAACACTTTCTAGACACTCTACAACGAAATGTAACTTGGAAGAAGGAATTACAACTGAAATTGCAGAAAAGAAATACTAAAGTAACAAATGAGAATAAGGAGAAGAAGAATTAGAGAGAAGACTGATAGACCAGAGAGAAACTTTCTACTACATCAGCACGAGCCCATTTATTCATCACGAAATCCTTGTATATGTGTTTGGTTTCCTAATTCGCGTGCTTTGCCTGATTCCCATATTTCCCGCATCTGTTGCCACATGTCCATCCTCTCAAACAAACTTTGGCGCCAATTTCTCAACACCTTTGCCTGTTACATATTTCTTTTCAACTTGTGATCCATTCAAGTTGGTCTTCATTCTAAATTTGTGAATGCTAAATCAGGACTTGCTCTGTCGATTGTAGTGGCATATGGCTCCTCCAGGTTAGCAGGCTGCAGGGGGAAATTATTCCAGCCTGGATTAACCAGTGTGAGCATGGTTGAATACATTTTTGCGTGTCCAAATTGTGTTCTCTTTTTTACTTTCCATTATCTCTCGTTTAATAAGTTATGATTTTCTTCTTTTGGTCGAAGTTTGCACCTAGTTTGCTTCTGATACACTCCTTTTAGTTTGACTGACATGCTTTGTTGATATTGATTATCTTGTCTTTTCTTAAGGTAGAGTTTGGTCCAACTTGTTTTAAACTTTTTTCTCATTAAAATAAAAAGTTCGGCCCAACACCTTTTGTTTTTATATAAAAAAGAGCTTAAAAAAATAAACAGTTTTTGTGTTACGAATAAATCATTAAAATAAGTAGCTTAGACAAACTGCTGAGAGGATCTCTTATAAAGCTTAAGCAGAGGATCTCTTATCTCCGTTGCTATTAATTCTTCTTTTTTTTGGGGGGCATACTGGGAACAAAATTTTTAATGCTTATGCATTTAATTGTCGTTATATATATGAATTATTGACCATAATAGTTATGTTATTTTTATATAAGATCATAATTTTATTAATTAAAGAATTTTTTAATGCTTACAGAAAAGGTATTTATTGTTTTAATCTCCATTTTGATATTATTATCATTAAAATAATTTTATACAAATTAGTTCAACTTTCCATAATATTATTTTTATTTCATAAAGATATTATTCCATTCGACAGAATAATTTTGAATGAACTAAAATTTTCCTTTTTATTTTCCAAACAACTTTTAATTTTAAAGGAGCTTTAATCTAAAAAAGGTGAAAGTTACAAACAACTTTTACTTATTTTTAAGTTCTTGATTTTATTTTTAATCCACAAATTAGTATGACTTAGCAGTTCTTTTCCGGAGAAACAGGAATGGGATTTCATGGAATCAGCTGTTACAATGTATCAAACAACCAATTATCAAGATGGCTCAGCGCTAGTGGCTAGCTGGGTTAACATTCTGACTTTGGTTACATTAACATAATTTGCATGTCTATAGAATTTGTAATAGTATACATTCTTTGTTTCCTTCTCTTTTCTTGATTTTCATATAATTTGGAATTGATTTTCATGATGTAGGCAGATGCAAAAACCATTAAATTTAGAGAGAAAGTTACAAAGAAGGGTGGTATCTGGAAAGACATTTATGGAATTGATGAAAAGAAGGTTGCCAACATGGTTAGAGAAGATCAAGTTGATATTTTGGTAGAACTTACTGGTCATACTGCGAACAATAAATTGGGAATGATGGCATGTCGGCCTGCACCAATTCAGGTGTGTTTAGACTTCGGCATATTTATATATAGATTTGATCTCTTTGTTTAGGGTTTAGGGTTTTATCCATGTTTTCTTTCCAACCTTTGTTTAGTCGGATGTTTGTTCTTGTGAAGCTGAAAATTTGGATGCTGCAGCTCAATTGTTAACTATTGAACTTGTCATTTCTCCCAAGTTGTGAATTAATATGATTTTAATTTTTTCAAATTGAATGTTTATCTTATCCAGTAGCAGCCAGTCAATTTACTTTCCTTGAATTTGTTAATATTTGAAGAGCTGCAAGGCCAAAATCCTGAAGATGTCCCTACATACATCCAGACATGCTTATACACACAGTTCTAGTAAATTAATTTTGAATATTTACTAAGTATGTACCTTTCATCTATGATTTTTGTTTCAATGCTACATATAGAAATCTCAATGTATGTATGCAGTACTAATTTTTTAGTTATCAAGTTTGTGATATGATGCGGTATGTATCGTTCATAACAACATTCATTATGCTATTTGCTGTTATTTCATATTTTGTGTATTTATTTTATCAAAATTGACTTGTGTTGCTTTGCAAGCAGGTGACTTGGATTGGTTATCCCAATACAACAGGATTGCCTACAATTGATTATAGAATCACTGATTCTCTCGCGGACCCTCCTGAAACAAAGCAGAAGTAGATCTCTTCAAGAACTTCTGTACTTTCTTGTCATCGACCTATACTAGAACACTTTAATATAAGTCTTGATATTAGTTATTTTCTTATTGTACTTTTGTTTAATGACAGACATGTTGAGGAGTTAGTTAGATTGCCAGAATGTTTCCTTTGTTACACCCCTTCCCCTGAGGCTGGTCCTGTTTGTGCAACTCCAGCACTTTCCAATGGTTTCATCACATTTGGCAGTTTCAACAATCTTGCCAAGGTATGAGTTATTTCAAACATGTTATGTATTTGTTTTTTGTTTTCTATATATAAATAAAATGTTAAAGATAATAAGTCATATATCCTCTGATGTGTGTACTTTTATTTCATCAGATTACACCAAAGGTATTGCAGGTTTGGGCGAGGATACTGTGTGCAATTCCGAATTCCCGCCTTGTGGTAAAATGCAAACCATTTTGCTGTGATAGTGTGCGACAGAGATTCCTTTCAACACTAGAGCAGTTAGGCTTAGAACCGCTACGAGTCGATCTTCTGCCCCTTATTCTTCTTAACCATGATCATATGCAGGCTTATTCTCTGATGGACATCAGGTAATATCTCTATTTTGTTTTCCTCAAGTGTTTTTATGATTGTGCTTAAACTCAGATTTCCTTAGGTGTGCTTATTTTATGTGTTGATATAGCATGTCTTGTTTTTATTACTAGTACTTTCATTTTCTTGGTGTTCTTAGTATGTTTAAACCTCTTTAATCTTATTTTTGTCAATATTCAGTATTTTTTCTGATTCTTCTGGAAGGGTGTTAAATTTGTTTATCTATGGTTTCTTTGTAAATTAGATATGGCTGCAATCCAGAAAATGTGCCTTTCTTGGACACCTGAAACACTGACTCTTCGACTATTGTCGTCATTGAAAATAAAAGCTTACAAAAAAAATCAGCATCCTAAAATTCTGAAATTATTTCAATGATGTTTGTTTCCCATCTAATCACAGTTTGGGCACTTAAATTATCAGACATATTAGGAATTTTTAAAAAAAATTGAAAGTGTTTACCTTTTATTCTCATATCTATGATGTTAAATGGTTGTGGCTATACCATACTGGAGCTGTATCATATGTATACATCTAGCAAATGTACCTGCAAAGATTTTATTTATGAATGCATATTAAAATGTTTTCTATTTGTTACTCGTCATTCTTCTACACTACTTAATTTGAAGCAATATAAGCTGTTTAATATGCTTGAAACATATCTTTTTATTTTTTTTTATTGTATGTTAAATAGACTATCGAGAAACTACTTGCATTTTCATAAAGATTGTGCTTATTATGACTTTTTTTATCATAGGTTTTCTACGTGCAGTGGGTTTACTCTTAATGAATCATGATTAAGATTCTATTATTTTATTGTTGATTATTTGTATTTCTAGAAAAATGGATGATTATGCAACATATATCTCTGATTCTGATTAAAGGATGCTATGCACCCTGCTTGGTTTTGTGATACCTTGTATAAACTCTTATTCCTTGTTTCATGTAGTTTGGATACATTTCCATATGCTGGAACAACAACAACTTGTGAATCTTTATATATGGGAGTTCCATGTGTCACTATGGCTGGTTCAGTACATGCACACAATGTTGGTGTTAGTCTTCTTAGCAAAGTTGGTAAGAAGCTCGTCATAATATTTGTTTATTGTCAATATATGCATATTCTTCTACATCATTAGAGTTTTGTAATCATTATAATTCATGTGTGCAATCACAGTAGTCAATATTGGATAGCATCGCGCCCCCAAAACTTCTATACCGGATAGCTGTGGTGGGATGACCACTATTTTGATCTCTAAGTAGATTTATATTACATGGTGTGTGTGTGTGGATATGTTGAAAAATAAAGAAAACCACCTACAATTTATAAAATTAAGTTTCATGACCAACAAAGAGGTTCAAAAGAGTAAAAGCTGCAAAACAGCGCATCACTTTAAAAAAGATTTAAGAAGTTAGTAGGCTAAATTCTAACAACATTTAAACATCATTGTTTTCAGCTGCAATGTCAAACATTGCACATCCTCATCTTCATCACTTTCAGTTTTGAAAAATTGTTCCTCCTCCTCTTCACTTCCAGTTTCATCATCATCATCTGCTTGCTCTAGTGCTTGATTTTCCTAGCTCGGTTGCAGCTGAACAGAAAAGCACATCAAGAAGAAAGAATGGTGCCAAATCTGGTAGATATTGCTGGTCAGGTTGGAAGCACAGCTGGAGGTGTTTGCCGGAAGGGCCACCAGAAACAATGTTGGAAACATCAGCTCGATAAACTGTGAAGGAAGTTGAGAGGCAGTGTGTAAGAGGGAGGACTGATTTGTGAAATGGGGGAGTAAAAATCATGGGCTTTAGGTTAAAAGATAAAGTAACCTTTTTACCCTTAATGAAAAAAAACCGCAAACACCCGTTATCGCAGCTGGAATTGGGTCCCTTAGATTAAAATACTAAATTGTGTCACAAACCTCCTCTAAACTGCGTGATCTCTCGTGATTTGGGCCGGACTTCATGGTGCAATGGTTAATGACTCAAAGGTGCTGCTTGATGTGATCTTCTGCCACAGTGATGCCGATGCTCCCCACCTGCACAACAGCAGTATGAAGGTGAGCTGTGAGTATCTCTTTCTGTTTTGATCAACTGGAGATGGAGAACGGAATGGAAAACAAGTAGAGGGAGGGCTTTTCTGACTAAAATGAAAAATACTTATTGAATACGAAATGAATTTTATTCAATAAACAAAAAACTGGTCAAGGTTCATGTGTCTATTTATAGACCAACAAAATCTTCTAAAAATTAAAAAAGATAAAAACTACACAAGTCTAAAAGATGAAGCAAAATCCCATCATAAAATTCTTTAGGTTATGTTTGCCTATTTTTTTGTGACTTATTTCAAAGTTAAAGCTCAAAATAAGACTAGGGTGGACCACCATCATAGGTTGTCCACCATACTCACTCATCTTCTGCCCTTGGATTAATCAAAGTGTTAAATGTTTATTATAGACCTTCTTTATAAAATCTCCTCTCTTCTCCAATCTCCTTCTCACAACCTCCAATCTTGTTTGTTGCCTCCTTCACCACCATCTCCAATGATTGTTGATGAGACATCTCCCTATGTGGTGTGAGCAAAAGGTGGAGAGGGATTTCAAGACAAATAACTAATGTCCACTATCAAAAGAATAATTCCATTTTACAACCAACCATTTTCTTTGAAGAATATCTCACCTACAAATGCGATCAAGATGGTGGCCTCTACCAGGTCTAAATATCAAGTCACAAGAATGCGAAGGTTTCAATGTTTGATGATGATTTGTAGAGTTCGAGGTCAGAATTGAAGATCTCCATCCAAGAAGCTCTTGTGAGCAAATGCAATCGTCATTTAGATAAAGGTTTGGCTATTTGATTCTGGCAGAGGATCTTCATTATGTCCGTTCTATGAGACTTAGTTGTAGCCGCACATACATGGCCCCCACCACCATGCTCATTTGCAAGATTTTTGAAGGACAAGGAGAGGGATGAAGAGCAATTCGTGAGTGGAGGGAGATCAGCTGTCGGAAGGTTTGCTGATGTTGTACAGGGTAATAACATTGTGGAAGAACAATTGCTTATCAGAGGTGGTGGAGGGGTCGCTGGGGACGACCAACATTGATCGAAGGAGAGGGAAAAATGTTTCAATAAATAGGAATGTATAATAACCACATGCATCTACATAAATCTCACGACTCATAGAAGGTATTTCTTTTTGCTTAAAAGAGTTGACTTGAAAAAGAGCAGGGAAGAGAGGAGAGAGGTTCAAGAGAATAAGGAGAGACGAGAGGGTCAAGAGAATAGGGAGAGAGAGAAGAGAAACCAACTTTTTTTCTTAAAGTTCCTGAACTTAGTTTTTCTTTTTTATTAAAAAAATTGTTTTTTAATTTTCTTTTATAGCAGTTAAATTGTATAATATGTTAAGAGCTTTCCAGAAAATTTGTTTGGCCTACCTTTTCCTTTTAATGATAATAGACACCCAAAAAATGTTTGGTCCAAGTACTGTTTGGACACAAAATAATCCTAAATATAAAAAACTCTAGTTATGAAATAATAATTCCTAAATAATAAGCAAACCAATCTATATCAGATATCAGATATTCTTGTAATTGAACTTTACCTTTTTACTTATTTACCCACTTTTTATTTCCTTTATTTTTGTCCAATTGAACACTAGACCCAATATACTGGTTAAGGTACCATGAAAATAATTGAATTAATTAGAAGAAATGAATGTATGCAAAATTGGGATTGGACCGAAATGGTGGGTTTTCCAAAATCTAGGGATTACAATTTTGAAAAAAACAGGACCAAAATTATAATTTAGCTTTGTTATTTCTTCATGATTTTTAGTTTTTACTTTGCAAAGCATCATATTATTTTGTATTTTCGGCTTCAGCAGCTGAACTGTTAAATATTTCTCTTATTACAACCAGGGATGAAGCATTTGATTGCCAGAAATGAAGATGAATATGTGGAATTGGCTCAGAAGTTGGCTTCTGATATTTCTGCACTACATAATTTGAGAATGAGTCTGCGAGATCTCATGTCTAAGTCGCCTCTCTGTAATGGTGCAAAATTTATCTTAGGTCTGGAGTCAACTTATAGAAATATGTGGCACAGGTATTGTAAAGGAGATGTTCCGTCTTTGAAACGCATGGAATTGTTAGAAGAAGTTGCTATGGATGACCTGTCAAATAAGAATTCAGAACCTACAAGGATTGCAAACTCAAGGGAGGACAGTCCTGGATCTGTCAAGGCCAATGGATTTAATACAATGCCAGTGTCAAAGCTTAACATAAACAGTTTCGAAGAAGAAGGTGGGTCATCAAATCGCAGTAGTAAACAAGGAAAGCTGAATTAAATTGATTCAAGGGTGTAGAACTTCATTACAATAGTTGTACCATTAGGTTCATGATGTATAGTTGATTCTGGAAGAGCTGAAAGCAACCACTGCATCGCACAAAGTTAGCTTGTAGAGCAACATTGGGGGGTGGGGGGCTATAGAAAAGTTATAAAAGCCCCTTCGGTGCAGTGGATGTGCACAAAGGAGAAGCTACCTTGACCTGCAATCTGTAACGCGTTTTTTTAGTAGCCGTTGCTTGGTAGATATCCCCCCCCTTGATTTTAATATATTCGTATAGCTTATGCTATTTGTTCCTACTGCTTTTCATTATGGCATTCTTTATATCGGCCCAATGTGCAATACCACCTTCATATGAAGAGCAGGAATGAGTAAACTTATGGTTGCTGGGTTTTAACTATATACCCAAGAAAACCGGTTGGCTGAGGTTGGGTAAGCAAATCCCAGATAAATTTCCTTTTGACAGGAGGAGGAATATGTATACGATTTAAATTTAAATCGCTGCCAGATTAACTAAAACAACTTCTAATAATGAAACCACTAACATGATTATTGTTATAATCAACTACAATACCCTCCTATTATTCTTAATATTTTAAAGTATTAAATCTAAAAAATAAATGCATTTTGTCTTATAATTATGAAAAAAATTGATGTCTTTTAAATTTAATAAAAGGATTAAAGATAATATTTTTTCAAAATAATTTTGAAATACCCCAGCTATATTAATACATTAATTTGTGAGTCGCAGCCGCGTGGATAAGATTTAGAGTATGTTTAGATTAGGGTGTGGATTTGAGAAGATGGAAAAGTGATTTTGTCTGAATTAAGAGAAAGAAGGTGAAAATAGATAAAAAATAAATATAAAAAATATTATTTTAGTGTTATTAATATTTTTTTAATTATTTATAATATTATTTTTTAATTTATTATTATGTTAAAATAAATTAAATAATCATTAATATTTTTATTTAATATTTATAATTAATAATTTATTATTATAATATTATATTAATATTTATTATTATAATAATATAAAAAAATATATTAATAATTTTAATATATAATTATATAAACTATTTTTTTTTTGCTTTTTTCTACTTTTTTTTCGCAGTTGAACAGCTGCTGGGTAAATTTGCTTTGGAATAAATGATTTTGAATTTTGAAATTCATGTTTTCTTTTCATATCTGTCCTATTTTAAAATTCGTGCTTTCTTTTCATATCCATCCTTCCTTATTTTCTGTATGCAAAAACAAATACACCCTTAATGTTTGGATTACTATTTTAAAAAATAAAGATTGTAGTCATAGCCACCAGCATAGATATTTGTGTTTGGATAATATTAATGAAAAACACTTTCTATATAAGTACTAAAATGAGTACGGATTTTATATTACGATATTAATATTATATCATGTTAATTTTTATTAATCCTGCATTGACTTACTATTATTTTTTTTCTTATGTTGTGATATTAATATTCATAAGATTTTTTTAATATCTGTACATGTTACAAAAGTTTTAAATAATACTAAGGAAAGAAGTGTGGAGAAAAAGAAATTATAAAATGTAGAAATTAGGAGGATAAGTTAGGAAAAGATGAAATTAAGAGAATAAGAAGTTTGTAGAAGTTAGGTGAGAAAGAATTTAGGAAAAGAAAAAGTTAAGAGAGAAAGAATTTAGGAAAAGAAGTTATGAGAGAAAGAGTCTAGGAAAAGAAGAAATTAAAGAGAAGTTAAGAGGAGAAGAATATTGAAGAAGTTAGGAGAAAAATAAATTAATAGAAAAAGTTTAAAGAAGAAGGTAGTAGAAGAAATACTTACGTGAACAAGAGATTAGTAAAAGAAAAGTTAGGAAAAGAAGAAGATTAGAAGAAATTAGAAAAAAAAAAGTTAGGAGAAATAAAAGTTAGAAGAAGAGTAAGTATAAGAAGAATTTAGAAGAAGTTAAGGAAAAAGGAAATTAAAAGAAAAAAAATTAGGAGAAAAAAAATTGAGAAAAATGTTTGTTTGATCGTTACCTCAATTGTGCATACGTGGATCAAACACGCAGATATAAACATGCTTGTACTCACATGCCAGAACCATCTTTCTACCTTGTGTCCATGAATAAAATTACACCAGGAGGAGTACGAGTACGGATATAAAATTCAAATTTCTTTCCCAGCAATACATAGTCTCAACACTACTGTTAAAAACATAGTCTTGAAAAATAGAAGTCTTCAGCGTATCAGTGATTAGTGCAAAAAAATTCAATTGACAGTTCTGAAGACTCATCAAAAGCCAAGTCTGTCTTTACATTTCCCGTCATAGCACTATCAAGCTATTTATTTCAATGCCATTTTGTTTTGTTTGGTCCAATACTAATCCTTGACTGAGGTACGCAGTATCTTCACATCATGGATGGGCCTGAAGAAATAGAAAATGAAGAAGTGTGAATAATTTTCTATCAAAGTTCATAAAGTAAGATAATAGGTGGTCCTTAGCTTCAACATGTTGATCAATGCATTTCTTCATAAAATTATGTTTTACAAGGCAGCCCCATTATAGATACACACTATAGTCTCTTCCTCTTGATTCATAGACCTATTAGGCGCTCATTGGCCATTATCCCTGTAATAAAGTATCATTCTTCAAGACAGTCAGCAAAACACTTAACCCAATATCAGCAGGTTTATGATCCCCTCATGTTTAGAAATTTGCTGCTAACATTAGACTGTCAACGTTTGTCTATGGGCAAGACTATTGGCTTATATGCATAGTATATATTTTAAATGGTTATCTTAATAGAGATATTTGACACACCTATCGTTGTTATCTGTTTGGACGCTGCCAAGTCGTTTGATAATTTCCATCCCCTTACACACTCTTCCGAATATTGTGTGCTTTCCTGGTGGGAACAGAAACAGTAATTGATATCATTAGAAATTTCATGATATGAATTTGAATAATGAATCATAAACTAAACAATATAATTGGAACTGTTCACCATTCTGATGCCATCAAGGTTATGGCTACATATTTACTCGAGTCAACTCTAGTAACTAATGAAAAAATCAGTAGGACTGTAGGAGTATTTACCTTAAATGCAGAAATTATATTAGACAGTTCACAAACATCTAAAAAAAGAGAGAGAAAATAAGAGTTCCTTTCATTTTAGCCTTCTTATCGATTTAGCCAAGGGAACTAACGTAAGATGAAGAAAATAAAAAGTGCAGTTGAATGAAGAAATGAGCTAACTATAATGCCTAAAGCTGTATCTTCTCAGAAAACATAAGAAACACAAACAAGAAGAAACTTTCTCGTATTCTCTGCATCAAAGTTCTTTTAACAAAGAGTTACAGAATAGATACAACCAGGGAGACTAACCCATTGTTAATAGTCTATGTTGACGGGACCATGAGGTTTTATTTAACTGTGCTAATTGCTAATACCTCATGACTATCAGTATCATCAAATCCAGGCTTCATTGTATAATGATAAAGCAGTCATACTGACATAATATTTTACACAATATGGTTGTGCTTATGGGGCTCAGACAAAAGTGAAATGGAAGGGGGACATATGCAATTTAGAATTTTATTTTTCACCTCTAAAGTGAGAAAGAGATGATATTTCATCATTCTGAGTTTCCAAGTGTATAACAGTTTATGCACAATGTGAACGGAGCTGCGTCCACGAGTTATCCTTTAACAAAGTTACTCATGGTAGTGCACGTTTAATTTTCAATTTACAAGGACTGAAAAAGAAATCCTTTGAAGCTGAAAATCCTCCAGATGCCAGCGAGTTACACGGCGCAGAACAAAATTATCAACAAAGATCCACAACCACAAGTAATTATAAAATTTCATAATAGAGGCTTATTGTCTCTAAATAGTAAACAGTAAGAAACAGAGTAATTACCATCGAGAGAGGGGCATGGTGCCAGGGTAATAAAGAACTGACTACCATTAGTATTTGGGCCAGCATTTGCCATGGATAAGATACCAGCTCCAGTGTGTTTCACCTCTCGTTTTATCTCATCTTCAAACTTTGCACTGTTGAAAACATAATACCATGAGTATGAGCAAGAGCAAAGCCATAAATCATCACCATCACCGTCGTCATCATCATTCATCAACAACAATAACAAAGTTAATCTGTTCATTGGTCCCTAAAATTATCTCCAATGCAAACTCTAGTTCCTATACATAAAATTTAAGCTTTTGTCACATGCATCAACAGTATAAAGCTGCTACAAAAAATTGTCTAATACAGAACTAAATGGATAGTTTAACCTAACTATAATCAAAATTCAAAAAGCTTAGGCAAAGTACCCGTATATGGATTCTCCTCCCCTTCCAGTTCCAGTGGGATCCCCACCTTGAACTATGAAGTCCTACTCAACAAACCACACAAATCTATGTAAGAATATATCACCCAAACAGAGGGTTGGCATCAATATACATGAAATCGAACCACACCACAAACCAACCTAAGAATATTTTATGCAACCAAAGGCTTGACTTGACACCCATAAAGACAAAAAAGAATAGAACATAATTACCTTAATAATCCTGTGGAATTTAACGTTTTCGTAGTAACCTCTGCGAGACAGTTCGATGAAGTTCCTGCAAGTTCTAGGCGCATGCTTGTAGTACAGCTAAACCCAAAGTTACAATATTAATAAAACCGTTTAATTTAAAATTAAAGTAAAAATAAAAATTAGGATCCAAAATAAGAACGTAGATAGAGGGAGAAAACTGGAAAAGAAAAAGTGAAAGTACCTCCACTGTGAAGGACCCCATAGAAGTTTCAAGAGTAACCTCTGGAGCTCCACCTTCTGCGCTTGCCCACATTTTCCTCACACACCAAACATTCCTCTCTCTCATTCTCTCGTATATAAAATGAACAAAATTAAACCCCTTTACATTGGGCCGGGTCGGGTCGGGTCGGGTCTTCTACGTAAAGGGCTTGAACCTGGAAAATAGAAAATCCTCTTTTCCCTCTCATTTGAATTGATGCGAAAACTATGCCGGAGATTTTGGACGGTGCAATTCGGCGAGCCGTTGTGATCGGGAACGGCTTCGCCGGCGCTGAAAACCAGTGCATTGGTTTGGTCCGTGCTCTTGGTTTCTCCAACCGCCACTCCATATACGTAAGCGTTTTGTTTTTCATTCTCTTTTTTTTTTTTCTTTTTTTTTATCATATAGGTATTGAATTGGATTGGATTTTTGGTTGTAGCGAGTGACGAGGCCTCGAGGAGGAATTAATCGGTTGCTTCAATGGCTTCCGGTTTCGATTCACAAAAAGTTAGAATCCGTTATTAGAATGATCTGTGGCAAATCGCGCCTCCGAACGCCACACACGACCGGTAATTAACGCTGCTTCTCTTTCATGTTATTGAGAATTGTAATTCAATGCAATGCAGTGATGATAGTTCCGTTTAGGCTTATCCAACGTGTTGGAAGCTGATCCTAACCACATTGCTACCATGGCTCGCGAAACGTTTCACAAGTATGTTGTCTTGTGATTGTTCTCGTCTTGTTAACTTGAATCCTATAAGAAACAACTAATTTAATGAACTGAACCAATCAATTTATCTGTAGAGATGGACCCTTATTGGTGGTTGCATCTGGACGAGACACTATTTCTGTTGCCAGCTCAATTAAACGGTTAGCTCCAGAAAATGTTTTTCTTGTTCAGGTTAAACTTTTCACTTATTCTTTATTGTCCCTTGACGTATATTTAAGTATAACTTCGTGTGATTGTGATCACTGACTGTTATCGAAGTACTTTTTTTGTGCTTGTATGGTAATGAACGCTTATAACTTTTAGGTTACAAAACCAATTTCTATGCGGGTTTGGGTTGTAACCGAGTCCAGTGATATTAAATGATCTATGTAGTCATCCTTACTTAGTGCAATAAGACTTTTATCAGATTTTGTTGCCCTTTGTAGTTAACTAGCAATTGACCCTTTTTCTTTGAAAACTGTAATAGCAAAAGATATTAGATATTGCTTGCATTTTAGAAATTGTGTTCAGAAACATTATGCATAAGTGCACGTTGCAGCCACAAGTTTGCAAAGACTTACCTGTTGGTTGTAGCTTATTTTACTTTTTTGGAGGTTTAACCAAATTGCCTATTAGGCTATTTCTCTTTTTTGCGTGTTGTATTATATAAATGTATAATAGATGAAAGAATATATGTATGTATGTATGTTGCTGTCTAACTCTCTTAGCTGTTGTCCAACTCAGATACAACATCCAAGATTTCACCTTAATAGGTTTGATCTTGTGATCACTCCACGCCATGATTATTACCCGCTGACTCCTCAAGCCCAACGGCAAATACCTTGGTTTCTTCGAAGTTGGGTGACTCCATGGGAACCTCCTGGCCGCAATGTGGTAGGTACAGTAGTTGTGTGGTGGCTTTTGATGTCTCTGCCCTAAAAAAATATTTTACGACGTCATGTATAAGTTGAAATACTATATTTTTTTTATCTTTCTTGAGGGCCACATTTTTTTACATTATTACAGGTCCTCACAGTGGGGGCACTTCATCAAGCTGATTCTGTTGCTCTTAGGGTTGCTGCTTCTGCCTGGCATAACGAGTTAGCAACTCTGCCAAAGCCCTTGCTTGTGGTTAATATTGGGGGACCTACTGGTATTTTACTTCACAATAAGGAACATATAAGTTATAATGATTTTCCTGTTTTATTATTTAAAATTTTATTGTGTTAATTAAGATTGCTGTTATTATTGAAACTCCTTTCTTTCATCTGATTTATGTATCATTGCAAATTGAAGACTCTTTCAAAAATGACTTAACCTAATATGTAATAGCAGGAAAGAAACTGCATGCCCGACATACAATGTTGGGCTCGCTTATAACTTTCAAATGTTTGTATTTTACAGGACATAGTTAAACAATTAATGAATTAGATTGATTTTGACTATTGTGTATATCAATTATCACTTGTTTGAAACATTGAAGAAGTTGAGTTGAGAATTAGAACCTTCGAATGTTTGTATGCCTTATGCCTGATATTTTCTTCTTTCAACATTTTATTCCACATATTATATGCAAAGTTCTTTTTTCAAGTCTTTGTTACATTGCACTATATCTTCTTCATCGTAAGTCTTCTTTTTGGGGTTGTGGGGGTGTCAGGCAATTGCCCCTATGGTGTAGATCTTGTAAAGAAGTTAGTGGTTATGCTTCAAAATGTTCTATGGAGCTGTGGGACTATCAGGATATCTTTCTCCCGAAGAACTCCTGACAAGGTATAAATGATTATGCAATTAGTATGAACCTTTTTGCCTATTCCTCAAGTCGTGTGTGGTTATAAATCAGTTTTGGCTTCTAACCATGAGCACGCTCCTGGTTGTTCATTTGTCTGATTTAGTATTGGCAATGGCAAGTATAAATGATGTTGCCTGGGGGTATGGTGACCAAAGATTAGGTATCCTCAATTACTTGCTGTCTCTGTTTTAATGAATCACAATATCCATTTTTATTGTAGATCACCAAAATTTTGGTTAAAGAATTTTCCACAAATCCCAAGGTCCAAATATGGGACGGTGAAGGTACTTAGTTTCCATATTCTTAAGAGATTAATTTATACTTATCAGTGCTGGTACTGAAGATTATTTTATGTATTTCTTTTATTTTTTTTTACGTTTAGGTCCAAATCCACATATGGGACATCTGGCCTGGGCTGATGCCTTTGTTATCACAGCTGATTCAGTTAGTATGTTGAGTGAGGCCTGCAGTACTGGGTATGTACTATCAAATAATCAATGATGACGAGCGTCCACAATAATAAATAACAAATAAAATAATTCTCGTTTAATCATTCCTTAAAATGAAATCCATAATTCATGATCCTCTATCTATTACAACAGGAAGCCTGTGTACGTAGTTGGAGCAGACCTATGTACTTGGAAGTTTGCTGACTTCCAAAATTCTTTGCAAAAGCATGGGGTAGCTCGATCATTCACTGGGAAGGAGAATGTGAGTTTTCAGTTTCTGTCTTGGGTTCTTTTGGGTGTGTTTAGATTTTGTGTTTTTCTTTCTCGAATAATGCAAAAGTCCATCTTGCAATTATATGCAAAGCTGTTTATGAAAATTGGTTTCTTATTCAATGATACTTCCAGAAATATAACAGTAAACGTGAAAGAACTGTCAAATGACCTCGTAACTTACTATTATTAGAAATCTTATATTGATTAGTGATTTGACTAAAACAGTCGTGATTTGACTAAAATAGTATATATATAAGTGAGATAATTCTCATTTTGAGTTAGTTTTTGAGATGAAACGAGGTCCAAATCTTTATTTAATATATCTTGAACTAGAGGACAAGGAAAACCTCCAAAAGAGAAAAGATAAATTTGTTTGAAATTCTTCCTCCTCTCCTTTATTCGTTAGTACTTGGTGTTTATATAGAGCTCACATTATACAATATTGGATGCCCGCCCGCGATATCAGTAACAGAAAAAAAAATGCAGGTGGGAATAATTTTCTAACAAACAACAAATCATAATAAACAGGGCATTTATGTAAAATATCTAGCAATTCAATAAATGACTAATCCCTGAACCGTAACGGTTTGTTGGCATTTCTCTTGGGCCTGCCTATTCCAATTGGGACTGGTTTAAGTGTTAAAGAGACCCATCAACAGTTTCCTTATCATGATCCTCACCTTTTAAGTTAACTTTTGCAATTGAATTAATCCAATTCCAGACCCATGTTCTAACACTTCATAGAAATATTTTTGGGGTAGTTGTTGCAGATAGATGTTTTGTTGAACAGATATTGCTTTTTTGCTTATTTTTGTTTCGAAAAATACAGATAACCGAAAGCTGGAGTTATCCTCCACTGAATGACACTGCAGAAGCTTCAAGGCAAGTAATTGCTGCTCTTGCTCAGCGAGGATGGACCATTCATGCCTAACGGATTTTCTCCCAATATTCCTTGATAACCCTTGGAATTCATAAAAATGATACATGATTGACAAGGAAATATTATGAACTGTACTTAGTTTTCAGAGTGGTTGTTTGCTTTTATTGGGAAAATTACTTGTAATAGTTCTAACGAGGTTGCTCATATAGTTGATGTGGACAATGGGCAGTTTCACCAATTTTTGCTTGTAAGAGAAGTTCCTGTTTAGCTACTCCCAACAATATTTGGAACTCTCTTTTTCCAACCAACCCTTGTTGTAAGCTTTAGAATAATGTAAGCTGCATAGCACTTAGATATGTCACACATCTCAAATCTTTTCTTTTTTTGGCGTCCGAAGAACTGTATCATAATGAAAAAATTAATTATATTAAATGAGATTTTTTTTCTTATTTATTTCTTATTTTAGTCTCTCGTTTTTTTAAGTTGAGTCTCTCCTTGATAACGATATGTTATTTTGCTTATTTTTTTTAGTATATATATGGTGTGGTAGGGCGATCTGTTTGTTTCTGTTGTGTAACAAATGTAAGGCATAACTTATAACCAACTTACATAACTTATAACCAACTTTTGGTATATACCAGAAACAAATAGATTAATTATCTTGTCATAGCATACATATAATTACTAATTAGATAAGAAAAAATGAAAAAGTTTAAACAAAATAGGCTTAAAAAAAAGGAAAATAGGAAAAGTAATTAGTAATTGATTGTTGATTCATTAGCTAGATTTTCTTATGAAATATAATAAATTTAATTCAATTTATAAAATCTTATAAAATATACTGTAAAAAATAATGAATCTAATTTAATTTTAAAACATAATTTATTTATAAGATAAGATTTATATTTTTTTATATATTATAATTTTATTTTATTTTTAATTAATATATAATTTTTAATACATTTTATTACATAAAAAAATTTAATAATTTAAAATATATATATATATATTTTATGAAGTAATTTTTTTATATTTTATTAATATATATATATATATATTAAATTGAAGAAATTATTTTAAAATAAATTTAAATAAGAATTTTTTTAAATATATTTATCTCAAATTTTATGCAAGGGAGATAGATGATATGTAATTATAATTTAATTATTAAATTACTAAAAAAATTTTATATAAAATTATTTATAATATAATTATTATTGAAATTTATAATGTTGTCTCAAATAAAAATAATCATGATGAATTGTTATCAAATTATTATTTTTTATAATAATTACTTTCAAAATTATTTATAGGTTATTAGTAATTGATCCTAGTGTAAAAGTTCTACATCAATAAAGACTCATATTTTACATATATTCATATGCCTTTTGATTTTATTTACAATATATTCAATTAGAATATACTTTCCAATATAAAGAGTTTTTCCTGTCTCATTCAATCATGATTGTCAGGACAAAATTCTCGCATTATGTAATAATTATTTGAAAAATCATATTAAATTTTTTAGTTTTTAATATTGTAAGAATAATTATAATGAAAATTATCAAAATTAAACTCTTTATTTAAATAATTATATTTTTTAACCTATATTTGTAAATGCAAAATAAAATATTATTACATTAGTTGACTCGTGACTAAGTTCAACCAACTAAATGTGATTTAGTTGGTTGTTTATGGAATTGTCAAATTTTCTTTTGGAGAAATCGGTTTAATCCAAACTAGGTAATAACTTTAATAAATTTAGATTTAAGTATCTATCCAATTCAAATCATCTAAACTCTTCTTTATTCTGAACAACAATTCACTTGACAGTAAAAATGTTATTTAATATTAAAAAATATTAACTACAAATTTAAAATTATTTATTTATTTTTAAATACAAACAAGTACATTCTTATAATTTTTCAATAGATTTCTATCTTTCTATTTTTAATTGTAAAATTGAAACAAAAATTATTCATTTTTATTGAATAAAACATTAAATTTTTTAATTATATCTTTATTTTTCACTTGATGTTAAATTAATTTACACTTATATATTTATTGTGAAATATAAATGGAAAAATGAAATAAAAACTTCCTAATGTTTTTATTAGAATTAAATATTGATTATATTTATTAATTTCTGCATAAAAATCTTAAAAAAATATAGAAAATAATATACAGCAAAGTAATATATTTCTTATAATTCTTTAACTTGTGTCTTAATACCAATATTGATAAAATAATTTACTTTACCAAAATTTCTGGCAAATCCATTGATAAATCACTTGTATTGTATTTGGGAGTGGTTGTTCACAATTTATTTGTTTAACAAGTAGGATTAAAATAAACCCAAAAACATTTCTACTATATTTTGATTTGGGTGGGAGTAGATTCAACTCGGAACATTGTTCTTTGCTTGTGCGAGTCAATTCTTCATTTCTTCTCTCTGTGTTTGGAACAAACACAGAAACGAGTCAAGATAAGATCCCGAGTTGGAGGGTTTGAGCGAAACTGAAATGTCTCAGACCAAGAAATTGACGCCGAATCTGGATCAGCAGACCACGAAGGTGCTGAATCTCACCGTCCTCCAACGAATCGATCCATTCATCGACGAGATTCTCTTCACCGCCGCTCATGTCTCCTTCTACGACTTCAACATCGACAGCAACCAGTGGGTTCGTTCTTTTCTTTTCTTTCCTTCTCTTCTCTTCTATCTTCTTCACACTTTCTTCTCTCATCTCTTTCACTCACTCATTCTAGAGTCGCAAGGATGTCGAAGGATCTCTCTTTGTTGTCAAGAGGTGAGTTCATCAACAACACTGTCTCTTCTCTCTCTATTCTTTTTATACATTGATGCATTCATATGGACCTCGATCGTTCATCATTTTCTTGTTTTGATTCAGGAATTCACAACCACGGTTTCAGTTTATCGTAATGAATCGACGAAATACAGGTTCAGATACGTATTAAAATCGTATTATTATTGTTATTAGTATTATTATTATTATTATTATCATTATTATTATTGTTATTATTATTATTATTATTTGGAAAATAGTGTTTGACTAGAAGAACTAAAGAAAGGTTTAGGGGCTAGATTCAAGTAAGCTAATTATTGTTGTAAATAACAAATGCTGTTTTTGGTAATGCTAAATTTGTTAATGCCACATCTCTGAATCTTTGGTATCTATTCTCTTTTTGGTAATCTTTCTGTGAATTTCGTCCTGAGTCCTGACAGATAACCTAGTGGAGAATCTATTGGATTTTGAGTATGAACTTAAAAAGCCGTATCTATTATATCGGAATGCAGCCCAAGAAGTTAACGGTATATGGTTTTACAATCCAGACGAATGTGAGGAAGTTGCAAATCTTTTTAACAGGTATGATAATTTTCTATCTTTCTCCATCCAAGTTATTTTAGGGTGTTTTTTATTTATTTATAGTTACAACTTACAGATGCAAATTTCAACTAATCTGTTCTAAACTGTGAGGACGTTTGGTGTGTGTGTTGATTAGTGATATACCCCATGAAATTGAGTGCAGGATAACTTACTTATTTTCGAAATTCAATTTACAGGATACTTAATTTGTACCCAAAGGCACCTCCAACTACAACAACGCCAGCTAACCGAAGGTAAGGATTTTTGTAAATTTTATAAAATATGAAGTGGTTTCAATTGCATAATTATCAACCACCATGGATGACACAGCCTCTGGAAACTAAAAATTTCAGATTGTGGACAACTTTTACATTTCCAGAAACATAGTGTCCCCCCAAAAATGTATTTATATGTAATAGATTATTCAACACGAGTTGTCATCTAATTATGTTGATTTTGAGGTTGATTGCTCTGCACCACTATGTTGTGCTGCTTATATGTTTGTAATTCCAAACAACATTGACTTTAACATTTCATTTGTGAAGAAATCTTTTATTCAAAATGCGAAATAACTTTAATAAAGTGCTTCTACTTTCTTTTTCTTGTCCATTGAATGTGCTTGCTCAAAATTTTCAGTCTATATTGATTTATTTCTACCACTTAATTATCTCTCCTTCTTGGATTTATAAGTAATAAAAGTTGCATGTCTGGTCGCTGATGTTTTGATGTATTACAGTGAGTTTGAGGAACATCAGCCAGTGTCAAGTACACCAGAAAGCCCTCTAGAATCATATTCAGCTGCTGCTTCTGCAACTGATGCTGTTGAAGATCATGTATTTACAAACTTCTTCAGCGTATGTAATGTTGTTGTGTATCAATTTTCTCTGCTTTTTGGTGAATACTTCTGCAATTTGTATGTTAAGTTTCACTTTTTATTATATGATGATGTCTGTGGCTTAAGAATATTTTTGATTCAATTGTTGCAGGCATTGAAGCCTACTGGAAATTATTCTTCCAGTGTAGAAAATGTTAGACAGCATTCTACGACTGTCACTTCTACTGCTCCTAGTGGTTTATTTTCTCATGCACCTATCGTTCAAACACCCGCCTCTCATTCAACTTCATCTATATCAGGGTTCCCTCTTGACTCTCTTGAAACAGTCAAGAGTGGCAGTCAAATCATTAATCTTGTTAAGCCTTCTACTTTTTTCACATCCACTGCTTCATCTTCACTGTTAGTTCCACCTATTTCTTCATCTGTGCTGCCTAGTGCAGTTGTTAATCATTCCCTAAATCTGCCACGACCATATGGCACTCCAGTACTTCAACCCTTCCCGCCCCCCAATCCTCCTCTCTCCCTTGCACCTATTTCAAGCTCCAGTCCAACTAGACCTGAAATCAGCAGGGATAGTGTTCGCGATGCACTTTTATCATTGGTTCAGGTACTTCACAGTTTTGCCGCCTTTGTGTAGTTCCCTTGTGTTTCTTGACCATTATTAATTTACTTTATCTTTAAGTTATCGTTCAATTCTTTTATTTTGGGGTTGGGTGCGGTGAAATAAAGGGGAAATAAGGACTACTAGTGTCCTGATTCATATTAGGGTGTTTAACATAAGATTATAGGAGTTCTTCCCCACTGCAGAAAGTCCAGTTTGAGCCATAGCCACTGCTAACGGTTGCTAGTTGCTACAGGAGAGATGTCTAAGTTATTTGATATATAATTTAGTTTAGACATAAAACCTGTCCCAAACAGGTCTTAAACGTTAGTATGGGGAAAATATTATAGTTAAGTTAATGACTATTTAGCTTACTATTAGACTGGAAGTGTGCACTTATCCTAATTATTAATATCGATATTTTGTTTCATCTAACAAAGTTCCAGAGATACAATTTTGAAAAAAGATTGTGAATAATTGAAAAAGAACGAAAGTAGAATAAGGTTTTAATAAACCTTAGGAACACACCACTATTGTTACTACTTACTAGTATAAACTTAGATTTTTAGTATACGATCTTAGATTTTCATGTTCTTATTACTTTTTTTGTGTTTATGATTTCAATATAAGTTGAATCGCTAGTCTATAAAAGAATTGAAGTAACAAATTGTTTTATCTTTTCCTGTCTAATGCTTATATTTTGACACCTCTTTCTAGTTAACTTTTTATATAGTTTCTCTACTAATGGAATTTTCCTGTGCTAGGATGATCAATTCATTGACAAGATGTTCCAGGCATTACTGAAGGTGAGTCATTCATGATAATCAAACTTTTGAAGGTTGGATGGAAAGTGCATATAAAATTAGTTTTGTATATAGTAGTTACACACCGGCACGTCTAATAGGAGGTGTAACTTAGTGTATAGAGACATCTGTCCGTCTTTAGCTTTAGCCACTACTTTGCATGATACATCGGTAATGGCCAATTCCACAATATACTAACAAATAATATGGTGCATTAATACACTATATTATCTTCACTGAGTTTATGTGTGTATACGTGGACAAGTTATTAGAGAGAATAATGCTAATATAGCATGATTTTAATTGCTGTATTGATACAAAGATTGCTCCACGTTTACACAAAATAAACCAATGGTGAAAGTACTGTCTATTCTTGCACTATAACTCTAGTGTATTGTAGAAATAGCCGTATGTTTCTGCACAACGATAAGCGTTTCGATGTCAATGTCGCCTTATTACCCTTTGTTGTATGTACTTTGTGTTTTTAAATACAATCATGGTTCTGTCGAGTGTCTGTGCATCAAGTCGGACCAAGTCCTCTATGGACAAATGAAATGAGACATATGTGCAATCCCATGTTCAGCATGCTTTTAGATATAAATAAATAAAAATTTATGTCAACTTAATCCTTAAATTTGCCAAATGTGAAATTTTGAAGTTCAAGATAGTCTAAAGTGCCCATTGCAGACCCATTGTTTTAATCTCCATTCCTTATGAACTCGAGTAGAAACCGATGCTTCGCATTTGTGAGCAAGACAATTAGGCATAGGATTCAGCTTTATGTAGTAGTTCATATTCGACACAATTTATAAATATGTTCAATACATCCAAATCCTCTACCCTCTGCACACACAAATAAAACTAGATCAGGCTCTAATTCTTATATAGATTTGAAATCAATACCATAAACCTGTTTGAGTAATTGAACTTCTAAAGACTTGAAAACTGGTCCGATACATAGTTTATTGAATATAAGCTGAGTTTCAAATGCTCGCAAATACACTTTGCGATTGCTGTTTTGTCAGCATATTTACATATAGTTTTTGTATATAGTTTCATGAAAATCAAATGAATAAAAAACCAATTATTATACTGTTATAATTTCATTATTATTTTACTTTTCGCTTAAAAGTTAAAATGAATTATTGCAAATATAATGTAACTTAATAAACACACAAAATCACTGTTGTTTGGAAAAAAGAAAGAAATAAATATGATTATTATTATTATTTGTTCTATTGAATATAAAGGAAAAATATAAAAAAGCCAAAGATTTTGAATAATTTTATAACTTATTAATGATGGCTTAAATTACAGTTAATCAAATTTAGCATATAACAGAAGTCAAGTAGAACTGAGGTGCAAATCATTCAATTTTAAAAAGTAGAGACGTGAGACTAAAATCCAAATAAAGGATTGAAAGCATATGTACACGTATTTTTTAAAACATGTATAATTATAGATAATTTTTAAGTCTCATGTTAAGTTTACCAATTTTGCAAAATTAATCTGGATTTGCGGATTAGTGTGGGGAAATAAAATTATAACATTTTAAACAGAAAAATTACATAATTAACTAAAATTATTAATAATTTAGTTGGATAAATTTTAATTTGGTAGAATCTTTATAAGAGAAATGCTTAATTCAGTTATTCATCCAAATACTCCAATTGAATCAATAGATTTTTTGTTATCATATGTAATTTCTTGTTATTCTTGTAGTGGACTTTTCATGAAAAATATTTGAATTTGAGTCTTCATACTTTTTTTTTCAAATAACTATTTTATTGGTGTGAAATATTCATCCAACTATCACGTTTAATAAAATATCTCCTTTTAATCGTATTTTCTTTTAGGACTATAAACCTCATATAGGAGGATCAAACTCAATTTTACCCGAACTAATTTGTTGGTATAGTGTTAAATAATTGAGACTGCTTTTATATAGTAATACTCTTCTTTCGTTTGAGCAGTTATCTTAAGGTCCATGCATGCCCCTCCTGTAAAAAAATATCGAAAAATATTGGCGCAGGTTAATGTTTGGAGGTGGGCCTGTGGCAGCCTAAGCCCACGATTGGGTTGGGCTTTTGGTGTATATTGAGCCCGTTTACTCTGTGAATATGCCGATGCAACATAAACTCATTATTTCCCTTGTTCCTTGCCTGCAACATTCGAAATGAATTCCATGGCGGCCGTGAGAAAAATAATTCATGCGAATAAACATAAAAGCTTGTCGCCATCTCTTCTCGCTTTTCGCCGAGGAATTGCTTACAAGCTTTTCGTTGGAGGTATGCACTCTCCTTTTCTTTTCTGCTGAAGAACCACTGTATGTTTTGTTCCTCACCAAAGCAAAATTAAGGAAATTAATTTCTCTGCCCATGTAATTAATTTCTGTTGTTTAATCCCCTTTGTTCCTGTTGATGAAATCATATAGAATAGTTACATATTGTCTTTTATTTGCTTCTTGATGCGAATGATAAACTTCTTTACACGCTGAGCAATAGCAATTAGTTAGACTGTGTTTGTACACATTTCTTAATAAACAATTATCAGAAAATAAAATAATTAGTGAAATGTTAAACTTTTTAATGTTAAAATAATTTATATCTAAATTAATTTACAATTAATTTGTTTCTTCAATAACTGATATAACTTTATGCATTATTGCAAGAAGCAAAAGTATTTTATTTCTCTAATAAATGCTTTATTGAGAAGTTTAACTAGACAGAAAAACTTGGGAAAACAAAATTTTAAGAGAAAAATTGATGAGGGTTTTTTTGCTTGATTCGTGACTGAGCATGCCCTCAGGTTAAGTGTTGTGTCTTGCATATCTTTTGTTCCCATTAACGGGAAATCACATTTGTCCAATCATTATTTAAGTTATTAACCTATGAACAGTATGGTTGTGGCTTCTGTTTCAAATTTTTTTATTAATTTGAGTGCATGAATCCCCATCTTATGTAATTTGCCTTTGGAAAGGGATTATTTATCTATAGAGCTCTGTTCCTCGTTGTTTTTCAGGACTCTCCTTCTACACCACAGAGAAAGCATTGTCGGATGCATTTTCCAATTACGGGCAAGTTATTGAAGGTATCAATGATGAAATGCACCAACATAATCCATTCAGTGTCATCTCATTGTATGATTTTTCTGGCCTTTGACAATGCTACTGAATTCCTGTTTTGCAGCCAAAATTGTAACAGATAGGGTGTCAGACAGATCTAAGGGATTTGGGTTTGTCACCTTTGCTTCAGCAGACGAGGCTGAGAATGCCATAGCAGATATGAAAGGAAAGGTATCAATCATCAAACTTGGGACTCTTCTGTTCTTTGTTGGCTTAGAACATATAAGTGGGGACTAACAGAAACTTTTTCCAGACATTAAATGGACGTGTTATCTTCGTTGATTATGCAAAACCCAATACCAACACTGGCAGTGGAATGCCAATTGCTAGAGGACCTCCTGAACCAACACCAGACACTTGATAATAATTAATATACTTGAGCAAGAGCTATTGTAAAATAGTATCAATCTTTCTTTCATAAGCTCTTGCTGCAGTATGTGGAAGCAATATGCACACAACAATTAGAAGCACTGCTAGGCACTAGTGATAGGATTCATGAATTATAGTATAGGCATGTTGAGGATTTTATGGTTGTGAGCAGAAGAGTATAAACTGTCTTGGTAGGGTTTATGTCCTTAGAGCCTAAGACTGAAATGTTATACTCCTCTGATAAAGAAATTTAGTCTTTTAAGGTTCGGATTTGATTAAAAAAAATTTACTAAAAAAATATACTCCTGATCTTTTAATTACTATTGCGATTTTTTTTTTAATGTAAGATTTTTGTACGAATTTCTCTTAATAATATTTAAAAATATTTTTGACAAACAAATTTTAGAAAGTTAAAAAAATGTTTTAGTGTAAAAAAAAAACTAAAAATACTATTATTATTTTTTTGAAAGAGAATATTGATACAAGACTGTATTAGTACACAAAATAATAAACGAATAATCATATGATATAATATAAATAATGTGTTTATATTACAAATTTTTTATTAAAATTAAATATAATTAAAAAAATGACTTTTAATTTATATTTTTATAAATTATGGGAAGTATAAAACATATAATTTTAACTAAATTATGAAAAATTATATTTTATTAATATAACTAATTTTTATGTAATGAAAAATTATATATTATTTTAGAGCTGTATTTAAAAATATTTAAATAATCATAGTTCAATTTCATTATGTTTGAAATATAGAATTTTTTAATTATCATTATAATTAACAAAAATATGAGTTTTTATTTTAAATACAATAAATTTATATTTAATCATTGATAATTTTTATTGAATATAATTTAGAGATGAAAATAGAAAAAAATAAATTGAAAAAGACAAATTATTAATATATATATATATATATTTTTTCAAAACATCGCCGTCTGTGGGGATCGAACCCACGACCACGTGGTTAAAAGCCACGCGCTCTACCACTGAGCTAAGACGGCTTTGATGTTAACTATTTGAATTATTTGAATTAGTTTTTTCATTAATTTTCCACATGTTATGAAAATTTGACAATCACTAGTCCTCTCAAAATGTGGCTAAGTGGTTCTTTGGTGTGCTCAATCTAATATGTTGATTGGATTTGTTTTATATCTAGTATAGTAGTTGGTCCATCTAAATTTAATTTTTAGCACTATTCATAAGAATTAACATGTAAGAGTGTTGAATGAAAATATTAACTACTAAGTTATAAGGTATGAAAATATGTAATTGTTGTTTCATTTGGGTCATTTTAAATTAATTGAGATCATTTTTGTTCTTACTTAATTAATTTTGTTGTTTTCAATTAACTATACATTTTAGTACAAGTGGCCAATTGAATTCATTTGTTGTTTAGCTTTGAATTTTGATAAGATAGGTTGTCCACACACAATCTTACAACATTTCTTATCTTCTAAAGCTTTTCTTTCAATCAAATTCTCTTAGCTTTTCATAAACATCACTGTCTTTCAATATATTAGGTGTGATATTTTCAATGGAAAACCCAATTCAAGGATTTATTAAGACCAAAACGTAACGAAAGGATTATGTTGATTATGTTAGGATTATATTAATTTACTTAACGTGCAGGTATATTATTTCTATAGATATTTTTCAGTACCTTTATTGCATATGTACGAAAAACTAAGGTCAAATTTGGAAAATAACTTTTTTTCATTTGGGATTTTTATTTCAATTCTCTACAGGAAATATATTTACTAAAAAAATTATATATTTTTCTAATATTTAAATTTTCTCCCTCTTGTTTCTAATTAAAATGTGATTTTTTTTATATAAAAATGTTTTAAATCCATTAAAAAGTTTTAAATCTCTTATGACTAAATCACTACAGGTTTGGGAATATAATATTAATGGTTTTAAAGTAAGTGTACTAAAAAAGCTTGCAGAAGTTAAAATAGTTAAGGTTAATAATACTTGGCATGTGCATTAGCATGTAAAGATGGAAATATAAAACTACTGTTCTGTCAAATAAATAAATAAAATTACTTCATAAGGTTCGTACTTGCTTATGATATCTAAGTAGTAAGTAATAAATAAATCTCTTGTAATCAAAGGTCAAAATACATTAGGGAATTCCAAAGCCTTAAAATATTGTAATCACATGCCAGCAAGACCTAATCATATTGTCAGTGAACGAAAATCTTCATAGCTCTTTTAAGAACAAAATATTCATTTTACCAAGAAAATGGAATTTAAAAAATATTGCATAAGATTCATGCTTGATTACCGTATCTAAAGAACAAATAATAAATAATTCTTTAATAAATATGAATTGAGACAATTCAAATATACATCAGAGAATTCAGAGACCTTAAAAAAAGTATTGCAATCACATGCTAGTAAGATCTAACTGGTATGATATAAGTCATAACAATCTATAAAAATCATATTGTAAATCAACTAAATCTTCTTAACATCTTAAGAAAGAAATATAGTTGAATCAAGCAGAATGTTCTATAAAACCAACCGATTAAATAAGGCATAAACATGTATCAATCTGGTCAAATAAAAGCAACATGGTACCACCCTTTCCTTACAATAATTTATGAGTATACAAGATATGATCTTCACATATAATAAATCTTCATTCCAAATCGCATGACAATATTATTTTATGTATGTAATAATAGATGTTACCAACTTCCCAACTAGTGCATAGAAAATATCTAATAATGCACGTATAAGAATCAAAACGTTTTAATACTTTTATAATTTATTTTAATTTTTATTTAAAAATAAACAAATGATAATAATTAAAGACAAGTTTTACAAATGATGGAGTTGACAAAATTTTGGTCAAATAATATATCGTGTGTTTACGCGGATAGTTAAAGTACTACATTAAAAAAACTCTTACAACATAAAACATGGCGTTGACATGAGAGAATGAACCACCACTGATTATAGCTGCACAATTTCTCAAATCTAAAAGCAAAAATCTATTCTTTGAACCAAAAATGGAATGCACTAATTAACAACATCTTTAATTACCTTAGAAGATAAAACAAGATAAAAATAATTGCACTATTGATTACTGTTTTAAGTAAACAATAATTACACTAAATGTAGAAGGTTGAAGGTTGGAGAATGGAGTGAGAGTTATCTATCTAGTGTAGTTGTATTTGTAAAATTTAGTGATTTGGAGTTTGTATATGGATATTGAAGTGATGAAGTGTGTATATTATATGATTATATGAATATATTCAGAAGAAGAAAAGTGAGGAGATAGCGGCAAAGGACAAAAGAGCAAGAGTCAAGCAGAGCATATCCAACCTTCTTTCATTTCTCAATTTTCTTTCCTTCCTCTCCATCTTTCTACTTATGAATTCAAAGTATCTATCCTTTCCTTCCTTATCTCCCTCCACAAATAATGTTCCCCTTTTACCCTCCAAAGCTCTTTGCAAAATTCCCAAACTCTCCCTCCCATTAAGGATCATTCCATCCATGTCCTCCATCTGCACACACGCTTCCCGCACCTGCATCTCACTCCCCCACGTCACACTCACATTGCACACAACCGCCTCCCAAGCCGAACCCCTCTCTCCACCGCCCACCACAGTCGCGAACCGCACCCGCACCTCCCCGCTCAGCCAGTGCCGCTCCACAGACACCGCCCTCCCGCTCGACACGTTCACCGCACGCTTTCCCTCAGGATCCACCACTATCCAGCTCAGCCTCAACTCCTCCCGGAGCCTCTCGCACGCTTCCTCGCTCCGCGGATACTCCAACGCTGTCGCCACCTCCTCCTTCGGATCCAACACGTCAACTCTGAACGGCGAGCACCGGAACCACCCGGACTCTGTCTCTGTTTCCACCACCCGTGACAGCACCGGCCTCCCATTGTGGAAGAGGTCCACCGCCGTGACAAGCTCCGGCGTACGCTCGATGTTCGCGTGGCGAAAACTGCTTGCAGCGGCGAAGGAAGGGAAGGAGTCGGAGAAAAAAGAACGAGAGGCGCGTGGGAACGTGGAGATGATATGGCGCACGCGTGGTGTCTTGGTGGAGGGCCATGTGGCGTGGCATATGTTCTCCCAGAGCGGCTCGTGTTCTGAGAGTGCGTGGAGTTGGGAGCACGTGCTGGCGATTGAGGCCAGCGCAGGTCCATCCAGGCACGTGAGGATGTGGGTTTGAATTATGTCAGGATGCACGGCGGAGATGGTGGTGGCAGCGCCTGCTTCATCGGTGGTAGTAGGGGTCGTATTAACCCTACAAGCCATAGTCAGCTTAGTTTGAAGCAATACTTTCTCTCTTTCCACTTTCTATATATATACACACAGAACTAACAAGCGGTTGGAATGAGATGGACGATTCAGGGGTCAAAAAACAATTTTGCAACACCCCTTATTTTTCACTTTTTTACAACACTACCCTTCTACCCCCGTTGACTGACACCAACTTCAACATGATGAGACTGACTTCATTTATGACTGTTTCGTATTTTCTCAATTGCCCTTCGTATAATAAATAATCAATGATGAGGTCACATGCTTGTAAAAATATCTATACATATTAAAAAACATGAACCATGTTGTGATATAATATCAAACCGTGGACCCTATCAAAACACCTACTTCCTTCTATTTTTATTTTTGTTTCTCGGTGGTTTTGTGTTTTTTTATTGGCAATGATTAAAAGATTATTGTGTATTTAAATTATTAATTTATTTTAGAAAAGAATTCTTGAAAATAATTATGATAAGTATTGAAAGTGAGGATATAAAGATGGAGATAGGACAAGCATTGCCGTCATAACAGGTTTATCTACTGAACCTAAAAATTAATAAAATAAAAAAATAAAATGAAAGATGAAGATGAAGACGGTACGCATTTCATTTTTCCAATTGCCATATTAATGTGGTCATTGTCATGTGCATTACCTGCTTCCATAAGCGTCAAACTTAAAAGTATTTACAAAACAACATAAATACAGTCCTCCAAATAAGCTCCAACATCTATCTAACCAAATTTACTCTAATATCTTCCTATCTTCCTTTTTGTACTAAAAATCACTTTCTGTCAATTAGTACTGTACCATGATGTTTCAGTGCAGGTCACACATTTTATAAATATAATTTATTTAATTTAAATATTTAAACCAATTATATATTAACGTGTATCAGATACAAGTAATATTAAATATTTAAAAAATTATAAAAACTGTAACCTATATTTAATACTTTTATTGATTTTAACTTTAGGAAAATTAATTTATTGTTGTTAGTTTTCTTATTTTATAATAAATGAAACACAAATTATTTCATAAGGATATATGAAATATCAGTGTGATATATTTTTTTTTTAAAAAGCTTATGAGGTTTTTGTTTTATATTATTTAATATCATTCGTTATATATAATTTTGTTTTGTTTTATGTCCATGATTATATATTCCAAAAGGTAACCTAAAATTTCGTGACACATTTTAAGCAAGCTGTGGATTAAAGAATTCATTCTAATTGAAAAATATTGACTACTCAACAACTGACTTAGTGTTAGGTATGGAGTGGAGATAAAGGAATACAAAAATAAAATAGAATGAAATTATTTAAATTTATACTTAACAAATGTATAAGTTATTAATTACTAATTATCCATGTAAAATTTATACTTAAAAAATTTCAAAATAATACTGATTCTATAATATTCTTAGTCTTTATCACAATCTTCATAAATAGTGTGCTTCATTCATTTTGTGACCTGCATATTCAAATTTTATATTGATTAATTCAATATTTTCAATTAGTTATATATTCAAATAATAATTTTTTTTAATCAGTATTTCAATTTTTCAATCAACATTAAATTCAACTATGCACTTATAAATTATTATAATATTTCATTAATTAATTTTTTAACTAAAAATTTTATATTTAAAAAATTATATTTCACTTATATACATGTTACATAATATTTATTTGCATCATAATAATAAAATTATTGTAATTTAAATTCTCGCACGATTTTTTTTTTTATATTACTTTTCGCACGAGGTACACGATTTATATGATGCTGTACACGCAAACAATAAAATAATGTGAATAGAAGTGTCCTATCACTTTCCACGCAAATACGACCAGCTACTTAAATTACAAGACATTAATGATAACAGTAATGCATTGTACTTTTATTATTTAGCTTTTTTTCGTAGAAACTATTATTATTTATCTTAAGCCCAATTTGATAGTTTATTTCACCATATATTCAATTTTTTTTTTTTTATTATTCTCACATCTATATAGTATTAGAATTTACTAACCTCAATAATATTTACTTAATTAAATACTTCATGGGTAAATAATTAATTATGTACTAACAGCATTTGACATATCAGAATATTAAACAAAACTGGTTGGAGTTTTTGTGCTTTTTTAACCTACCTACCTTTAATAGTTCTATAAAAAAATAATAGTTTTGAGTAACTGTTTGTTAATTAAGAGATGATCAATGTCTGTTTGTTAAATAAGTGTGAATGTACATTATCACATTCAATCAAATTAGACAAGTTAAGTAACATATAAATGACAAACAGTCACAGACACCATGTAAGAAGAATTTAGATTGATTATGGTGTGAAACAAAATTGGATTCTGGGTTCTGGGTATTCAATATTACATGATTTTGGATTCTGGGTATTCAATATTACATGATTTTGGGTTCTGGATATTCAATATTACATGATTTTAGATTCTGGGTATTCAATATTACATGATTTTAACTTAGAATAATTTATTTCTTCTTAAAGCTACAAACACACGTGGTTTAAATCATAGAGAAGTGTTTGCTGATTTGGAAGAAGAGAGGTATTTGGTTCAGGCAGCTCCAAGAAACAAATAGAGTAAAATAAAAGAAGAGAAGAAATGGTGGGAGAGAGAAGGAAGAGGTAATAAGATTTGATTACCTAAATTAGAAAGGTTGAGAAAATTTGATTTCCTTATCTCTTAGTTATGGAGAGTGATTGGTTTGTAGAATGTCAAGTTCATCTGCAGAGGGACAGAGAGGTCAGTGAAGTATTAGTGTTTTGGTTGGTCAAGAATAGTCCAAGTGAAATTAGTGAATGAATAAATTGACTAGTTTTTAGGCACACAGGCTGTTAGTCAAGCCAATGATAAATAAATTATGTAAACATTCGTTAATCTTTGGTAGTGTTATAACTTTTTTTGTAAGTGTACTTTGGTCTTTGGTAGTTTATAATATATTTAAACTAATTTAAACCAGAATATATTATTACCAGATCCATATATACCTATAACCTATACTAATGTCTCTCTAGTTTATAAAGTAAAGAATAAGGAAAACAAAGACTTAATAAAACTTAACGCAGTGAAAATGTTCAAATCCTTATATATATATATATATATATATATATCTTGGAAGTTGATGGCTCAATTTTTGGTAACTTTATATATATTGGATAGTTTAACTTAATGTTGATTGATTTCAAGTTAAAATCTCACACTTTCTAAAAGATGTAGAGGAATTCAGAGGGTGATTAGTCATAGATATCTTTTACAGTACTTGCCAAGATTATTGAAGTCATGATCTTGGCTTGGTGTTCCTGTATTTCTTCTGCATCACATTCTTGGCAACACTTTCCATGGACGTGGCTTCTTCTCTTTTGGAGTTTTTTTTTGTATTTTCTAATTCTTTCTTTCCACTTCCACTTGAATCCTCTTTTGGTTAGATTTACAAAATTTCATTAGCATAACGATTTTGGCTTCATGGTCAATGTTCAATGAGATACAAAATTCTTTGCATAATAAATTGGTGTAGAAATAAATTTTGCAGAGCTCTCAAAGGAGCAACTCTGCACTATAAATCCCATCTAGCGATAGAAGGATAGCGTGCAGTAAGTAAATTTCAGCATAAGATGGTGCAGTGACTGTTAAACAAGAGAAGAAAAGAAGTTTGCTTCTACTCTGTTCTGCACTGTCTTCTGCATTACCAGACAAAAGCAATAGCTAATTATTGCTTTTCCAGTTGCATGCTTGACATTTTGTGCTATTGGAAAACCTAACACTCGTAGGAGATCATATTGATGTCAAGGGTTTTTGCATTCTTTGCTGAATAAATGGATCACCTAAAGCTAATTTCAGCATATTTTTCTGTTTGTCTACTAATTTTCCTGATTGGCTCTTTTAAGATAATCAACTTCATTATGCATGTCCTTATGTAAACTGAAACAGAAATTTTACTTCACTTTGTTTCTTTCTGATATCATCATTCCCTATATCAAATGTTATGATTTGTTCACCATCTCCAATTAACATGTCTTGCATTCAGTTTGTTGCAGGTTTTCTGTTTCTCATGTTATCATTGAATATTAAGTTTAAAACTTCAGTCTAGTGTTAGTGTAAGCCTGGTCAAATTCAATATCAGAATAGTTTGTTACGAGAAGGCACATTTTATCTCCATTTGGATCATTACAAGGTAGCAAAAGGAGATAGTTCTACCTTTTTCCCCAGATTCAATTGTTGTTTTTGTGCTATTTATTTATTTGATTCCTTTTTTGATAGAAAAAAATGTTTTAGGGATAACAACTATTTTATCAGTTCTTTTTTTAAGTGACTTACTTATTAAACAATCGAGAGAAAATCTATTTTGTAATGTTTGTCTTTTAACGTAGATATAGTTCTTAAGTCTTTCCATCACTATAGGCACATATATTAATATAAATATTGTTAATTCAACAATAGAAAAAATGAGTGATCGAAGTTGGATATTATTGCGAAAGAAAGGATAGTTCTGGCCTTGGAAGTGAAGAATTTAGAAACAAACTAAATGTTTGCTTTGAAGTGAAGACCACACTGTCAACATTGTCATGCAACTGAGCAAATAAGCCGTGTGACAGCAAGGTCATAAAAGAAAATAATATTAGTTACACAGTATGTACAACTAACATATGGGTGATTTTATACACAGTTGATATGAATGAAAATTATGTGAAATATGTGACAAACTTTTTACATTTACATAACGTTGTTATTATAAAAGAAATTTAATATATATCTATATATATATATATTGTAATTTTTAGTAATAAATCAATGAAATATTAATATTAGTTGTAATTTAAAAACATTAAATTTTACCTTGATTTAGTTTAGCCGTTTTTTCAGTAAATTCAGTGCCTTCGCTCTCGTTTTGCTCTCTACGGTTACAGTTACAAGTTAACAGTTACCACGAAAGAACTGTGTTCGCATTTTGGAGGTTTCAAATGAAAGTGAGGGTTGTGTGCAGGAAACTTTACGACTACATACGCCATGATCTCAAAGAAATCGCTTTCCCCTCTTCTTTGCCAGATCCTCCTCACATAAAAAAGCGCCGGAAATTGACCTGGGAAGAGCGTATCTGGGTATGCCCCTTTTCACTAATGCTTATGCCTTTCCAATGTTTACTTTCCTTCTATTTTTTTGCCTTCATCTCAATTGAATACACTTTGCTTTCCGTGTAACCGATAAGCATTGTTACTTTTGTTTTGATTGTGACGATCAGAAAGAACTTATTGTGGTTGACATACATGGTTTAGGGTTTATTGTTAATGTTGTGTGTGGATTAAGGTGCCATTTCGAGATACTGAACTGTAGTTAATTGACTTTCAAGGGATGCCACTTGGCTGTTAGTAATTTAGATTGTACTGAAACATTCACTATCCAGGTTTTGAAGAGAGCTTCCAGGCTTTATGCCGCAAGCTGGGTTCGTGATATTGGTCCTGACCTTCGGCCAGAGGATTATAAGAAGGATGACGTGACTGATGAAACAAATGCTGAAAAGGGAACAGCTAAAGGAAAAGAACCCTCAATACTAGAGGATCTTGGTACTATCTTATCTCTAGTTTAATATCAGTTTGCTGTTTGGAATTAATGTCAAAGTTAGGATTGTTATGATTGAAGCACAACGGTGCTTGTTGGTGTGGATTTGTTGAACAGTAGTTATGTTGTACCTATACTCTTTGGTCTATCTGGCTCAGTTAGTTGAGCAAGGTCCGTGAGTTGCTATAAACTCCCGGACATGTGTTCAATTCCTAGATATAAAAAAAAAAGATACTCTTTGGTGTATTCATCTAATTATTTGAATTACTTAATCAAACTATTATGTATCAGTGACTTACATCAAGAGAAAGTAATAAGGATGCTGCTGAATATAAACACTTATGATTAACTCGAATAATTAGTTGAAGGTTTTTCACCAACTAGAGTGCCACCCCATACTTATTTGGCATTAAGTAGAATTCTTTGTCCTTGCTATATTTGCTGCTCCAAACCTCTGTTTTCAGATTTTTATGCTATAACCTCCCTCTCCTTTCTTTTTTGGTTTTAGTTTCCCTACCATTTTTTTTCTGGTTATGTTTTTCTACCATTGCTTTGAATAATTAGTTTTTGAATGTATTTTTGAATTTTGACCAAGCTTATGCATTTTTACTGGTAAATTTACAGCTGTAGCTGCTAGAGGGGGGATGGAGACCCTCAGACCTGCTTTGCAGCGTGTGTACATGACCAGAGCATCTGCGTACAGAGATGCTCTTAAAAGTTTCATAGAAGGGTACCAAGAGGGTGTTCAGCAAGTGATGGAGAAGAAGGAAGATTCCAAAACGCAAGAAGACGTTGATCTACCCCCCAAAAAACCAACTTGAACTTGCTTGTTGGAGGCAGGGTTTTGTTTCTTTTCTTGCAGACCCACCAGTCATTTGAACTAAGGGATGAAGATTGACAGAAGTTACTGAGAGTCCTCTTGATTAAAGGGTTTTAATGTACATTCCACTGAACATATATGATTTTGTTTGCAAATTTGTGAGAAGTTTGGTCTTTGCAAATTTTGTTTCTGAGATTTAATTTTAATTGCTTACTTGTGATGTTAAAGGTACGTTTGTTCTGCTAATGGGAGCATTAGCATATATGTTCATGTCATGTTTCCTTAACAGCTAGCTATAGCTAATGATGTATTATCTATTATTATTTACGTACGCCCCTAAAGATACTTGGTTTGAATAATTGCTGACGATACAGGATTCTTATTAGTTACACATGTGAATTTTAACAATTTGAAAGTAATAACATCCAGTTATGGTTTCGAATTTTAACAACTTCGTGTAATCACATCAAGTTATGGTTTCTATCTTTCCGAGCTTGAACAACTATTATGTTAAATATTTTGGGTAGAGATGGGGGTGGTGGTGAAGTTCTTTAATTTGATCCTCCCCATTGCTGCTTATGGATGCATACAAATATAATCAGTGTATGCATTTAACACATTTATGATAAAAGATGATATAAGGAAAGCTTCATATATGTTTGATTCTGGGTTGGGTTGTTTAATACTGTTTAGTGGAGATCTTGTTATCATTTTTTCTAGGTAGAATGAATTACTTTGGCATTCTACGAGAATTCTGGCTATGCAGGTGGGCTGAATTATCAGCTGAGACTTGAGGTATCACTTCTTCCACTGGTTGTCATTTTTTTATTTGAAAACATGTATGTGGCAGACAATTTGGGTCATGAGATGCCAGGTTGAATAGTTTTGACTTCATTTTGGAGATTGAGATGACTGAAAAGACTTGCATAATATGAGAGATAAGACAAAAATTAAGTCCCCACAAAATATTATTGATTCCATCTTTCGGGTAATAAGCCTGCTATATGGGTCCATTTCCTTATGAAGATTGCATCTACAGTCGTGGTCTGAATTATGGAGGAACAGTTCTCACTATTTCAGGTAAGAGTTATATGCTTATCTTTATTAACATTACAGTTAGGGATTGTATTAACATAATAAAAGTTTGCGGGGAATCTCTTAAATCACAAGTTTTGGACAGTAGTACTATGACATTGAGGGGCATAATCTTCAAGATTGTCATTTTAATTTAGTATTCTGCAGTGAGAATCAAATTTGTCAGGAAGAACCTGATGAGCTTTCCTTGTGAATGGATGCAGGAAAGAGCACTGCTTTGTGATTAATCTGTTTAATTTTGTTTTTGGTTGTTCATATGCTGAAACGTGAGACTCAGGTTACTGAGATGCAAAGGGAGATTTTGTTGGTCGTGATACTAATATGAAGACGTGCTTTATTCTTCAAGAAGAAATCAAATTTCGGTTTGTGTTCTTTATTATTCTACAGCATCACCTAATGGAGGCGCAGGGTGAGATTCATCCCTGACCTTTCAAACTAATGCCAAGTGGTTTGGCATATAAGATACACACTCATATAGTATTTCTGTCTTATTTTTCCCTTTAATGTCATCTGTACTGTATTACTATTAATGCATAACTGTATTACTCCTGCAGGTCAAAGCCTTTCATTTCTTTGATAGGCCACTATGTGTAGGCCAATGATAAACACCATAATCTGAGGACCCTCCCACTTGCAGAGCCAGTGTGAGCCACTAAAAGAGATTGGACGCCTTCTCAGGCAGGAGCTCAATGGGCCTCTTGTGTAAATCTTTATGGGCCCCTAATAATCACATGACACACTATTTGATTACTCTTAAAGGTATTCTGCACTCCTGTCCTTCTTTTGCACAATTATTATGCATTAACTTGGATGAAACTTGTATCGATCATTTTGATTGAAAGCTAAAAGCTTTGTCGAAGCCACTGTTTAAACACAGTGGTCAGTTCAAGCTCTTCTCTCTTCCCCTAGGCCCTCAAAAAGTTGGATTATTCTGTTTCTTCTTCCTCTGTGCGAAAGAAGGGCAAGGACTTGTACTCGAGTTTTGGTAATTAAGTGTGCTGAATCATTGACTAAAAGCACTTCACTGACGGGTCGCATTCTCGTTTCCTCAACCCCTGCTCGTCTTCTATACAGGCAGTTAATTGTACGACAGCTAAAACTTCAGTCAGTGAAACTGTCTTTCTTCATCTGATAATACCTCTGTTGTACCAGAAGTTTGGAATTTTTTTCACCTTGGATCTGTCACCTTAATGGAATAAAAAAACTCTAGAAATAGCGTGTACGTGCGGAGGAGCTATAAACTTAAAGAGAGAGATTCAGAGGTGGAAATCAATCAACTCAAATGGACCAAAACTATTTCACTCATTGTGTCTTACCCATTAATCAGTTAATAAGCCAACAAAGAAAACCTGAGGTTGCCTTGCCTCAATGGCGTTGACTAGGTTGTCTAGAGAGGACTTATAAGTTGTGAATTACACAATTAAGAATTTATAGCTGATATAAACAGCATTCAATGTGAGACGTACTGCATTGCCACGAGTGACATACTCTTTTACTTGCATGCTCATTAAGGATATCCCCGTCTCCTTTTTAGTTTATGGTTTATATTCTCCATTTTCCCATCTTTGTTTAAACATTTTACCCTAGTCAGTTACGTTGTGAACGTTTTTCTCTTCCCTTTTTATTTCATTGCGTGTGGTTTATAGTTTGCAAAAACTTACAACTGCACACAACAGACCATAAAAAACAGGTCTGGCCACAATCGGGGGGACCATGGCCTGTTGACGTGCTCAAATTTATTTGTCTCCCGCTTCCCCATTTTTACTTGATTTTCATCCACCTGTTAAAACGCTCACGAGGAGAATCTTGTCATTACACAAATAAATGCATCATCGGATATTACTACCTGAAAATTAGCACGGAAACAAAAATTTGAAATATCAGGTCTTAGGAAGCAAAATCCAAAATATCCCCCTTGAACTGATGATCATTCCTGTAGGCTGTAGCAGCTAATCTAAATGATAATTTGGATATGGCTTTTCTAAAATAAGTGGTAATATTAGTTGTTGATGCTACAGTCATAATTTGTTATGTATGGTTGAAATTACCTACCTAGTGGGATAAGGGTTATGTTGATTGTTTGAGATTACTTATTTTTCCAACATGGTTACTTTAAAATAGCAGGATACATATAATATGTATTGAGTTGAGATGTGAGTGCCACCACTACTAAGAGGTGGAAGCATATAGCATGTGGTTTGTGTTGCTTAACTAGAGGAGTGGGCTTAGTAGTACGTCTTTGGTTGTGTTATCTATCAAGTCAAGTCAAGTCCACCCACCCACTCATCATACCCACCAATACCAAATAGCAGCACACCATCTGTGGCGCCATACCTTACCTCCCATATATATTATGATGAGCCCTTGTGAAAATCTTGAGGCAGAATCCCAACAGTGGCAAATTGATTCCTCATTTCTGATTTCCAATGACCTAAAATTCTCCATTTAGCACTTGGATGACGTCACTCAGCTCTCTCAGTGGCCCCCATCAAACCTCTCCATACCATACTTTCTGAATCTGCCCTCAGGCTGCAGTCTCTTTTCTTTTCCCATCACTACTCTCCACCTTCGCGTTTACTCATTGCTACTCTTTTGGTGTGAAAGTTTGGTAAGAAAATCAGGGATTTCGTTTCTTTTTCTCCTAGTTTTTCTATCATTTTTCTTTCTGCCCCTCCCCCCTTCATTTCCCTTTCCCTTTCCCTTTTAGGCAGGGTTTGAGGGGGAACCTGACAAGTGGGTTAATTGGATCAATTATGAGATGTCGCATCCACCTATCGTTGTCCTTGGTGATTTCTCTTCTGGTTGACATCCTGTTGCAATCACGCATAGACACATTATGTTAATTCCTACTTTGCTTTTTCTACAGTTGAAAACATTTAAATAGTTATGACACATACCCCATAAAACGTAAGACGAGCCATTGATTTTATGAAGAAAAAAGAGAGCAATGTAAGGTCTTGATCAGTTTATGCGAAAAAAATTGAGTAATAACATTTTCATTTATTGGTGATCTTGTGCATGTTTTATTTTTCCTGCACGTATTGACTGTTAAACCAATGTTTGTGTAAGTATAATGTTTCGAATGTTTCTCCGATGAGTGCTTTTCCTGAGGACTAGCAAGTTAGCAACTCAATTAATACATTTTTAATGATTAATTTAGTGCCGTTAAAAATGCGGTATAAACGTTTAGGTAGACGCTTTTTGTACGAGAAAAAATTATGTAAAAAGTTGTTTAAGTAATCAATTGAACCTTTTTCCCGGATACCGAAATATATACGAAGCAAGTAATCCCTTAAATTCAGGATTCTGAGGTGGGATAAACTACTTGAGCGTGACTTGAAGAGACACTAATTAATTAAAATAGCTTTATCACAATGGAAAGGCTAGTAATATAGTTGGTTGACTTCCATGTGTTGCAGATTTATTGAGTTTGCTTTAGGAGAGTTTTGGATCGACTTCTCAACCATATATATATATATATATATATATATATATATATATATATGTTAGAAAGGTAATCCACGGCATTCGTTATGTTTAATGATGAAACATAATTAATTACAAGGTTTTCAAGGTCCACAAACAAGTTCGTTCGTTCGTTCGTTCTTTGGGAGAGAGAGATTAATTATAATCTGTTAAATGCCATGCTTTTCAAACTTCCAATTGTATGTCTATTGGTCGGTAGACCAGATCCCAGACCACCACATACACTTCATACAAAGTGGGCCAAAAAAGATATGAGATTTACCAAATAAATTCTGTTCCATGGTCCATTGTTATGTCTATTCGCCTTTCACCTTCACCACTCAATAGTAGAGAGAGACCCGTGTTTCCAATTAAAAAGAGATTGAAGCTAACTCCGGCGGTGTAAAAGGAAACCAACGCTACTTTTCCATTTTTCATTCCATATTAATCAAACATGCAGAATCAATTAAACGAATCCAACCTCACATGACTCAAATTAAGTCTAGTCAATTCATGTGTTATATTCAGTTTCCGTATGTAATAATATATGTACAACTCTCCCCTTGGGCCTTTTTAATATTATATTATGAGTGTGGTTTTTAAAGAATCTTACACTATAAATCAATAAAAAATAAAGATTAACATGACATTTTAAGTTGATTATGGTAAAAATAAAAAAGACAACATGGAAAAAATTGTAATTTGGTGACATTTTTAGTCTGACAGTTTATATTTTATATTTTTTTTTTCTTGTATAATAATAAGAGAGAAAGTCGATAGAAAACATGTCCCATGATCCATCTGGCATTCACAGCTTAGTTTACAATAAAATAAATATGCTCGAGTGACAGGGAACAAGAAGATCCGATAAAACGAATAAACAAGGCATTTCCATTTGCATGCATCTCCCTAATTGAAGACAAGAAAGATCCTCTATAATCTTCAACGTCAACCTAAATATACTTATAATAAAGAGGGGGTTCATTTCACGGGTTCATGTTAATGACAAGGTGATTGACTAAAATTAAATTAAGGGCATAGCTTAACCCTGAAGCTGGAAAGAGAAAAAGCTGGAAGGAAGGAGAAGAAAAAGAGAATCTAATAAAGGGGACATATATATAAGTAATAGATTGTAAGTGTATCATGGTTGTTGACGTAGCATGTGATGGTGAGGGTTTGAAGAAGAAGAAGAAAAAGAGGTTTGAGGGTGTAAGATGTGAGTGTAAGAAGAGGAAGAGGAGTTTGGGGAATGATAATGAGATTGGCATTCCATGTTAACACCAAACAGCCTGAGGACCCTGGCACTTGAACTGTTCCCTCCCGGTGTGGTTTGGTTCTGTCCTTGGGACCCTCCACCTGTAAGTAACAAACATTACAACACGTGCAAATGCCCACGCTTTAATCATACACATTTCATGTTCCAATCAATTCTTTTAACCATACACACCACCATACCATATTCAAATTCCGCCCCCACCAACCCAACAAGCTTATTTCTTCTATCTAAATCTCATTCCTATTTTTCACCACCTTTTACTCCAACCATAACCAGCGCGTCCTCCTCACGCGGCATACGTTACACACACCCACTCTCAATTCATTCCCACCAAACAACACCACCCCTTATTAGTCCTCCTAACTCCTAACCCACATTTTTTCTTCCAATCAATAATATTATCTTACTTTTTACTACTACATTCTTTTTAATTAAAATCACAAACTAAATGAAATAGTGTATCATATCATAAATATATAGCTGATGACGAACCTGGTGCTGGTGGTGGTTGTGGTTGTGGTGGTGCTGCATGAAGAGACTGAGTTTGGTACGGGAAAGGGAGGTGATGCGCAGGATAAGGGTGCGCAGAGTAGAAGGAGGGTGTGGCGGTGGTCGTAACGTGAGCGGGGGGGTTCGGTTGGCGGCGGGTGGAGGTGATGAAGAAGCGTTGAGGGTGGGTGCGGTGTCTGTGGAAGAAAACGACGTCGCCGGCGTGGAGGCGTTTGTCCTTGACGTAACGGCTCCATCCTTTCGTCAAAACGTAACTCTGGCTACTGTTCCAATAAGAGTAACGGAACCGCCAGCACTTCCCCAACTCGTCCTCGAAACTCAGCAACACACCCTTCGCGCTGTCACCGCACGACGACGACGACGACGACTCCAGCGGGAAGTGCTTCTCCGCGTGCTGTTTCGGGATCACCAACCTGTTCAACTTCCCCACGTCGCTCGGCGTCAACGGCTTCTCGAACATCGCTTCCTTCTCCTCTTCTTCCGCCTCTCCGCCACCACCACCACCCTTCTCCGCCGCCACAACCTCCTCTTCCTCCTCCTCCACCTCCTCCTGGTTGTCGTTCAGGTTGAATCGAGGAGTGTGAGAGTTGCTGAGCCACTTGGCCACCTGTTGTTGCTCGTTCCAGTACAGCCTCGCTTCTGGTGAGTAGTGGTTTATCGACATTGAGAATGGTAAAAAGAGAGAGAAAGAAGGAACAAGAGAAGGGAGGAGGCGTGGTGATGATGATGATTATGGGTTCATTTGATGTGGAAGATGGGGGAATCACTGCTTGTTTGATGGACCTAGCAAAGATATGACAATGAGAGAGAGAGAGAGAGAGAGAAAGAGAGAGAGAAAGAGTACGAGAGTACTTTAAGGTTATGTAATGTGCCAAGTGCGTTACTATATGAAGAAGAAGAAAAATAATAAAAAGACAAAGTCTTTTTTGGGTTGTTTCGAATTTCGATGCTGTTTTTCGGTTTCTTTTTAAATTAACCTTTTTTTTATTTTATTTATTTGTTTCCGTGTGAACTTGGTAGTGTGGTTAGGATTGTTGCTTTTTGTGTTGAATGGAATGATAATGAAAGTGTGATGAATTCTGAGAAGGTGTACACTTGTATTGTATGAGTTCTAAGTGAGACATGGTGAGATTTTTAAAATGAAATAATTACTGAATTGGACCGAACATGTATGTTTATGAGGATGAGAGAGAGAGATTGCAGAGTACAGGTGAATAATTTGGTGTAATTAGGGACATCCCATGTTAGTAAATTGGCTTACAAATCAAGTGATGGGACCCTTTCTTCCCCCAACCTTCACCACTCCTCATACACTCACTCACTCACTCACTCACTCACATTAACCACTCATCATAATCTTTTTCCTTCATTCATTCCCAATCCTATTCCAATGGCCGGCCTACCTATCATCCCACTTTATTTTCATTTTCCTTTTCTTCTCATTCAATTACTCTTCTTTTATCTGATAATCAAACTCCTAATCCCTGTCTTCTTTCCTTTCTGCTTTAAATATGCTGTTTTTCCTCATATTTATGCTTTAAGTATAATGTCTACAAGGTTTTATTTTTCTTATGTTTACCAAAAAGTAACCATTTAGTAATGGACAAAAAAGAGTGTGAATTTGAATAATGATTTTTTGTGTGATTGTTTGGTCTGTGCCTATAAATTCTGGCATGGATGGAGGGAAAATTTAACGTAGAGTGGTCCACGTTCGTCCTCTACAAGTTGTGTGTTGAATCTGAATGATGGACATGTATATGAATGTAAATGAATATAGGTCTGATTCATTTCAAGTCTTCTGAAAATGTATTATGTTGAGGATAATGAAAGAATAGTGTTGTGTCACGTGCATGACTTCATTATTGGTGTTTGGCCATTCCTGGTTTTCAAATTAAGGAAGCTATACATCAAATTGAATGCGTCATAGACACAGGGAAGAGAAGAAAACAGCAGAAACAAACAAAGGCGTGGGAGGAGTAAAATTTAATTTCCACAAATGCTTTCTCCTCTCCTTTCCAATAAGCAAAGAGTAATGAGATTTGATTTGTCCAATTAGAGAAGACACAAATCCTGCATCATAGTCGTGTTTCAATCCCCACCTTGCACATCTCTCTCGTACACATAATCACACACACTCTCTCTCTACTTATTATATGGTCCTATTGCTGTCTACTCATCTTTATTTTTTTATACATAGTTGTAACTTGTATTCCATATTTAATAATTTCTTTACTTAGATTATGTCTTTTCTATGAGTTGGAGACAAAACCCACCTCAGTTTCCAGGTAGATTCAGACACCCTTTTTTGCCCTACAAAAGGTTTAACTCATTTCTTTAGTTTAAGTATATAAATGTTGGGGACACACCTATAATAAAAAAAAGTTCTTGAGTGTTCTTTTTTATTTTATTTTATCTTTCTAATTAAATAATCCTCCTGGTGCCATCAGGGATATATCTAGGGTCCCTGTGTTTTAGTTATTCATTAGAAATATGCACATTTTAAGCAATTTTTTTTACGTAACCTGATTATTGTCAATGAGGCTTTATTCTATCACAAAATAATGCACACTTGTAAATGCTCACTGTCATGTCACGAAACCTTGGATGAGACGGTCCCATAAACCAGACTCGTGCAATTAATTCGCAGAAGGGACCATGGAAATTGCGGGTCCTGTAAATGATGATACATGCTTACATGGAAGTAAATAACAAAATATCAAAATTTTCTGATAAATATTGTTTCTTCAACAATTTTTAGAGTGATAAAAATGACAGAAAAAGAGAATGAAAAGATAAAATGTATGATATATAACTATTTATGGAGATGATTGAGAAATATAAAGAGAATAGGATATTGTTGTATGAATAGTTTTGTATAAATAAAACCATCCCAAAGATGTTGGTTGGCTAAGTGCTGGAATTCTTGACCATGAAGAAATTAAGAAACTGGGTTGGGTGAGAATCTGCCATGCTAATTGCTTGAATGTGGTGTGTAGTATGACTCTGCAACAATGTCAATAGTTAATTCCAGGGGAAACTGGAACACAAGACAACCCCACGAGATACTTAAGGAAAGTGGGGTAGGAGCAGGCACATGGAAAACAAAATAGAAATTTAACTAAGAATATACACATTCATGTATTCATAGGAGCACAAATTATTACTATAAAATTGTCATCAAACAAAAATTATCATGCATTAAACCTGTCTCCGGTTATATAATTTTTGTTTAATTAAATTAAACTCTTAATTAGAATATATCTTACGAATTTTGTATTCAAATAAAATTGCAGGGTTTATATTAATTTAACTTATGCGAGACAAATGAAAGTTAATATAATGTCAAACTGTTCGATAAAATTACAGACATATAAGTTTCAAACGGTACATTAACAGTGTTCAAATAATTGTATATAAGTTAATGAAATACACTTTTTTCCCAACTAGGTCCAATTTAATCAACTAGGTTTTTGAAGCAGTCAAATAGTCCAGTCAAACATGCTTATTAACATGTTAATTATTTCATATGCATAAAACTTCAAAACGCATTATTTAAAACATTAAATTGCAGATTTTCCTAATATTGAAGGCTTTTCAATTAGTTCTGCTTTTTCCCTTTTTAGAAAAGATGAGGTATTCTTCAACTAAAGTTGTTTATAGAATTTATACTTTTGTCAACAAACATCTTTTTATTACATACAAATCTATCAAATATATCTCACAATGTGATTTCGTTATAAATAATGGAGATGGTGACTAATTAAAGTGTTCTGTCTTTGATTTTAGCAAAATATAAATATAAAGACTGGAATTTGTGTTGTTTTAATTTGTTAGTTTGACTAAAGAAAAGCGAGTGAGGAAGGTTTCGTGAAAGAGATGGTATGATTGGTTTAACTAAATATTTTGTCTTATGCAGAGATCAGAGAGAGTGTTCCAGATTGTAATACCAATTCATTGTAGCAGTAATAAATTCCAAAAGCAACTTGTCAAGAAAAGGCCAAGAACAATGTACGCAATCTATTATCTTGATACGCATCCTACACTTGAGTTTATCGTACAAAGAGATTAATAAACAACTACTCAAGTATATATATATATATATATATATATATATATATATAAACCCACCTTGTGCTTGATTATGGCAGAATAATTAGCACACTTGTCAACAACTTTATTAACATTCAATTTATTCTTTATTAATAGTTTGAAATGACCCTAATTTTGCTAACACACATGCATATCCGTTAGACAAGTGCAGATTAATTGATCAAATTTCTGTCTAGAATATGCTAAAACGCCAGTAGGTAAAGGGTTAACTGAGTGGACCAATTGGAGTGCACCTCACTTGGAACTTATTACATTAATCATTATATATATAGTAATATGTTTGCATGTGGCTATATTAAAGTTCCAAATAGTACAAGGATCTCAAATGCATCAATTATATATTCTGTGTGTGACCCTCTATCTCCAACAAAAGCATTGTATATACTATTGCTAAAGAAGGTTGTTGAAAGCTATATATAATCAAGTCAAACTCCACTAAGTCCATGCCAAAATTCATAACTTTCTATAAACTTTCTGTATTTACTCCTTCAAGGTATCTAATTCAGTGGGTACCCTACTCCTTAAATCTATACTTAATTCACTGTCTTTTATATATACCTTCAGTTTCTTTAGTTTTTTTTATATATATAATAACAACAATGAATAATGAATCTAAAGAAGTTACCCAAATTTCTTATCATTAGACTGATATAGTGAATGCAAAGTGTCTGATATATTTTCCATTGCATAGACTATGGAAAGTTGGTTTTATCAGAAGATATTCATGAGGAAACAAGACTAATTTAGCAGTAAAACAAATATATAGTCCTTGTGAAAAAGCAAAACATATGATTAGAGAATAGTTCAGCATGCCAAATGGCAGCTGGCCTCATACTTAGGAAATTGATGATCCATAGGGTTGATAATTAGCCATAATTAAGAACATTGAACCAAGGAATATACTGCGTTTCATGATGCAAGATTTGGTCTATCTATTTGTGGTAATGAGTGGCTGAAATTCCTGTCAATAATCCCTTGTGATGTTTGATTATGATACATAGCTATATATGATTTGGCTTAATTATAGAAAGATCACTATTAACTAATAATAGGTTAACAGCATTCAATTGTAGGCATGCAAGTCTAATCTTGTAGTGCATGATGTCATATTTATGCCGGCATAATATATCCACTGTCTCATATTACACCGACTCTTTTTTTTCTCAATCTGTAGTTGCAATAACTCCTTCAGATACATCAAGGATCAGTATTACAGTAAGGACAAAAACAAATGTTGATGGCGACTATACGTTTATTTCTCTCTATTCTATTATTACCAAAATATGCTGCTAGGGTTCAACAAGGACTCATTACTCCAATTTGATTTTGTAGTTATCTGTGAACCTTTTTACATACCTCTCATTTGAAGTAAAAAAAAATGAACATATGTAAAAAAAAGTGAAATTATGAAATTTGATGGAGTTAAATCAACATTAACTAATTAAATAATCTATTTTGTTGTAACACTAATAAAATATATATATAGAAAAATGTTTCATTAGTATTTAAAAATGGATGAATATATATGGCATAATAGAATTAATCAGTGAGCTACACTCTAATGCAAAACAAAGACTATACCTAACTTCAGAAGAAAAAATAAACTAACAATTTACATAAATACTATGTTGAATGAATTAAATAAACAATCCTGTAACAATTTCTCAAGTAATAAATGTATCAGAAGCAACCACTGAAAAAATTATGGAAGCTCACAACTCTCATTTACATACATGGTTGAGTAAATTTGGATGATGGAATTTAACATTAAACTCGGAAAATTTAGTTCTAACAATTATTTGAATTACTGTAAAAGAATCAATTATTAAATTTGAAATGGTTTTGAATCATAAACATATATTCAATTGGTACAGCATAGAATTAGAATGTAAAATCACCAGCTTATTTCATGAATACACATGTATGCACTTTTATTAAATTGTTACATAATATTTTATATTTAATTTTGACCATAATAAAAGACTTAGAAGATGAAATTGAAATTATTTTAGATTTTAACATGGAATTGAAATCAATTAGGGAAAAGGTGAAGTTAATCTAAACACAGACATGAAATTTAAAAGAAAAAAAAAATAAAGAAGTTGTGATTTTTTTAATCCAAGAAAAAATGTTTAGTCAAAAATAGTAAAACAGTGAAGTAAAGGCTCCACATATAAAGAAACACACAGAATGAAATACAAATAGTGTGGGTTCGTAAAGAGCACAGAAAATGCCACGTCATGTATTTGTTGTGCGTTGTCTGAATTAATTTTCTCACCGGTCAGGGAAGGCATGCGTGGTGGGCTGGCCCACAATGTCAATGTGTAAATGAAAGTGGGCCCAGTCTGGCATTCTCCTTCCCACATTTGTCAAATCCTCTTTATTCTTTTTTTACTTTTTTATGGCTGGCAAGGAGCATTTTTTCTTTCTCTGCTTCAGTTGTGTGGTGTGAAAACTGCAACAAAAGATGGAGTTGCAGAGTGGTGATGGAATCGGGTAAACGGCACGTGCCATTGCCATGTGATTGGTTTAGGTCTGTGCAAGAACTAGGGGGGCTGGATCTAGACTTGGGACCATTCCACCATTTTGACTTATGTAGCAGGCCCAATAGAATGGTCCACTAGGCCCTAACTAACCCTCTTTCTTCTCTTCTTCCTCTTACTTTTCACTTTTCATTTTACTCTCCTGAGAGAGGGATAGATAGAAAATGACGCACTATACTCACACACACACTTCTTACTTCTAACCAACAACATCCACTTTCAACTTTGACTTCCCTTTTAAAGACTCATGCTGAAGTTTTCATGCTTTCATCATCAATAAATGAACATGTACCACATATACCAAAAACAAATAATACAACACAATCCATCCACAACATCACCCACCTTAATTAGATTATGTTTACACTATCGTTTTTGAGATCATCTTACTTATTAATAAAAATATGTCTACCATTTTCTTTTTCATGTATGTTGAATCATACTCCTAAATTATGATATAGTTAGTGTCAATGAATCTTGTTTAGTGATGTATGAGGGTTCAAATCATTAATAATTATAACAGATAATAGTTAATATAAAAAGAAAACATGAAAAGGTGTTTGGTAGAGTTTGGAAAAGTACTAATATAAAAACTTATCTTCATCAATGCAAAAGAAAGATAAATTTTGGTTTGTGTTGAAATTGAATTAGGGATTATTTATTTTGAATTTTAATGTAATATTAAATTGATTTAAATTACTTGCAAATATTTAATCATGTGTCACTTATTAAAAAGTAAAAATAAAAAAGGCGAAAGCATGGAGAGCACAATGTCTAATCAGGCATCACTTATCAACAAGTAAACAAAAATGTGAAAAATTGATATCACAGAGTTGTCATAATCTTGCCTAACTTTTGAACAATGAAAATCAATAGATTTGAGACTAAATAAAAGACCAGCGTGACTTATAGATTTCATGTCTATTATCTTCGACTCACTGCAACTAAGCACACCAATTATAACATGAAAGTGACAAAATTAGTATTAGACTGTACCCATTGATTGACATTGTGATGGAGAGCAAATAAATTACTTTTGTCATTGATGTTTGATATTTGGGAGATTACAGAATGTATACATCAATCTTACAAAATTCAAAAGAGAACTAAGGATTCTGAGATAAGATTTGAATGAGTCCCACAAGCTTATATTAATGAGTAATATCCTAAATAAAAAAAGATAATTGGAACAAAAATATCTTTGTGAGAGCTGTTTATTTAGACTTCCTTATAATTATTGAGGATTGAGCTTCCAAACAATATAAACAAGTTGCAGTCAAGATAGCAGACAGGTTAGAATTGAAACTACTTATTTTGAACAAGCCTAGCCCTTTGACCAGTTTGGTCTTGACTGTTAATTACATGAAAAATTTATTTATGTCTGCCTTTGGGATCTATAATAGTACTGTTGATGTGGTTGTTCAACATTTTATTCACTTCATCTTTGAACACCGATACTCTACCTAAATGGAGATGGGTTGCAGGTAATTAATTTGGACCCTCATAAGCTTTAGGTCTAGCTAGGACCATTAAACTGGAGGATACTTTATGACATGGACAACTATTATCTAAGGCATGCCCCAAGGATCATTTTCCTTCTAAGGTTTCAGATTGGACCACACATCTTAATTCTTGAATCTTAAGATAGTGTCATTTTCTTCAGGGGCTACTGTTCTTTTACTTTTTCATTTTTTAAATTAACTAGATGCAGTACTACAGGGAAAGAGAAAATGGACACTTATTATACTTAATAATAGGACATTAGATTGAGTAAAAGAATATTGTAGTCGGATAAGCTTATAAGATTGGGATGAAGGGGCAAAAGAATGCAAAAATCAACTATTGTGAAAAATGAACACCTTTTTTATGACTAACAAGCACTTAATATATGTTGCTATTGTTATTCTGGGTATCCATTATGTCTGTTTCATTTGACAACAATGGCAGTGGCTCAAAAGATGCCAAAAAAATGAAAACAACCCCTTAGTTATTAGAGTGTTGTAGGTCTTGATAGTACTGTGAGATCCAACTTGCTATGATCTTTACCTCTTGTTTCCTTACATCTTTAAGCCACTTTGGATCTTCCTTAGTAGAATACCTTAGGTCTACATGATGAGCTCCTGCTCACAAAATGTCCAAATAAATAAAGAGAATGAATGCACATAAAAGAACTAAAGCACATTATATATCAGTTTGGTCCACTGACCTCTTTTTTCAACTATAGCAACTAATGTTTTTGATATATTCTTTAACACCCTGCAACAAAACTCATAGTTAGTATGGTTTTAATTTTCAATAATTGCTTTTAGCATTAGTGAAATTATACTAATTAAAAAAAGATGACATGTTATACCCTCCACCACTCCAAGGATCTCTTAAACCATTGAAGAATATAATATTGCTTGCAGACCTTTTCAGAACTGTTTCAATAACCTGCAGAAAACATAATGGATTAAGGTATAGTGATGTTAAAAAACTAAATCGAATCATAAAAGTACTTAATAGCTAACACCCACATGGCCACCGAACTCAGTAGTAATCCAATGTGGTCTTGGTGTAACATTGTAGAAAAATTGGCATGAATCAACTCTGTCATTGTATGACCACTCATATTCTGGAAATATGCTGTGCTTATTGCTTCCACCTACAGGCATTATCATCTCTGTACAGGCCTGCATTAACAAAAAAAAATAATCATCCTTTAAAACATAATCACTTTTACAGAATTTTTCTTTCATCATTCCATTACAAAAAGAGATAAATGGATTTCTTAAAAGAATCTTATAAATAGAGACAAACACATTAATATATTATAAGTCATGTGATTGTATGTCTTTAAGTATTTTTTTACTACTTGGATGAATGTGCATAAACAATTAAACAACAATACACCTTTATTTTATTTTATATTATATTATATCATTATATATTTTATTGCAACCTCCTATATAGGTTATGGAATTCTAATGGGAAAACTTGTTTAAAGGAGAATAATCCTTTATAGCATTTAAGATTTTCTAATAGCTATTTTATTGTCTGTTGAAATTTGATAAAAATTATAAAAAATAAATAAGTAAAGTTAAATGAATTTTCAAAAAAATTCAATTAAAAACAGAATATATGTTAAAAAAAATCATAGGTAAAAACAGTGATTTTGAAAATTTTTCACATGAATTATTAACCTAATTAAATATTTAATTAAAATATAAAACTTTGATAATGATATTTTCACTCTCTTAATTTAATTTTTTTTTTATTTTAATTAAAAAACAGCTTTCAATTATTTTAATTTACTCTCATTTTATATCTAAGTATATATTTAATCTTTTAACCGTCTTTTTGTTTGGATTGTTTTATCTTTATTCATAAATTATTTTTCAATAAATTAGTTTTCTTTAGAAATAAATTCATACTGAAATTTAAATTATTTATTATGAATTTAAAATAATAATAATAATATATATATATTTTAATTATAATATGAGTTACATATTAAAAATATTTATTTATTATAAACTTTAATTATATAAAAAATATTTATGACTGTGCCAAATAAAATACTATATACTACAGCTAACATTGATGGAGGACATGGAAAAATGGAGTAGACTCAAGTGTGATGATAGGGCTACATCAGTCTATACATGCTGGGCCTGCTAAACTTGTAAACAAGTGGGTCTATTATTATTGGTCTCTCAGACTACATTGGACTATAGCATTATTGGACTGCTAAATCTTAATTGGTCCAAAAATTAAAATAATAGTTTTCTTTTTCTTTTAAAAGTCTAATATTAAATTTTAGGTGTATAATGATTTGAAAGGACGTAGATATTAAATTTGATTGGACAAATATTTGTATAGATGAGAAAATTAATATTAATTTTTTTATTATAAATTAAATAAAAATTAAAAAAAAAAATTAAAGATATTATATATGAAAAATAAAGGTGATTTAGTATGAAAGAGTGATAGTGAAGAAAACAGAATAATAAGTTACCTGCCATTGCCATCCTCCAAGATCGTGAGGATCTGAATCATCATCCAAATCGAAACACGTTGCAGTGCCTGAGTAGTTGTAGTAAACACTTGCTGCTCCATACAACCTCCCCAATTCATCCAATTCGTCACTCTTTTCGGTTACTGACCTGTCTATTGCCTCGCATATCTAAATTTCGCATTTCTATGTCAACTCAAATTATTCTTCCATCTTTCCCTCCATCCATAATAAAAACAAATACATAATATATAAACAATTTCAATATTCACTGGTCCCTTCCCTTCCCTTCCCCTTCTCACTTTCATTCAACAATATATTAAATAACAAACCCCTACCACCAATATAATAATTTAAGAAAACCCTACAACTTTTGCAAGTCACTCCACCACATGTTTCGAAAACTACTTTTAGCTAAAAGTGTGTGTGAGATGTTATGCATTAAATAATTGTTCCTCGTGATCAATTAAATAGGACAAAAAATCACAATTTTTTAAATAAAATCAGGACTGTTTTGTCACATGCCGAACCTTTAGTCAATAAGAGTTAAATAAACTATTTGCAACAAGTACTTTGCTAGGAATAACGATTTCATCAATGAATTTGAAATTTGTTCTTTCAACACACAGAGAAATCACCTCGAGAAATAATATCAGAATTATAACTGGTACCTTTTTTATGGGATATGCTGGCAAGGGATTGAGGAAATTGGATGGTGTTGGATAATCTGTCATAGCTGTATAAACCCATGCCGTCCTAAGCCAACCTTCCAAAGAACCTACCCCAAAATCATTGCTCCTGAAAAACATTTATTCATTAATAGGAAAATATCATTAAACTATAATCACCTAAATTAATTGATCATTGAACTATATCTTTTTGCATTAATCATGCTCTCACTTGCAAATTCTGAATGATTTCTGTAGCAGTTCTAGTCCACCTGGTTTGTTGGCTATGTCCTCTAATAGTTTCCATGACCCTTTCAACACTTTGTAACAATTCTCACTCTCGCTCTGTGGTAATACAAGAAACAAAATTTTTAATTCAAATAGTGGTACTATTCTTCAATAACAATTTCCTCCTTTGCATGTGTGTATTAATTGCAAATTATTAAGAGAATCAAACCCTGAAGTCTTGTGAGATGATGCTGTTGAAGATATCTGGTGAAACCAAATCCATGAAATGGAGAATTGGGGCAGAAGATGCTACAGCTCCAATTGCAACGTGTGGATACTTCAGCCTGAACCAAGCTGCCAACACTACAAAACAAAACCCATTTAGATTTTAGACTCATCTCAATTTGGGGGATTGAACTGTTGAAGTCAAAAGAATACAAGCGAAGACTTAAAATATTAGAAAGGAAAAAGTGATCGTGACTCATTAGATAGGTTTATACTTCCTCCATAGGATCCTCCAAACACCACAACTGGAGAATCAGTTGCTGACAAATTCTTCTTCAAATCAAGGATGAGAGTGGCATAATCAGCTAATGCTTGTGTGGAGCTCAAATACCCAAGTGTACTAGCATTTGCATATGCAACCGTCCTGTTTCCCCCAAATGGTATTGATTTTCCATAGAATCTATGCTGCAGTTCAGTTTGTGATACATGAAATAGGATATGTTATTAAGTTAATTTTGAACAGTTAAAAATCCTAGTTTGAGTAATCAAGCAAAAAGTTTACTTGACCAAATTAGAGACAGAGATACAAGTTTACCTCAATAAAAACCAAAAGGGCATGAAAAGAAGGAGCATTTTCGAACATAAAGCCTGTGTTCTGAGTGAACCATTCTATGTTCCCTTCATTTCCAGTGTAGACAAAGATTGGAGCATTGTTCTTGGCACCACCCCAAAAGGTATCATTGATGAGATACCTTTGTTGAAAAGTTTGATAGCTCTGGGGATTAAAATTGAAGTGATCGAGTGTTTGGGTGAAGAACTTTGTTCTGTATAGGCTATTTGCGACAGAATGAGAGCGTTGCTTTAGCTCTGCACTAACTGCTGAAGAGGGAAATCTGGGTAGGATAGGGCCAAAAGGAAAGGTGAAAGAGGGCACCAAAAACAGAGAAAAGAGTATGATAACGAAGGGGAAGCCAATTGCCATTATTTTTCTAATGAACTGTGACTACAAATCAGATGTGTATTTAAAGAAGAAAAATGTGCAGAGAGAATCTCAGAAATTCAGAGCTTCTGCAGAATAAAAGCCTTGTTGTTTGGACTACACACCAACCATGAGTGGACCATTGCCAATTATTGTATTATGTTTATCCACCTTCTTTATATATATATATTATGAAAAATAATGAAATAAAGTATTGGATCATCATAATCTTGTTTCATCAGGTAGCATTTTTATTTGGACAAACTAAAGCATAAAACAATTTGTTCTTTCACTATTTTCCTTTCTTTTCTATTCTATAGCATCCATCCAAACATAGACATATATAGATTTCTTACACAACTAAAATTGACATCTTTTTATAAAGAAAAAGCCACCCAAGTTTTGAAAATGGACTTACATTAACCTAAATGCCAAATCCCATTGTGATTGATTCCGTGTTCCCTATGTTGTCCAAATTTTACCCTCGCATAACAATGATGACTATAAAAGCCTAATTGAATGAAAGAGACGTTGATATTTATACACTTAAGTCTTTCTTCAATCATCCTTTATTGTAAAATATCCTCTATTTATATATTTTTCTTCATTACTATGATTTTGGAAATTAAATTATACTCTCCATCAAATGTGTAGTCCACTTCTTTTTTTTCTTTTTCAAAACTTTAGCAATGAAAGAAATGGGGAGGAAAAGAAATAAAGATGATCCTAACCCTTTGATTGAGAAGGGAGGATATAAAGTTAAATGTGTGTATAGACTTTATCTTAAGGAAGTATTTATTAAGATTTTTTTATATTAGTTCTAACTAAACATATATTTACTTTTTAAAAGGTAAATGAATTTAAAAAATCAAGATTAAACTAAAAAATATAAAAATGTAAAATCTTTAATTTGACATAATCAAGCTTTGTTAATTAAATTAAATGGTAAGATTAAATTTTAATATGAAAAACTTTATAAAAAATATTTTAATATATTACTTATTTTATAGAATTAAAAATATATTTTTCTAAAAAAAAATACTTAAAAAAGAGATATGAACAAAAATATTGAAAAAACAAAATATTAACTTCTAAGTTAGTTGAAAGTATTTAACTTATATAATGTTAAAATGGATGAAGGGTAATGTTGTTGAAAATTGAAGTTGCATTTTAAAGGATAATGCGTGTTATTTTTTAGAAAAGGGAAATGAAAAATTTTAAAGGGTAACATATGATTTATTTTCTCAAAATATCTTGAAATTTAATGTTAGTCTTTATAAAAAATTAATATATTTTAACTCTTACATATTAACCTCAATTATAAACTTTGCAACTTATTTATAACTCCATTACAAGTTTTCGAATCTTTTAAAATATTTAAACTATTTTTATTCCGATTATCCTGCACATTCTTACTTAAATTAGTTTAAGATTTCTCATAATGAAATTTTTTGAAGATTATATTGGCACCTTTCTCACTGGATAAGAAGGCAAAGGAATTATGAAATTGGAAGGTGCAGGATAATCTGTCACGGCTGCATAAACCAAAGCCGATTTAAACCAATCTTCCAAAGCACCAGCGCTTATAATCCTTCACCAAAACAAAAACAAAAACAAATAAACTATATGGAAAATTGTATCAGTTACATCAATAATCGATTTAATCATGCTCTCACTTGCGTATTCTGAACGATTTCAGTAGTTGTTCTAGTCCTCCTAGTTTTTGGGCTGTGCCTTCTGTTTGTTTCCAAGACCCTTTTATCACTTTGTAACAATTCTCACTCTCTCTCTCTCTCTCTGAGGATTACATTGTACGCAACAAAGAAACAATGTAGTTAAGGATTCTGTTGTTATTTTTTGTCTGTCATGCAAATTGTTATAAATAGGAGATGTTGAAGTCTTGAGTGACGATGTGAGTGAAGTTATATGGTGAAACCAAATCCAGAAGTTGGAGGATTGGAGCAGAATGCCAATGCTCCAATTGCAACATGCGGACACCTCATTCTGAACCATGCAGCCAGCACTGCAAAACATCAATTCAGACTAATTAACTAATTTAGGGTGAAGGGGGATGAACTATTTTGATAAATTGTTCTTTAGATCGATGATTAGAGTGGCATAATCAACCAATGCCTGTGTGGACCTCAAATATCCAAGTGTGCTGCTATTTGCATATTTGCAACCTCCTTGTTCGCCCCAAATGGAAATGATTTTCGTTACTTCACTTTGAAACATTTTAAGAGTTGAGTGTCCAATGTTAATTAAGATTTAGTATTTTTAGAAACTCGTTAATAATGAAAGAACTATGTTTATCAACTTTTGAAAACTACATTTGAAACATGAATCCAAATACATAATTCAGCTGCTTAGAATAGCAAAACTGCATTTTAGTTTATGGCAAGCGCATAAACATCATCATCAGATTAAAGAAGGGTAGGAAATTGAAGTGGGATACCTCTATAAAAACTGAAAGGGTTTTGAAATAAGTTGCTGTTTCGAACATGAAGGATGATTACTAATGAGATGTCTTGCTGAAGAAGATTTTGGTGAATTGGTATAAATATCTCTCTCCCTTTATCTTTTACTTTTCTGCAAATGTATTGTTATCATATAATTTGTTTCTTGATTGATATTTACTTTACTAAAAATGTATTTTTTGAGAATGTTATTAACTTGCATACTATAAAAGTTATATATTTTGAATGTTGAATTGTTGATCCGATTTGGCAACATGATGAAGTGAGATTGTTGTTGTTGATGGTTGGGTCCATATGAATGGCAATGATAGTGGGAAGTTTGAGGGGGAAAATAAAGTATAGAGAAAGAGTAAAAAGGGCATGTGAGACATTAAGTGGTGAAGTATGAAGAAGTTGCTTTAACTTAAATTTCCCTTTTTCTCTCCTTTAATTTCTCCTTCTTTAAAGTTTGTGACTATGAATATGGATTCAATCATTGCCAAAAAAGTTGATAGAGGACTCATCAATTTTTGTTACGTGTAAGTCCAAATTGGTCTGCACTCCTTTCATCATACCCCAGGGTGCCAAGTAGAAACTATTTTTAACTCAATCTCATGCTTGAAAACATAAATTAGCCCAAGATCTGAATTTCATGTACTATACTATTTTATATTAATTTTAAAAAATATTATTTTTTTAAAATACTATTTAAAGAAAATATTTCATATAATTTTATTTTATAATTATATGTTATTCATTTATATGTAAATAGTAATTAGTGACCAAATATATTATAAATAAAATTATTTTAAATTATGAAAGAATAGAAAATCGAGAATAATATTGTTTTATATAATTTAATATGTTATAATTAATAATTCTAAAATTATAAAATATATTTAGAGATAAAATCTTTATGAATGATATATTAAAAAATAAATTATTTATTAAAATTATAATGTCAAAATTAATTTAAGAAAATAAATCGTATGTCTCTCATAAATTATAATTATTTTCAGTAAAAATGAGATACTGAAAGTAAATTATTGAATAAAAATAAAATAATATATAAATACTTTATTTTTTTATTAAATACAAAATATATTACTTAACTAAATTATCTACCATAAAAATTTAATTAACTTAATTAAAAAAATTCTTTGCTATTGTAATTATATCAATATTTAGTTTCTATTCTTAACATTAAATTAACTATTTTAGTAATAAGGACTAAAATAAAACAAACAAAAAATCAGGATTTAAAACTAGCAAATATATTTATAGGAATTAAAAGTATACAGAGTAATATTTGCAGGAAAAAAGCTCATTTAAATATTGATTTTATGATAGTTATTTTAAGTAGCTTTTGATTATAATTAGATTTATAATTCTTCTTTCAAATTAAAACAAACACGTAAAGTTATTTGTTAATTAATTTTTTTTTATAAAAGTGCCCTGTTGATTCGAATAATGTTATCATTTATCGCCCACAATATATACTTTTAGTAAACTTGTTGTCGGTTTATAAGTTGTTCATAATTTATTTCAATTATGTAATATTTGATTGATTATGGTAATACTGAAGCAAAATTAAGGTGGTAATGTGGGTTTAGTTTTGCGGAATGATCCATACTTATCACAAAAAAATTATAAGAGATGTTTTGGATATTTCAATCTATAATCTATTTAAGTTCGTCCAATATATTTGAATAAAATAAATAAATAAATAAAAATTTATTTATTTAATCTAATTTTATATATTTACATTTATTCAATTTAACTTAATTTAAAAAATTTAATTTATATTTTTCTTAATCTCTTTTCATCTTCTTTCATTTTATTCTTTAAATATGATTTAGTTTTATTTTTTTACATTTATTTCGGCAATTCTTTATAGAACAAGTTTCCGAGTATTTTTAATTATTAAATTTATGTTTTTATTTGATTAACCAGTGCTTTAATGTCAATAAAGAACGAAATTATTACGAGTTTATGATCACCATTATTCTTAAGATTAACGTAGTTATATGAAACATAAACATAAACAAAATTAAAAGTGATGGGTTTGTGAGATTGACAAGCTAAAAATAGGGGATGTGATGTGTGTGATCTTGATGGATCATCTATGTCCCTACCTCTCAAGATTCTCACTCCATTATTCTTCTATTTTCTTTTTTTTTTTCTAATTTTCTAATTCTCTTTCGGACTTGCATGAGGTTGTATTTGTGACATGTGTTGACCACGTCATATGTCATATACTTTTCTTTTTCTTTTTGTTTTTAATTAGGTAGTATTTTTTTTATGTAAGATTGTTACATGGTACATGTTAATTAATGACTTGGAGAAGATTTTCTAAAATTGCTCATGACTCAATTTGGTGAAAATGTGTGTGAGAGCAAAGTCTAAGCATAAGAGGTTGTCAAAATTAGGGTATTTTTGTTTTACGTGGATACATTACACTCTCTCAAATATATATATTGTGCCAAAATTTGTCTACACTCTCTTAAATGTTAAAAGCTGTGTAACAAAAATAATCCTTAAAACTCTGAAATTAATAATAAGGCATTTAAATATAAAGTACTAGTATGAATTAGAATTTGATTGTGTTGCATTCTATCTTTGTTTCTACGTTCAACACTAATTTATTTTCGGACTTTCAAAAGTGCACCAACAATCAAACACATTATTAATTGCTAATTTTTCTTATCACTTTTCATTGCTAATTTAGATTCAATAACATTACCTAATCTCTTCAGCTTTCATTTCAAAGAGGCCAAAGAACTTTATTGAAAGAATAATATTTTAGTTTCTGTGTGATATATATCGTAAATGTTCTTTTCATATGATCAAAATTCATATTAATTAGTTGTTTTGAAAAAAAATATATATAACTTATTTTTAGATTTACAAAAAACTATTCAAAGTTTAATATTAAGTTAGTTTTAACTATCCGTATTTAAAAAATTATTAAAATTCAATTAAAAATACTTCTTTCCATATCCACTAATGATTTATGGTTTTGTCTGATACTCATTTGACTCGTTTAAGAAGTTTGACAAAAAATTCTTGCCATAAAAAACCTAGTGTCTGAATAAAAAAAATAGTAATATAAAATTATTAAAAGATAAAAAAATAATTGGTTAGGTACAAGAGTAGTATGTGAAATACTATAAAATAAATAATAATAATAATAATAATAAAAAATTTAGGGTATTTATGAGAGAATAACTTTTATACTGAATTCGAATAAACATATTTGTAACCTAAAATAAAAATATCTACAAAACTAATATTTAACGTTTGATTTGATGATAATATTAATTTTTTTTTTTTACTATGGTTCATTATCTTCAGTGAAATATTTTACTTTATAGTACAGGAGTACATTAAGTTGGTATGATGAAATTTAAGAAAAAAATACAAAATAAATTAGTGAGATTAAATATATTGTCCAAATTGAAAATTATTTTATTTTAAACTAAAGACAAGTATTGTATCATATTTTTAAAAATTATATTTGATTTGCGAATTTTTAGATCTTGGAAACAAACGCAATTCCTTTTCCTTCCGTTTGTTTTTAAAATGATAATTGTATTTGTGATAAATTAATTTACACCCATATTAAATGTATTTCGATAAAAAAATCTATATTTGATAAAATTTTATAAATTTATATCTTAAACTCAACAAAAAAAATCAAATAACCAAAATTTAAACTTGCATTTTAAATTGAGCGAATCAAATAATATTTCATACTGTTATTATTATAAAGCATATTTAAGAAAAAAGAAAACTGTTGATTTTTATAACGCATTTTATTATTTTTATAAAATTTTAGAATTATTTTTCTTGTTTATCGTCATTAAATGTTATTAAAATTTGTGATTTGTATTAATGAATAGTGAGAATTGTTTTTATTTAAAATCATTAATAATAAAATTTAATTCGGTAAGTTGGTTTATATATTGTTTTATGATAAATAATTAAGACGGAGTATTTTGTTTCCATATTGAGCAGCGGGAATGAGGATTTGAATAAAAAAAATAAAATTATATGCATAAAAATAAAAATATAAAATAGAAAATAATGAAAAAAAATAAAATTAATTAAGAAAGAAAATAGGATGAGGAAAAAAAAAAGAAAAAAAAAAAAAAGGAGTGTGGTGAATAATGAAGGGATGGTACAGGAGATGTCAAAGTCAAATGTAAGTGGTGATGATGATTGAGAAATGTGATGTGAATGAAGGTGCCAACTGCCAAAAGCGGCGTACATGGTGTCGCTATAATACCACTCCACCCAAACTCAGCTAATACTCCTCCAAACCCTTTACTTTCTTTAACCCTTTCTTTCTCTTTTCTTCCTTCTTCCTCTTCCCACCACTCAAACCCCGACACGTGTTCCTTCACACTTTCCTCTTCCTCCTCCACTCGCCAATTGCTATGTCACTGTAATCTCGCCGCCCCAAAACTCCGCTTAGTCTAACTTATGCTCAGGCACCAAAACCCAAGCAGCATGGACATGATTCCTGGGAAGATCCGAAAACGAGGTTGTTCCTCCTCGGCCTCTTCTTCCTCCTCTGTGCTGCACAACTACCGCTTCAAGAGGACTATTCTGGTCGGCAAGCGGGGCGGATCCAGTACGCCCGTGCCCACGTGGAAGCTCATGAGCTCCAGATCTCCGCTCCGCCCATTGGGCTCCTCTCCCAAGTACCCGCCATCGCAGACAGCCGCCAAACCCCGCCAGGTTCCGGTGTCGGCTAGGAAGCTCGCCGCCACCCTGTGGGAGATGAACGAGATTCCTTCGCCCAGTGTGAGGTCCAAGAAGGAAGTCAGAGCTAGAGAAAGGGTCGCTAGGTCCATGCGTTCTGGCTCTTTGCCTCCCCATTTGTCCGATCCATCTCACAGTCCTGTGTCCGAGGTACTTTCTCTCAAATTCGTGTTTTTTCTTTTCTTAACTAATTACAAGTTATATATCACTGTATATGTTTCTCAGATTTTTCTTTTTGTAGAGGATGGATCGATCTGGAAGTGGGAGTCGTCATAGAAGAACTCCTTCTGTTTCTCACAGACAGAGGATCACTGAACACCATGTTGGCCCTTTGGACTCTCTTAGCAATGTCAGTCTCATGGAGGTATTTAATTATACTAATACTAACTTATATAAAGCCTTTATACTATGAGAACGGTTCTGGCCTAATTGCATATCAGATTTTCATAACGTATTAAGTTTGGTTGAGAATTGTGTCTATCTATCTTAATGAACATTAAATAGGTGGGCTCCTATCATACTTATGAAAAGAGGGGGATGGACCCTCTCTTTGAGGTTTTTATATAAAAATGTTAAGTGAAAATTGTGTCTATTTGTCTGTATGCCTGTCTCTTCGCTGATGATGAATGGGTCCTGCAATCTTGTGTCTGTAAAGAGAGATATAGACACAGATGTGAGGATCCATTCCCACAAATAGAGTTAGAAATTTTACATGACCTTGTGTGAAAATGTCACATGAGAGAATGCATTCTCATTGAAGTTATTTTATGTTCTTTGTTTTTAGGATAGAGGTTTTTTGCGTTTTTTTTTCAAAGATGTTGAAATCCCTCCAGTGTGAAATGCCCTGTTTGTAATTATAGCACTTTTACTAGTAATTATATTTTTAACACATCTATTAGTACTTCGATGTTTGGTGAAAAATTAATATTTCTTCTTGATATGTGATAGAAGATCTATCCAGAAACAGATATAGCAATGCCAAGGTTTTCTATTCACATCAGAATGGCCAAACTACATAACAAAGCTAATTTACTTATTGTTCTGTTACTTCGAGTGGAGATTCAGTTTTTTTCTTTTTTTTTGTGTAGTTTGAAATGTACCCTGTACAACACAAAACGCCTGTCATGCAATTCGCCCATTTAGCATACAATTGCATTCCGCTTCTCTCTGAGCTTAATGTGATGTCCATGCCTGCTAACAGTTGCATCTTGGTTTTCTTGCAGATTGAAACCAGATCCCGAGCACAGACCCCGGCTTCATCTGCTGTTGGAGTTAAATCACGTTTAAAAGATGTTAGTAATGCATTAACAACATCCAAAGAGCTACTTAAAATTATAAACCGCATGTGGGGTCATGAAGATCGTCCTTCATCTAGTATGTCCCTAATCTCAGCTTTGCATACTGAGCTGGAGAGGGCTCGCCTGCAGGTCAATCAGCTTATTCAGGAACAGCGCTCGGATCAGAATGAGATAAATTATTTGATGAAGTGTTTTGCTGAAGAAAAGGCTTCTTGGAAAAAGAAGGAGCAAGAAATTGTTGAGGCTGCAATTGAATCTGTTGCTGGAGAACTTGATGTAGAGAGGAAGCTCAGGAGACGTCTTGAAAGCTTGAACAAGAAGCTTGGGAGAGAACTGGCTGACACCAAAACATCCCTTCTTAAGGTGGTGAAAGAACTTGAAAGTGAGAAAAGGGCAAGAGAAATTATTGAGCAAGTATGTGATGAGTTAGCAAGAGATGCTGATGACGATAAATCTGAGATCGAGCAACAAAAGAGAGTGTCCACAAAAGTTTGTGAAGAGATAGAGAAAGAAAAGGAAATAATGCAGCTGACTGATAGGTTACGCGAGGAGAGAGCTCAAAAGAAACTCTCCGAGGCAAAATATCAGCTTGAGGAAAAGAATGCAGCAGTGGATACGCTCAGGAATCAACTTGAAGCTTTTCTAGGAAGCAAACAAGTTAAGGAGAAAGGTCGGAGTTCCACTCACTTGAATGATGAAGAAATTGCTGCGTATCTGAGCAGAAGCCGATTAAGTTCCCATTTCATTGAAGATAAAGAAGATGATGGAGGAGAGGTTGACAATGGAGTAGAATGTGAGGAGGAATCTGCGGAAAGTGATCTTCATTCTATAGAGCTAAATATGGACAACAACAACAAGAGTTATAAGTGGTCCTACCCTTCTGAAAGCAGATTTGATACAAGACGATATCCAATTGAGGAAGAAGTGAAAGGTAGTAGGAGGTCTACCTCTGGGAGGGCTTCAAGGAGAAGCACGTCCCTGCAAAGGAGTATATCAGATGGAATGGAATGGGGTGTCCAAACTGAGAAGCTTCAAAATTCAGATGGGATAGATTGGGAAAACTTTTATGAGCTGGAAAAGAAAGCACAAGGAAAAGGATATGGGGATGAAATGCAAGGCTATAAATCTGTAAAAGGTCTAAGGGATCATATATTGGCTGATTCCAGGCTTGGATCTTCAAGAGGTTATGCCAGTCCCACTAGACAATTTTCAAATAACTTCCAGGAGAGACCCGCTACAGCACAGAGCAATGGTCCAAAATCAAGGTTAGGGGAAGCCAGGGGTGAGGGCCAGAGTGTAAGGAAGTCCAAAAGGTGAAAGAAGCTTTTCTCCTTTTGAGTTTTATCTGGCTGCGGAAGTTGCAGCTCTAGCTGCTTAAATTTTCGTTTGACCCTATGTGTAGGTATGGTCGTGTTTGTAGAGTTCAGAACATGTGTTATATAAGTATAACCGGCGAGTTTTTGTTTTCTCCTGTAATATATGTTGAAGGTGATTAAGAACATTTTGTATTTTCTCCCTCTGTATCTAAGTATTCTACCACTTTGTCTCCCACAATGTGTTTACTAGCTAGGAAGATCCAATTGGCAGGGATGATGGGTTTAGGTTCTCTCTCTTTTCTTAACCTTGAAAATTTGAGAAATGTTACCCATGCAAGGGGAATCTAACAATTTTTATTAGCCTTTTTGATAAATCACATTTGTTTAATTAAAGAAAAAAATTATTTTAGATATTCTTCTCTCATAAAATATGATGCAATACAGTAAGATTCTTTATTCTTTTCTTTTTTCAATTAATAAATAATTAAAGATTACATAACACAGTTAAGGTTGGGAAAATCTTAACACAAAGAAGAAAGTTTTAAAATAAAATAAATACAAGAAGACTAAGAAAAACATTATTAAAATGCCAAAAGAGACAAAACATGAAAATAATAGTTATAAACAAAATTGTAGTGATAGAATTAAAAAGCTTTACAGCAACAAGATTTTTTTTTTCTCAAAAGCATCGTTATGATAAAAAAAGAAAAAACCTAGTTGCTTTCCCATGAAGATATTCTTTTCTTTTTTAGCATGCAAAAGATTAATAAAAAGGAATTATACAAAAATGTAAGAGTAGATAAGAAGGGGAAGTTGAATGAATAATTGGTAACAAATTGAAGTCTTTTTTGAAAAAAAAAGAAAAAGATTATTATAGTAAAACAAAGATAAAAAGAGTCCTCCTACATTTGAAAATCCATACTTTTCAATATGCATTGATTAAAATGAACTACATTAGAAAAAATATAGGAAAATAATGGAAAAATAAAAAAAAATGAAAAAAAAATTAGAGAGGGTTAATAATAATATAAAATGTTAAATAATTAAATCTTAATAATATAATTTTTTTTTCAAACTTCTATAATAATTTTTAATCGTTTTCAGACACCCAATAGTATTATTAGAAGCAAGACGAAAATGATTAACCCTGTTGTTAAGACACTCTGGTCCCGCTGTCTAGCAGTGTCGAGCATTAATTCATTCATTCAATAAAAAATCTAATTAATTTCATACAGTTTAAATCCCTTCTCTTTTCATTTATCAACACGCAAATAATTTTATAAAGAATATAACCCTGAGTTTCTGGTTATACCAAATGATAACTAGGAGCAGAGAATATACTTACCAATGTCAAAACAATAAGTTTAAAAAGTTTATCTTTAAATCAGAACAAGATCATGACCACGATAAATAATTATATAAAGTTAGAGTGATAATAGATTAACAACCTACTTTTCCCTGTACAACCACTACACAACCTTTTAAAACAATATTATAATAAAAATATAGAATAAAAGACTTATTATTATTATTATTGTTCAGTGTTCGTCTTAAAAAGAGGAAAAAATAAAAGTCTCCAGATAAGAGATTCCAGCCTGATTATTCCCCGACCACAGAGGGAACTAACGTTGTCGTATTAAGTACAAAATCTGAATAAGTTTGTATACAACCCACGTAACCAACATTGTTTGCATCAACTTCTATATTAATTTATGTAGTTGTTACAACTTGAGAATCTTTTATACTAATTAATTCGTCGTTCATAACGTTGCTATTTTATATATATTAAGCGTCTGTCTAATTTCGTATCCTAAACTTAGGTGATATCAATGGCAAGCTCAAGTTCTGCGTTGAACAGAAGGTATGTAGTGAGGATGAAATTAATGGCTTCAGTTTTGAGAAATGGATGATGTAGTACAGAATCTAATTTTTGGTGCAGGTTGGAAGGAAAAGTTGCATTGATAACAGGAGGAGCTAGTGGAATTGGGAAACGCACCGCAGAAGTGTTCGCTCAGCACGGAGCCAAAGTAGTGATCGCTGACATCCAAGACGAACTGGGACTCTCCGTGGTTGAGTCCATAGGGCCATCAACATGTTGCTATGTCCATTGCGATGTGACTGATGAGAATCAGGTCAAAAATGCTGTCAACAAAGCCGTCGAAGCTTATGGCAAGCTGGACATCATGTTCAACAACGCCGGCATAGTTGATCCCAACAAGCATCGAATCATTGATAACGATAAGGCCGATTTTGAACGTGTACTCAGCGTCAATGTTACAGGTCTAAGCAACTACAAACACTATCAATTAATGTTACTCTTAAGTCATTTACAAGAGTCTAATTCAACTCAATTATTCTATCTCATACTTAATATTAAGACATACTTTTATTATGTTAGAAGTATCTTCTTATTCTTAATATATGAATCAACTATTACTGTCTGACAGTTTGTTCCAACATGTACAGTTGGGTTAAGCTTTATCACTCATGTTATGCAACAATGGTATCTCAATATATATATGTATATATACAAATTCTTACTATCATAATTTATATTTTTGTATTGTTGTATCTTATATGTGGTTTCAAGGTGACAGGTGTTTTCCTTGGGATCAAGCATGCAGCACAGGCGATGATCCCAGCACGTAGTGGCAGCATTGTCTCAACGGCGAGCGTAAGCTCTTACGTTGGTGGTGCAGCCTCGCATGCGTATTGTTGTGCTAAGCATGCGGTGGTTGGTCTAACTAAAAATGCAGCGGTTGAGCTTGGACAGTTCGGGATCAGGGTGAATTGTTTGTCACCTTACGCTCTTGCCACTCCATTGGCCACCAAGTTCGTTGGAGCTAATGATGAGGAGCTTGAGACTATCATGCACTCACTGGCTAATCTCAAGGGTGTCACTCTGAAAGCTGATGATGTCGCTAATGCAGCACTTTATTTTGCTACTGATGATTCAAGGTATGTGAGTGGCCACAATTTGCTCATAGATGGAGGCTTCAGCATTGTTAATCCTTCCTTTCACATGTTTCAGTACTCGGAATCTTGATTATGTATATTAGCAAGAGTAAGTAATAAAGGCTCATAATACTGCGTGTGGGATTAGGCTTCTTTCTCTAGCTTATGTTTGTGTTTGTTCTACTTGAGTCAGTACAGAAATAAATCGACAAAACACGTTTGTTTTATCAGCAAAAAAAGAAGTACTAATAAGAGTACGAGGTTGCTCCAACCCGTATATTGAAATTGAAAGCCTATAATGCATTAATCTCGCGTATTGTCAAATCTCCTTGTTCCATAATCCAAATTAACCTGCAATTTGGACCTGCAATTTGGACCTGCAAATTGACCAATATTATTGTATCCTAGCATAGATTTGGATCTAAAAGACGTTTGACAGTTTGAAAACATTACCTAATGATTGCCTGTTAGCATGTAACTGAATTAGTCCATCACACACACAACATTCTTCTTTTCTCTACTGGTGAATCTTACAATGAACCCAGAACAATAACAATCCAACATTTGCCCTTTGAAATCATCACCGAAACACATTTAATACGAGGCAAACATCCTGTCATGCCATTTCATAATCAAACCAAAAAATCAGAAGTTATCGTTGTCTTATCACATAAAAAAGGTATATCATATGGCAGGTATAAATCAGAACCAAAATAATCATATCGACAAATCTACACAGGGTGTCTAATGATATTATCAGCTGCTGAATCATAGATTGTGCAAAATAAATAGCTTGCTGTATTGTATCCACTTTAACATGTTTTACTATAACAGAAGTGTGTCCTTATGCAATTATCAAGATAGATCAAGGTTCATGCGCTTGTGAATCATTCTTCTGCCCTGTATTCTGATCACATTGAATTGTATCTTAATGTTAGAGAAGTATACTTTTACACACAAGCAACCAAAGTTCACTCCTATATGTACAGAATTCGCCTAGAGTGGTCAAAGTTTAAAGCTATCATCAGGATCAAGACCTTAATTTCACCAATTGCATATACTCGTCTACATCACTTCTCTTTAAGAAGAAGAACAATTAATACCCAACCAAATTGTCCTAAATGAGTGCGAACCATATCACCTACCACTTGATTCCTTGTTTCTTCTATTATGTTATTTTATTTTTTATTTTTACTTTTATTAACAAAAAAAAATATGTAAGCAATAATGTCAAACATGTGATTTGCTTATAGCACTTCTCGTTGAGAAAACTTCTTTTCCAATTTCAAACCCAACACCAACTTCCATTTTTCCAAGGTGGCCCATTTTTCATTATTGTTTGAGGCAATATTAATTACACAATCTAGGGAAAATAATATCACCAATTTAAGTATCAGTCCATAATTGAGTTTCTTCTCTTGTCCATCACCCACTCTTTTTTTTCTGTAATTCTTCTCAAATCCCTTACTTTCCTCTATTTTAACTAAAATTTCTCCACCGACTTGAACCCCTATTTCTAACCAAAGACTCCTTTTTTAGAACCTATATATTATATTTTGGCATCAAATCGTTGTTCTGCAACCTATCATTCTCAATCCTCAACCTCGATCTTCGTTTACCTAACAATGCATAGTTTCTCTTTAAGTACAGTCTCATATTGGAGCCTTAAAAATGAAAGAAAGTAAATCAAAAGAGATGATAAAAGAAATGGACTTTCAAGAGAGCAGTTCACACTTTTGTCCTTCCAGCTAGTGAGTTAGATGTCTCTTTATCTTTCTCAAGGTTGAATCAAAGTTGGCAATTTCTTAGGCCAAGTCCCAACAAGAGCAGTTTTACATCTATTCAACTCAAAACTGATATAAAAATTGTTATTTTTACATCCATTGCCATGGAATCAATGTCAAGTAGTTGGTTTTAGTTGCAAAAAAATACTGCCATATCATTTTCAAATTGGTTGTTTAATAACTAACGGAGAAAACTCAACCTAATATTTCATTGCTGTACTACTTAATGCATTTAACCATTTTTTCCACCTCAGAATTAGGGGAAAAAGTGGTACAGCAAAGTTTAAATTGTTACATGATTTGAGGACTAACATCATGAAACTACATATGCTCCAATAACCAACGAGTTGTACTATGTATTACATTTTGAATGTATGAAAAACTATGACAAGAATAACGTGTTGGACCAAACTATTCATTTGTATACACAATTATGCAAAAACTTGTATATCTAAACAAAAAGTCGACACACTGACTTAGGAGTTTGATGAGATGGTAGAAAAAAGAATGGATAGAGCGCACATCTAGAAACTCTCTCATTAAATAAGATTTGTGTCTCCTGTTTAAAGTGAATATACCTTTAATGTTCATACATATCCATAAATACTCGTTAAAATATAATTTTTAATAAAAGTATAAATAAATAAATAAATAGACAAAGCAACAATTAAATTTTAAAATATATATTTATTCAAAAGGTGTTTATTAACATTTTATTATTTTTAAATTTTTTTTTAAAATTTTAAATAATTCAAATAAAAATGAATACTTTTTCATATTTTGATTAGAATACTTTTGTAGTCTTAAAAAAAATTAATTCCACCGACCATTCTTTCATAAAGGTGTTTGTTTAATTGCAGTTGCAAAGCTCGAAAGTGGAGTTGTAAATATTATGACTAGAATTTTCAAAAATGAAAAGGCCAAAAAGTCAATTTTTCGTGGTAATTTAATCCCCTTGAGGTGCACATTTAGATTCTGTATTAAGTTATTAATAGCCACGTTGCTCAGTTTGAAGCAAATGTCGGCAATTAGGTTACACAGTTCGCAATGAAAGGAACAATCCACAATTCTCACTGCTCACGTCATAAAGACGAACACCAAATTCTCATAATATAAACTCAACAAAACAATGGAAATTGAGTTAAGTCCTTTCTTTTATAATATGTTATCAAAATCATTATAACTATCAATATAGATATTGTTTATATCCATGTTTAACTAAAAATAAAGTTTTATTTGAATAATACATAATGCCTTCATTTTCTCTTATAAATTAAAAAATAATTTTATACATATTAAGGAGATTAACTTATTACATTAAATTTTACTAATTTTTTTAATTTTCTTCTTAAAATATTTTCTTATTAATTCCGTAGAAAAACATTCACCTTAAGTATTGTCCGTGAGAATATATTATATATTTATATATATGTCAATACCTCTGTATTTCTTTTATATTCTTTACATGAAATCTATCTTAAAGTTCATTCATATTTATGTTCTGTTTTTTATTTCTTCTTATTATTATAGTTCTTTTTTTTACATTATTACTATTATAGGAGAGTAAAATATACACTACTACACCTTCTTATATTTGGCGAAACTTGTTTTTGTAAAAAGAAGAATTATATGTTTGTGTAATAAACTTATTTGTTGCAAATTTGATAAAAAATAATAAAAAATCATATAAAATATCAACGTGATATACTATAAGTTGATGGAAAATATTTTAAGTATATAGTCAATTATTCCACAATTTATGGCATGATTTTTTCAAAGCATGATACTTGTGCGCTCCACCTAAATTTCGAGAGGATTCAACATTAAAAATTATGTACAAAATTATTAATAACGAATTAGTTCACACTTTGTTATATATTTTTTTACAATCATTACTAGTATATAAATATCAAACTTTGTAAATTATTCTTTTAATATCTGTGTAACTTTAATTAACAAAATTATTAGTAACGAACTTATCATCACTTATTATGTATACGTTTCTTTTTATTTATTTCTTTTTTCTATTTCTTTCTTCTAAAATGGAAGAAAGTTTATCACTGTTCTTTCAAGAAACAAAACCTAATCGAGCCATTATGCATATATGAAGTGACAAATGTGCAAATGAAGAATAACAACTTCTTTAAATTATAACCTAATTTTCACTTTAAATTTTGCAAAAAAATTATGTCTTCCATTTCATATATACCCTTCGGGACAGGGAGTTTCCGGAGTCACACGATATATGGCGAAATTAAAGTTAAATTTTATTCTGACTTTTTTTTATACAGTTGATCGTTTTATTTCCTATCTATTTTCATTATATTATTATTATTACTATTAATTTCTTTGTAAATATATTTAAAACATCTTTATCCTCTGAATATATTATAATTAAATATAAACTCTTAAAAGGCTATGGTTATGTTGTGTCCCTAGTTTATGCTGTTGTGGTGTAGTCACTTGACAGCATTGAATGAAAGTAGTTGTTTGATGATGTTGGCCGTTGGTCTTCATTTATCTAACTCCTCTGCCATTTGGTCGCTAAAACCTTATAAAATCCCCATAAACTATCAATATTACCATTCATTCAACCTTTTTCATCGTTAATTCCCTTCACTGTCTTCGTGTTTCTGATCTACTCCTCCTCCATGGCTTCACTTGCCAAAAGGTGATTACTGATATTAACCCTTGTTTCTTTATTATTTATTGATAGATGGTTCAGACTCATGACATAAATGTTCACAAAAATTGTTTTTTTAAAAGAAAATAAAGATAAAATTTGATAAAGATTGCTAAATATAAGATGAAATTAAGATATATTAAATAGTTACAAATCGTAAAAATGAGTTAAATATACCAATAAATATAAGTTTTCTCTTCTTCCTGTTGCAGGCTTGAAGGTAAAGTGGCGATAATCACAGGAGGAGCTAGCGGCATTGGAGCCGCCACCGCCGAACTATTCGTCCAACACGGAGCCAAAGTAATCATCGCAGACGTGCAAGACGCGTTAGGCCACTCCCTCTGCAAAACCTTCAGCACAAACACCCCCATTCACTACCTTCACTGCGACGTAACCAGCGAGTCGGACATAAAAAACGTGGTCGAAGCCGCCATAACCAAATACGGCAAACTCGACATAATGTACAACAATGCCGGAATCTCGGGAGACTCAAACAAATCCATACTAACATCCGAAAACGAAGACTTCAAAAGGGTTTTCGAGGTTAATGTGTACGGAGCTTTCTTGGGTGCCAAGCATGCAGCGAGGTTCATGGTTCCGGCTAAGAGAGGGGTGATTCTCTTCACTTCGAGCGTTGCTTCGCTTCTGGGTGGCGAAACGGGGCATTCTTACGCCGTTTCAAAGCACGCGGTGGTGGGGCTGATGAAGAACCTGTGCGTGGAACTGGGGGAGCATGGGGTCAGAGTGAATTGCGTTTGTCCTGGTGGCATTCCCACTCCGATGCTGAACAAGGCCTTGAAGATGAACAAGAAGCAGACGCAGGAAGTGCTGTGCAAGGTTGCAGTGTTGAAAGAGACGGTTCTTGAAGCTGAGGACATAGCAAAAGCTGCGCTATATCTGTGCAGCGACGATGCCAAGTTCGTGAATGGAGTTAACCTTGTTCTGGACGGTGGTTATAGCACCACCAATATGTCATTCGCTTCAGTGCTGAATGGTTCCATGGATAATCATACCAACAACAACAATAACCATGCTTAGTAATGGCTACCTAAATTCCTTTCTGCGTTTCCTGGTTCTATTTATATATGCTTAAATAATTCATCTATAGTTTATCTATTTTCTCTGTGTTTTCTGGTTTTTTCTACTAGATGGATGAGATGGTAAACTGCACACAGTTTCCCCTCGAATGCAACAATGTGGTACTAGCTAGCTACTACTTTTCTTAAGTGAAAATGTCTTTTGTGATCTCTTGTGTATAATGCTGTCGATTTTTCATTATGCAGATTATTTTTTTATCAATTTTATAATAGTATAAAATTTAGTTATTTAATATTAAATTTAAATATAAAAATAATTAAAATTACATATTTTTAAAAATATGAAATTGAATTTATCGATTTAAACATCAAATATAAGTTTGAGAAAAATACAAATACAAAAATTATATTTTTTTTCTTTTAACAATCTCCCATGTATTAATGGAAAAATATATATTTGAGATTAAAAATACTTTTATTGCCATAGCTCTTTATTAATAAGATTAAATTATTAATAAAAATACGATCAATTTTGATAATAATATGATTATATGTTTCTTTGCACACTGTAATAACATTTATTTCTAGTTAATACGCTATATCATATACTTAACGTAAATGTTTAATATTTATATTGAGTTTATTTTTTGTTAGAGAAAAATTATACTTATACTCTAATTGAATGAACTCAAAGAACTAACCAGTAGCATATATCATTTTTCTTGGATGATACCAACGATGCCATTATTGTTTTTTATTTTCGAATAAAGCAAGATATTGAGATTTATTGCTCTTGCATCATTCAAAAATTTGTATCTGAGTTTAACATTTAAATATTTATTGTAGCAAAAAAAAATATGAATTTATTAACCTCGTTAGTTCTCTAAAAGAATTTCGTGGTATTGAAAAGTAAAAGAGGATCAAATTGATGCTAACACATAACTGCATAAGTTTATGGTATAAAAAAGAGAAAAATATTATAAAGGATATGTATATTATCCCTCTATTATTAACCAACATAGCACATGCAGAGAGACACAAATCAATTATTCAATCATTGCTCAATTATCTAAAAGAGCTCACAGTTTAAATTAGAAAAAAAAAATTTAAGATTTTATTTATTTATTTATTTATTTATTGAAATTTTAATAAGTTAAAATTACTCTATTCTTTTAATGTGCACATCTTAATGTGCACATCATTGATAGCATTTGTTTTATAAGGTAATTATTGAATTTTGTTTATACATTCGAGACATAAAATATACTTAATTTTATAAAAATTTGGAAAGGTTTGTAGAAAAAAATTATGAAAGGATATAATATTACTCTAACAAAATACTTTAATAAATTAGTCAAACTAAATTCTCCAAATTAAATGTGAGTAGCAAGATTTATTGATCCAAATGGCATTATTTGGTACGGTCAACAGCTACCTAAATATGATTCAAAGTCTTTTCTTTATATCAATAAAGGAAATGTTTTATGATAAGGATATTTGAACCATATCATTAATTTGTCATCGAATTTCCGCATTTGTTTAAAAGAAATTATATTTTTTATTTAAATCTAAACATAATTATTTCGAGGCTGAAATAATAAAGACGACATTTATTAATTTTACATAATTAATTATATTCCGACCATATATTACTGCAGCGATCTGTGATTAGATTGAGCTAAATAATTGAAATGTGAAATTCAATTATACTTTTTTTTTTTTTAAATAAGAAGTGTAATATACAATTACAATTGTTTTCTACACTAAATAGTAATATATCCCAAAAAATCAACACATTTTTTTAAATGTGTATTTTCCTAACGAGAAGGGGTTATTTTATTGTCTGAAAATAGAAGATACTTTTATTTTTCTATTTATTAACTTTCACTTTCATTTTCTTTTACTATTATTTTGTTTTTTGTCCTTTAAACGAATAAAATTCACAAAAACAAAAAAGATATTAAATATTGACTAGGAATATTTCTATATTTATTTAGAAAAATAAGCTATAAAATATAAAACAACTTTAAACTATCATATAATTAAAAAAAATATCAAATATAAGAAGTTTATTGATTTTTAAGGTAATTTACTTAAAAATTATAGTAATAATAGTTTCTAATTAATTTAAAATTGAAAGTTTTTATAGTGATCGTGTATATATCCATTAAATTATATATTTAGTGACAGAATTAAAAAAAAATAAACAAATTTGTAAATAGAAAACTCTTAATTCACATTTCTAGAGTTATTGTGAAGCTAATATGCTCTATTTTAACGGTTGCATAATTAAAATAATTATTACCGTAAATTATGGGATTATGTAGGCCCAAACGATTACGAACATCACGTGGTTGTGTTCGGCCTTTTTAAGAGCCCAATTTGTTAGGTATAATTAAGGAAGGTGTACAAAGAATGAACATAGCAAAATAAGGACTTGATTTTATTCAATTCATTCTAAATCAATGAATCATATCTATTCCAGATCCACCAAAAATATATGGATTTTGTTCCCTCTCAAGCAAATATTACTCTTATAAAGTAAAATAATTTATATGTATAGTTTTTTTTTTCTAGAATGAAAAGTAAACAAAATTTTTTAAATAAATAAATAAAGTATAATTGTGCATAAAAGCAATAACTATATTTATAAATTTATTAAAAATGAAAGAATTAAAATTAAAAAAACAAAGTAAAAACTGAAATTCCGGATTAGTAAAATATAAATACCAAAATTACAATTAAATCTAAAAAATATAAGAATATTTACTGCCTCTATATATTAAATTTAGTAACAGTACATGATAACAGCTATTATACTAATATTTTGATAACTTGTGTAAATACTATTTTAAATAATAAAATTTTAATTAATTAATTAATTTTGATATTGTACTAGTCCAACTATTGGGTTGAAAATCAATTAAGACTTTAGTCAATATGGTGAGAAATATCCGGTATTCACATTAAGCAAATGGGACGAGATCATTCCGGCCCACTAATAAAATATTCTGTCATAATTATAAAAGATTTATAACAGTTTCAGAAAAGAAACAGATAATGGATCCCAAAATTAAAAATTCATAAAAGGTAACAAGAAAAGAAACAGATAACGAATCTCAAAAGTAAAAACTCATAAAAGGTAATTATGTATCATGGTATTATAAATAAACATGTTCATCAGGTATACATCTACTCTTAATCTAATTTTAAACATTCATCGGACTATAAATACAAGTATCCCTACGTGATCTTGAAAGCTTCAAGAACGGATCGAGAAGAAGAGGAAAAAAAGCAAGATATAAATTACTCCACTCTTAACCCTTGTAATTACATATAATATATATATATATATATATATATATCAAAATAGTTAGATGAATATTGAACATTTAAACTTAAAAAAGAAAAGAAAAAGTAAAAGAAACATTCAGCATATGAAATGATAAGATTATGATATGAGATGTTAAGTATGATTCATAAGAAAGGCAAAAGAGGTTGTATTGTCAATATTTGTGGTCGTATGAGTTTTTCAATCTCCATCCATTTCACATTTACATGCTTAAAGATGCTGTGATATTAAGGTTTTAGATAAGCTTTTAAAAAATAATTGTTTCTCTATAAAATTTTCTTTATAAGTTAATTAATTTTTATATAAGTTGAAAATCAAAAATTGAAAAAAAAATATAGAAGAATATTTATTCTAAGAATATTTATAATAGAACAAAATGCTTCAATGTTTTAAATATAATTTAAGACACATTTTTTCATTTTCTTAATATTTTTTTAATAATTTAAATTTATTAAAAATTATAGAAAGGTGATAAATAAATTATAAGATATTTACTAAATTTTAAACAAAAATGTCTTAAATAGGTTGTTATTTCTTTTATTATATTAGTACACAAATAATGGGAGACAGTAATAATATGAATACGATTGTAAATCATTCATTCTATTTCTATCAATATTTATTATAATTTTTTATATTTTTCTTTATCTAGTTTTTATATATTTTCTAGTTTCCTTTGACTTTTCATACAAAAATTAGATTTTTAATTTTTTTTTACCTAGTGAACAATTTAAAAGTATATTTTTTGTTAATTTTTTCATAGCTGGGGATAATTATGATGATTTCTCAAAATATATGAAAGCTTGTTGCAAAGAGCAACGACAAATTGGTGGGACCAATAGTTTGATATTCTGTTCTGTCTGTGGTTACGTGAAACATGATCGATGACTTTATATGAAATACCATCACCAAGTCTACGATCAAATTTTCTGGTTTCTATTAACTTTCATAAACAAATATTTATATTATGTTCTTTTTTATATCTTAATATATAACTAACTTTATATTCTCAAAATAAATCACAATATTTATTTCTATTAAGATCAACTTAATCATTATAAATAAACAAATTGACGATTTTTAACTGTCATTAATGGTTGAAATTCAAATTGAACTAAAGTATTAAAAAATAAAAATAAAATAGAGGCAATTGAAAAATATTGAAAGTTGGAGAAGGTTGCATGTGACACGTTTTAAAGTGAAGTCGCCCCTGGCCAGCTACACTAACCACATGTCTACACATTTTTTTCTTTCTTAGACCCTTCAACGGACAATCTATGTCCATTTTTCTCATCTTTCAAAAATTGTATATATACTTTTAAAAAACACAGATTTCCGAAGAGAGGGTAATGCATTGAAGTTTCTGATCCTATTCCTCACCTATTTATCAGATAGAGCAGAAGAAGAAAGATGGAAGGGTGTTCCCCCTCAGAAGCTCCACCAACCCTGAAGAGGTAATATAAAGAAAGCAGTACTCAGTTTCATATTATGAATTCATTATTGTCTCAGCAGAATGGTGGTATTGCTTAGTTGAAATAACACTTGGAATCATGCAGGTTAGAAGGGAAGGTAGCACTGGTAACAGGAGGAGCCAGTGGCATAGGCGAAGCCACTGCCAAGCTTTTCCTTCGCCACGGTGCCAAGGTCCTCATCGCCGACATTCAAGACAACCTCGGACACTCCCTTTGTCGCAGCCTCAACTCCGACAACATTTCCTATGTTCACTGTGACGTCACTAACTACAACCACGTCCAAACCGCCGTCAACACTTGCGTCACAAGGTACGGCAAGCTGGACATCCTGTTCAGTAACGCTGGCATCGGTGGCCGTTTGGACCCTTCCATCATGGCCCTTGATCCTGCTGACCTGAAGAGGGTTTTCGAGGTCAACGTCTTCGGCGCTTTTTACGCAGCTAAACACGCCGCCGAGGTGATGGTTCCCAGAAAGAGAGGGAGCATCGTGTTCACCTGCAGCGCAGTTTCGGTTACTCACCCGGGTTCGCCGCACGCGTACACGGCGTCGAAGCACGCGGTGGTGGGTCTGATGAAGAACCTGTGCGTGGAACTGGGGAAGCATGGAATCAGAGTGAATTGCGTTTCGCCGTACGCGGTGGCGACTCCTATGATGACAGGTGAAATGGGGATGGAGAAGGAGATGATAGAGGAAGTGTTTTCGGAAGCTGGGAACTTGAAGGGAGTGGTTCTAAAGGAAGAGGATGTGGCAGAAGCAGCTTTGTTTCTTGGTAGTGATGAGTCGAAGTACGTGAGTGGAGTGAATCTGGTTGTGGACGGAGGTTACAGTGTTAACAATGTTGCCTCCGCCGAAATAGCTTTAAGAAAGTTTTCTGCTAATTAAACCCAAATTTATGCTTCCTTGAATCGCTATGCCACCAGGAAGATAATGTTGAAACCTAAATCTTTAAAATTACATCATAATAAGTTATTGTTGATTTAGAGAGAAGTTGTGTTAAATGGTGTGTCGAGAATGAGAATATAATATCTTTGATACATGAAACTTCTATTTTATTTTATAACTCAACTAAATAACATTCTTCCAAGAATCATATAAATTTGTTTTATCGTAACTTACTACCTTAATATGAAAAGAAAAAGACATAGTATGTGTAAGTAAGTAATAAACATGATTGTTATTAGAATTTTATAATTGTTTTAAGAGTATTATAAATCTTAATATTGTTTATTTTTAATCTAACATTACTGACATTGTCCCAAATTTTCTTCAAAAGTTCAAGTTCCTCTTATCTTAATTGAGATTTTGAAAAAGAATAAATCTTTTATTGAATGTAGCAGCTAGACTCTAAATTCATATATTTGCTACCATAATAAAAAAATTAAAAAACAATGAATAGCATTAACGATATATATAAAATTCTATTTTTTTTATCTATATAATAAAAATCTTACATATTGAAATTATCAATATTATTTAAATTGATTATAAAGATACTAATAGAATACACAAAATAATACAAAATTATAAAAAATATAATAGAAAAAAAAAACTATAAAGTATTTAAAAAATTTGTTAGTTGTGTGTCTATTTTTTTTAATATTTTAAATTACTATAAAATCATGAGTAATTCTCATGTGTGATACTAATTAGACTCAAATTTATGATTTTTCAATAAAAGTCAGTTAATATTAAAAGTGTTTAAAACGGTAAGTGACTCACTTTTGTCATTAAAAATTGTTACTAGCACTAATCTTTAATTAGCAAAAAGAGGGTGAAGAAAATTTAGCGCCAAGTGATAGAGGTATGTATCTATCTAGTGTGGGTAGCCAATGTATGTTTAACTATCTCCAGTCCAGGTACCAAAAAGAATAAAAAAGGGATTCACAACATGTTATTTAACAAAGATTTGCTCCATAAATTTGTTTTTCTCATGGCATATGAACAATGATGAAAAGACCTGTGGGTGGATTCTATATATGACAGTGATGCAATACTTTACTCGCTGGAATTTGCTAGCCCTACCAATTTGAGCATATTGCGATCTTCCTTGAACCTCTCCAGAACAGTGCCCTTGACTGCATCATGCTTGTCTTGTGTTGCAACTTGATTCACTCCCCAGCATTCTATTACTTCTGGCAATATACGGTTAGTCTTGGAGAGGCAAGGGCTACCAAACGTTGTACAAGAAAATGTATGTCCTTGATCAAAGTTCGCTGATAGAAACAAACCAAAGTGATTGACTCGTCCCCCAAAACCAATGCCATTTGGAATGTCTTCTGAAGTGAAGTGGATAGCACACTACAACACATTGGCATTCCAAGAGTTAAAAAATAATATAAGTCTTTTAAATAGATTACCAATTAGCTATCGAACTCAACTGAATAAATCCAATGCAAAATGTAGACTGTGATCACTATTCTGCCTGTGGAATGCATGGAATCTGTTCAAGCCTTTTACTGATCTTCCTTTTAAAGTTGATAAGTGAAACTATCTTATATCATTGTGTTAAGCACACTTGCTCGTAAAAAAATGCCTAACCATAGAGATCACCTTTCTGCTAAAACACTAAAAAAGTTCGATCATGCTAAGCCTCCAACATCCAGACCAGAATAACGGTTGAAACTGATAGGAATCCCAACACTCTATAAAGGCACCTTGCAGCTCTCGTTTTGCAAATTGTTATTGTTCTAACGTGAAATGATTTCAACAAACTAGTCTTTCCAATGTACTATTTACTACAGTGTGAGAGTCATGTAGAATGTAGGACTATATAAAGAGTGAGACACTTGATTTTCCTTGTTCAAATTGCAACACCAATGTTACTTAGAATTTTATTAGATAAATTTCTTAATAAGTAATTATAGAAGAACACATGAAGGTAAAATTTTTTTTGTTTTCATAAGTTAATATTAACACTAATGCATAAATTATAATTAACTTCTGGAAAAGTTAGATGAGAGAACTCTTATAAAATTGGAATACGTAAGTTGATTTTAACTTATAAAATAAGATTAATTATTTTTTAACCTTCTTATATACTCTTTTTTAATATTTATTGAAAAATTTATCCAAACAGAACCTTAATCTGCTTTGTAATGCTAATACAAAATACAAGCACAATTTAGTAATTACAGTTTAACGTATATAATAAGGGGAAGTTAAGAGTAGCATTTTAGAATTTAGATACAAGTAGACAATAGTTACCCATTGTAGATTATTGTTTGCTCCAGTCGGCCTGAATATAGAAGTCACTGGATTTAGTTGAAAAAGGAAACTTTTCATGTCTCCGTAAAAATCAGCATGCCGCTCCCATGGTTGAGAAGCATACCCTCCATATATATAACCCTCTTTGTCCTTAATAATTAACACGGTTGGACCTGCATGATTTCTGCAGTTAAAATTAAGAGTCAAATATGGATTCCAAATTTCCAATCCTACATAGTGATTAGTTAGAGTAGCACAGAAACTGAAATGAATTTAACTGGCATTTTCAGCATTAACAAGCTATGCCTCTTTCTAAGTTGTAAGTTACTTCGGTAAGCCTTTAACTATGTATTGAATAACAAGGCTCCAACATAGTTAAACCTATGCATAACTATTGGCTTGTAAATCTAACAATAAACCCAATTATAGTCCACGAGTAGTACCATATGCTAGCAGAATAATATATCTCAAATGAACACATTTTCTTTTTGAGGAGTATACTATGCTTTAAAAGCACTAAACGAAGCAGCAGTACAATCAGCACACGAAGCCTGCAACACTTCACAGGTTACTCACTGTAGATGTTCTTATAGTAAAAAGAATGTATCCATGCTGCAATCATCTTGTGTTCTTTTTCTTCTAGATTCTACCCCTTGATTAATTAAAAGGTCAAGCCATTCACAATCCCCTCTGGGGAAAATTTCCACAATTTTTTTTTTATATGCAAAGTCACCATAAATCTACTGATTCAGAGCAGTAGGATGCTTCAAAGGAAAAAAAAAGATATACTTACGAAATGTTGCCCAAGAATGTATTAAAACTAAGACCATTAACAGAACTATGATACAAAAGATTCCAATCTTCCAGGTCTTGCGGAGAAAGTGCACCTCCAATATGCCAAGCATATTCCTTTCTTAAAAGTATAATGTTAGAATCAACAGCCTTTGAAGTCAATAGTTTAGGAATCTGAGAACCAGGTCGTCCTAGAAAAAAAGCAAAACATGGAATAAGAAGATATGCTAATCATTTACCCTGAACTTTGCTTAAAACTAATTCAGTAGCATTTTATCTTAGAAAATGGTAATGAAATGAATACAGTCAAAATTTGAAGCAAATAGTTTAATGAAATTGCATGTATGTATAACAGTCTAATCTAACCAATACATTTGAGTTTGTGCAAATTGTTACTCCCTCTGTTTCTTTGCAAGTGTCCATTTAAGTTTTTTTAAAAAATTTCAGTGAATCGTAATAACCATCCTTACGTTGCCCACATCATTAATCTTAATCAACAATAATACCCACCCTTTTCGTTCTTCTAACTTACCTTACCTATGCAGCAGATAACAAATCCTGACATCTAACTCTAGCATTCTCTTCATCCCACATGATTTTTTGAAGGCATATATAGTTAATCATCATAATCATGGTGTCAACTACTTCACCTGTAGGAGTTCCAGTATTTCAAGTACTGAAACAAATAATACTCTTATGAAACATCCAGGAAAAAAAAAACACTATTTAAAACTAAATCCTGATGATAAATTGCTAATATTTGACACTAAACTTGAGCTTGATCCATATAAAGCATACTTAAAAGTAACAACCTGACATTTGCATAGCAGTAACTGGCCCATGCCACAAAAGGTTAGACAAAGTATGACATTGGCTATTGACTGCCCAACACAGTTTCCTCCTGACAAAGTCAAATTTGGGGGAGGGAAAATCATAAACAATATGATATGCATGTAACATAAAATCCAACCAATCTGCAGTGCATCTTCTCATTACTCCATGATAATGATTTTGTTACATCATATTTCAGAAAAACTTGTAAGAAATTAAGTCAATTACAAAAATGTTGGAAATTAAGTGCAGCAATACCTGAACCAGGAGGCAAAAGTAGGCCTCCAAGAAGCTTCTTCACAGATGGGAGATGAGTACACCAGTTTCTGAAATCTTCAAAAGACATAGTCTCCTCAGTGCCCCCTCCATTATGCATGGAGAATTTTGCAGCATTCAGAAATATGTTAACAATATCCTCACGTGAACTTGATCTATCCTCAGAATCTTTTATGCATAATATATCGTCAAAAATGGCAATCATAACAGTTTCCAAATCAGACCTGCATATCCATCCAATGTAGCAAATACATGAATTTAGAAGGGGTAAGCAAAAGCAAAAGCAAAATAACTTTTAAAACAGCATTTCAAAACCCTTATCCATAAACAAAAAAATTCCAACATTTTATAATCCTTTGTGCTTTTTTAGAAACATAAACAGAACGTCAACCAGGCTGACAACATAACTTCTAAAGAATTATCACTTGTAGAACTGAATCACGAATTAAAAATAAAAAAATAAGGTTTAAACCCGAGGAATGAAACTCCGCTACCCAGAAAAAAGTATGTAGATAATGATTCCATAGAACGAGAGATATCTATATATAAAGTGTCAAGTGACTAAAGTTCACTTATCCGCGAAGAAAAGTATATGAATTCAATCTAGCAGATAGGTAAAGTAGCTTCAGTGCTAAATTATTTTGCACTAAATGGAGGCTTGTGTATGATCAGACCCGCATCCTACCTCCCTACGAAATTATCTCCAGATACATCTAATAAACGAAAGATAAATTCTTCAATTTCATCTTTTGTCCCTTTCTCATAAGTAGCCTGCAAAATGAAAAACCAACCCAATATATATTGGATACAGAACACCACGATAAATATGTCCTAATTATAATTATGAGATGACAACAACAAAAAACGATGATGAAAACCAAGAATTCACCTTAGCAACAACGAGGTCTTCAAAGGTTAATCTTTGATCCTTGCGCTCTTGAGTAACTAAATCAAACATCCTCTCCCCAAGAGGGCCATGAAGTCCAAAATATGACTACAACCCCCAAAAACAAAACTTTTATGGGTTTTAGGGATAATAACAAGTGGGTTATTATGAAGACAATTAATCATTGGATTGCGAAAGGAACCTGAAAAACGGAGGGAGAGATGCATTTGGCGTTAGTCTGGGATTGAGCTGCCAGATGATTGAACAGAGACCTCAAGTCTTCAAGTTCCTTTTGAGTAAAAGCTCTGCAAAGATTTTGGAGATCAATCTACGGAAAATAATTTGTGTAATTAAGTGTGGTGAAAGAAAAAGAGGAACCTGGTTGCTGAAACATATCGAGGATCATTGTTGCCAGGTGATTGAGCGTTGCCCATTGCTTGTTTTGCCCCGAAAATTGTTGTGATTGGAGTCCGGAACTCGTAGGTTCTGGAAAGTTTCTCAGCACGACCTTCCCTTTTCACGCTATTTCTCTATCAATCCCCGTCATCAAGTTTCTATGTTTCTGAAAATAAACTGCTACATACGAAATTTTCCATTACTGGTATTGTTATGTACAAAGTGATAAGAATTCATTTTTATCTAAAGTGTAGTATTTTAAGAATTTGTAATGTTCACTAATTACCAATAATCATTTGGTATGAGTTTTGAGATATTTATTATAAAAATAAATAAATGCATTATACACAATAGATTTATATGTAAAAGATAGTGTAAAAATTATTTATACTGTGAGAATACATAATATTTATTTTATATTTGGTATTATTAATATTTAATATAATTTTAATAACGAGATATTTAATTATTGTCTTAAAGGCAATAAACATATAAAAGTATGTTTAAAATACTTTTTATTGACATTCAAATAAATGTGATATCTCATTAAAAAATTAATATAATTAAATTTAATAAATGAAATTACTTCATGAAAAAATCATAATTAGGTGAAAAAAATAGGTTGTATAGCAGGAAAAAATAATAATAACGTACAAGTATCACTCAATTAAGTGGACAATCCACCTATTATTTTAATACATTAAATAACATTTCAATTTGTTAAGTATTTTGATTTTCTTATTACTTGCAACAATAAATAAGTTTGATCTAATTCTTTCATTAAAATTTGTATTTGATTTTTTTATATTTGAATTTAAATTATTAATTTTTTATAAGTTTTATCCTATTTATTTAAAAATGTTGTATTTAATTGTTTATCATAATATTTCATATATTAGAAATGATAAGTATCAACTTGAAAGGTCCAACTTTCATAATAATATTTTTGAACATCTACCTTTAAAAAGAGTTTTAAAAATAAAGTTTTGACTCATTTATTACGTTTAGAAAGAGTTATTTTACGGTGCAAAATTATATTTTTATTTGTAAATTGTTAGGTTTTTAAATGAAATTATAAAACACACTAATAAATCACTTTGAATCCCGGTAACTCATTTGAATATATGTTATAATTGAAAGAAGAAAGTAAACAAGGTGATTCCACCTTTATCAAACACAATTATGCAGAATAAATGTTTATAACAAAGTCTAACCAATAAATTGTATACACTTTTAGGTTACTTAATGACTATCTTAATTTTTTGTTGACACTTTTAAAAGATCAATAAAATAAAATAAAATAGAGGGATAATGTTTATAGATACAAAAATAGGAAATGAACTATGTATGGTATGAATACATAAAAACACAGAAACATAATACAGAACAGAGTGGAGCAACATGAATTGAATGTACTTAAAAAACTTGGAGCATCTAAAAATAAGAGTTAATGTTTTAGGCGTAGGCTAAGTTGTCTATAATAATATCTGCAAGGTGGAGAATCTAATGCCACGTGAAAGGATGGATCTTGGAATCTGTCAAAAAAAATGTTATGCTTACGGTGTTTAATGTGAGCATTGAAGGAATGGTCATTGAAAACTGCAACTTCAATTAAAGTCCAATGTTATGTAGCTTGATGGTAGAAGAAAGTTAGAATTTTGAAATATATAAGTGTAGATATATAGTAAGAATTTGGAGGGAGATTTGAAAGTGGGGTATCTGAATAGAGAGAGCAGAGGCATTTGATTTTGGTGAGAAGTTTCTGGTGAGTTTGGTTGGCAAATGAAATGAATCTGTTAATGGGGTTTGAATGCTGCACTCTGCTCCGTAAGAGTAATCAAAGAAAAGTGGTAACAGAAATGGTCTCTCTCTATCTCTGGCTCCATATTTAGAGGCTAATCTGTAGGTATGCAACTAAATGCTTTGCATGCATTTCAATGAGGGGTTGAGAATTGAATTCATAGTTTCATCAATAGGGTATTAAAATTTATGGCTTGGATCTGCTTCGATTGTACTATACTATATCTGTGTAAATGCACCAATTTTGATTCCTTCCATTCCATTTGACTCCTTTAATGAAAACTAATTTTACATTCCAGTTTTTCTCAATCTCTCTTCCCTCTCAAACCCTTGTTTGGTATCCGAGTTATGCAAATCAACTCTTCCACCACTAACTCCATCAAATCCCAAAATTCTTCTTTCAAACTTCCATCCACCAAATTTTTCACATTCATTATTATTACTCTCTCTTTTTAACCTTCCAGATTTTGAAATATTTTCATTTCTATTTAACTCTTATTTTTAAAATCAAATAACAAATATTAATTACTTTTTATTACTTTTAAAAATTCAACACACGATATAAAATTTCTTTAATATCTTTTCTCTATAAATGTTATCGATAAACAAATAAACATCCCTTTATTAAATTTATCAGAATAAACAACCATTCAAATAAAACATATATTTTAATATAATTATCAAATTTCATCTTAAAATAAAATTATATTAGCAATTGACCTAATAAATAAATATATAAACCATATGAAAAATTTAATTAGTTTTTCATAAAGATAATTTATGATGAAATAATTAATCCTATTAAAAATAATTTAGATAAGAAAAGAAACAATCTAGAATAAGATGAAAGTGAAGAGGAAAAGAAAAATTGAGAGAAAAAATAAAACGTATAACTTGTTTGTAAATGACCTTTGTTAACTTTTGTACCAAAGTTTTGCTACTAATAGTCATAATGGTATTATTCAAAATATCAAAATTAAATAATTTTTAGATATAAAAATATTGTTTAAAATCACATTTTTTATTTATGATAAGACTTGTTTGAATCTAATATATTATATCACTCAAACTAATAATTGATACATTTTATGTTATAATTAATCTACATTGCAATTTCAACAAAATTTTTTATTTTATTTATTCTTTAATTATAATCTTGAGTTAAAAAAATTGCATAAATCTGGAAGGGACATATAGTTTAATGATTTATGCCAACAGACAAAATTTAGGTGCAGTCTAGTATATATCTAATAAGTTAAACGTAATTAGTACTGGAAAAAATAATTTTTATTTTTAATATTCAAATATGTATATTATTTCTCTTAAAAGCATGTTGGATTTAATTGAAAAAATAATTTAAATGCGTTTTCAGCACTAGTTTTGGAACCTATTTTTCATTTATGTTATATATTAGTTTCTTTGATTTTGATAAGAAAAATTATGTTAGAAGATTCTGGATTATAAATAATAATAAAATAATGTGATAGAAAATGAAAAGAAAAACAAAAAGGAAGAGAGTAAATAATATATAATAATAATATTTTTCTGTTTATTAATATATAATATTTAAGGTTTGATAAGATAAATTAAGAAAAAAAATTATTTTTTATAAATTAAAATGATTTTTTTAATAATGTTCTTATATTTTAATATTCTCTTCTATAATAATTTATTTTATATTAGTAATAAAATATTAATTATTAAAGATATATAAAAGTATTAATATAATCTTAAAATTTACTAATAAAAGATAAATAAAAAATAGAGAATATATAATAAATTACTAATAAGAAGTGAGCTTTTATTGTTGTGTATTAAAATAATTTATTTGAGAGAAAGAGTTATAAGACATACATTTGTGTTGTCAGAGTTCCAAAATTGAATCTACTGATGTATAATAATACTGGGACAAATATACATAAATTTATAAGATTGAATGTGAGTAATAAAAGAGGTATTTTTATGAGAGTGAATACTGCCATACCCGTAACCTATCAATCTTCTTTCTCTACTGCATTCAATAAGCCCTAAATTCTCCCTTAAAAGCTGCCACCCAATCTCCCTTTATCCACAACAAAACATTGGACCTTCAATTAATTATACCAACAACTTCCATAAATTAAATAATTCTCTCTCTCTTTATTTTTATTTTTTATATATTTTTTTTAAATATTTACCACATAAAATAATTACCAAATTTTATTCAATACTAAGTCTGAAAGTATTAGTGAACCTATTCATGTACCAAAGAATAAATAAACCTGCTATAGTACTTTTAGGTTGTTATCTGATTTTTAAAATACGGGATTGAAAGAATCTACAAAATAATGATACATGGTAATTATATTATCACATTATAATATATCATATGTCATACATTTCCAATTGTGGAGTTATTTGTATTCTGTAAATTGAACTACAATTGCAACTTAAATTAATGATCGGTTGTCACACATGTGAGTAGTAAAGGATCATTAATTTTTTGGTCTACCACTAATATATAAGTCACATAGGATCATAATGTGTTTGATATGAAAGAAGTTTTAGAGTTTGAACTTTGAATGAACGAATTTAACAATATTTTCATTGTATAATTCTGAATTACTGGTTTTATCTTATAAGAAAACCAGTGAAAATGCTTTCTGTAGAGATTTGGTTTTTAAAAAGCTATGTAATTAGAATGAAAAATAGAAGATGTATTTGAATCAAGAAGATACTATTTATGGAAAAATGAGAGATGCATTTAGCTAATTTGACGAGGGTTTAGAGTTGAGACATGCATGGGTGTAGATCTGTTAAAGTATAGGAAGGGGTATGAAGCATGATGCAATTGATGACAGGGATGGAATGGTTAGGCAATCGCTCTCTTAAACTTTAATTGTTCTTTTTTGGCTCAGGCACGACAGTTCAACTGCTATAAAGATTTTATCAAACAGCAGACAACGTTACTGTCCCTCTTAATTTCTATTTTCTCTCATTGACTTCGTAATAGTAATCGTGTTCCAGTCTCCCATTTTCAGAAAACCAGAAAAACAATTTCTTCAACATGGCCTCATCCTCAGACGTGCTCTTTCTTTAAATGTCACCCTAATTATTATTTCTATGATTATATAAATACATCAGCTTCTAATGGAGATCAACAATATAATGCTTTTTCTTCTCATTCATTCTCTTTCTGCTATCTATTCTCTTACTCGCCGCATTTTAAGAAATATTATCAGCAGAAGTTGGTTCATCACAGTTTTGGATCTTAGAGATAAGATCAATCAATCATGAATATGTCAAACCTGTTTTGTTTTTTAGACTCTAATTGATATAAAGTAGACGTAAGAATATGAACTTGCATGTAAATAAATAGGGAGATAAGAAGGGTGAAGCCACGTAGGATGGAGATTTGGATAAGATGTGTGGAGCATATGAAATGCAGATAAATCTGGTACCAAAGGTGTTGGAGGTGGATCATAAAAATGTACACTTCTGTGACCATCATTTGGTAGTCCTCAGGTGGTGCTGCTGCAGGGTCAACATTCACATAACCCTATGTAATAAAAATAAACATTCCAAATTTTAATATTTAGTCAAAAAGAAAAAAAAAACTATAAATATTATTTAGATATTTAAAACTAAATAAATAATATTTATGTATCATCATCTTAATAAGAATGATTAAAATATAAGATTATGTAATAATTTTTATTAACAGAATATTCGATTAATTTGAATTGAATCAATATATCTTTTAGGTTTTTTTGGATTGTGCTAAAAGTTTGAACAAATTTAAATCAATGAAAAAGAATTATTTTTTTCAAAATATGCGAACAAGTTGAAGAATGGTCATGATCAGCCATACATTTAGAAGTACAAAAAGGACACTAAAAGTAGTATGGCCTTGAAACGTACACCCTCCACCCACCAAGTGAGTTATTGAATATGCATCCTCCACATGACGGAAAACAATTTCATATTTGCAGAATAAATACACAAAAACTGGTTTAATTTCCAAATCACTTTCACTAAATGTTTCTAAGATTTCTTACAAATCACTCTACAAATAGGATTGTAGAGTGTGGGAGGAACGTGGAGGATATTTAGGTAATTTTATAAAAGAAAATTAATGTGTGTGTTGTGTGAGAATGCAGTAATATATATATATCCCAAGTCCCAAGTTGCAATCCTCTCAGGTCCTTTTATAGCACATCGTGCATTGATACAGTTGTTGTTTGTGTCCATCACTCACTCACACTATTCACCATTCATATACGAACACGAAGACGTTTACCTACTCTTTATCCTCTTTATCCGTAACCACGAAACTCGACCTTCTTATTTCTCCTCTCTTTCCTCAAAGGAACAATTACGGGTCAAATTTCCCTGTTTAAGATTCTTCTTCCCACCCATTTACAGAATCAACTTTCAACTTTAAACATTGGTTTCATATTGTCGTGTTACATCAAAATTCCTTCATGGATTGGAACAAATTTAAACTCCACCAATCCAATTTATCTATAATATATCCATTTCAGATTGGTAGATCCACAAAACTAGGGTCAAATCTGAATAATACACCTCAATTCATGCCTTTGAAAGCGTCAAAACTCATATCCTTTCCTTCTATCCTAATAATACAATCATTCAAAACAATTAATAAAAATACACACAGACTAACCAAAATGAACTCACCCTTCAACTGGTTCATCTTCTAACTACGCCTACTTGCGTGATCAAACCAAGCTGAATTCATACCTACTCACATGAATTTTGTAAGCAATGCTTTTGAATTTCCATTCATATGTCTCTAGAAATGGGAATCTAGGTTCAGAATTGAACAAATACATGTTGAATTTGTACCCTTCATTGTCACCTTCGTAGCCACAATTCTCACAAGTGATAGACACTACTTTAGTTAAATTATGTAAGATATGATGCTTTAATAATATACATATGAAATCACTCACTTTAAAAAGTAAATAAATTTATAAATCGAAATTAACTTATAAATATAAAAGGATATATCTAATTGTTTGAGGTAATGTATATTCTAGATAAATTAGTAAAATACAAATGGAAAAAAATAGCAGCTTGTAAACTAGCTTGTAAACAAATTGATTGAATTGGAAGTACTTAGTAAAATTAATTTATATGTTAGTTGATGATATAAAATAAGTTGTTATAATACTAGTTTGTCTCAACAACCAAAATTACTTCCAATGTTTTAAAATTTTCAAGTTTGGTTGGATCAATCCTTATAATAAATATTCTTCTCAATCAGTTATGGTTAAATAATAAGTATTATTCTCCAAGAAATTTTTCCAAACATTAAATAAAAAATTATATTACAATCTAAAATATTTTAAATAGACAAATTTTAATATTTAAACTCACGTTCTTTAAAAAATCATTAAGGAGGAGATAATATAATATTTAGCAAAACTTGAATAATAAAGGATTCATAAATAATTTGTGCTCTTCATATAAGTACGTTTAAGATATAGACATTGTCAGACATTGAAAAAAATTTCCAGGTTGTATAGTCTATCTACATCATGACGAGGATAAAAAATCATCATTATACATTAAATAGAATTTAATATATTTTATCCATCTATTTCTTAATAAAAAGATATTATTTATTTATTTATCTTGATTTTATATCCACACGTATAATAAAGAATATTTTTTTTTCATTTTTTTTTTATAGATTTGATCTAATATCATGTCTTTACATTTTTACACACAGACTATTTCATCTTAAATGTTAAAAAAATATATTAAAAAGTATATTAATTAAATTATATCAGTTTATTCGTTTAACACCAACCTTAAATAATATACATTTAAGTATTAAATTATAGTTTTTAGATTATGCATAGTGTAACTTAATTAATAAAAGTTGGCTAAGTTAATTATTAGATCATGTATAGTTTAATGTTTAATTTTTAGATGATATTTTTTCTAATATTTTAAAATATATTTATTTATATATTATTATTAAAATATAATAAGTTTAATCATGTTTTTTTAAAATACAATAAAATATTATTTTATATTATTTATTTTTTTCAAATAAATATATATACAAATATATTATTATATATGTGTATTATTTTTATTATTTATTATTTTTAATATTTTTTTTACAAAAAATATTATATAAATAATAATATTATTATTTACATATTTTTATCTCATCACAATTTTTTTTTTCAAATAATGTTTCTTAATTTATCTAACAATAATATTTTCTTAATAATAACCTATAACATACCTATATCAAGTCACGTGATTTTTTTTTTTGAATTAAATTAAATTTATAATCTTATAAAAATAGAAGTTATAGATTTTCAAATTACAACTATTACTTTTTTTTTTTCTTTCATCTTCATTTTACAAAACTTTAATCTTAGACAAAACTTCTACATTAACAACATTTACAAAATATCCAAACTATTTTTATTTGTATATTTGATATTTCTAATTATTCTTTTCTTTCATCCACATATTTTATTTTCGTCTCTAAATTTAATATTAATTATTTTTCAAAAAAAAAAATATCAATGGTTAAAATAATTTTATATTACAGTTTGAATTATTAATTACAAATTTCAAATATATTTGTTTATTATAATTATAGTGCAATTTCTATTAAAAAGTTATTTATTATAAATTTCAACTATAAAATAAATAAATATTTTTTTATATATAAACCATGAAATAAAATACTCATAAATATAGTTATTATTGTTTGTTTTATCTAGTTAACTTTTATTTTTGGTAATTTTTTTATATAGAAAAAAATAGAAAAGATGAAAAAAATATAAAAACTACAAATTTAAGAAATTAAAATGAAATAAAATTGTAAAAAATGAATATTGAATAAAAGAAGTAGTTTAAGTGATAGATAAAAGAAGAAAGTTGTGTTGAAAATAGTGAATAGGTAAAATAATTGTGCATAGATGATATATCACCGAAAGTGATAAGTGTGTGTGTGTGTGTTTGTTTTCTTGATTTTAGAATTGTAATGAAGGCAGGATTGGTCAAAAGGTTGAATCGTAGATCCGCATTCTTCTTATCTATATGTCATCGATGAGATTGTGAAGTTTAAAGAATGGGAGTGTCTATTTATAGCAAGTAGAAATCCATCATTTAAAGCATGTTTCATGAATCTATGCCACGTTGACCACACAATTCTACATATGGAAAATAATACTCCCCTTTTACAATTCATTTTTCTTTCTTCACCACATTTCATCATTTCCTTCACCTACATATTTTCCTTTCTTTCTAAATAATCCCACCATAATCTCATCTTTTCACATCCAACTCTTCAACTTTTCTCACATTAACTTCACCTTAACCTTAATCTTTTCTTTGGTAGGGTAGGATTCTGAAAAAATATCAAATTTGTGAGATTCTTCATCTATACAATCAATTTTAAAATGATTTAGCCTTGTTATTTAGAAATTACAAGTAAATAGGTTAATGAATTAGCCAAATAAAATGAGTTAACTCATTTAAGTAAATAAATAACCTTTCTTAATGTTTATCTTTCTAATCCACATAAGCTATTTAAAATTTTAGAACGTACATAATATACCAATATAATTCAAAATACAATATAAAATTTTGAAAATTTTGTAATTTAACACCTGCTTCCATTAAGGGAAAGCAACTGAAAAAGTTGAAAAATTACAATACTTCACGAAGCAAAACAAAGCATTGAACAATGGCAAAAGTTTGGAGTCAGATTATATAAAATTAAGAGAATAGAATCTGATTTAGTTTCAACCAGATTTAGTTATTTAAAATTTTTCATCTCATTATTTACTATAGAAGTAAAATATATGTGATGTTATAAATTTAGAACTAATTGTATTATTTTAAAATATGAAGAATTAAAATTTAGAATCTATATTATAGAATCTGAAAATGAAGTGAAAGTATATGATGAGTAAATGTTCCACAGCTCTCTTCCCGGCTCTCTGTCGTTGCATTGTCAAATCACGAATCAAGTTCATGACAGAAAGCATTCTTTACTTTGTTTTAATGGTGACAATAATGTCTTCAGAAGAATCAATGGTGCCGTGACAATAACACCACGAGATCCTGTAATGTCTGTTGGACGATGGACATGGATTGTACTTTCCAAAGTATGAGAGAAGAGAACAACTTTCTTAGTCCTCGGAAAAAGCCATCAGAAACTCAGAACATGAGAAAATTCTCTACCAGAACAGAACACCATCATCAAATGACTCCTTCATTGGCAAGCCACAATCACAACACGCAAGGGACCCTTTACCAAACTCATTCCCTAACACTCACTATCCAGAGAAATAATCAGTGAAATAATAATAATAATAATAATAATAATGATGAAGATGATGAAAAATTGATCTTTTTGTTTGAATTTCATTTATTTTGTTGGTGAAGATCATATTCAGATAAAGGGGTGGTGAAAGACCTAACCGTCCTAATGGTAGACACGTATGTGTTGTTGGAACATAAAAACTAGGAGGCTTGTGAGGTTGTCGTGCTGTCATTGAGATTGAGATGAGATCCCATTGAAGATTGAACATTGAAGGTGGAACATTGAAGGTTATCATTTCATTAAATTTGCTTTCCTTTTCTCGGGGGCACTGTTGAATGCTAATAGTAATATTTATTTAAAATTGGGGCACTTGATTTAAATTTGATTGTTAGGAATTAATAAAGAAAAAAGGGTTGGGTTATTACTAGATGGATGATATTAAATTTTGTTGGTGAGGGGTTGGATTTTTAAATAAGGGGTTTAGCTTTAAAAGCCGTTGGATTTCTCTTGCGCTGTGTTGCTCCGAGACTTAAAACACCGACTCTTCCTCAAGCAATGAATGAAGAAAGGCCCTCCTTCTGCACTTTGTAATTGCAATATTTACTCCAAATTTCCCCTTCCTGCATACTTCTTGGGATTTTTCCAAACAATTAATACATTTCCTGGCCTCAATTTACACTCTCCTTCTACCCAATACTTCAATTCAATTCAATTCAATCCCATCGCTCTCTCTCTCTCTCTCTCTCTCTCACTCTCTCTCTCCCACTCTCTCTCTCTCTCTCTCCACCCTACCCCCCTCCACCTCTCTCTCTCTCAATTAAATTAAGCCTTAAATCACTCCCTTCATTTTCCTTATATAAAATCCCCATGAACCTCCACCCATTCTTGCAACAACAAAGATCACCAACACTTTGCTGGTGCCACCACTCTTTCTGACCACCCCTTTTTCCCTTCCAAAACATCTTCCAACAACCTTAAAGTGAGTCATCAACACCATCCCCATCCCCCTCTTCTTCCTCTTTCAATTCTAATTTCCTCTCCATGCTCCTCTAATTCCACCTTTTTCCCTTTTGTTATTTTTTTTTTTCTAATCTTTTTTTTTTGTTTTTCTTTTGTGGTTGCAGAAAACAGAGGAAAGCCATGAGTCGCAGAAATGGAAGTGGTCCACAGCTTGACTTGAAGCTGAACCTGTCCCCCCCAAGGGTTGACCGGAGACTGGAATCGCCTACACGATCGGCTACGGCGTCACCGACTTCACCCCCGAGCTCGTGCGTGTCGTCAGAGCTGAACCAAGAGGAGAAGAATTACTCTAACAGCCCTGAAGCCACTTCCATGGTGCTCGTGGGTTGTCCTCGCTGCCTCATGTATGTCATGCTCTCCGAAGATGATCCCAAGTGCCCCAAATGCAAAAGCACCGTTTTGCTTGATTTCCTCCACGACACCAAAAACCCCACCATAAGGAGGAGTTAGAGTAGTAGAGTTAGGATCCTCTGTTCCTAGCTCTGTTTTTCTCTGTTCCTAGCCCTGTTTTTCTCTGTTCCTAATAGTAGGATATATTATATTATATTATATTAGCTAGTAATGCTTAGAAATTAATCTCCTTTTTACTTTTTTACTGTTTTAACTATTCCCCTTCTATGAGTAGTGCTATGTGCGCTCCACTTTTACCCTCTCTCCCAACAATTTTGTGAAAGCAGGGGATGCATATTTGCAGAGACAGAGAGAGACAGAGTGGAGCGTGAATAGCACTATTTGAATCACCTATAGAAAGAAAGTTACTGGGCAATTCGGGAATGTTAGGTATCTATTATATAGGAGCTGGGTGCTCTTTAGCGGTTAAGAAAGTGTAATAGGGCTTATAACCTCAGGTGCCCTCTTAGTTTGCTTGTTGAAATCCAACCTCGGTTTTCTTTTGACTCTCTTTTCTGCATCAATCATGTTAAGGTTAATGTTAATGTTACTGTTACTGTTTCATCCAACGGCGCACACATGACATGCTGTTATACTTGACGTTAACGACCATAAAAAGTAAGTAAAAATAAAAAAAAAGAGTTAATAAAAATAGCCGCAAGAAAAGCAAAGTTGTAAGACAGAATGTAGATCCTCTGTACTTTGTGTTAACAGTTGAAATGGTTTGAAAATTAAGGCCCACCAAACCGGTGTTAACTGCTCCATCTACTGAACTTTGTGAAGTTGAAGACTCATGTGCAACTCAAGAAAGAAAATAAATAAATAAATAGATATAAAAAGAAGGGGTATGAGGTTAAATCTGATTGATCATAATGGGCTAGTTGACTTTGTAGTAGATTTTGATGAAACAATAGTGGATATAGATAGATAGATAGAGATAGAGATAGAGATAGAGTGGTATCTAATGTGTTTATATGATGATGATTGAAAAAAGAGTTGTGTAATTTGATTAGGATCCCCTGAGTGACACGATGGAATGGAAAGTTTTGCATGCGATACGGAGTTAATTAAAAAAAGGGGATGGTTCCAACTTCCATGTTACAAAATTCAAGTGTCCACGAGCATAATGAGAGCAATGGCGTGAAAGTCGTATGTCGTGTAGTATAAGAAAATTATGTTGTGGGTTAGGAGGAGAAGAAGGATGAGTGAATCAAGAGATGGTAGAGGGTGGGTTGGGTAGTTCCGAGCATTGAAAAATAAAGGCCATTCTATTAAGGCCATTTAAATCACATAAATGCAAGAGTAATTGAGACGGTTGAGAATAATGTGCGAGATATTACGTCAGATGATAAATGCTCTTTTTTTTCTTTCTTTCTTCTTCTTCTATTTCCATTGTATTTCTTCCCTTACCTCTCTGCACTTTTACCTTCATTCCTCTTTCTCTCTATTTTCCCATACGCACACACCATAACTCCACCAGCTAAGCCTCTCCTATTGTCAGTTTCTTTAGTAAATTCACATTCAACCTGTCACACACCATTAATCCATAATTTATAACCATTAGTTTGAAAACTTCAAAATCTGAATCATTATGGTTCACCCTTGAATATGTAAATTTATAGGTTAAATCAGTAGAGAACTTCGTCGGAAATGACACAATTAATTGTTTGTGTTTTTGTGTGTGTGCGATCAATAAAATAAGGGCAAGTTGAACAAGGTACACAGCTCATGGACAGAAAGAGATCAGTCATCAATAGAATGCAAATAAATTGGTTTCAAAAGTATATGAAAATAAACCATCATCGTGTGATAAGAACAAACTAGAGGGAAAAATAACAAGAAACAATGAATGTATTCGATGATCTTCTTCCATAAACGAAACTCGAAGATAATATTTCAATAAACTTATAATTTTTATAGTGAAATACAGTTATTAATATATTGAGATATAATGATTATCAGACTCTAACTGGAATTTTTTAACAATTTTTAATATTAAAATAATTTTTAACGAACAATTTTTACCAGATGAAGATGATTATGTAAATGATTTTTTCAGTTCTCATGATGGTTTCAGTATTGCACTAAACTAATTTAACTAAAACTATTAGTTTAGTTTAATTTTCAGTAAAAATATTTTAGTTTAGTTTGTTTTAACACTTCTAATAAACAGTGATTCTCCATAATTAAACACTTGAAATTTTCGTGCATGTTTGGATTTATATTGATCATAATAATAATATTAGATAAATATTACATGTTTGGTTTTATATTGAGAATTGATTTGTAAGTTGAAGTAATTTGAATTAGTTTTCCATTGAATATAAAATAGTCTGATTTTTATCTATAATTTGTTTCACTTTAAAATGAATTTACTAACATGTATCCAAACATGGTGTAAACCAATACTATTGTTCTTACGTTTGAAGCAATAAATTTGGTTATCGATGCATGATACAACATTTATTGCAATTACCACTTATTCTATTACTACTTGCCAATACCATCCATATCTTCGTGTCTTGCATTGCATCACATGTATCAAAGTAATCAATTAATCATTATATTTATTCTTTTATTTTATTGTCGTCAAATAGATGTTAATTTAAAATAAGATAAAATTTCATTGTGTGATTTCTCAATATAGGTTACATGAATCATCGCATCGAGTAGGAAAATATCTATGCATATATTTTTGTAAAATGTCAAAACTTCCTGAAAAATTTGCATGGAATAAAAGAGTTTTGTGGACACAAGCTTTCTGGGCTAAGAGTTTTATGTGTTGTCACGATCTTATTGCAAATTCAAATTGTCATTGCATTGAGCCACATAATGTGCCTTTTTGCATTCAAATAATTACAACACATGATGCTTAGGATTTCATCTTTCTTTCTTGTTAGAACCAGATGTTTTTAGGTCACATCTTCTCATATTGTCAAAACTATTAATGTTTCTTGAGGCTTCACTTGAGGATCATGATTATTGATCAAAAGAGTTAAATTATATCTACCAATTGTATTGAATTTTGTTTGTTGAACTGTAGCTGTGTGTGACCAGAGATTCCACAAGCATGCCCTATCTATATAAGTACAACACCGTGACTGTGACTACAATGTCTTAACAATCAACATCACTATTAATTTGTTTGAAAAATTAAAAAGAAAAAAACGAAACTTAAAAAACAAAAGTTTAAGATATGTTTTTTTATTCAATGGAAGCAAGAGTTATCCAGATATAAATTATTTGAACTAAAGGGAAGCATGTAACACCCATTTTATACAAATATTTGAATTGAAAATATTTTTTATGTTCTGGTCAACTCGGAAGCGTCAAACATTTGACGCAAACAAGGAAATATGGGAGAGAATGGAAAAATTGAGGTTATAGATAAATTCTCTTTTTCAATTTATTGAAAGAGAAATTTTGTCGTACAAGTAAAACACGTGTACACCCAAAAACAATCTATTAAAAAAAAATGCTGGCCCACCAATCAGATGCTTATCTAATAATAAGATCATGTTTATAATTTTTTTGTAATCAAGATATTTACAAAAGAAAACATATAATATTTTTTAAATTAAAAAAAATCATTTAAAATTTTGTATGTAACTTTTTTTATTTTAATATTTAATTTATTTATAAATTAATTTTAACTTAAATATAAAATTGAATATATAAATAGATTAATTGATTTTTTTCATGACTTTTAAACTATCCAAATAATAACATATTAGCTAAACTTAATATTATCCTAAATCTATTAAGCGTAACCTTAAAAATACTAAGTAAATTTTTCACAAAATTAGGGTTTCAATATTACATCAAATCCATAACGCGAATTTGACATCTCAAAAGACATCCAAATCCAATTTAACATGATATATTCATCTTCAAATAATCAAACTAAATAAAATATATTATTATCAACATCGTCCAAACATTTTAAATTCTTTAACCTAATTAATAAAAGAAAAAAAAAGTTATTTTTTCTTATCTTGAAATTCATTTTTTTAAGTAAGGAAATCAAAATTAAAAAAAAAAAAAAAAAAGGAGAAAATTTAAACAGGTTTCAACTGATCCAAAAAAAACTCAACCTAACAATCAGTTGAGATAAACAAACAGGGAAAGATGAAAATTATATTTCAAGATGAAAATAAAAATTATTTTAAAGAATAAAATAATAATCTGTTTATTTTATAAACACTCGAAACATATTTAATTTAAAAATTAAAGTGTCATATATTTATTTTTTCAAACAATTCACTGACGAATAAAAAATATAAATCATTTTGTATTTTAGATAGACGGATAAGTAATTAAGGAGGAGAGAAAATAAAACAGCAAATGATTAATGTACTGTTTCTCTTTTTAAATGAGTCCATTAAAACTATTTTACGTTCAAAGTTAGTTAATTTAATTAAAAATATTATATTGGTCTGTAATTATATTTTTTCAATTAAAATTTTAAATTCTTCAATCTTCATGAGAAAAAAAAAAAAAGACAATTAAAAGTGTTCATTATTTATGTACTAAAATGATTAATGATATTTTAGTCAACAAATAATTAATGGAGAGAATAATTAAAAAATTTGAAAACGTAGTTATGATAAGGAAGAAATAATTGGCGAGTGTTTGAATGAGAAGGGTTTGCTAATAGTTTACTTAATTTTTAACTTGTTCGGATCCTTGTCCAAGATTGGTAATTAATTAAATGAGGCAATTCATTATTAATGGAAATTAACTTTTCGGCAACATGTTAGTTCATATTAAAATTAATTGTCTACGCAATGAATATCGAAACTTGCATTAATTAAGGTCTTTTGACTCAAAACATTTCATTTTTTTTAATCAACTTGTTAATTGTACTGAATTAAATTATAAACATTTGAATATTGTTTTATTAAAAATTGAATTACTTTCTAATTTAACTTAAAAGGTTTGAACTACAAATAATTTGAACTACGAGAGTTAAAAAAAAACATGACTTTGTATGTTCCCATGGGGAAAAAAAAAAATACTTTTTATTTTTCTTTCATATTAAAACTTCCATATTATATATGATTTGTCTATAAATATGTTGGTGGTTTTGCATGTTAATAAATGAATTCATGATTAAATTTGAGTTTAAAAAAAAGATGATAAATTTTGTGATAAGAAAATATATTAGATGATTAAATTTCTGAAAAAGAAAGTTTAATTTAAAAATGTTGAATATAATGGAGAGTGTTAAATGGTTTAGCAAATTTTTTCTTAGTTGTGAGGGATACATCTTTGTTTTACTTGACTTTAAATTTTCACCACACTTCTTCTTTTTTAGATTTGAACACAACTTAAGTGATGTCCAAAAAAAAATCGGATATCTATTTAAAAATTATATTTAATTAAATCATAGGGTAAAATAAATACTAAATTTAAATTATAATATATTCTATATTTTTAATTAAAATAAATATATTATAAATATAACTATGTTATACAAATTATTATGTATTAAATAATTTTTTTATTAAAATTTATCTACTAAAAAAATTATACAATAGTATGTTTCGAGACTATTCAAGACACAATTTGAATTCCTTCCACTAAAACTATTACACTATTTAAGGAAATTAAATTTAGAAATAATAAAATGAGTGAAGTTAACTCATTTAGATTCAGTTTATAAAAAAAAAATAAAAAAATTGTGAAATGAATCCATTAATTAAAATAGATTGAAAATTTTAATTTATTCCATTTAGGATTGGTTTAGCGGGTTGATGATCAATCCACTAAAAGTATAATTTCTTTTATTAAATTAATTTAAATAGATAAATTGAATCAATAAATATAGTCTATTTTAATAATTTAATTTGAATTTTATTGAAATATTAAATTTTTATCAATTTGAGAAATTAAATTTATAAAAAGAAAATAACAATAATAACAAATACATATTTTAACCTAAAGCAATTTTTGAACTAATTAACAAATACATAATTCATTAACAACAGATATAGACTATTTTAATAAAAAATACATAATTTTTTGAATTTTATCAGTGAGAACGATCTTCATATTTAAGTAATTTGTAACTTTTATATATAAATCAAATGTTAAATTACACATGTGTTAATACCTTATAATTAAAATAGGAGAGTCCAGTCTACTTAGGATCTCTTATCAGAAATTTTATTCAAAAAATCTGTAAAAATAAAAAATAAACTATTTTTCTATAAAATAAAATTATTTATACTTATTTTTTTAGAAACTAATATGATAAACCTTTTACCAATTAACTTATATACTTTTATCTTTCTAACTATATAGATCAGAAACTATTAATATTTAACTAAAAAAAGATCGTGTTAATGTAAAATAAAATTGATGTTTAAGAAATTAAAATATGAAAGGAATCAATTATTTTTTCTATAATTATTTATACAGTGACATTAAAGTATTAATTTAACTATAACTTAAAAAAAAATTACATTTTTATCTATATAAATTCACATTTTTTTGTCTCCAAATTAATTAATATTTGATTTAAAGTAAAATGATATTTTAATTACAGTTAAAAAATGGTAATTAAATTAATAAAGTTATGGAAATTAGGTACTATATTTCTCGGAAACATGAGGTGATCACATGTAATAGAAACAGTGCGTTTGGTTGTAATAGGAGAAGCGTGGACCGAGAACATATTCGACCAAATCGCTGTTCTGTTCGTTTCTTTATCTTCATTATTATTCCGAAATTTGTCTTCAATTTTTGCTTACGCTGATTCCCCTTTTCTTCAGATATTTCGATTCTTTGATCAGATCCACTACAATTGTTCATCCATGACGCTTGGCTCTGCAGGATCCAGTGTCGTGGGTTAGTTTCTCATATATCATCTTTCTCTTCCAATATTTTTTCATTTTCGCTTTTTTAAAATCAAATTTCATTTTAACGAATATGCATGTTTTCTGTTAGTTACTTGTTGCCTTGACATGTCGCCCTTGATGAATTTAAAAATTGCCTGTTTGTTTCGTTTTTCTTGTGGTTAAATTTTTTGTTGATGGAAACAGCCTGGGGTTTTCAACCCATACTGCTGTTTCGAATGGGGAATTTTGTGTAAATATTGGTTTAGTATTTTTGGATACCCTAATTATGATTTGAATCACTTCGCCTTGTTATCACGTATGCTTCTTTTGAATTCATATCTCAATTCTACTGCTTTTTTTATAAGAGAGCCAAGGTAAGTTGGCTTAATAGTCACTGTTTGGCATGATCTTTCTTTTTCGTTTTCTGTTCTTTAAACCAGTCCTCTATTATTTCTTAATGTATTGAAGCGCGTTCAAGATAATTAAATAGCACACATTTTTATACGATAACATGAAAGAAGAAAAATTCTTTTTCATAATTCTAGGTTTAATGTTTTAGTAAAAGTTATAGTATTCAAAGACTTGGTTTTAGCTTTTGAAATGCATGCCAGGACCTTTTTTATATCGCATCTCTTCTTAGGAAAATTGAATACCAGATTACTAAGCATAATTTCCTAGAGTGCAACTTACTTGAAACCATTCTCAAAATGTATTTATTGATACTTACCCCAACCCCCATCCCATTAGTAATCACAGGGACTTACAAATAGGACACTAGAACCTTTTAAGCAATATCATAAATCTGAGATAACATACTCCTTGTAAATAGAAACCAGAAAATTAGATGAAATATCTTAAATTTATTAAGTTATAAGCCAATTATTTATCATATTCTTTCTGTCCTACTCCTGCATGAAGATGCCCTGTGAACAAAGAAATGTGCATGCCATCAGCTGGATGAAGAAATATTGAACATTTTATCTGGCTCTGGTCCTTGTATTTATGACTATAAAGTTGGGTGTTATGAACCCAGAATATAAATGGAGAAAAAGAAACTAAATATTTTATTAATTGAATGAATTAGGAAGAACTAGAGAGAGAAATCTTTCCTTTAAGTGTTTCCCTTTTCACTCAAAGTTAATGCTAATGTTTACATTTGACACCTAACAAAATGATCCTATTCCCTTACATCCTCCTATTTATATAAAATTAACCCCTCTAACTAACTAACCACTCTATCTATTGCTAACTATTTTTTCCATCTCTCTCGTAAACTCCTTACATCGTGACTAATATTTGGTGAAAGGATTATATATGTAACTATCTTTTACATTTATTGATTGAATTACAATGCTAGTATGAGTGTGGTGTAGTTAAAGGTGTTTTCACCTTAATGTAGTTCCAAGGAACTTTAGATTGCTGGAGGAACTTGAAAAGGGCGAAAAGGGAATTGGAGATGGCACAGTGAGCTATGGAATGGATGATGGTGATGATATTTACATGCGCTCTTGGACTGGCACTATTATTGGCCCCTATAATGTAAATATTTATCTATCACCACCTTGATTTTTTTACAAATATCTGCATTTTGAATGAGCTAAATTCTATTTGAACCAGTGAATTTTCATGTAGCAATTGATTTAAATTTATAAGAACCATTTCAATAGTAGAAGTAGTGCATTCTAAAATGAACTTCTTACTTATTGGGTAATAGAAATTGACCATGTTTGTCCTTAAGAAAACTTTTGTGTTTCAGTGTATGTACACTATAGTGTTCAAGTTCATGTCCAAACAGTCCAATTTTAAGAATTAAGTTATATAACATCGTACAAACTTCCATATATTTATATGTTGCATTTATGATTATTCAGCTTTACTGGGAATAATATTGACAACTTTTAAAATTATTTTTGGAAATGCTATCATGCTTCTGCAATTTATCTGGTGATTTTAATGGGAACGTTTTTGGCTTTCTTTTATGCCCTTCCAAAAGTCAACTTAATCTTTACTTGAGTTAATTAATGTAGCTTCTTTGCATAATTTAAAAAAAAAAATCTGAAGTATGAATCGATCTACCCTTCAGCCAGAGAATTTAGTCTTATTTTCATTTTTCCTAATAATGTAATTTATTTGTATTTCCTATGTAAATAATAGGCTATTTGCAGGTTCAGTAATTTTGTTTTTTCTGTTTTCTACCAGACTGTACATGAAGGAAGAATTTATCAATTGAAGTTGTTTTGTGATAAAGATTACCCAGAAAAGCCTCCAAGTGTTCGGTTTCATTCACGGATCAATATGACTTGTGTTAATCATGAAACTGGAGTGGTACAATTCATAGTTTTTCACTTGCTGCTTTTTACATGTTTCAATGCAATAGGTGTTGTTGTGGGGGAGTGTGGGTATACACAATGCTAACTTCTGTGTTTTTCACTTTGATTTCTTAATTGATGTTGGGAATAAATATGAGATGTATATCAGAGAGTGTATTCAAGAGAATGTATTCAAGAGTGTTTCGAAAATCTCACATTAACTAGAATGTTGCCAATATAATGAATATAAGTGAATCCTTACTCCATGAGCTAGCTTTGAAGATGAGTTAGGATAGTCTTAGAATTTATCGAAATGGTTGTTGTTGGATCTAATGATCTATTGGGTCGTTTGTTATCATGTCATTATTAAACCATCTAATTTTTATACTGTCTGGTTATCAATGTCAAAAGCTTGTTGGAGATATGACTCAAATAATATATATGACCCTATGAGCTAGATTTTGGGTTTGAGTTAGGTTCAAACATAAATTCTAGGAGAGTGATTTAGGTTCTATGAAGGGAATATGTGTACAAGAGTACTAGGAACACAATTTCTAACACATTCTTTCTAATACACGCTCATTGGTTAAAAATTATTGAAAACTAAGGAGGTATATTAAATAAGAAATGACCTACAAAATTGTCATTTCCAAAAAAATTGAACCAATGAAAAGATTGTGTTAAAAAAAAATATGTTGGAGAATATGCTACTATCATTTGTCATATATGTATTGATTTCACCATGCCTCATGAAAAAAATACAGGGCTGTTTCAGCTACATTCCATTACCATCCTATTTTTCTTAAAATAACATAAAACTTGGTTGATACATCCTTATTCCAAATGTACTGGAAATTTGGAACTTTGGAAGAGCAAGCATGTGTTGAACTTGGATGGGCCATGGAATGTTGTCGGGTTACTCATATCAAGATGAAATAAGGGAGACAGTTTATTATGGGGAGAAAGGAGCAAGGGGTTAAGAGGTTAGGCAAGACTGCAAGAATTGAGTACTTTGGCACTTGGAACCTCCTTCTTTATCTTTCTTCAGATAATTTCTTTCTTGTAGTTATGTATTTTAACAGCCCTCCCTTAGTATCCAGGAACTAGTTTACCGATACACACATCTATGTTTTCATCCTTCATCCTATCAGTAGTCCATTTTGCAAACTTGATAATAAATTACCAAGATTTATGGATTTTCTATTGAAACAGGTTGAATCAAAGAAATTTGGTCTTCTTGCTAATTGGCAACGAAGGTTTACCATGGAAGATATATTGACCCAACTGAAGAAGGAAATGGCAGCTTCACATAACCGCAAGCTTATCCAGCCTCCTGAAGGTACTTGCTATTAGTGTCCAAGATCATACCAGTGTTAGATCATATTGCACTTGCAGTGCGCAATATATAGTATGTAATACTCTGGATCCTTGTATGTTCAAGAACATACAGGGAATGCCCAAATGAGCTTTATCTTTACCTCCGTAGCTTAAGAGTTGTTTTGTTGCCTTACATCCCATACATTGTCAACTATGTTGAAGAACTAATCTCCTATTGATGCTAAATATTGAAAGCAACTCTTTAAGTAGTATTTTCTAATTAGTGCTTCCCATTTTGATCTTGCTTTTCTTCATTTGCTTGCTTTGTCGCTTTTAATTTAGGGGGCAGCTACATTAAAAATGTGACAAATGTTATTTGAGTGTGTACATTCCTCAGTTGGTGCTTGATGTGTTCCATATTTGTCAATGTGAACGTGTTGGGGTTCTCATATTATCCAATTTTAGTATTGGTTGGGAGCTAAGTATTATCCCCTGATGTCTTGGATCATCATCGGTGTCAAAACCAGTAGTATTTTTGAAGAAAATTATTGTCTATTTTCACTGAGAATGGTTGACATAATTTCTGTTGCCTTGAACAACTTGAAGCTTTGTGAACATGCATAAATAAAACTCTTTTACTCTTCAAAAATTGTGCTGAATTGTAATGTTCCCATTCATTTTTGCATGATCATACGACTTCTATTCATTATAGGAAATAAATTAGCGCCATATTTATACCGTACTTTTTGTATAATTTTTTTTTAACAACCAACAGATGGGAAAAGTAGAAAGAAATATGAACTAAAATGAGTGGTTTGATAGAGAAATAGAAATAACAAGTAACTTTTAAACAAAACTGTTTTAGAAAATATGTCCAGGAATAGTACAACTATTTTTCAAAAACATCCTTAGCTATCATTCTTCTCTTTAAAATAATTGGATATATTGAAAGAAACGTAGTTACGATCATCGACGAAATAATTCACAATCTAAATTACATGACGACAGATGGTTTAGCTTTATTCATTCCTGTGCTTGGTTTCATGGGCTAATATTAATAACAATTGAACTAACAACCAACAAACATTAAATATAAAATAACATGAAGCATAAAATAAAAGGAGCAGGGTTTGGCTGACAACATAGAACTAGTTGATGTTGTTACCGCATATGACCTGGGCAAAGACTGTCAAAATTTAATGACTTGTCGTTCTGCGTAAACATAAATTGGCTAGCCATAATTTCTAATAGCTATGATGATGATTTATGTTAATGGGCCCTTTCGTTGTTACCAAAAGATAAGTTTGACTTTCTTAGTTGATCTCCATCTTGTAATTGAAAGTGACTTTTTTTTTTTTCAAATGATTATTGTGATATCATGCTTAATGCACTCTAATTTTATAGGAATGATTGCTTGTTTACACAAAAAAGAAATCATAAAATTAAAATAATAAGTGATTTTTTTTTTAAATAAGTTGAGTGAAATATACATATTGTCTTAACTATAAGACAAAAATTATATATATCTATTAATCAATAATGTTGTTTACTGTGAATGAATTGCAGTCCTACAAGAACTATGTATTATGTATAATAATAATTATTATATTTATTTGAATTTATTGGGTAAACTCTTTTTAATATGTGGAGTCGTTTACTAAGTAGTAAAAAGCTTGAGTATACCTTGTTCTTAAACATTTTGTTAAATGGATTATTATTGGTCGGTGCAATGACCAAACTTTCAACACATGGTTTGGGATCAAGTAACTCTTACCTATTATACAAGAAATATGTATTATGTATAATGAATTATTGCTTACTTCCTATGCATTTGATTTTCCGATATATATTACAGATACACTTTATACAATACAAACATATTTTAGAACTAATTGTAACATGATAAAAAAAATTTAAGCTAAACTAAGAAATAGAAGAAAAAAAAAAAACATAGAGAACAAAAAATCATTCTAACTAAAGACCGTTTTTAAAAACTAAGTGTAATTTTTAAATTTTTTGAAACATATAAATTAAAACATTTGGAACAGTCTAAATTTATAAGAATGTTACACAAACCACACAAATAATGTCGATAAATATCAGCATTTTACTGTTATAATGACAATAAAGTTAGATATGTATATGTGAGACTGTTTTGCTTAGATATTATAAAATAATTTAGAACTTATTTAATCTATTTATAAATTTTATATATATTATTGAGTAATATAAGATTATATTTAAAAAAAAAACACATTTTGATATTCAATAAAGATCGACACAATTGATTGAAGATTCTACTAATTTAATTTTGATAAAAAATCTTTAAGAAATATCGTTGTTGTTTTTATAATTCGACTCAACAATCTAAAAAATAATTTTAAGAATTTTAGCAGTATGTTTGATCTGTAACGTAACATGTTTAAATTTTCATAATAAGAATAAATCTTTAATTATTTTTTGTAAAAATAAAATCTTATCACGTAATTTCTGAAAGTCGTGTAAAGTCTCTTTATATTATTAGTACATAAACTCTTTTGTCCAGATATTAGTACATAAACTAATTTAAAATTTTAAATTTTAAAAATGTGTTTGACGCGCGTAATGTGTAACGTAACGTGAACCATTTTTATATTTTTCACAATAGGTATTAAAGATATTTTTCAGTATAATAGGGTGATAATTGAAGGAATTAATTTGATAATATTAAATTTCCGGAATAATCCGATAAAATATATTTAAAAAAATACTAAAACATTTTTTTAGATTTAATTTGATAACCAAAGATTATGAAATATTAATATGTTAAAATATGATTCTGACCACCAAATAAAGTGATTACTTTATAAATTATAAAAAAGGTAAATCAATTAAATTAAAATCTAAAATAAGAATATTATATAGATCTATAAAAAATACATTTAATTTAGAATCTGCAGGAATTTGATTCGTTAATATCATACTATCGTTGAAGAATTATGAAAATTTAAAAACATTAAAAAAAAAAAACTAGTTTGGTAAAATAAATAAATAAAAAAATATTTACTTAGTAGCATCGAGGTAATCAAATTGTGAAATTAGGAAGCAATCTCTCTGTGTCTTTCTCACTCTCTCTCTCTCTCTCTCTCTCTCTCTCTCTCTCTCTCTCTCTCTCTCTCTCTCTCTCTCTCTCTCTCTCTCTCTCTCTCTCTCTCTCTCTCTCTCTCTCTCTCTCTCTCTCTCCGTATAAAGCCAAAATTTAACCTAACTTGCTTTACAAGTCCAAATCAAATGGCAATTATTCCTTTATTTGTGTTATTCTTTTCATCTTTAGCACCAAAAAAAAAAAAAAAGACGAACGAGAAGAAAGAACCTTTCACCACTGTGTTTGTATAAAAGTTGTTGATAGCAGTGGCTTTTTCTCTTCATCGTCGAATCTTTCTTCTTCTTCTTCTTCTTTTCTTTTCTCCTTTTCTTCTTTTCTTCTTTTCCTTCACCCAAGCCTTAAAAATAAGTGATTCCTGACTGCAAAACCAAAACCCTAAAGCAAATGGCCCTATCCCGTGGATCCATCCTCACTCGATCGGTGTGGTCCTCTAATCTGGAATCCGAGTTCGAGTTAATCAGATCCGTCATCGACTCCTTCCCTCTCATATCGATGGACACAGAGTTCCCCGGCGTCGTCGTGCGCCCCGACACCGGCGACCCCTCATTCTGTCACAGCCAACCCGCCTCACACTATGCCGTCCTTAAAGCCAACGTCGACCGTCTGCACCTGATCCAGATCGGTCTCACTCTCTCCGATCACATGGGAAACCTTCCCACACTCGGCACCTCCAACACCTTCGTCTGGGAGTTCAATTTCCGAGACTTCGACGTCGCGCGTGACGCCCACGCCCACGACTCCATCGAGTTGCTACGGCGCCAGGGCATCGACTTCGACAAGAATCGTGAGTTTGGGATCGACTCAGTCCGGTTCGCTGAGCTCATGATGTCCTCCGGTCTGGTCTGTGACGACACTGTTAGCTGGGTAACGTTTCACAGCGCCTATGATTTCGGATACCTGGTGAAATTGTTGACACAGCGCACTTTGCCGGAGGAATTGGGAGAATTTCTCCGCCTCGTGAGGGTTTTTTTCGGTGACAGAGTATTTGATGTGAAGCACTTGATGAGATTCTGCTCAAACCTTCATGGTGGTTTGGATCGAGTGTGCCAATCTCTGAATGTGGAACGAGTTGTAGGGAAAAGCCACCAGGCCGGTTCAGATAGCTTGCTGACTCTGCACGCTTTTCAGAACATAAGAGAGGTTTATTTTGGCAAGGCTGATGGACTTGTTCAGTATGCTGGTGTCTTGTATGGTTTAGAAGTTTTCTAATTTTTCTTATATGAAATAATATATCAGCTTGGTGTAGGATTCTTTTACAGCTTTAGTTTGTACACATTCTGGCTTATCAATATCATTAGGGGTTATTAATTTTTTTGTTTCTGTTTTAACTGCGTATGACGGTGATATTAGGAAGAGGCAACGCATTGTTGACTGAGTGTGTTCACATATAGAGTTAGAGTATGATCTTTGGTTAGATAATATATACGAGTCTTAATATCTGAACGGAGTGATAATTTTGCATCTCCCACCTTATCTATTTTCTATTGTTTGTAAGTGGCTTCACGCATGAAGCTGCTATTCCTATCAAAAGGTAAGGATAAGGGATACACCCCTCATGGTTTCCTACTTTTGTTTAGACTCTGTTTCTATTAGAATGATTTTTGCCATTGGGTAGCCGAATAGCATAGAATGGATGGTAGGTGGTAAAATTATGAATCAGTTCTGTTTCTGCTATTTGTTTTTTCTTGTTTCCTATGCTAATTTTTATATCTTTGATTCTTACGATAGGAAAGTCTTTTTTCTCTCACACACGCACTGACATTTCCTTGGTTGGAATATAGCTGGAATAGTTTTTCAAAAGAATGTTGGACAATGGTAGGACATTGCCTAAAGTGGTTTCAGTATGAGTGGTGAAGACATCAAGAAGTCTCAACAGAGAGTAGATCAATAGAGGATAATCCAACCTTAACACAGAATTTGATTTGAGGGAAATGGAGGGGAGGAATGGGAGGGAAATAAACTTTTGTCGTTTGGTTCAATTTTTAGAAAGGATGGAGATGAGAATGGAGGCGAACAAAACCCCTCTTCAAATAATTTGGCGGGGAGGATGATTTAAATATTTAAGTGAAAAATACTAAAACATTTTTACTGACGTTTTGAAATTTAAAATTATAAGATACCAAAGATTAATTTTTAAAATCCCTTCCCTTCCCTTGTGACCAAACAGGAAAATGGTGTTACTTCCCCTCCCCTTCATTAGAATCTCTCCCCTCCCTTCCTCTCAATCAAACATATTGTCTAATCAAAATTCCTCTCAATCAAACATATTGTCTAATCAAAATTCCTCTCGTACCTTTCCCTTCCTTATCTTTCCCCCACCTCCATTAAAACATCTTCTTTCCCCTTTCCTCCTTTGAACTAAACAGTCTCTAAAGGCCAAGGAGGACTGAGAAAACTATAGGTGAAACAATCAAGGCTTAAAGACCAATATTTTGTCTGTAAACATGATTTACAACAAAATATTATGGCACTGTTTGAACCATATGGTCGACTCCACTTAATGAAAAAAGGCCTGGTTGTTTTTGTTCTTATTGCATGCATTTACATTATGTACTGAAGGGGTGCTGGTCAATATGAAACCTAAACTAAGATGACTATTGTCCTTGATATTGTTGGAATGTTGAGTCGTTGAAAATTAATGTTTTGGATAACATATTTACTCTATATTGAATATCCTTATTATTAATACAAGAGGAAGTGGAGTTTATGATATTTATTAGTTAGCTAGGGGTTTTGTCAGTTGGATAACTTAGAGGATGTAAGGGGGAAGGGGGCATTCTATTTTGCTATCATTTGTAGATTGAGATTTTGTGAACTGGGAATGAAGAAATCCATTGTGAAGGGGGAAAAAATCCTTAGGAGCGGAGTCCTTTATTGAATTATCTGTTCAATTTCTCTTCATAAAACAGCATTTTGATTTGTAACAATGTGTCTAACCTGTTGCTTCCAAATTTGGGATAGAAGGACTAATCCCGTGGATGGAGGATATGGAGTTGGGAATCAATAGCCCTTGTATCTATGGTGGAATTTCTCAAGAAGGGGACAGGAAATGTAGGCAACTCTCAGAAAAAGAGAATTGTGAAGGAATTCAAGAGATCAAACAAATGCTACAGAAGTTGAAGAAACAAGGCATTAGTGTTGAGTCAGGAGAATAGCACAAATACTCTACTGATTAGAGTTAACTTTGCACCTAATGGAAAGGAATTGAAAGAAAGGCTTTGAGGGGCCTATATATGAATTGGAGAACAAAACATAGGATCTTGAGAAAAGGTGGTCACAAAGGGTTTACGGATGATGAATGTAGTAGAACACCAAGTTTGCTGTTTTTTGTCAAAAAGAAGGGGAATTTCATGTAACAAGAATCCGATTTTTGCGCATGGATGGGTTGAGTTGCCAATTTCAATGTTAATGATAATTTTGAATGGGCTACTGGATTCTTCATGGGGAAGCTGACAGAGGAGGTATTAGGATGATATCAGATACACAGATCATTATGTATGACCAAAAATGTAGAAGAGAAAAGGTGGGAGGCTAAGGTTGAGGTGTTGGTTTTTTCACAATTTTTGAAGCTTATTTGTTAGTGAAATGACAAAGAAGCTAAAACTATTGGGGACGGATTTGTGGATAAAGGTGGGGGAAGCATTAATGGCCTCCAAAATTTGGAGCTTTAACTTATTGGCCAATCTTTTTTATCTGGGATGCATGCAAGATTATGAAACAGAATCAGGAGTTTGCAGCGGTGACCTTGGACATCAGGATTATATGAAGTTTGGCTTCGTCACCACCACAGTAGTTGCTGGATGCAAGCCAATATGGTTTTAGCAATAGCAAGACAACATAGGATATGAGTACTAGGTTACTGGTATTAAAATTGGCCTTTTTGTGTTATCAGGATGAATTTTTCTATGGGGTTTAGGGTTGTATTTACTCGGGTGGAGCTATGAATGCCATTTAGCATGTGGGAAGGCTGAAAATTCATAACAATTGCTTGTCAAGTATTTCCTATACTTTTTACGTTTCAGATCCCAAACTTGAGAGAATATGTAAGATAAATAGAATATGTAAAGGAGAAGGAGACATTTTATCCTGTTGTTATGTGTATATTGAACTTTTCTGCAGTTTCTTTAAAATGAGAAATCTTTGAGAAAGATGACACCCTAGGATTGAAATAAAATTAGTATTTTGGCTCCTGATAATTGGAAGTGAATGCTGTCTGCCCTGACTAACAATATTCTAGCTCCCCTGCCCATATCCAAGCAATATTTATACTACTTCTGTGCTCCTCTCTGCTGCTTTTCGAATGGTCGGACAGCATTTTAATTTGACATTAACTTCGCTGTGTAATCCTAAACTACTGAACTTGAGCTGCTTGATGCTATCCTCTACACTCTGGATGGAATATGGCTAATAAGAAAGCGTTTTTATGATTAAAATCTGATTGTAATGTTTGAGGATCCAGTAGGTCTATAAATTAATTAGTATAGTCTTTCTTATGGCCCAAGGATTGCTTGTATCTTGCTTGGTAAGATGAGAACAGCAACTGATCAGACATAAGCCATTGGGATTGGTAATCTGACTACAGCTCTGATTGAACTTCTTGGTGAGTTGATTCAGATAAGCTTGTTATGCATGCATGAATGATAAGATGTATTAAAAATGAATATGAATTATGAATTCATACATTCATGTATGAAATAGAAAGAAAAATTGAAAATGATATTACGATGTCACATTCAGAGTGGGTCAGCATGTCATAATCCAACATTCATCAATCCTTATGCTCTATGAAGTGTGACAGTGTCTAATATCAATAGCCGGTGGCCCATCCAGTTGGATGAGGTCCACCTTTTTTATTCTCTCCCCATTGTATTTGTTTTGCACACCCCGACCACGTGATGACATTAGCTTGAGAATGTTTCACGGTCTTTCGATGTTAATATAGTAAGATCCTTAAAATTATGTAACTAAGTGGACGATGAAAATATAATGTACAAATTGGATTGTCTGGCACCAATTGTTCTTTTGATGTGACATTCTATTTTTTCATAGAAAAAAAACGAGACACTTCTTGTATAATAAACTGAATTAGAACTTTACTCAAATTTGACATATGCATATTTTCTGATAGTCATTTCTGTTTGAATTTATATCTAAACTTGACATATGCATTAACTAATAGAAAAAATGGTGAATGAGAGGGAAGAAATGTGATATTTTGATTGAAGACGAGTTTTGGTATTGTTTCTAATTTTAGTTTTGAATAATTAAGAGGTAACAATATAAATCTTTTGAAAATGTTTCAAATTCTGGGATTTAACAATGAAGATGGGGTAAAAATATCAGCTCTGAATTTCTGGTACAAGTTGTAAATAATAGTATCCATAAGAATTTCTTGAGGTGGTGAGGACTGGATATATATATCCCTTCTTTACTTTTGTTTTATTGCAGTGTGTATAGGATTCCATAAAAATAATATGGTCGATCTTTATTTTAAAAGTCGAAAAAAATAAAAGGTCCCCACGGAATCACTGTCCCAGTACACACGTTGAATTAATTCTTTAGAGAAATGGTAATACTCAGTGAATTGACATGCATTGGTCAAAAGTTTTTACTATTTTTATTGTGTTATGAACGAGGCCAAAAATAATGAAGAAAAGAAAAGAGAAGTGATGTATATGTATCCAGTGGTTGAGTATGAATTAGTTAGTCTATTTGCAGTTCTGTGTTCTGTGATCATGGCTCAAGGGTCTCCATCTACCATCTGGACTTTTTCGTGAGACACGTGATGAGTGAGACACGTGACCAGTAACGAGTTCTATCATAACAAGTTACACACAATACTATGTATCCCCCACATACACAACCTCTGTTACTTATCAATGTTATTATTTATGAACCAACTAGTTTTAGTTTGTTTATTTACTTAACCTTACAAATATCTCTTTTTGCCAACAACTACATTAATTTCTTTTTTAAACCATTTTCTTATAATTTTTTAATTTTTTTTCTTAATATAATCTTTTATTACAAGAGAAATAAATACAAAATCTTATCACGTGAAGATGTCATGTATGGAATTTAATTCTTAAAACTTGAAACGCGTGCACCAATCTTCCTTTCGGCGCGAAATATATGGTGCTGGTTTGATTTATGTGTTTTGAGTTTATATATAATATATTAAAATACTTTGATATGAGGATAAAGAGATTTTTATTTCAATTAATCTGTTAGGATGTTTATTATTTGAATAAAATTTGTTAAAATTTATTATTTAATTCAACTTAATTTATCTTTTATTATATTAAATTTGATTGAATTAGATTTATATTTTTTTTACTGAATTTAATTCAACCTATTTATTAGGTTAAAATACTTAACTTTTCATTAATTAATTAAAACAGTAAGTATAAAATTTAAAAACCATTAAATAAAATTAGTAAAAAGATGAATAATTAAAGTAATTAATGAATTAGATTAAGAGTATATTTAGAAAAAAAAAATAAGAATTTTTATAAGAAAAAAAATAATTTTTCTCATAGAAATTAATTTATAAATTAAAAATAAAGTTTTAGAAAAATTATATAAAATGTTTCTATAAATTAATTTAAATTTATATAAAATTTATTTTATTTTTTTATTATTTTCTAATAATACTTGTATAAAATTTTATTTAGAAGTATACTAAATTATTTTAAAAATTAATTTAATAAGAAAAAATTATGAAATGTGTTAGTTTTATTATGAGTGTTGACAGTGAAATTTTTATTAAATATTTATTTTAGTTTATTTTAATTTGATATAAAATTTAAATTAAATTATAAATTTGTTAAACATTTTTATAAAAAAATATAAGTATTTTTTAAAAAAACTTATACATATTATAATAAAAATTATCAAATAAAAATATTTATTATGATTTTTTTTTATATTAATATTTTTTATTTATAATTTTGATTTATATATATATATAAATAAATTATATAATTTTATACTTAAAAATTATTATATAAATTTATTATCAGATATAAATATAATACAACCAAGTTATAAAATATATTTTTTAAAATATAATTATATATGTTACTTGTTTAGTATTTAAAAAAATTAAAATGAAAATCAATTTTTCATATGTTATCAATTTTTTAATCGGTTTAGGTTACTTTTTATGGAATCAATTTTAAACACATGTATTTTAACCATTATTCTAAACCATTAATTTACATCTATACTTATACCTTGGAAAACACAAAGTTATTTACAAATAGGAAAAGTCATATCAGGAAATATAAACTCTTACCAATGTGAGAGTTCATTTTAAATTCTGAATGACTTGTATTCACATGTATTAAATGTGATAATTTTTAAAAGTTAAATTTATGATTAAAGTATATATATATATATATTATATAGAAAAGAAAAATGAAAAAAAAATATAATAATAATAATAAATAATTTAGAAGAGAACAAATTATACCACAATTTTATAAGTATTTTTAGAACAAATTACAATTCAATCACAATTAAAATTTTATTTTGATAATCTAATAATTTATTTTTAAGTTCTTTTCCAAAATTTTATTGTTTTAATCCATTTACATATTTTTGTATTTTCATTCTTTATCATAATAAAAAAAATATTTTTTTTAAATATTTCAATTGATCTTATCAAAATAAGTTTTACTATTTATATATTGAGTTCTGAATAATAAACAAATGATAAAACATCTGTTAACCATTATATTATTATATTTTGATTATTACCTATATAAACAATTTACATTTTCTCCATTAACTGTAAAATTGATATAATAATTTTAAATAAAAAATATATTTCCTCGTTTTTATCTAAATAATTAGGTCAAAGTTTTATTAAATTACAATATATAAAACACGTTTTATCTATGGATCACTTTTTATCATATTTATTTTTTGACATTGTATTTCTTTTAAATTAATTTATTATGGAGTTTTTTTTTTCATATATAATAATAATAATAAGGGATTTAAATATGTTTTTATCAATATATATTTAAATTTTTATTTTTATATTTTTAGAAAAATAAATTTAATCAATTATTAAAGAAATACAATTTTAATTATTTTACAAATTTTATAAAAAAAAATATTATAATACAGCTTTCCAAATTGACCCAGGCCTTTAAAATCTTCCCACCCAAACTCAGAAAACACCGAACCACATCTGACTTCACATTAATGCTCCCAACCTAAACCAAGATAATACCAACTTCCTTCATTGCATCTCAATTCTAAAAATACTCCCAAATTCATTTATTTCAATCTCCATTTCATTTTCCATGGGCAAGAAAATGAAACTTCCTTCCCTCCTCCACAAGAACTCACACCCCAACACCACCACCACCACCACGACCACCACCAAACCTTCTTCCACTTCCTGGCCCTGGCCCTCCTGCCACCAACCCCGAACCCTCTCTTTCCGAGCCCAAAACAACGCTGCTTTCAAAACCATCAACCCCGCCTACTTTGACACGCCTGAGAGCTCTAACTCTTTCTTCACAGTCTCCCCTGACTCTGGAAGCTTCTCAACCGCTTCAGAAGAAGATTCTAGAAGACCTGATTCCCTTGAGACCCTCATTCGCCCTTTGCGTTCCGACCGTTTGTTCTTTCAGTCCGACCAGACAAGTTCCATATTAGAGTCCAAAGCAGGAACATCAACACCAACACCAACAGAAACAACTACAACAACAACAACACAAGCTACAACAACTATGCCCTTCAAAGACAGCGTGGTCATGTCCGTGGACTCTCAGGACCCTTACGTGGACTTCCGCAGGTCCATGGAGGAGATGGTGGAGGCCCAGTGCGTTGAGGACTGGGAAGGTCTTCAAGAGCTTTTGTGTTGGTATTTGAAAGTCAATGGAAAAAGCAACCATGGTTATATTGTTGGTGCTTTCATTGATTTATTGGTGGTTTTTTCTTCCACACTTTCTCCTTCTTCTAATATTAACTCTCGTTCTCCTTCCTCCCCTTTATCTTTCTATAGCTCTTCTCTTTCTTCCTCTTGCAGCACTCGCTGTGTTTCCTGCTTGGAAGTTGATATAGCTACCTCCAGTTCTTCTTTCTTGTTAGAACAAGTTAGGGAAGATGAGACTTCATCTTCTTCTTCCTCTTTGAATTAAATACTTCATTAGGGGAAACATTAATTATTAATTGTATTTGTACTGTAATATACTTGGTACTTCCTCTAGTAGCACTTTTTCTTTTTGTTTGATGATGGCTTGCTTCCATAGCTCTCTTTCTCCTGCATAATCTCTACGTTTATGGGAGTCACGCTTATGCAGTAAATGCAACTGTCCGAGGAAATGGAGTTAGCTTGTCAATTTTTGTTTCCATTACTGCATAGGAAGCCAAGGATTATAAATTCCTTTATTTAGTTTAAATTATATTATCATGCTTACACCATTTCTAAAATCATTATCTTTTGTCAATCTATATATATTTGGCTAAATGACATCAAATCTCTATTGCTTTCATTGAGATAGACACTCCTTTTCTAAATCTGAAAAGTAGTTTTGTTCAACAATCTTAATGTCCTTTATGGTAAGTAATTAATAAATATGGACAAACATTTTCAAACACAGTAAATTTATGGCATTATACAGGAATGAGGTTAACTGGTTAGGTTTGTTTTGTTCAACGGTATTCTAAGAATTTATGACATGCACTGTTCCATACAGGTTAACTTGTTGTCCACAGCAAAACCAAGACTTCTCAAATGTGCTGCAAAAATGATAAAAGAAAAATGTTAACTAGTTAAAAACAAAGATTATCAAAAATAGTGTTCTCATATTCATTTTTAATTAAAACTTCAATTCATTATGTTTGAATCAATATAAGGCATTCCTTATACTTATCCAAACCAATAATTGAATTTGGAAAAAGTAATGGTGAGTAGTGACAAATTTCAGACACCAAAGTACAGATTTTTTTTATATATATAAATTATTGATATTTACATTTGTTTGTCTTGAAAACAATTGATATTTTTTTTTTTGTATAAACTAACATAATTGTTAAATAATTTGAATGTGATAAACATTTATTAATATTCTAATGACATTGGTTAATAGTAGTTTTAAAAAAAGTACATGTGAATGTATCTAACACGAGACATTAAAAAGAGTATAAGTATAATATAAGTAATAAGCTATTTCAGTACATGTAGTGAGATATCGAGCATTGGGTTGCAGTTGTGTTAATCAGAACTGACAGGGTTAGGAAGATCGGAGCCGTTAGTTTTTGAATTTGGCAGTCATTATCAAATGATGGGTACAAATCCAGCGCAGAATTTTGGCGTGGTCCTGCTGAACTCATATCCTGGGTGCCTGCACCAAGCTGCATTATCATGGTGTTTTGCCAGAGAAACTGAGAACATTAAAACATGTATGTTTTATCTACATATCATATGCTTCTGTTGGAAAACATTGTCTTTGCCTATTCTATTATACATATAAAATTTGGAATGTAATTCTTATTTTGTAATCAGATACCTGCAAAAGATTTGAAAAGAGTAACAAATGTTATTATTTATTTTTTAAAATTCTCATGTGCATTTAAAAAATTCATGTTCTCACAATAAATGTATTGTTTTTTTATGTAACTTGGTAGGACATCTTAATCCTGATAAATCATCTAACAGCACAAATGAACTTAAATCGTTGTCACTCACTTTCATCAATACTAGTAGTTGTTAGAAAAAACAAGAGAAGGAACATGGTGACATGTTGACGTGTTGAGGATGAAGAGAATGTGAAGAATAAACCTCAATCTCTAAAACCAAACATATTAATAGTAACAAATGAATAGAAAAAAAATAAATCTTGTTAAATCCTGTACTACTCATGTCCCTCTCGTTAACATTGGTCCCAACTTCCTCTAAATGGTAAAATAGATAAAGATGACTTCAACAACATAAAAAGCCAAGTAGTAATCAAGTTAACAATATATCTCTTTTATTGATTAGAAATAATTAAAATGTTATTTTTTTTAAATAACTACAAAATAATTTTAATTAAAAATAATGACAATTTTTTATTAATAACTAATATAAAAATATCTATAATTAAAAAATATTTTATTATGTAAAAATATAAAAACTAATTCATATTTTATTTTGGATGATTAAAATAGTTAAAAGCACTTATTAATTGTATCTCTGCCAATATTATCCTTAGTGCAAGTGTTTACCACCCAATAAATCTAACAAACTATTCATTTTTAATTATCTAATAATTAATAAGCACAAATGAATTCCTAAAATGATAAGTATTAATATTTAATTGACAATAGTATTGCACATATTTATACGGATATGAAAAATCATGATATGAAACTTCTCTCCTGCTATATATATATATATATATATATATATATATATATATATATATATATATATATTACAGCAAGTTATAAATAAATGGTTGAGAGGTTTATGCCATCAAGTTATATGAGACACAGAAAATCTAAACCTTTGTCTCATAATAGTCAATAATGAAAAGGGTTGAGACCAATTTTGAGTAATCAAGCTTTGCACTAGTAGTAATATGTTGCTAACTATAATTAATATTTGTAATAGGTTGCTAAATTCAAACTCTCATGAACCTTTATAATAGCTTTGTTTTGAAATAAAACACATTTTACAATGGCAAAAAAACTTGATAACAATGAAGCATAGTTTCTCCTCCTAGTCTATGACTCTTGTTGTCTGTAGAGGAAGCTTCTAAACCTGAACTTTATCTTATTTTAAATTTTTTATTTCCCGTTTAACCAAGTAAACTAGGTTTTAAGCAATAGTACTTCAATGAGACAAACATAATTTTTATAGATTAATCAAGTAGTAGGTGAGCCTAAGAGAATCCCAGAAGAGAATCAAGAGAAGTTTAAAACACTTCTCAAATATTATTGACCTTAAAACCAATTAATTACTCATTCCAATATTTGTATCTTGCTTTACAAAGTATTAAAATTTAATTAATCATCAAAAACTAGGAAATAAAAATTATCCCTACAACTCTATAGTGTTTTTGTTATGGGACTTGTGAAGTTAATAATTTAATTTATTGTCGTTTTAAACATCAATCCCTAAATTAACTTTTTTTTTTTATAAAGCTTCAATTTTAATACACTAAATTTTGTCTTTTGATAATGAGAGAGTTGAGGTTTTTTTTATTTGGCTTAAGAGTTTGGGGAAAAGCAGGAGAATGCAAAGTTTAAGAGGATAATTAATGTTTGTTGAGTAATTTAGTGAGATAATGAGGTTACAGTGATAGCCTCATTTTCCAAGAAATTGAGTTTGCGTGAAAAGTGTGATGAAAGGGTTAGAAGTTGGTGTAGCTCATTGCTTTCTGTGGTGTTGCATTAAATGCTCCTCAGACTTATTTTGTGGGTTTTTGGTAAATGTGTTGCATAACTTCACTCATTCATCGCATTGCAGTTACTTATATCAACAACCAACATGTGTCAGTTTAAAATGTAAATCTCATTATTTTTTCTCCTCAAACTTTTCAAATCTTTTAATTTTTATATTTTTTAGAAATATAAATTAATTCTTTTAATAATTAAATTACTTAAATTATAAAATAATTAAATAAAAACTTCAAATTATCAATTTAACTAAAATATAATTCTCAACTTTAACTTTTAAATATGTTTATTATGTTAGAATAAAAATATAATTAATAACTTAATATATAAAATTATAACAAAATATGATATATATCTAACTTGATAAAACTCAACAAAAATAAATATAAGTATTAAAATGTTAAACATATTTCGAACTTGTACTTTATGATGCTATTTATATGGTTAATTTCTTTTAACATAATTAACAAATTAAAACTTATTTATATAATTATATATTTAAATTTTTATTATTTATTTAAATAATTTATTTATCTTAAAAAGTATGTGTTGTATTGATATTCAGGTTTAAAAATATTTTTTTTAACAATTTCAAGACGATGTATTTTTCGAAACACAAATATAGTCAATAAACTTATCTTACTAGTTTTCAAGTTCAACAAACTCATAGTAATGTTTTTTTTTTTTTTTTTAATTTTATATCTTAACTAATTTGTTTACAGTCCTTTTTTTAGAATGTTCTCTAATTTATTTTTTTCCATACCCTACCAATTATATCATATTTCGTTTTTCATTCTCATATCCAAGCAACAATAATGTATATATCTTCAGTGACATTTATGATGGAATTACCAAATGGGTATTTGTTTGGATAATTGTTAGCTACAAAATTTGTTGATTATTCTTACAATTTTTTATGCAAAAAGTGAAGAAGATAACAATTGGATTGAACAAATTGAATGAGACGGATGCATGGAGAGGTTTTTGTCGAAGTAAGAAGTGATAGCAGGAACAAGGTATTCCCATGTGTTAGCATCTATGGAGAATCTGTTTCTAAAAGACAATGATCTATGCATCAATGAACTTTGTGAAAAGGAAAAAAAATAGAAAAGTTAATCGTGCTAATTTAGAAGATAAAGATAGATAGTGATATTTCAAGTCATGCTGAGTGTGACTTGTGCATGAGAATTGAGACTCTCACTTGTATTCTTCCTCAAGAGAAATCTGATTCACTAAACAGTAACCTCTGCATGATAAAGTGCCTTTTGCTTTTAAATACACTGTCAGAAACATGCTTAAATTATATCATCTTTCTCTGATTTTTTGATTTATAAACACTTCTTTCTGTCACTTGTACCATTATTATAACGTATATATGAGTTCTCAAAACTTATATATCTAAGACATTTACCATTTCATTTCATCTTTTAAAATTTCAAGTTTTCTAAAATAAGATTTTGGTAAACCTAAAATGTTGCAGGAAAAAAAATTCACTAGAGACTTAAATTGGGTTATCTATCTATGTACATGAAAAAAAAATAGGTATACAAGTCATAAAAGAAGAAAATTAAGTTATTTCAACAATTTCATTGGGCTTGTAGGTTGTACGACAGTCCAAACAGATTAAATAGGCCCGTTCAAACTGGATAATGGAACATTAGTCTTTTTCAAGTTGTGAACCTTCTTCACAAATTCTCCCTTTTGATAAACAAATACATTTTTCTGAATAAATTTTAGGTAAAAAAATATAATTTGATTTAAAAATACTTTGTTACTTTTAATTCTAATTCTTTATTTATTCTCTGCCTTTTTTACTCGGTATTTTTCTTATTTATAATTTCGTTTGAAGTTGTTAGGATCGATTTACACATAACAAAAATTAGAACACAGTTTAAATCAAAAGGAAATAAAAGGATAAAACTAGAATAATTTTATTATTAACAAATAAAGGTTAATGTATTGTATAATCATGAGAAACATATCAAATAAAAAGGAAAAAATTGCTATAATAACAAGCCAGAATATATACGAATACAGGTTTATTATCATTTTCTTTTGACTCTAAACTTTTATTTTTAGTTTTTAATAACATTTTTGGCAGTAATCATAGTATAAAGTAATAAATATAAATTTTCTATTTTTTCGTGATTTTTTTATTCATCATGCCTTTTTAAAGTAATCAATGAGATTTTGAGTTTTGACCTATCTCAATCAAATAATGTGATTCTACTCCTAAATAATTTTTAGTTTTTATTTTTTTTTTTATTAAAAACTACAAATAGTTCTTATTGTCTTTTGATTGAAAAGATTTAAATTTACTATTTTGTTTTTTATTTTTATTATTATGATATTTTTAAAATGATGAGCGAATAAATTTTAATAATTTTTGTTATCATCTTAAAATTTATATTTATTTAAAAATATTTGGAGAGAGAAATTGAATTGGTGAATTAATATAATAAAAAATCATTAGATTTTATTTTCTAATAATATAAATTATTTGTTTTAATATTAAATAAGAAATAATTAACACATCTTCTAATGTATTTAAAGATATATGATGGTCCAATAGGAAGAAATAAACGCGTATTTTTTTATTTTTTTTCTATCTTCAAGACAGGATGGAACAAATATAATTTAGTCATTATTTTTCTATTCTGTGTATAAATATAAGTAAATTTTTCTTTAAAGAAGAGTTTTTACTCGAAAAAAGAAAAGAAAACAAACACTATCTTAAATGATGTTGTTGACCAGGTAAGAAATTGAGTTGTTATTGACAGCTGATAGTAAATGTTAGTAATTTTTTTGTCAGCAAACCAAGTGTTAATAGCTTCACATTCATACCACCTACTTACTATCCCTGGGACCAATTAAAATACCCAAAACCAAGAAAATATAACAAATTATAAGTTCATATCCTATCCTGTAAATGATGTTCATCAGTCTATACTCACACACATTGTATATAAATTCACACTTGACATTTTTCTTGGAGAACTATGTAAGATTCAGGAACAAATCAATGAATCTTTAGGAAGTATGTGACAATCGTCTTTAAGTTCTTTTTCTTTTTCTTGTTTGTCAAATTCCAAATGCCAACTCATTCAGCAGATTAGCAGGAAGTATGCTCTTTATGTATGGACAAGACCAACCTCTTTTTGAAACTTTTTTCAGCTCTCACTGTTGTGATAAGTTATAACACAAATTGAAGTTCCAGTTAGAAATCATGTCAACTCTGGCCTATACAAGGACAAAGGTGTTCCCCATTATCAGAAAGAAGATAATCTGATTAACTTTGTGATTATGTCTACTAAATGGTGCTGTGTCTCCACAGTATCAAAGATCAACATGATACGGTTGATAGGATAAAGATGGTCATGTTTTTTAATCTACTGTTCCTTCCCTCCACACTCTCCACTTTTGTTATGTTTACTCTTTTGGTGTTTGAAAAAAAAAATGATCTTTTGTTTAATTATGTAAATTTGAATTGAAAGCAAGATAAAGATCTGCATATTATTCGTGCTTCAAGTCCTAAAGACTATTGTGCGCCAGAATATTAAACATGAAATCAGATAAGCATAATTTGATGGAACATGAGGGAAACACTTGCCTTAAAAGCAACAAACATATAGTTTATCTTCATCGCAATTATTTGACAAGACTGAGTTGGACAGATTGCTAACTTGGTTACAAACCTTTAAATTGTAGAAGGCACGATTAGACAAAGATTAAAAGGGAAAAAAAAATTATATTTCTAGATTGAACTCAGAAAAATGCTTCTAAAATATCTGCAGCTATGCTTCTTCTGCCTCCTCTGTTTAACAACTCAGAACAAGCAATGAAAGCAAGAATCCACCTTTTTTTGTTTAAAAGATCTATCATCTTTTCACATTGATGAAGCAAGAAACCCACTTTCGGAACTTTCACCCGCAAGAAATTTCATCAATTGCTTATCTAACTGGCTCCTTTTCTTCATGATAATCACATTCTTTATTAACTTTGAACAATGTTGCTAACTTTAAAATTACAATTTAGTTCCGTTGCATTCAGCCTTAATTCAAAACTAAAATAGTTGTTCATAGCTGAATTCTTATATGCATTGGCTTTTATGGAAAAGTGGTAGGGGGGTCTTTCTTCTGATACTTCCTGATAAGCAAGTGATCCTCTGCAAGATGGAAAGAAATTTTGTTTAAGTTTTAGTAAATGAAATCTCATTGCTAATTAATGAAGAAAATAAGTTTTCTCTCTGCCAGATTTAAATGCTTGCTGACTTTTACCACTGATCAGAGCCTACCTCCATGGAGAGGTTTAAATACAAATTAAAACTGCCTGCAACCTTGTTATCAATGCCTAAGTAAATACAAAGTGAATCTCAATGCATGCTCTACAGTAATGAGATCTGTACCAAAGAAATAAATGGGAAAGCACTATTTCGACATCATGTTATTACAATACTATATTGCAACACATTTCATTTCACAATAGAGAGAAGTTAAGAGATTTTGAATAAGATAAATAATATCTTAAATAAAGATGAAATCATTTATAAACTTAGTAACCATTTTTCAATTTTGTTTTTAAAAAATCTAACGGGTATGAAGTATCGCGCCAACTGTCAAATTTTATCCCAATACGAAAGCAGAGTAGAAACTTTAATAGCAACCTTGGAAAATGTAGAGAAGTCAGTCACAAAAGTTTCTATTCTCATCTCATTGAAAAGCACTAAACTCACTGTCTCTCTTCCCTCAGACCACTCTTATTATTACTACAATGGTTCAAATCCCAATGTCTATTTTATTTCACCACCATCATCATCCCACTCAAAACTTGGGAACCATTTTGACCAAATCCCTCAAACCAAACCCAACTCTAGGGAGGGACCAACCAAGTGCATTCAGGTCCTCCATTGTGATTTCTATTTTCTACTACAACACAACATGGTCCAGCACAAATGATAACTAACGTAGCAAATTATTTCTTGTGACCATTCACTTTCTGGGGAAATTCAATCCAACTTCGTCCTGAGGTGAAATTCTACCCAACTTTGTATGTAAACAACAAGAAGAAGAATTAATCCAACTCGGATATAATTTGATTCTATTATATTGCATAATACTACTCTTTACTGATAATAATAGTAGTACCCTTTTTACAAATTGTTGATCAAAATGTAACAGTACAATACAACGTTAGTGTGGCCTCAGTTGGACTGGACTAGATAGATATACATTGAACCTAGAAGATAATACACCACATAGCGCAGCTACTACATAGTATACATTGTTAACGTTAACAACCCACGATCAGGTGCAGTGCTTAGAACTCACGTGGCTTACGGTTGATGTGTGAATTGGACCTGACAGAGAAGACGCCATTCCAGATCTCAGTGAAAGCCCTGACTATAACCCCATGATGATGAGGTGAATTCAGCTGAAGGAAGCAACTCAAAAGCTCTCTGAGATCTTGCTTCGAGTATATCTCGTTCTCCAATATCATTTGCAGCATGGAATGTCTGAAGTCAAGATAAGGGTCATCAGAGTCTTTCTCCACTGCCACCCCTTCTTTCCCAGCTCTTCCCAAACCTCCCACTGTTCTGGCAGCCTTCACGTATGAATCTGAGTCAGAAAAGTGTGAGGAGTCAACGTAGGGAGAGAAAGTGGTGTTGGTGTTGGTGTTGGTGTTAGTGGGGGTGGTGCTGGAGCTGTCACCCCATTGGGCTGAAGAGGAAGAAGAGAAATGGTTGTAATGTTTTTTGTGGTTTTGGTAAGTGGGTAGGTTCTTGGGTTTAGGCTTTGGGTGGAATATGCGACCAAGCTTTGGTTTTCTGCAGGTGCCGCAGCCTAGTTTCACAGACACGGTGTTCAAAAGAAGCTTCTTTCTAGAGGCAGACATTACTGTGGTTTCTGTGTTTCCGTGAGTACTTGCTAACATGAAAAAGAAGGAAAGGGAACAAAACAAGAAGCTTGGTTGCCTTAGTCAAAGCAAAGCTGTGTGGCTTTCGAAAGTGCCTTTTTATTTATGGGGATGCCTTGCCATGTGACTTTGAGTTAAGAGGTCCCTACATGTACTCTCATCAACTCATTTTCATTTATTTTAATTCATAAACATACTTCCTGTGAATTCATCACAATTTTATCTTAAATCGAAAATCAAACTTCAACTTTAAAAATGAAGGGTATGAAGGGTTCTATTAAACTTTTACAGGAAAAAAATTATTAATAAAATTGATAAATACATCAACATTTGAATGGCAAAGAGCTAATTTGACTGCAATGTGATCTGGAGCGCAGATTTGTTTTGGGATAAAAATATGTCGTGGGAGTATCCAGAAGATTGATCATCCGATCACATGCATTGAGAAACAGAGCAATTTGAGGGTTTTGATAATTGGATATGAAGTTGCTGGTTTGTCTAGTTGTGAAATGTAGATGGGTATGAATTGAAGAGACAAAAGGCCTACTTAAACTATGCATTAAATAAGAGATTTGGATATCCATCTTCAAGGACAAGTAGGAGCTGCCATCACAGGGGATCAAGAATATACATTTTTATACTTTTCCCTTGTATGCATATAAATATTCTTTCGTTTAATATTTTCTGGAGATTTTTTATTTAATTTTATCTCTTCCAAAATATAATAACATGAGAAAAAAAAATTATATAATTAGTATAATATTTTATCACACTTTGTTTTTATCTCTCTTTAGTGTACTACCATTTTATTCAACAACTTTCTCTACTTTTTTTTTCTTTCTCTTTTTTATTACAAAATCTGTTGTTGTAGGAAAAGTCGAAAGAAAAGCCAATCGTGTATGAACCCAACTCAACCAAACGTGCTGGGATTGGATGCATCTTTCAAACCGTAAAAGCTGGGAAGAAAGTAGAAAGCAGCTACCATTTCTCAAAGGTTTAAGTTTGGAATTTCATTGATCAATTAACGAAAGCAACGTAAACTCGAATTAAATAATTAAATTCTCGTTACTTGTGAATGTAAATCGAATTTACCCTTTAAAAACACAATCTGAAGGGAACCCTCTGCTAATATTAAGAAAATTCTTAAAAACCGCATCGGCATTCACGGGGAGCAGTTACAAGCTTATTTAGATTAACGTTTCTGATAGACACTCGTGATTTGGGTGTTTCTTATCACCGATTTTACCTTTCTCATTCGTGACATTGTCTTAGTCGTTATTATAATGTAATAATAATAATTCATACTTTTATAAGATTGGTTTTTCGGTGTCAAAATATTAATCGTAATTGAATTGGTTTCTAAAATCGTAATCAAAGTTTATATTAATTTAAAAAAAAAAAAAAAAAACTCTTCAATGGATTCATACCATGATTGTTAATAGTGGTTTTAAGGTTTATTCGCGTGTCTTATAGAAAAATACATTGACACTAAAGCCTAATTACTCTCACATCAATTAAACAGAAGTGTTCATCACATTCTACTTCTAAATAGAACATAAAAGACAAATTATTCAATTAAAGAAAAATTAAAATCTAATATAAGAAACCGAGGAAATTAATTATTCATTATTTTTTAAGCTCCGTGTTTGACTCTCCGATATATTTAAAATAATTATATATTATGTATAAAAATTTATGTTATATACTTTAATTTTAAATTTGATATATTAAGAAGTACAAGAACGGTGAGATCATTAAATCATAAAATACTCATAACCACATTCAACTCCATAAAATTTGACCGATTGTCATACCTATTCGATATGCAATTCCCTTAATAATAGAAATTAAGTACACATTGAGTCTAAATTCAATTGTATCCCTAATGTGGTACATCCATTAATTGTCACATTCAACTCTTACTTTTTCTCAGTTCCATGATTGTTGATAAATTCAAATGTACCATTTAACTGACCTATGTTCTCTTTTTACTATTTAAAACATCTCAAACATTAAATAAAATTATATTATGTTACGACGCATTCCATCATATCAATCAAACAGCAAAAAAGAAAAATTGAGGGGCCAACCAATTATTCTTGATCTATATTTAAGTTTATTTGTCTGGCTGACCCATTGGCTAATATTATTTGTCAGGCCAGCCCAGACCAACAAAGAGTGGAAGACCCACGAAAGGTCAAGTCGAATGTGATTGGGATGGGTGAAAGCTAACAGACTCACTACTTGACTAGCTTCTCGTAGTATTTAAAAGCATCTTCAGATTTAACCATTAGTATAACAAAATTACCACACTGTTTTAAAGTCATTTATAATGAAATAAAATAATTTTTTATTTATTATAAAGTGACCAAAATAGTAAGAACGATATTTTTATTGATTTCATGTTAATCTTATTAGTGTTTGAATTTATTTAATAAAATGATAACTAAAAAATATTTTTAAAGCACTAGATACTAAAAAAGATCATTTCAAAATTATAATAATTAAAAAATCTATTAGAATTATTTGTATCAATCGATATTGTTATTTAAATATATAATCAGAAGTGATTAGTATGAGCAGGCAAGCGCAAGCGCAAGACGTAATGGGATGGTCGATGTTCGATTTATAAACAAGGAATGATAATGCAATGGTTCAACGATATTCTGGAGAAATGATAAAGAAAAATGGTTCAGCTACCTTCACCAGCTTCAACGTTAATGACCCCATTTAGTGTTAGTTTGCTAATGATGTCGAGGCCAAAGTTTGATAACCGATAGAACTAAGGTTTTTGAGAAACGTGTACTAAATTTCTCTAAAAAGCAGGGTTAGGGAGGGTTCAAGAAATGCAGTTTGCAATTTTAAATGCAGTTGATGCTAAAACTGTTAAATGCACTAGAAGCATTGATGAATAAAAGAAACTACAACTTTTTTTAGCTATCATTGTTTCAAATTTATTTGTGTTCAGTCCTTTCTGGGATTAACTTAGAAAACTCACATAACAAAAGTGAATAGCAAATGAGTCAGATCTCATTGGTTTGTACAAGTTGTCTGATTCTTGATACAGTTTGCCACATGCTGAGCCACCCATAATGAGCCGGCCTCAGTGCAACAGAAACCATGGGTGTGGTTTTCTCGTTCAATAGATACGGAAATACCGGGAACCTGTGTTGAAATCTGTAACCGGAAGAAACCATGAGCCAGAATAATTATTCAATGTTCCACAGACGAGGAAGAAAAGCACAAAAAGAAATTAGTGGGGAAACTTAGAAAAGAAAAAGAAACGCCTTGATCATGGCTAGCTATTATTTCAATCAATGTATTAAGTTATAAAAATATTTACCCCACTCTTCTCCCTTAATTTAGTGTTAGAGTTGAAGGTATAAAGAATTTGAGGTATTCCAAGTCCATTTAGGATAGCAAACATACATAAGCTGCATGCTAAAACCAGTATTAGGAATTTAACACCACAAAAATTACTTGGTAGCATCACAAACAATAATATCTATTTATCTATCTTCCCATGAGTGTAAAACCTTTACTACATCGTCTATACTGTAGACATTGGATGCCCAGATCACTTCTAGGACATGAAAGTTGATATAAAGTAAACTGGAAGATCCCCCCCCATAGCTAATAGATCAGTCCACTTTCTGTAAGCAGCAGGCTGTTGGATTTTAGTTTTTTCAGCAGCTTGTGGTTTTTTTAAGCTACAGATAGTCCATTGCTTTGTAAGGTCAAAGAGAAAGGGCGAAAAAGAGTGTGCTTCGGGCATATCTTAAGGGCCAAGTTATTGAAAGGTTATACCATAATCTATTTTATTTTCCCCAGTTTATCACAATACCTGTAGTCTAAAGAACCAGAGAGTAATAAAGGACCAGTTTGATATACTTCTGTTTACTTCTTTTTTTTCAACTAAAACTAGAGCAAATTTAATAAACATATTTTGCTGTATTTAGAGTGAAAGGTCCACAACATAAACTGGGGGTAGAGAAAGATGAAGGTGGTAATCATATATTTTAGTTCTTGTTGAGATTCAAACACAAATCTAAAACCTTCATCTTACCGGCTAGGCAAACGTAAAAAGTCATTTGATTTCTTTGAAAAAAAAAAAACACCTATGAAAATTATAAAAATAAAACAAAGATAATGTTCTTCTTGCTTGTTTTATTTTAATTTATAGAGAAAGCTGCTGCAAATTTTGATACAGGATCTTTCATTAAGATAAAAGGAGGGAAAATAAACTTTGTTAATAAAGTTTGAACATCTATTTAATCGTTACTCTGCACCATTTTGGGACCATGATGTAGACTAGGATAAAATCTCAAGCATATAATCTGCCTATACATGCTCTCTAATGGAGGCACTCCCAGACTAAATCTTTTTAAGATGCTTGAGGACCAAATCAGTCTCATACCTTCAAATCAAGCAAAAGCTTTCCAGACAATAATGACAGTAATTAAAATAAATAAAAGCATATACCTCTTCAAGCAAATTAAGTGGGCCCCAGTGATCGTCAACACCAAATAAAAATGTCAGTTGAGCCTTCCTTTCTCTCATAAATGTCCAATCTGGTGCCTCTGAAAGCTAGCAGGTTAAACACATGATTATCAATGCAGTTTTGGATATTTTACCTTATGAAACCCTGATGAAACATGCCCTCTATCCCAGTCAATTTACCCGTTCATTTTTAAGTTCTCAATTTCAACTTATTTATCATTAGATTGTTGTATCCTTGTACTATTTTCTGTGACATGTTATCTTCCACATCAATGAAACAAGTCCCGGGTGCCATATGTAAATGAAAAAATTGCTAAACAGTAAAATGAAGTGAAACAGCTTTATTATAATTTATAAAATTTGAAAGGTATATTTGCATATAGGAAGCATACTTACCTTTCTGAATTCAGTCATGGCCATATACAGGACATTCCGCATGGTATGGTACTGTGAATTATTAAGGTTAGAGTTAATACCAAAAAAAAGGTGCAGATCAATCCACAGTAAAAAGCTGCAAGTTAGTATCGTTCAAATGTAGAATATTTTGCTTTGCCATTCCTAATATAAGTAAAGGAATCAATAAGAAGAATGACCAAAACAAAAATGAACTAAATTATAAATTTAATGTGACTTATCATTGAAGCCCTTTTTAAACAGTAAAGCTAACCTGTGTCAAGTGAGAGCATGCAGCCTCAACTGCATTGACAGACCATGACTTCCCAAGAGATTTTCTAACAATAAACCTTAAAGCCTGGACAGGTAAAAATCCTAATGATGCTATCAGGTAACTAAGAGCAGCAGCTAGAACTTGGGACCTGAAACCCAATGTAGAATTATTTAGTCATTTCACATAAACTAGTCTATGATTTTCAAAAGAAAATAAGTAGTAGCAAATTTTCAAGCTAAATTTTTAGCAATAATAAATAGATAATTACCATTATTTAATTTATTTGAAGTTTAGGTTCAGATTAAATTATTGAAATTGTTTTTATGCTTAAATTAAATTCCATGAGGTATAAAATAGAGTGAACCACATCACAAAGTAGGTAATGTCAAGGTGTTTGACTTGGGGAAGAGGAGTGAGACTTACTTTGCAATTTTTCCAATAAATAACTGTGTTGTTGATTGCAGGTTTAATGTCAAAAATGGATAAAGTCCAATGCAATATTTCACCTACAGAACCCAGGAGAAAATGCAAGTAGACAATTTATGAAGATCAGAAGTGATGGACAGATGGCATGATGATTCAAGATTAATTAAATATGCATCGTCCTATTACCTTCTCTGGAGACTTCTTGAACATTTCGATAGATATGTATGAACCAATAGAGTGTCCAACCTGGAGAGTAAATTCTAAATTAGCTACCAAATTTTCATTTCAGAATGAAATTAAACTTTTCTATGTTATGAAAACACAGATAACAGTTACAAATAACTTCAGCTAAGAACTAGACTCAAAGTGATTCATTTATGGTCCTCCAAAATTGTTCCATTTTAGTGGATAAAAGGATTGTTTGGTGTTAAATGCGAACAAGTTTTGAACTCGGTATCTCTAATATCATCCTATATGTCAAAGGAGAAGGGAGACCGGTTAAAGTCATGTGTCCCAAGAAGAAATTTATTCTGATATGGCACTATTAATTAGACTATAATATCATGTATATCTTTCTTTAACAGCAATATAACAAATTATTTCTCCCAAAATTTTAAATTACAAAACAGCAGCATTAAACAAGGAAAAAAGATTTGTATCTTGTATTATTACATCACTACCATTTTTCATATAAGGATTTTTTGTCACTATGCAGCATCTTGGTGTTTTAGCACATACAACTCTGCAAATCAACATGACTTTGGAAAAGAATAATGGACATGAGATATGAAGAACCCACCAGTAATATAGGAATCTCAATATTTTGCAATTCCTGTCGGATGAAGTCAATCTACAAACACAAGGAAAGTGAAGACTTTGACTAGCATCACTCATTAACACTGCTAAAGTAAAATTATCTAAATCAAGAATGATGAATGGCAATCATAAAAGCCTGGAAGTTTATGAAATGAATGAAAAATTAATCATGAAAAGAGAGAGAGGAATGCATGTAGCTTAAATATGACAAATTCTCCATATGCCAACACAAAAGCCTCCACATGACATACTAGAAAGGATTCCACTATGACAATTCTTCTTTCTGTTCAACAGTTGTGCACACTACAATCTGAAATGAAAGTTTAAATACTCAATTCTGCCACAGTTTTCCTATCATTTTCAACAATACATTAGATAAATCTATAATGTTTCCCAGAATTTCCAAAAAAGAATTAAAGACTACAAAGTTATTCTGATTCACTAATTTACTCAATTTTTTGTAGTAGAAATCAGAGGGTCGGGGCAGCGGAGGATTTCCCATAGTACAGCACACGAAGTATAACCAATAAACTAATTTATAAATGGATATTGAAATAAACCATTGCTCAGTTTCTCTCACAAAAAAAGCCTATGATTGCTAGGATCAAAATAGTAAGACTCACTCCAATTCCTTTTATCAGTCTTAAGGTTGTTTTGCAAGAACCATGAAATACAATAAATTTCTTAATTCCAATCAAATAGTTCAGTTTTCTATTTTATCACTTTCTCTCTCTGTTTCATACAATAAATACATGTGTATATTATTTAAAAATTAGAAGACACATAAGGGTATAATTGATAAAAGAGTAATTAATGTGATCTTAAACTTTGCAAATGACAAATAATAAGAACAAAAGTTCTTCAAATTTCGAAACTTAAAAAGGAATAAAGGGAGTATTACCTTGTGATCAATTTGTTCTTGTAAGGAAAACATGCGTCCATGTTCCAAGTCCTAGAGACAAAACTCTGTAAGAGAGGTTCTAATGCCACCCAAGCAAATCAATCGAAACTTATGTACCTCTCTTGAGTGAGAAACATGACCAATAGCTGCTAATTCACGGAGAAACATGGCTAGTGAGCAACCAGATATCCATATAATACGTAGCAAGAAAGAAAGAGCTTCCATTATTTTACTTACCTGTCACAGACGCAGTTCCCTCCAGCAGCTCATATAGAAATTCCAGAAAGTCCTTGTAGAATAAAATAACACCTGCAACAACCAAAAATACCAAAAGCCTCAAACAACTAAAGAAATATAACATGGAAACGTAAGCACGCAAGCACACAATCGAGGCCACACCTGGGTTTCCAGGAACAAACAGAACATGCAGTTTAGGAGCCTCAGCCCGAATCTCCAATACTTCAGAAATGTAACTAAACAAAAAGGACATATAAATGGTGGAATAAATACATAAATAAAATCATCGTCAAATTTAAGCTCGGGATTACAATACATACCCTGACACATTGCATAATCGAAAATTAGCACGCCTTATAGGTTTGGCAAGCAAATTATTGTCCACAGTCATGTTGTAATTAACCAAACACTTCGCGTTATACCTTGTCCTGGAAGACAAAATATTGCGAACGAAATTGATTATAAAAAATGTATTAAATTAATTGAGGGGATAGTAATAGCCGCAAATCTTATCGAGGGAAATTTAGGATAAATGATAAATGAAGTTTGCATGTGTTATCCTAATGAAAATGTAACAGAAATGCACATGTGAGAGACAATACTAGTTAGGTTGATGCAGTGCCAAATTTGCACTGGCACTGAGAACTAGAGAGAAGAAATGAAAAGATGCAGTGCGATTGCAAAGCAAGGAAGAAGGGATAATGGAAGAAGTGAGGGAAGGTACCTGGTTGAAGTGAGAGGAGGCAACAGCACAGACTGAGAGAGGGTTCGAGCGGTCCAACGAGCGAGACGAGGAAGCATTTGAGACTTACAACACAGTAATCAAATTAGTTACACGTGTTAATACATTCCTCATTTTATAGTTAGTCTTTTTTTGGAATAATTGGGTATCCTTCGTTTGCAAAAAATATATGTTTGTCTGATTTTTTTTTCTCTTTTTAAAGAATTTGATTCTATTTTTAGAAGTATTTACGAAAATAAATAAAAATTCACAAATCAAACAAATTAGTTATTGTATGATTAGTTGAATTATTTGAGTGATTTCTGTAAGTTATTGTAAATTTTATGATACGAAAGCTTCACGAAAACAAATATCTTTAGTATCTAAATAATAAAAAATTTATTTTATTTCAAAATTATTATTAATTTTGATTTAAATAAGTTTTAAGTATTCAATTATTTTTAGTAACCAATAATTATTTAGGAATGGTATATATTATGTATTATTTTATTTATATCTATATAGATAAGATCCATCGTCAAAAAAATTATTGATTATTATAATAAAAAAATTAAAATTATAAATAATATAAAAACAATTTAAGGATATCAATTCAATAATTGGAACGGAATATCAAAAAATATTTTTTGAAATTTAAATAAAAATTTAATACTTTATTTAATATATTCTTGAAAAAAATTAGATACTTAAAATAAAATAAGATTATAATTAAAGAAGTAAAATTGATTTATTTATTCATATCATCAAATTAGGGTCAAATATTTAAGAACTTAGTTTGGTTCATCGACTTATAATATTTATTGGTATGGTCTAACTGTTCATCTGCATTAAAATAAAGGTATCAAAATTGTAATGGATTTTAAAATTAGAGGTCCAAACAGAACTGAACTGGATGAACTTGGGTGGTCGAAGCAGGATTAATAAAAAAGTGGTTTAAGAAGTATCTTACATATTTGATTCAATGTTTTTAAAAGAAACATAAACTGTCGAATCTGAAAGAGACCAGAAAAATATCAAATATATTCATCATATTTCTGTCATAAGGATGTTTAGAAGTTTGTTTTAAGAGAAGCGTGGTTTATTGTGAAGATGAATGAGAGCTTAGATAACTGAATTGGCCAATCATATGAACTTTCTTCCAACAATATTGAATCAATCATTGACCATTATTTGTATGGATGACACCATTAAGACTCGCTCTACCTTCGCTGCAAATGCTTCGAAAAAGAAAGCATCGTTCATTTCTATTTCACGCTTTTGGAGTTGCTTTCCACTTTTAAATTACTTAATTCTTTCTATTTCGTGTAAGCTTCGCATTCCAGAAACTTAAGGATCGAGTCAAATGGATGAGTACAATCCAAAGCCTTTTCAATTTTAATTTTTTTTAGTTTATAAAAATAATTTTAAATTTAATCTCATATATTATAAATTTATAAATAATTCAATACAAAAAATTTATATAAATAAAGATAAACTCTAATATCATATTAATAATAAATTTGAAATTTAATTATTTTTAATCAAATAAAATTTATCTTATTAATTTGAATATATATTTAACCAACGTATAATATATAATTATATAAAATTTCCAAAAACCTTAAATATTCTACATTATTATAACAAAAACCCTATTAATAAAAAAAACACAAAGCTTAATAATTAATTAGATTTGGTTTCGATAACATTATTATTTTTTATGTTTTCAATCTTTCCGAATCTAAAAATAAGTCAAGTGCGTATATATATAAATGATTTGCTCTTGCTAAAAAGAATAACGGTTAATATGTGTTTAATGTTAATGCAAATAGTTTTACATTGCGTATATTATTGAGTAATGTTTTATTAAATATGACATATTATATAGATATTAACATGGTTAAACTTTTTAAGTAACGTGTTAATATAAACTAAAAATATATTAAAATATTAATAAGTATCAAGAAAAATTTCATTCGAACTCCTCTACCTCAATGATGCATAGATACGATTTAAATTCTAAAATATGTCAAGAAATTAAACTAAATGTAACAAAATAAAAAGTATTTTAAATAAGGTGTTAGTTGGTTATAATCTTTGCTTACGTCCCATATCTATATAAAAGCTATAAACATGAGTGTTATTTTCATAACTCAAATTTACTTACCGGGACAATGAATTGTTAATTAATCTTTGTTATTTTAATTAAAAGCAGAAAATTGATTATTTGTCGCTATTATAATTATCCATTATATTAACGAAGCAATGACGTAAATACCAAAGAGTAAAATATTATGAGTGTTTCATGGGATTGGGTTGAATTATTCATTCACAGAAATTCAGTTTACTTTAATATTGTCAATTTTTTTAAACCAAAATAAATAAATAATAATATTATCACATCCGATTTGACAAACACTTACGCTCGAATAGCGTAATTTACAAATTAAATTATTTTAGTTTAAAGAAAAAAATTATCAGTCCAATCTAATAAGTTTTCTTATAATATTTTTCTGTTTGGTTCAATCGTAAACCTGACTATTAGAAGTGATTTTTTTACTGTTTGTGATAATTTTATCTAATTTTAAATGAATTATTTGTCGTAGAAAATATTGTGGTTTATGTAAAAAAGTATGTCTTGGATTGATATTATTTTTAAATTAAATTTTTGTGTTTAGTTTTTTAATTTATTCATAACAATGAATGGAAAAGAAAATAAGGCATAGGAAAAAAAAAGGCATGAAAAATGGAGATATACACTAATCTAATTACGTTAAAAGTTAACTCATAGGTTCGATTTAAAATACATATTTTCTTTATGTATTTAAATTGAAAAAATAAAAAACAGCATGCAAAGTATTTATAATACTTTTAATCAAATCTATTTAAATTTATTTAGATCGTTTATTAAATAAACTAAGCAAAATATTATCTAATTCAATTTAATTCATAATTTATTTAATATAAAGAAATAATGAAAAACTGTAAAGGACTCCTAAACTCTGATAAAATAATGCATAAAAACAATTCTAACAAAATAAAATTGAAGAATAAATGACATAAATTGGTAGGACACCAGAACATCTTTTTTCTGGTTTCTAGAAGTAGATGTTTGTGTTCTGTTTTCTGTGTACAAATGTCAGGAGAATAGATATTCACTGTTCAACCAATATGTTGGTCAACTTTCAATGTTCAGCTACCCATGGAGGAGGCATTTTCTTGTTTTTGACTACTTAAGACTTTTAAACGAGTAAGAACTTCTTTTCCATAAAAGCTATACAATTAAATTTTATCAACCTAGATGTTTCCTTAATAGAAGTGACACAAAATCTTTCTGAATTCATAATGAATATAAGCAATGAAAGACTAAAAATAATGGTTTATATGAAAATATAATATGATTAGTAATTAATCACAAGTCATTCAGAACTAAGGAGTCAAATTAATAAGTTATCAATAAATATTAAAAAAAAAACAAATGTGCATATTTTTATAATAAAAGCAATAAAGATGTATTAAAATATTACTCTACCAATAGCATTAAGAGGTTTTACTTAGCGACGAAACAATTAAGCTAATACCATTAAATTAATCACAGATGAAAGGACTTTACCTTGCTTGTGCTGAAGCATATACCTGATATACATGCATGCGCGTATTTTGAAGAGAAAATTTGGAGAAAGTTAATTTCTTTCCTCATTTTAGTGACCCAGAGAGATTAAAAGTATGAATGAAATTGGCATAATATGATAACTCAAAGAATCTGTCTGCTTCGTTTGTTGCATCTCACCATTAGACAAGCATGTAAGGATAAGAACCAGTGAACAGTTTTTTGAATGAATATGATATAGTTGGGTCAACAACCATCATTCATGGCATTAGATTTTCTACAACTAAACATTAACTAATCTATCTGATTCTTATTTTTTAACTTCTGTCATATTATTTTTGTACATAAACTGGAAACAATCATTTAAGTCTTGATTGACCTAATCAACCGAGTAAACAAATGGTAACCAAATACACTTTCAGTAAGTTTGTTTGTTGACTTTTATTTAGGAGTAATTACGCATGAAAATTAAATTCATCTTATAATCATTCGAAATTACGCAATGAGTATATGGGTGCGTGCCTTAACTGCCAAACGGTGAATCGGTTTTACTTTTGGTACAATCCTCGTGAGTTTGCGTACGAGACAAGAAATTCCGTTTAATATTTCTTTCTCCTCTCATTATTTTAATTTTTGAATAACATTTCTGCGATTGTTCCTTCTTCTGAGTGCGATCCTTTCCTATAAATATATATTCTTTTAGTTCGCAAGGCTTGTTCACCATTCAGTTTTTCATAAAGAAACAGGGTATTCTTTTAGAGGATTAAACCTAATATTTTCCAAACTTTACAAAGTCTCAAATCTATACCAGTTCAATTTCCTTAAGGGCACCCCAATCGGTTTGAAGCTTGAACTTCGAGTGTCTCTGACTTTGTCAAACGTGGGACTCAACCCAGGCGCAGGTTTATTGGATTCTCGTAAAACAGGTGAATGCTGGACAAATGTTTCCCGTTTCTTTTCTTTTTTTCTTAAGGAGAAAGAAAGACATTGTGTCACGTAACTATAACTGCAACCGCCCCAAGTCCCAAACAAAGCCTTTTAACGGTTCATAATTTTGATGGGTTCTTTGCTTTGGTTTCAGATTTTCTGCTTGTTGTAGAGTAGGGATCGGAAATGTTGGGGGATTTCATCACTCGATGTCTTATGTAAGTGTAAACTTTTACGATTCTTCTCTTCAGGTTCGAATCTTTATTATGCAGTTCAATATTCTTATACCATTTTAAATGTCAGATTGCTTCTGGGGTATGCGTATCCTGGATTTGAATGCTACAAAACTGTGGAGAGCAACAGGGTTGGTAATGATGAACTTCGATTCTGGTGTCAATACTGGTACTAAAATCCATCTTCCGTTAGGCTATATGGTTCTGAAATGTCCTATTTGGCTTTTTGATTGTTATAATTTCGGTCAAATGATTATATTTTAATTATTGAAGATGAGGGATGATGGGGAAGAAGGAGCATAGATCTTACTAAGGATTAAGAATTAAAAATTAGTTGAGTTTTGGCCAAGAAAGAGATCTTCTTTAGGAATATCCAAAGGGAGGTCAATACCTTGAAGGGTGGAGCAAACAGAGAACCATGTGCACCCTTATGAACTTCAGTAATATTTTAAGCCCAGCACCAGTTGTATATAGATAAGTATAAGATACTGGTGTCGGGTATATGTAATCATCCCATCAGAAGTTTAACGGGTGTGCTTTTTCTTACAAATGGAATTGAGAATGATAAATTGCTGATATATGTTGAGCTTGCAAAATTGATAGGGAAGTTGGGGGAAGAAAGCTTTTCGAGTGATACCTTGTCAAAATTTGTGTTAAATTATTTATATATATTGTTCGGTTACGCGGTAGTGGCTCTAATTGTGTCTTTGTGCATCATTAATTTGCAGGATCATTGTAGCACTTTTCACAGTACTGGAGAATTTGGCAGACGTAGTTATAGGATGGTAAGTGCTTGACATTTTAGCCATTTGTATAATGCTGAATTTGATTTAGATATGTTTTTGTATGTAAATGTGTAGTTGATTTCGATTTGAGTAATAAATTAAAGCGGAACATTTATGTAGGCTTCCCATGTACGGAGAGTTGAAGCTTGCACTCTTTATCTACCTGTGGTATCCCAAAACTAAGGTAAGAATATAAAAGCGAGGAGAGCCTCTTTGGCTCTTTTTAGCTTGCTTTTTTTTAACATTGTATTTTGTTGCTTTTAGTTTCTTTTTGTTTACTAAAGAAGGTTATTAGAATTTGCGTGTAAGTCTTGCTTCAAGAGTTTGGGGAAAGGTAATTAGAATGTGCGTGACTCTTGCTTCAAGAGTTTGTGAAAAGGTTATTAGAATTTGCGTGAGTCTTGCTTCAAGAGTGAGTTAGAAGAACTTGGACAGTTTAGACACATGGTCTTCTTACTTAGATTTCATTTTGTTTGTTTATAAATAACCAATTTGGAACTTGCTCTCCCGCAAAAGTGATAGATATGTTTGATTTCTAATTGACTGGTATAAATTTTTGCATAATGCAGGGGACGGGATATGTTTATAATGCAATATTGCGGCCTTACGTGTCAAGCCATGAAAATGACATTGAGAAAAAGTTCCGAGAGTGGCGAGCTAGGGCGTGGGATTTGGCCATTTTTTACTGGCAAAACTGCACAGAGTTGGGACAAGCTACAACCTTCCAGATTCTTGACTACTTGTCTGCACAATCTAAAAAATTTTCCGGCAAATCCTTCGCTAAGGTTAATTTCCCTTTTCCATAATAACATTCCAACTTCAGAACCATTCTTAAATTGTTAATACTAATAAACAAATGCAAGTTGCATCAAACTAGAAAAAAATTAGTTTTTTTCTCTATAAACTAAACTTATCTTATTTGAGTTATAAATTAGATTTTAAAGAAATAAATATAAACAGTTTAAAAAATATGCTTAAACATAAAAATTTCTTAATTCTCTTTTTAAAATGTGTGGCATGGATGAGAAGCCTCTCTGATCAGTAGTCACATGTCACCAATAAATAATAGCACGTGAAAAAATTGAGCACTCCTTTTACTGGATGTAATGATTGAGTAAACTGAATAAATTGTCATCTATTTCCTACATTTACCTCAAATAAATTAAACTGAATAAATAGATTGTTACTGAAGATAAATGTTACATTGCAGAAAGACAAGATGGGTCCAACTCCAAGTGCCCCACCACTGTCTGCAATTCGAGACTCTCTCTTTGAAAACAACTATGACAATTTCTCAGGCCGCAAGAACAAGAAAGGGCAGTAAGGCGCTTTAATAAAGAGAATCTCTCACTACAGAACTGTAACATTTTTTGTACATTCTTACGTCAACCCCATAATTAGTCTCATTCTGCTTGTAATATAAAGAATGCTTTGTTTTTGTCCCCTCTCTTTTGAAACACTTTAATTGATTATTCATTCTTTCATTCATTCGTATATACTTTGAGTTTGAGGCCACAACAATTGAGAGGCAAACGCAAGGTTACAAAAATTCTATACAAAAATTCAAAAAAGTAAAATAAAAAATACGAGGAACATATCCTTATCCTACTCTTGAATCGAACACAAAGCAAAGGACTTGCAGTTGCGGTAAATATCAATCATATGATTTTGTCGGTTGTCAAGAGTAGCATCGCGTGCACGCGAGGACCCTGATGGCGTGGAGCATTCGACTGAAAAATCGGGAAACGGCGGGGACCAAGTGGTGGAAGAAGAAGCCGAGGCAGGCGGCGGTGAGGCGGCGGAGGAAGTGGGGGGTGGAGGCGCCGCTGGGGGAGGCGGACATGGGCTGGAGGTAGGCCCAAGCAGCCTGCTTTACGAGGCGGTTGCGGATGGAAATCTCTTGGCAGGAGTACGCTGAGGAGGTGGGGGAGTTCACGGCGGCGTTGGGGGAAGGGAGGACGTCTCTCAGGGACGTGTAGGAGGCGGAGAAGGGGGATTTCAAGGAGACAAGTTCCAGGCTCGTGGTACGCTGCGGCGGCGTTGTGGGGGGGAGGGAGAGTTTGGTGACCGATGGGGCGGAGATGGAGTTGTGCCGGCGGAGGGGAGGGGACTCAGGCGGCACGTGGGTGGTAGTGGTGGTGGACTCTGCCATTGGCAGTCTTAAAAGCAAAGCGTGTTGTGATGTGTTAGGAGTTGTGGTGGACTAGTAGCCAAGACCAAATGAAAGTGAGAGAAAAATAATAACACGCGATTCAATGTGCACCAAAAAATACTATTAAAATAAAACAAATTAGTAGAAATGGTCCATCATTATTACAATTATTGCTTCTGTTCTTCTTTTGGTTTGTCTTTATCTTTTCCCTAACTCAGATCCTCTTTTCTTCTTCCAACAACTTGGACCATTCCACTCTTGGGTTTCTATGAATCTTCCTCATCCATTGCCTTGCCTCCCTTCTTTTCTTACTTATTCTTGGATTCTCTATCTACTATGTTTTTATGTTTTTGGTTTAAAACATGTTCATTTTTACCTTTTTTTACATGTCATTTCATAAATTACTGAATTTGAGCTCATATATTCTTATCACATGCTCAAGAAGTCTACCAAGCTTTCCAAATGGTATTAATAAACCATGAACAGACTTTAAAGAGTACCAATTAATAAACGCATAGTGATTTTATGTATAGTATATTATTGCTATAATTTCAATATGAGCAAATGATATATAATATATTTTCCTATCAATTTAAGATGACCAAATGATAGCAACATTAAAAAGAAAAAGTAATAACTCATTATACTTTACAAGGGCACATATAGTATAGTAATACTCTGTCTTAAAATGAAAAAAAAAAAATTATTTTATATTTATGAATTTAATTAGAATATACACCACCTAAGACTAAGATTGTTAAAGTTTAATTTTGAAGTCCAACGATTTTATTTTTATTATTTTTTGTAAAGTAAAATAATCACATGTGGATAAATTGATTCAATACAAATTTTTTTATTTAAAAAAAATTCTAGTTTATTTTGAGTTTCACCTATTGTTGAACCATCCTTGAAGACTTTATCAAATTTTGAGTTTAAAAAAAAATTGAAATTAATTTTTATATTTTTGAACTGAAACTAAAACTAAAACTTTATAAAATTACGAACTAAACTTGCTTAGAACATTTTTTTTATAGTCAATCCACCATTTAACACCCTCTAAGTATAAGTGAATATGATTTTTTTTATACTTAAATACATATACATTAACAACTTCAAAATATATATCTTGTTAAAAATATATGTATTTAAGGATATATGAATTAAATAATAAGCATCTTTAGAGACATTGAGTAGCTGAAGGTGGTCCACTTTTGCCGCTGCCACACAATTTCCATAAAAGCGACTTCTCATGAACAACACAAGAAGACAAATTATGAAGAGTCAGTTCAATTCTGGTTTTGAGTGAGTTTGGCAGAGGTTAGGTTATGCAATTGCCATTACTAAGTATATTTACAGGTGGGTCTTAAATACAATATTAATTTTTATAATTTCTTCATGGTCCAATTCTTTAAAAGATGACACGTATATATTTTCCATATAAGATTTCATTTTTTATAAGTGTAGATTAATTAATAGATAAAAATCAGAGAAAAAATATTTTTAATTCTTAAATTAAAAAAAAAATAATCCTTAAATAATATCTTACCCGTTTCAGAGGACTCACTCTACCTCCCCCGTCAACCTTACCAGTGGCCACCACACAACTACTGTTGCCACCGGCACCATACCCTCCTCATAACTCTTCCCCTTCGCTTTAAAGGCCTCCACAATTGCAACAGCCACCACAGCAAGTTATATAAGTCTATCTTTCTCTATCAATCATTGATGAACAATATCAAAGTTGTACTGACGTAGGCAATCTACTACTACTTTTTGTGTTCCTGGGTGGAGCTCTACTGTTTCATAATCATCAACCTAGTATAAAGCATTTGCTTGTAGCCAGTGAAGTTGTGTGGCTCCAACATCTCTCACACTTCGAATTTCCATTTCATCTACCATGATTTTTTATGACAACCAATCAATTATTCATTTGACTTCAAAGTTCATATCAAAACTTGTTCATATCAAATCTGCCCATCAGATTATTGATTTCTTAAATAAGTCATTAACTGCTATTCATTTTCAGACCTTACTTTTCAAACCATCCTTGATCTGTACTTCTGATCTTGAGGGGGTATTACAGCTATTACTAATATAAGTAGACAACATGATGAGTTTCTGGAACGCATTACTCTGGATTCATCTCTTAAAAGGATCAAAAGTAAACTTATTAAGCTACTGTGTAAATTTGAACACAGTGAAGCCCTTACCATTTCTCATTTAGTCAAACACAGGGAAAGGCCTAACTGTATTTTTCCATGTCAAATGATTAATCTCAAGCCAAAAAGGGATTGACTTATCCTAAGAAATCAAAACTAAGTTGATGGAGCAATCATAGGCCACCAAAACAGAAGCCTTGTAGTTATGGCTAAGGTAGTGACACTTAGAAGCACCTTAACCAGTAGATGAATGAAATGTGTATAACATATTACAAAAAATTTTAGCCACAGATGTAATGACTGCTAAATGCAGTGTAAAACAGTAAGATCAAACAAATCAGTATGCCTGCAGTTTTTTCATCCAACATTTGAGTGGCAAAAGTTATTGGTAATTAAGAAAATAAGGCCAGATCTCCTCTGTCCTCTCCCCTAAATTAGCTAACAACAATAATCTCATCTATATAGATCAATACATCACTTGAAATCATTGAGTTTGGTCAAAAATCAAATTCTCTTTGATATTATTCTTTGATTTATCTACCAAACCACCTTTTTGTTCATATCTGAAACTTCGAACTAAACAAAATGGAAACCGCAGCATTTAGCCAAATGATGAAGATATGGACATTTCAAAGGAATTTTGCCCCAAATGTTTTATGTTGTTTGGTGACAACTTACTCAATGAATTCAACAAGGTAAGAGATTACGTTTGTTTGATGAATGTGACCAATGACACAACAAGGCAGTATCCCAAAGAACAAATGTTGGTTATACATTTTTGTGCCCCATTGATTTTGAAACAAAAGGAAAGGAGCGAAAGAGAATGGGAGATTATATGAGAATGATGCGAGAAGATTTGATGTGTATGTAACAATAACATGTAACAAAGATAGCACAATTATACAGATATTTCCAAAGCAACATTTTCAAATGGTTTCTCATCCGCACCAAACAAATTTTATTATCTAATCGAAGACCAACTAAATCAAAGAATAGAGCAAAATCCGAAGAACGCCAGCGGTGCAGAGTACCTTAAAAATTCTCAGGACTATCATCCAATTGTTTCTCGTCTTCTATATCAACCTCCAAAATCTCCTGATGAAACCCAAGGCATTAAAATGGGGACAAGTTATATAACTGTTAAGCTTTGCAATATAGAAAAGAAGCATAAGAGACTCACAGGAATCCTCTGTTTGAGATAATTGGCGATTCTGGCAAGCACAGTGGAACGCTTGTGCCAAAAGCGACACCTAATCCTAAGCTCACAAATGTCCATCCAAGTCGGCTAGTTTATGTTGCTCCATTACAGCTATTATCACACCAGAACTGTTTAATAAATTAATAACGTAAAACTATTATCTTTTTCATCTGGACATTACCTTCCGCTTAAATTCGCTTGTAATTCAATCCTTTGTCATGCGTTGTGGTCAGTGATAAATTCCGTCCTTGCAGTCCTTAACACCAAATATTAGTTTCGAGCACTTTGGAAAGGAACAAGTTGGCAAAGGTATGCAAAACATTGCAACCACAGTTACCTTGTAAAAAAAACTACGAGCACATCTTAAATCATTTTCATCACTCAAAGAATTAGAGTTATTTTGAATTGAATTATATTAATAAGTGATTTTTATTTTATTAAAATTGATTAAATGGATAACCTGATACCGTCTCTATACAGCTATCCATTATGAATTTAAGAATTCCCATGTATATATTTATACCTGTTTATTGATCAAAACTTAATTAGTAACAATATTAATAATATTAATTCTTTCATTGCATTTATTACTTTTTATAAATATAAATCATTTGCACAATTCAACTGGACTGCACTCTTAAAATGTGTTATAGAAATTCGTATTTATGATAACTTTTGTTGGTGTTTCAAATCATAATATACATCCAATTATTTTTTACAAATACCTCCTTGCTTGATAAAGCTACAGAACCATAACCGCTTTTAGATCCATCTTAGATAAAAAGTATTGTCCATAAAAAATGAAATACATCATAAGCAGAAGTAATGGTAAAAATTGATACATTATTCATTCTAAAATCACGAAACAACAGCATGTATTTATTATATAATCACGAACAAACCCTGCTAGTCAAAACTTTAAAAAAACTTGGATTGCATAAAACAAATTTCTTTTACACCATTAATTGATACAAATGAGCAATTGCTACTCTTAATATTATCCTCCCTAAATAGCAGCGAAATAGTCTTTGCTAAGTTTAGGGTCTGGTTTCATGGACTTCTCACCAGGCTTCCACCCAGCTGGGCAAACTTCATCCGGGTTCTCCTGCACATACTGCAAGGCCTGCAAGACCGATGCACATAAATGGATGTAAAGGATTTATATAAATGAAAGAAGGATGGAAGAAAAAACAAAAAAGTTGGAGATATACTAAGAAGTTTTCAATCTTGCTGTTGTCCTAATTAGACGTATAATTACCTGGAGTGTTCTTTTTGTCTCATCAACACTTCTACCAATGGCCAGGTTGTTAATGGTAGAATGCTGAATAACCCCTTCCTTGTCAATAATGAACAATCCTCTCAATGCAATTCCCTAAATCATTGGAAACAATTAGAATTGTTGTGAGTGCTCAAAAAAGTTAAATGAAAAGCAATAGTTTCACAGCCAACATTTCAACACTTGACACAAAAATGTTAAAGGTGCTACCTAGTCAGCATCCTATATTTCTTTCCAGAGAATTTGAAACTAAAGCATAACATACATTGGGGTTGATGATAGGAAAGGAAGACGAATAGCCATGATTCAAAAATACCTGATCTGGAATGAGAACACCATAAGATTTCGAGATGGATTTGGTGATATCAGAAATCAAAGGATACTTCAAGTCGCCAAGACCACCTGACTTTCTATCAGTTTGAACCCATGCAAGGTGTGAAAACTACAATGATATAACAGCGCCACTAATCATGATGAAGCAAACTTAGGAAGTGCCTTTGGATAAGGCCACAAAAAGATAATCTTGCAATTAGAAAACGATAGTAATAGATTATAACATAAAAAGCGGTATGTTTTCTTGGGCATGTCGAATGTACTAGTGGGAATATTGTGTCCCACTCCACAATGTCAGACATCCTTCACAAATGTTGAGAATAAAATCACATCTGTAGGTCAAGAAAAAGACATTTCAATTATCAAGGCTCGAACGAAGTCATTGTCTCATATTTGACTTTCCATTGTTCTTCGATACATCCTAGTTCTTTGCATTAAGTTTCAGAAAAAAAAATGCAGAATTCGTGCAGTTTTACCAATTATGCTATGAACTCTCAGTCATAACTTCTTCCTGTAAAATGAATCATTAAAACCTTAAACTATGAGACTATAAGTGGGCCAAGTTGCACTCCCTTCAGTTTCTTCAGCAGCTTATATACATGCAAAAAACATGTCATTTCAAGAACCAAGAAATGTATAACAACAAACAAAGAGTTTTTCCCCAATTCGTAACCGTGAATTACATGGATCAAACAATGCCATATAAAAGTACAGGGAAAAACTGTATAAGAGCAAGAGCTGACGAAATAGTCCAGAATGGGTCAAAATAAACTAACCACACTGTCAACTGAAACACCCAAAATCTCTGTATTTAGTTCCTCAAACTCTGCATGCCGGTCACTGAAGGCAGTGATTTCTGTACACAACAAGTAATATTACAGTTAAAAAGGAGAAAATCGAGCATCCAAAACAATCTCAATCGAAAGTCTACTAAAATGGCAACTAACCTGTTGGACAAACGAATGTGAAGTCCAATGGGTAGAAAAAGAGGATAACATATTTTTTCCCAATATATTCAGATAGTTTGACCTGATAAGACAGTGTTTCATTCAAAATTATTTGTAATCACAAAATTCTCCAATCAGCATTGTATGATAAATACCTTGATAAACTCCTGATCAAAAACAGCCTCTGCTTCAAAATCCGGTGCCGTGTTCCCAACTAATGGAAGTTCACTCTTTCAAAACAAGCAAACAAAAAAGAATAAATATCAAAGGTCAAGCCAGAGAATTATTACACTCTAAAAAATTTGAGTTTTCAGCTTCATCAAGGAAGTTACAGCTGTTAATGTTTACAGAAAAAAAATTCTCACACACATGAACAGAAGTTCCAAAACAATACTCACAACCTCGGAGGAGGAGGCAGAGTGTAGAATTATCATATTATTTTAAAGCATTGTTCAACTAATTACAAATTGCAATGAATTTGTGCTACATTGGACATTATGTAACATATCTATCAACTAATATGCTCGACAATGAAACAGAATCTTAACCATCACCAACGTAGTTCATATCCACAGTTTAGTCAGAGGTCCATAAAATTAGCAGGTAGCGAAACTAGTGAGGACCCCAAACAAGAGAGTTGGACTTGAAACCATACATTGGCGGGAAGAGAGACAAATGCACAGAAATAGAGGCCAACAAACAAACAGGTAATATAGTAAAATCAACAGAAACATCAAATAGGAACTATTTCTTACAGCGCAGTGTAACAGTTTTGTAGAAAAACAAACCATAAGTGGAAGGAACAAAAAATTACCGAAGCCCTGGCAACGAAGGTTTTGAGAGAGGGAGATGAACGAATGAGAGAAGTAGAGGGAGGGAGGGGAGAAGTGCGTAAAGGTTTGAAAAGTGAATTGGAGGAATTGGGGAAGGAGATGGAAGAGAAGGAAGAAGAAGGGAATTTGGGAGAGAAGAGAATGTTAGGGTTGGAGGAGATGAGAGACGCAGAGGGAGCTGAGGAAGCCATGAGAGAGTCTGAGAGTGGGTGTGAGGCAGAGGAAGGAAGATAAATATCCGTGATTCTGAAAAAATATTATCTTTGTGAATTTACTTTTTTAAATTAAAAAGCTAAAACTATAGAAAAAAAAAGAAGAAAAAGAGACAAGAATCACGAATGTGATAAAATTGCTATTTAACCAACAAAAAAAATTAAAATTTTAAAATGTCACAATGCTTATTAGTTCGAATTTAAGATTTCAAACTGAATAAAATTGAGATTTTAGATGTATGTTATATACAAAAATGTATCATTATAAAATGTCAAGAATTTTTATTTAGAAATATCAGAAATAAAGTTTTATGAATTTTTGTAAGCTTTCACAAATTAGAGTGAAAATTATAAATACCATATTTTTCTAAATAAATTAGAAAATATCATTATAATACATATAGAATATCTTAAGAAAAGTTAAGGTAATTAGATGTTAAACATTATATTCATACAATTATGAATATTATAAATACACTATGATACTGTATTTTTGTACCATGTTAGACATACCTTTAACAATATTCATGAATCCTAAAAAAATTATTTTCATGGCTCCTTTTATACATACTAATGAATATGTCTAATTTATGTTTATTTAGAAATTGATGATTATTTTCTAAAACAATATTATTATTTAATTTTATTCATTGCATAATCATAATATATGATTTAATTAAGAAATATAATCAAGTTTTTCTTTTTTTTTTTTACATCAAAATATTATAATTTATCAATTGTTTTACTATCAATACCAATATATATAATATCTAAAATAATAAATTCATGTTATCATTACATAACTTCGATTGAATTTATACTAAAACATTCAGTTTTTAGTAATATTAAATCTAAAACAGTATCTTTTATTAATTTTTCAAGAATTAACTTATTTAATATAATATACTAGTATAAATAAATAATAAGAAAATCTTAAATATTTAAATATAATAACTATATTATATATTGATATTAGTAAATAACATATTTTAATATTTCAAAAATTAATTCTTGTGTAATTTCAAATTTTAAATAACAGAAAACTAATAATATGTTATCATTATTTTAATACAAGATATTATAAAAAGTTGTCTCTTATGTAAAAAAGTTTTACTATTTCAGAATGAACATTTAAAAGTAAAATAATTTTTTAAAAGATATCATATAAAACCATTTTTTATATATCAATTATATATATATATATATATGATAAATGTAGAAAGTGAGGAGTACATCTCACTTTCCTAAATCAAGAACACAATTAATATAAAAAAGTAATGTTTTACATTAATTTCTTTTATTTAATTGATATAAAAGCAAAATTTTAGACATCGATTATTTATTTTAATCGATGTAAAATATTATTTTATATAAACAATACACATATCAACTGAATCAATCAAATGTATTAAATATATAATGTAATTTATTATTATTATTATTATTAAAAAACTAAAATTAATTAAAAATTTATTGAAAGCCTAAAAAATTAATTTTGTGTAAATATGAAAAACTAGAACATAATTTATAAAAAAAAAATCACAAATGAACTAAAAATATTTATAGAATATATAATTTTTGAATTAAAATAGTGAAATATTTATTTAAGGATTAAAATAAAAAACAAAAAACAAAAGAATTAAAAATTAAATATAAATAAAATGATGGGTAGCAGGTAGGTGAGAGGAGCATCAAATCAATCTTATTTCTTAGGTTATTATTAGATAGATACTGTTTTCTCCGTCGTCCATTCTATCTTCCTTCCTCTGCCTCACACCCACTCTCAGACTCTCTCATCATGGCTTCCTCAGCTCCCTCTGCATCTCTCATCTCTTCCAACCCTAACATTCTCTTCTCTCCCAAATTCCCTTCTTCTTCCTTTTCTTCGATCTCCTTCCCCAATTCCTCCAATTCACCTTTCAAACCTTTACGCACTTCTCCCCTCCCTCCCTCTACTTCTCTCATTCGTTCATCTCCCTCTCACAAAACCTTCGTTGCCAGGGCTTCGGTAATTTTTTGTTCCTTCCACTTATTCTTTGTTTTTCTACAAAACTGTTACACTACGCTGTAAGAAATAGTTCCTATTTGATGTTTATGTTAATTTTACTGTTACCTGTTTGTTTGCTGACATCTATTTTTGTGCATTTGTCTCTCTTCCCGTCAATGTATGGTTTCAAGTCCAACTCTCTTGTTTTTGGTCCTCACTAGTTTCGCTACCTGCTAATTTTATGGACCTCTGACTGAACTGTGGATATGAACTACGTTGGTGATGTCTAAGATTCTGTTTCTGTTTGCTGCATTGTTGAGCGTATTAGTTGATAGATATGTTACGTGATGTCCAGTGTAGCACAAATTCATTGCAATTTGTAATTAGTTGAACAATGCTTTAAAATAATATGATAATTCTACACTCTACCTCCTCCTTGGAGGCTGTGAGTTTTGTTTTGGAACTTCTGTTCATGTGTGTGAGATTTTTTTTTTTCTGTAAACATTGGCAGCTGTAACTTCCTTGATGAAGCTGAAAACTCAATTTTTTTTAGAGTGTAATGTTTCTCTGGCTTGACCTTTGAAGTAATTTATTTATTCTTTTTTGTTTACTTGTTTTGAAAGAGTGAACTTCCATTAGTCGGGAACACAGCACCGGATTTTGAAGCAGAGGCTGTTTTTGATCAGGAGTTTGTCAAGGTATTTATGGTACAATGCTGGTTGAAGAATTTTGTGATTACAAATAATTTTGAATGAAACACTGTCTTATCAGGTCAAACTATCTGAATATATTGGGAAAAAATATGTGATCCTCTTTTTCTACCCATTGGACTTCACATTCGTTTGTCCAACAGGTTAGTTGCCATTTTAGTAGACTTTCGATTGAGATTGTTTTGGATGCTCACTTTTCTCCTTTTTAACTGTAATATTACTTGTTATGTACAGAAATCACTGCCTTCAGTGACCGGCATGCAGAGTTTGAGGAACTAAATACAGAGATTTTGGGTGTTTCAGTTGACAGTGTGGTTAGTTTATTTTGACCCCTTTCTTAACTATTTGTCATTCCCCGTACTTTTTTTATGGCATTGTTTGATCCATGTAATTGACGGTATCAATTGGGGAAAAAGTCTTTTTTTTGTTGTATACTTTTCTTGATTCTTGAAATGACATGTTTTTTGCCTGTATATAAGCTGCTGAAGAAAATGAAGGGTGTGCGACTTGGCCCACTTATAGTCTCATAGTTTAAGGTTTTAATTATTCATTTTACAGGAAGAAGCTATGACTGAGAGTTCTTAGCATAATTGGCAAAACTGCATGAATTTTGCTTTTTTATACTCTGAAACTTATTGCAAAGAATTAGGATGTATGGAAGAGTATGATCAGAGGAAATCTACTTCATAAATAATGGAAATTCAAACATGGGGCAATGATTTCATTCGAGCCTTGATAATTGAAATGTCTTTTTCTTTGACCACTAGTACATGCGACATGCCCAAGAAAACAGACAGCTTTTTATGTTATAATCTATTGCTATTCCTTTTTCTGAATGCAAAATTATCTTTGTGTAGCCATATCCAAAGGAACTTCTTAAGTTTGCTTCTTCTTGATTAGTGGTGTTATTGTCATCATTGTAGTTTTCCCACCTTGCATGGGTTCAAACTGATAGAAAGTCAGGTGGTCTTGGCGACTTGAAGTATCCATTGATTTCTGATGTCACCAAATCCATCTCGAAATCTTATGGTGTTCTTATTCCAGATCAGGTATTTTTGAATCATGGCTATTCATCTTCCTTTCCTACCATCAACCCCAATGTATTTTATGTTTTAGTTTCAAATTCTCTGGAAAGAATTGTAGGATGCTGACTAGGTAAATACCTCTAGCATTTTGTGTCAAGTGTTGAAATGTTGGCTGTGAAACTATTGCTTTTCATTTAACATTTTTGAGCACTTTTCACAACAATTCTAAATGTTACCAATGATTTAGGGGATTGCGTTGAGAGGATTGTTCATTATTGACAAGGAAGGGGTTATTCAGCATTCTACCATTAACAACCTGGCCATTGGTAGAAGTGTTGATGAGACAAAGAGAACACTCCAGGTAATTATACCTCTAATTAGGAAAACAGCAGGATTGAACACTTCTTAGTATATCTCCAACTTTTTGTTTTTTCTTCCATCCTTCTTTCGTTTATATAAATCCTTTACATCCATTTATGTGCATCGGTCTTGCAGGCCTTGCAGTATGTGCAGGAGAACCCGGATGAAGTTTGCCCAGCTGGGTGGAAGCCTGGTGAGAAGTCCATGAAACCAGACCCTAAACTTAGCAAAGACTATTTCGCTGCTATTTAGGGAGGATAATATTAAGAGTAGCAATTGCTCATTTGTATCAATTAATGGTGTAAAAGGAATTTGTTTTATGCAATGCAAGCTTTTTTTATGTTTGGACTGACAGGGTCTGTTTCATGATTATTTAAATGCATACTGTTGTTTCATGATTTTGGAATGAATCATGTATCAATTTTCACCGTTAGTTCTGTTTATGATGTACTGAGTTTTACGAGGTTACTGTGTTTGTAATGTTTGCATGTCTTTGCCCAACTTGCTCCTTGTCCATTGTGCTCGAAATTAACATACGGTGTTACGGACTGCAAGGATGGAATTTAGCACTGACAACGAAGTTGGACCAAGGCGTGAATTACAAGTGTATTTAAGCCGAAGTTAATTTCCGGATGAAAAAACAAACAATACTTTTACATTGTCAATTTATTAAATAAATAATATACATGTTGATTAATATTTTATTTACTAGATATTAACAATAATGGTAACAAATGTTTATCCAAACTGCTATTCTTGCTCTTCAGTTGTGAAGGCAAAATTATTATTGCCATAGGCCATTTATACAAAAAAAAAAAAAAAGGTGCCTCTCGGTCTGCACTCAACCCATACATAGGTTGGTTGGACTTGTGAGAACTTTTGGGGAAACATAATTGTTTTTTTCTCACAAAAATACGAAAAATGTTTTTACATTACAGTATTTTAAAATACTTTTTTGTAATTTAAAATTTTAATTAATTTTAAAAAATATTTTTCGTTGCAAATTTTGTAGATATATTTCTTAATCAAGGAACGTTTTTTTCTTAAAAAGGAAATTCATGTTGTTTCTTTAGGTATATAATATTAGGTGATAAAAAACATGTTTGGTTTTTAAGTATACAATTTTATTTCAGAAACTTATATTTTTGGGGGTGATGCGAGTGTGTCTACTTGTCTATCCATCCATATCCAATTATATACACCCACTTCACTGTGTTGCATTCTCTTGGACTTAGAAATTCAGGCAATTGAATTTGAACTTCACTGTGTTCCAAACTCTACTTTACAAAGGAAAAGAAGACAACGCAGATTGAAGGAGTATGTCCCTAGTCCAGAAGGGCCTGTGCTGTGTCTTTCACATCCGTAACCACAATGTAAGCTCACTCAACCTTTCATCACCTGTTGTATGCACCACCACCTATTGCCATGCCCCAAAGCCCCCATCCAAAACATACCTTCAATCAACGACACGTGGCAAAGCAAGGAGGATTTTGAAACCTCTATCAGCGGCTCTTCCCGTTCCCCCGCCGCTTGACCTCACAGAAAACAACGTGAAACAGGTTTTGGAGGACGCTCGACAGGAGCTGGGTCAAATCTTTGACACCTCTGTTGGTATGACAGGTAAGGTAAGCGTTATGTTGATTGGTACTTGGTAGTTTCTGGGGTGATAATAACTGTAATGGAGCAACATAACATAATCCAATTTCAGGAGTGGTTGAACTAGCTGACTTGGATGGACCTTTTGTGAAGCTTAGCCTTAGGGGTCGCTTTTGGCACAAGCGTTCCACTGTCCTTGCCAGAATCGCCAATTATCTCAAACAGAGGATTCCTGTGAGTCTCTTATGCTTCTTTTTTAAAGGGCAAAAATAACCACTATAGTAAACTATAATATGCAAAGCTTAACAGTTACATAACGTGTGCCCCTTTTAATGCCTTGGTTTCAGGAGATTTTGGAGGTTGATATAGAAGACGAGAAACAATTGGATGATAGTCCTGAGAATTTTTAAGGTACTGTGCACGGCTCGCGGTCTTTGGATTTTTCTCTATTCTTTTGATTTAGTTGGTCTTCGACTAGATATAGAAAATTTGTTTGGTGCGGATGAGAAACCATTGGAAAATGTTGCTTTGGGAATATCTGTATAATTGTGCTATCTTTGTTACATGTTATTGTTAGATACACATCAAACCTTCTCGCATACTCCTCACTTTTAATCTCGCTCTCTCTTTCTCTCCATTCCTTTTTGTTTCAAAATCAATGGAGCACAAAAATGTACTACCAACATTTGTTCTTTGGGATACTGGCTTGTTGGTGTCATTGGTCAAATTCACCGGAAACATAAAATATTTGGGGCAAATTTCGGTTGAATTGTCCATATCTTCATCATTTGTACTATGTTATATACGTTCATTCATCTACTGGAAATTGTCACTACCTTTCCCATAACTACAAGGCTTTTCTTTTGGTGGCATATGATTGCTCGATTAACTTAGTTTTGGTTTCTAAGGATATGCCAATACCTTTTTGGCTTGAGATTAATCATTCGACATGGAACAATACTGTTAGGTTTTCCCTGTGTTTGACTAAATTAGAAATGGTAAGGACTTCACTGTGTCCAAATTTACACAGGGTCTTAATAAATTTACTTTTGTTTCTTTCTCTCACTATGATCCTTTTATGATATGAATCCAGAGTAATGCATTCCAGAAACTAATGTTATCAAGGTGGGAAGCACAGACCAAGGATGTTTTGAAAAGTAAGGTCTGAAAATGAACAGCAATTAATGAATTAGATAACAAATCAATAATCTGATGGGCAGATTTGATATGAACTAGTTTCTATTCAAAGAATTGGACTTAAAGTGTGAGAGATGTTTGAGCCACACAACTTTACTAGCAATAAGCAAATGCTTTATATTCAATCTTTGTTGAAAATCTTGAATCCGGGAACACAAATACTAGTAGTAGAGTGCCTAGTGTCAATACAAGTTTCATATTCTTCATTGATGATTGATAAATAAAGAGAAATACACTTATATAATCTGTGCTTGGAGAGCATCCAGTTAATCGGAAATGGCATGGAGACAGTCTATCATGGGGGTTCGGGTGCGGGTGCGGGTGCAGGTGGGTTTGGGGGAGGGGGAAATAAGCTGATGAAAGCACCTTTTGATAGGAAGCTGTTGACTATCTACTGGAAAATAAAATAAACATAAACATTTGATATTCTTCATTGATGATTGATAGGTAAAGAGAAATACACTTATGGAAGCTAAAATAAACCAACTACTAAATGATGACCTTCAAGTGTCATCATCTCACTTTAGGGAATTAAAAGTAACCATTAGAACTAATTTATACTATTCTAATTATATCCTTTAAAAATTTTGACCTCTTAGTTTTCCTTTTTTGGACCTCTGGCCCATCGTACAACTTCCTTAATTTGTGCCATCAAATGCAATTAAGCAAAGAGCAGGTTGGCAAGATAAAGTTTTTGCCAGTTGCTCTCTTGATGTATTGCAGTAAATGATGTATTGCTTGTATATGGTGAGTCCTGCGAGGTGAAGCCATGTATGGGCTTAATTTGTGTACATTGTAAGAATATCTGATCCAAAAATAGTCTAGTAAGTACATTCTTTGACTAATTAGCCTTCCATACAGAACAGATTCGAGCAATATCTTGCCCTCTGGCTAACAACTTCAACAAAGATCCGTAGGTGTAGGTATTGGTTTTGAAGCCAAGGAACCAACATCATCCAATAAGGACAAGACATACTTTCTTTGAGATAGATAACTCTCTTTTGATGACCTTGTCATTTCTAAGGCCAAGAAATATTACGAGCACCAAGGACTTTGAGTTTGAATGATTTCTGCAGATCTTCATGAATCTGATATAGAACTATGGGATTTGGTTCAGCTTGTATTATGTCATCTACATAAACTAACATGATAACAAGAGAAGTGGCCAAGACTTTGATGAATAAAGAGTAGTCATTCTTGAGTTGAATGAATCCAGGAGCAACCAAGGTAATTGAGAACTTGTAAAACCATTGGCAAGAAGCCCATCTAAGTTCATATAAAGACTTACTTCGCTATCGTACTAGGTTGGTGCAGGCTAGAATGTCCCGATGGCAAAGCCATGTAGACTTGCCCAAAAAGATCATCATTGTAGAAGACATGGTTAATGTTCACTTGAAACAAGCACCAATTTTATTAGCTTAGATGTTGCAATGAAGGGTTGATAAGAAAGAAATGGTTGCAATAAAGGTGATTCATCAAATGAAATTAGCCTAGGGAAGACTATGTTAGAAAAAGAGTCATTGAAAGGCAATGGAGATTACTATCATAATCGTGATGCAACTCGTGGGATGTACCATCCTACTCTTCTATGCTGGATCGGAGCTGGAGCTGCTAGCGACTAGGATCAAAGTGGGATCACAATCTAACGTGCAATCGTGGGATCGTATGATAATGTGTTCTTAAAGAATAACATTTTCAGATTACGATATTCCACACCTAACCTCTCTTCTCTTCCCTCTTACTTTCAGTCATCCCTTACAGGATTTACAATTCACATTTTTTTTCTTCTTTCTACTAAGCCTTATGTTTTTCTTCCATTTACTGTGTCACAGCCTCAAAGCCCATGACTTCAAAACATAACTTTATTTTATTGCTAATAATAATAATAATAATAATAGTAATAATAATAATGGTGGAAATACAGACAACAAGCATTGTTTTGCGTTTATTCTTAATAAATTAAAATTTTAAAAAACAACGATGGAGGAAAGACAAATTTCTCTTAATGGAATTATTTTAAGTGAAGTAATTGGTTATTAATTTATTTTTTATTAAACAATTAATTGTTTTATTATTTAATAAAGGATAAAAGAGTCTTATGAAAAACGACTTATTAAAAATAACTTTTTTATATATATGAAGTAAAAGTAGAATTTAGTATTCACTTGAATCTTCTACAAATTGCTAGTCTAACCATTTGGACATTTTGCTTTGAGAATACAAGTAATTGTTCGTTTACTATTTATCTCTTGTAATAACTGAAACCCTGTCTATAGAGAATTGCATCCAATGTTTATCTCCTACTGAATATAACCATTAACTATAATCTTCAATCTTGATCAGATGCCTCATCCTTAGACAGTTTCCATGGCCTTTGATTCATTAAGTTTCCCTCTTCAAAAACATTTCATTGATTATTCTCAAAATAATTTCAAGTCTTTTTTAATTGAATCAGGTACTTCAATCTGAACATAATTTGCTTTTTAACATCAACTGTCATTATTTCTTTGAAAGTAGTCATTCGAGGATTCTCAAAACAAAACAAAAAACTCGACCACTTGGATAAAATTTCACCATCTTACCAACTCTAGGTTGTCAATTTGAAAGACACTTGGACTTCCAATTGATTCTATACTATTGTGTAAGCATCTACCCCTAGACTAACGGAATCTTTGCTTGTAGACAGCTGTGCATTATAGATTATGGATGACCACGTATTATGCCTATTAAATCAAGAAATATAAATTCAGGAATAACATAATTGAGGTATATATATATACCCTTGTCGCTTGAAGGAGTTAGATGGTTACATTTGATTAAGAGTACATATACTCTAGTGTTTTTCAACTGGCAATTTTGAACAAGTTGTTATTAAAGAATTTATCTGCAAGTATGGTTGGTTCAAAGAGACAAGACTGAAAAGGTTGCCGTGAATGATTTGGATCTTCATTGCCAAGGCAATGGAAACGTAAATGTCAATTACAATTATCCACTCGTTTCCCCTATACTAAAGATTGGCAAAAAAAAAAAAAAAAAAACTGCTGTATTGACGTCTACAGTTCCTATGGCCTTATAATGATGCATGAGTCATTGAGTCCTAATCTATGTACCTAAAAAGCTATAAATGTAAAACCCAAAAAGCCATTGATCATTAATCTTCCACACAAAGAGCATTGATCACATCACATGGCTACTTCTGATTCAGTCACGTAATTCAGTCTTTCTTCCCACACCAACTTGGACGCAAACTCATCTTGTTCAGGAACATGTTCCTGCTTCCATAAATATTTAACGATATAATTAATAGTACAAGGAAGACATCGAATATCAAGAACAACTTGATTTAGCAACTTGTATTAACTAGTAGTATTCGTACGATCAACACTTCTTTAAAGCACGTAACATGGATCGTTTTATATTTATAAAGTGGGAGACAGTATTTACGCACCTCCAGTTCTAGCATCAATTGTTTGGCTGTGGGTGCTGACACGATAATGCGACGTGCCTTAGGGGATATAAAGCCTTCATCAACGGCCTTGTCAATGAAAGACAACAAGGAATTGTAAAATCCGTCTACATTCAACAGCCCCACCTGCATCTCAGAAAATTCACAAATAAACACTATGTATGTTACCAGCAATTTTCACTGACCACGAACTTTGATTTGTTTTGAGTTTGTTCTTCAATCTTCATCTGTTTTATATTAGGTGGTCATTGCCATAATTAATTACTCCCACTCAAACAGAGAATCTTCCAATAATGTAACGTGACAATGATTAACTAAGCAATATCAGAGACTATTCTCTCATGTGAATTCCAATTAAATAGCCCACATTTATCGGATTCTGTATGTATTGAAGCTTCCTGGTTGTTAATCACATTATGTTTATATCATACATAAATATAAATTGCTAGTATTCGAAGTAGCATGGAATATAATGGAACCGAATTGTAAGTTGTTGAGAAGCATACTGTTATGTGTGTATCCCTGAAGTGTCTAATAGGCATTAAAATTGTGAAGTAGAACTTACGGGTTTGCTGTGGATCCCAAGCTGAGCCCATGTAATGACTTCCAGCAATTCTTCAAGGGTTCCATATCCTCCTGTTAATTCATTGCTTCAAAAATTAATAAGAAGCAGCTCTATTCTATATATGTGTTGCTCAAAGAACAATAAATATCCCCTTTCATGCAATAACTAATTAAGATTCTCGATCTTGTGTTTTGTTATGTTGTCAAATATAATTAAGAAAAAAATTAGTTCTTACCTGGGAGTGCAATAAAGGCATCGGCTTGACGAGCCATCTCGGCTTTCCTTTGGTGCATATTAGATACGGCTCTCACTTCTCCAATAGGATCACCTGTTATCTGCATTTGCATTTCCACCATTCCATATACCCATTCATTATTTCTTCTTTAAAGTAACTAATAATGCTATCACCATATACTAATTGTACATTAAATAGTTATTGACAAAATGGACTTATATGTACCTCTCTTGGCATAAGACTTGTTGGGATAATCCTGTACCAAACAAGCCCATAGTCAGAACTAGAATCAAAACAAATATTTCCCTGTTTCAGAAGTCTAACAATTTGAAAAAGAGAAACATTTTAATTTCTTTTGGTGAATGATATTGATCAATGAATTTAATATATCACAAATCATTCTTTGATATGATTTTTAAAGAATTTATTATAATAAACAACAAATCTATAATATATATATATATATATACACACTAATTTGTGGTTAGAATAGTGTATTATTTATAAAAGACCTTAAATTATAATAATAATATATGTATTGTTTATTTTTTGATGTCTATTTATAAAAAAAAATGGAAACTTAACCGTATTGACTTACGATAAAGGTGTAGTACAAGTGAACGATATTAAACTAATTGAATGTGGAAGAAGGAATCAATGTTTTCTTGGAAGTGCAAGAAAGAAAAATAAATAAATAAAATACTAAAAGAAGGAGACATGATGTTGGCTCTAATCTCATTGTAACACTTATGAGGTTGGTATAATTTATACTTATTTATTTATATATTTATATAAAATGACTTCTTTTCACTGAAGAAAAGAAAAATGATGTTGGCTCCAATTGTTGCGCAAAACGTTCTACCGTCCCTTTCTGGAAGGGCCAAAAGGGATTCAACTTTATCCAATACACCATCAAAGCTGCCCAAGAAGCTTCTAACCACCGGTAAAGGGCACATTTTTCTTTTTTTCTTTTTTTTCTTTTTTCTTCTTTTAAATCCCAACAACGGTGCAGAATGCCCCGTATACTATTAATCCCCGTGAATTTTTTTATTATTATTTGTTCCAAGATGCTCCCTTTGAACCTACATTCGCAACCTTAATTTGATTAAGAAAATAATCCCCCTCATTGCCTGCATTTGATCCCATGATGTTCTACCATTTCTCACACAACATGGGAAACACGCATGAGTTAGTAACTACACGTTTGTTTACCTTAATCACGAATTCCAAAATCACATTCAACTTAACTCTCTTCACACAAAACTTTCCCCTTGAAATATAATCTAGACGTGGAAGTTCATACTAAGTGAAAAAATGATTAAGCTAACCTATTAAATGGACACACATGTACAACACAAATGGGAGTGTGTGTGTGAGAAGGAGAGAGAGAGAGAGTGAGAATTACAAACCCTAGAACATGGCGCCCACCATCATGAACTGCCTGAGAAACGAGACCCATCAGCCCCACGCTGCCACCTCCATACACCAAATCAATCCTTCTTTCCACCTTCAAAACACATCGAAAACCAAACCAAGTAGATGCGTGTCAGAACACTATCATGAGAACACAATTAAACAAACGAAACCAAATGTTTGGACATGGCCAAAATAATAAAATTTTATTATAACCGTTTAGTGGAGGGAGCAACCAAAGGTACCACCATACTGACATGCCATTTTTTTTTACTATTATATATTTTTAACTTAAACAACGAATATAGAGGTTTTACCTTAGTAGGGTGACAACTACGGGGCATATGGAAAAATCATGGAGGTTTTTGATTTGGTCATGGAAGCTTGTGGGGAATGCCAAAGGCTAATAACATGCTTCATAGAGTAATGGTACCTAGGAAGCACGTTTGTTCCCTAGAAGAAAAAAAAATAAAATAAAAAATATACATGTGTTTATTTATTTATTTTCATTTAAAAGATGGAAAGCTTTTTGAGTGTTGTAAAAAACAGTGTTGTAGGAGGAAACAAAGATCATGCAAGAAGGCTGCTTAACTGACAGCATATTACAGCTAGCATCCTAGCAATCTCTCTGCGTGTGTATCTGCGCGTTTCTCTCTCTCCCTCTCTTCCTCTCTCTCTCTCATGCCAAACTTAAACCCTAAACCATAATTCCTCCACCATCATAAGCACGAGTTGCCACTGAGGAGCTTGTTTATTATATTCTTACTTAAAAATAAAAGAAAATAAAAGAAGACGACGAGGAAGAGGGATGCGAAACCGAACGAAAAAAAATGTGGAACACCAGAATGGGAAACCAAAATGAATCATTAAAATTTGTCCAAAATTCATAGAAGGAAAAGGTTAGTAATGGAACAAAGGAAAGGTTCATGTAGCAATGCGGCTGAAGGGACAAAAAGAGGCAGGAGAAAAAGGAAAAGTTCATGGAATCTAACTAATCTACATGATATCAAATCCAAAAATCCTGGGGTTCATAACTCAATCCTCCATCATGAATTCTAGATTTGAATTCGGTTTTTGCTAAAAGAAATTTTGAAGAAAAGAGAGTATTGTAAGGGAAGAAATAGTTGGATGAAAGAAAAGGGTAGATTACCAGCTCCTTGCCAAGTTGAACAGCAGCTTCTTCATAGGTAGGTTTTTTGCCTGAACTGCTGCCACAGAAGACGCAAATCCTCTTGAACCTGGATTTGGTGTCTTCCATTTTGTGGTTGATGGAGGTAAATAATTGTGTGTGAGAGCTCTATATATGGGGTAGAATTGAGAGAGAGAAAGGGAGCAAAGAAAGTGAGAAGAAGGTGACTATTTGTTTAATGTATTTTGATGGATGTGGATATCACATTGCTTCATACATACTATCATATACCCTCTTCCCCCTAACTCACATTCCAACTTCTCCTTCCAATCATTCATTTATACAATATTACATCCATCTCTTTTTCTAATTTATATAATTAATGTTATAAAACATAACTTATTTCTTTTAACAAAAATTCTAATTTTAGACAAAACATAAGTTAAATAATAATACTTAAATTATAAGTTATGCTTATTTGTTTTTATACCATTCAATTTATAATATCTCTTTCATTAATTTCTGTATATGAAAATTTTCATAATTAAATAAAAAAGTGATTTTGTTAGAAGAAAGAGAAGAATAACCAATGGATTGATAGAGTAGTTAATCATACTGTGCTCGATAATCATGTAAAATGGAAAATCTTTGTTCAACTTTGGTTGCATACAAAAATTTGTTCAACCAGTGATAACGAATACCGTAAATAGAATTAGCCTATATCCCAATAAATGAGTGAAAATTCCTAACAAAACAAAATAGGAAAGAAGAGAAGATAAATTTCAAAATCCTATAACTTTGTAACTTTAAGACAAATTTATTACTATAAATTGATTTAACAACTTCTACTAAAATTAAGTAATAGGATCTTATTAAACTAAGAATTAGAGATTATAATTATAGCAACAACTGAAACGTCAACTCTAAAATGGAATATATATATATATATATATATATATATTTACATAGATGAAATAAATAGATTAATTATTTTATAATTAAAATAAAAATTATGTTTGATTTAAAAATTAGATGGTAACATATTTTAAAATTAATTTAATTTGATTTTATCCAAACTTTTTTTTCATTATGACTTATACATAAAAAAAATATTCATTATAAAATATAAAGGATATGAATTTTATTTATTAAAATATAAGAAACATAAATATCTATTTAAAAATTAATAGAAATATAAATATCATTTTAGAATATCCTTAAATAATTTTGACTTGGATTCTTATCGACATAGAAATATGATTGAGAGAAAATACTGAATTATAAATATACTGAATTATAAATATAATCAATCGAGTTTCTTAGCATAAATTAGTGATAAAAAAGGATGATAAATACTTTAAATTTATATAACGATGAAAGAAATATATGCTATATTTCAAATCAAATAAAAAAATTGCCTTATATAATTTAAAATAAATTTAAAATTATGTTTTTCTTAGTTCTGTTTATTTTTTATTTGTATTTTTGTTATGTTTTTCCATTTTAGTCTCTATAATTATAAAAATAAATAAATAAGATATAAAATATCATGTAATTGTGTGTTTTGATAGAGGAAATATAAAATTAATTAGGTGACCTAAACATCTCATGAAAGAGTAGAGGATGTAGTTTATCCAGCATGCATGTCACGTGTGAATCCACGTTCTTTTGGGTGGATATTTAGGGTTCATAAACCTTGAAACAAATTGCCATGCTTTTAGAAAGATACATAAATACCATGTTGTCAACTATATCTATAAAATATAATTCTGTCGGAACTTAATCCAACACAATATTTAATCACAATCTCATCATTTTACTACAAATATCAAATTCAATATTCAATCTATTTATAACTTTCCCAACCATTAAAGGTCACCTTCTGTAAAATTTACCTTCCCAAACTTTATAATCTAAATATATACATTAAACGTTGAATTTCAGATTTAAATTTGGAACCCAAATTCAATTTTGGTTTTCATTCTATCTAATTGTGACCCATATCTAATTTAACCACAACAAAATAACCAGGTTAACTTGAATTAAAATAATCATTTTAAATAATATATAGTTTATCTGAGTTACTCGGTTTCATTAAACAAGATTTAAATATATATATATATATAATATATATATATATATAGTTGTTTTGAAAAATATTTAAAAAATAAAAATAATTTAAGCAAAAATGGTCACAGAAAAAATAACTTTTGTTTATATACTTAAGTGGCCGTACAAAGATAAGTAAAACTGAACCAAAAAAACTGAGACAAGTTTCTTGTTGTGAGGGACAAATGAGGGTATGCTCCACATAGCAACAGCAACAACTGGATCTCACTTATTTTCAAAATGGGCCCACTAAAAGGATGGGCCCGGCCCAAATGTTTTCCCAATTAATTATGTGCCCACTTTCCACCCAACCTATTTATTTTCGCAAGTGCTGCTCAAAATGATTATCCACAATCCGAAACACAATAGATTAAGATAACTAATATAATTAAATATATTTTATTATGTTAAATTTAAAATATATTTTTTTAAAATATATATTTTTAATTCTAGAATTTGACAAAAGCCCATATAGTTTCTCTATTCAAATTTAATATTTTGGATTAATAAGAAACATGCCTTGAATATGCTGTGACTAAAACAAGCATTTTTTTTTTTTAATTATAAAGATAAAAAAATATCAATTAAAATTAAGAATAAAAAAATTATTTTAAATTTAAGAAAGTAAGAATATAAGTTATTGTTTGTTTGTAATAATAGGAGTAATGCATGAATTTCTTTCATACAGCTATACCATTCAGTGGTCCACACAGCGCATATGGGCTTTGCTAGGATGGGGAGAAAAAAGTTTATAAAATTTTTCTGCGAATGAAAAAATTTAGAAGTCTGTGTAAGAAGTTTTATTATTATTATTATTATTATTATTATTATTATTATTATTGAAAATATAAAACTTTTTTAATAGTTCTAAAAGTTCTGAAAACCATTTCTAATTAAAATTGATCGAGAAATTATTGGATATCCTAAATCCCTATTTGTTTGATCTCGACTAAATTCTAAGAAAATATTTTATAAACAAACAATTAATTGTTAACTATTTTAAGCAAAGAAGCATCTTGTTACAACGTATTACGTTTTGATGCAAAACATATTTGAAGAATTTCATAGCAATGAAACTTAAAGAAACTAAATTAACGGTTCGAGAAAATAATAGATAAAAATGTATTTTAAAGAAATAGAATTGACTTTTAGAACCTAGACTATTAATTAGTTTTCAAAACACATTTATGATGCCATCCAAAACTGTCTCATGTACTCACTCTCGTTACATCGAATGATGCAAAATACGACCTAAACCTGAAATTTGTGAGTTCGAATTGTTGTGCCAGTTTTGCTTAATTCATGTGCCATGAGCTATATTACGTGGAGTGGGTATGCATTCATGTGCCTTCTCTTAATTACTCTACAACTACAAAAAAACCATTTCATTCTTACGTCACCTTTTTAGGTCATACATATATAGGTGCCTGCACTTTACGTTTCCTTAAAATTTAAGACCTGTATTTTAGGTTTTTAAACAATATTAGGTTTTATTTCACTGACTCTTCATGATCACCAAATAGATATTTATCCAATCTTATTTATTAATCAAAATTTTGAAGAATTGTTTTTTATACAGATAACAAAATCACAATTAAACTACTATCTTCTATAAACAGTTCTTAACTCATTTACTTACAGATAGATAGATAGATAGTAGTTCCTTCCTCATTATCTACTCATATATCTTAATTTCTGTTTACTCAAATATAATGTAATCAATGTAAACCATCTTTCAAGAAGACCTGTAATCAATGCAATCCTCGTCATTAAATTTGCAAATTGTTCCTAAACTGTGGCAGAATATTGCGGACCATTTGCTGGAATATTATTGTGTTCCTTAATTAGGACCTACTAGTTCAGAAACCGTCTTAAATAAATAATTCTTAAAGGCTAAGAACACCTCATACATGTACAAGCACGTAATTTAATATATAAAATTTCAAATGTAGTGCAAATATATACCATTTACAAATTTTGTAATAATAGTTGAATTTTTTATATTTAATTAAATAGATCTCATTTTTTTCATTTCTTTTATCTTTCTAATTTCGTCAAGCCCTTCTACATTTTGGCTTCTTCGTGAGGTTGTGTTGATTATTCCTGATATTTCATCTTCCATTATTGTTCATTGTAGTATCTGGCTTTATTTTTGTTGAATGTCTTGACAGTTCGAAGTAATGGTTCATTCTCTAACACCAAACAAAACATTAGAAGGGAACATAAAGAAGGTAGACGGAGTGAGAAATTGGAAATGAAATGCACCCGTGGTGATCATGGAGGGGATGAAATATGAAAACTCTGCATGACATAGTTTCATGTAATGAAGAATGATTGCAATGATTAAAGCATGTAAGTTTCTATTTATGATCAACGGATGAGACTTTCAAGCTATTACTTATTATATCAGTTTTATTTGTTCCATTTATTGCAATAATAATTATAGACATAAGAAAATAATTACAAACAAGAAAAACGAGATCAAATCTTTCGATCATTAATTAGAAGGCACACCAACGAAGTACACACATTAATTATACAACATCCATAAACTTGAAACATAAAGACAACTATAAATCATTCACCAGAATAAATTCTGATATCGATCTCAATTCATGATAAAACCTAAATACATATAAGCGATAACTATAATCTAAACTGTCACTATAATCATTTTATTTTTTTTCTAAACAACATTTTCTATGTCACTATATTCTTGTGATTTACACCACATATAATTTCCTTTCCTGCATTATAGGTATGAGAGGCTTTGCCATTTTCTATGTAAATGAAAAAATGTTTCAAAATTTCATATTGAAGTGTGAATGTTAGTGAGGTTACGTTTGATGAATAAAACGAAAAAGTCAGAATGATTGTGAAATGAGATGGGAGTGTGCGCGTGGAAACAAAAAAATTGGACCGTAGCCGTTGGTGAGAAGTTTTGTTAATTGAACTGTTAAAATGGATCCCCTCAAGGTCAAATCTCAGTGTCCCAAACCCAACACCCCCTTTTTCCGTTAGGTGACACTCACTCACACTCTCAAGAATATAAAGAAACAAACAACCTCAAATTCAATAACCTTCATTCATTCATTCCATTCTATCTTAACTTCACCAAAATGGCTCCTCCTCCTTACACGATTCTCTTATTATCACTCACACTTATCTCTCACACCGCATTCACTTCCTCCTCCTCCACCCCCAACACCATCACTCTCCGTCTCTCCCCTCTTCTCACCAAACCCCAATCCTCGGATCCATTCCACTCTCTCAAACTCGCCGCTTCCGCTTCTCTAACCCGGGCCCACCACCTTAAACACCGCAACACTTCCCCCTCCGTCGCCACAACCCAAGTCTACCCCAAAAGCTACGGTGGCTACTCCATAGATCTCAGCATCGGAACCCCACCCCAAACCTCCCCCTTCGTTCTCGACACAGGAAGCAGCCTCGTCTGGTTCCCCTGCACCTCCCGCTACTTCTGCTCCCACTGTAACTTCCCAAACATCGACCCCACCAAAATCACCTCCTTCAAACCCAAAAACTCCTCCACCGCCAAACTCCTCGGTTGCACAAATTCCAAATGCGGTTACCTCTTCGGCTCCGACCTTCAATCTCGCTGCCCCCAATGCCAAGCCAATACCCAAAACTGTTCCCTCACTTGCCCCGCTTACATTATCCAATACGGCTTGGGCTCCACTGCGGGCTTCTTACTCCTCGACAATCTCAATTTCCCTGCAAAAATCGTTCCCCAATTTCTCGTCGGTTGCTCCATCCTCTCCATCCGCCAACCTTCCGGCATCGCCGGCTTCGGACGCGGCCAAGAGTCTCTCCCTTCGCAAATGGCCCTCAAGAGATTCTCTTACTGCTTAGTTTCCCACCGCTTCGACGACTCGCCGGAAAACAGCGACCTCGTTTTACAGATTAGCTCCACCGGCGACACCAAAACCAACGGCCTCAGATACACGCCGTTTCGCCCCAACCCATCTGCCAACAACCCCGCGTTCCAGGAGTATTACTATCTTGACCTCCGCAAGATCATTGTCGGGGGCCAGCACGTTAAGATTCCGTCTAGTTTTTTGGAGCCCGGTTCCGACGGTAACGGCGGCACCATCGTGGACTCCGGATCCACATTCACGTTCATGGAACGACCCATTTATGATTTGGTTGCTCAAGAGTTTGTGAAGCAGTTCGGGAATTATTCCAGGGCCAAGGACGTTGAGGCCCAATCTGGGTTGAGTCCCTGCTTTAATATTTCCGGCGCCAAGACCGTCAATTTCCCGGAGTTTACTTTTCAGTTCAAAGGCGGCGCCAAAATGACGCTGCCGGTGGAAAATTATTTCTCGTTAATCGGCGATTCGGAGGTGGTGTGCTTGACCGTTATCTCCGACGGCGGCGCCGTTCCGGCGAGGACGTCCGGTCCCGCCGTGATTTTGGGGAACTACCAGCAGCAGAATTTCTACATTGAATATGATTTGGAGAACGAGAGGTTCGGGTTCGGCCCCCAGAGTTGCAAAAGTAAAGCTTAGTGTAGTAATTAACATGTTTAGTGGACCATCGTTTATTGTTATTATTATTTATTTGTCGTTGGGTTAATGCAGCTGAAAAAAACTATTCATTTTTTTTTACTGCGTGATTGCAGAAACAGACTATGAATGTTTAGAATGATTTTAAATAAATTGATTGATATATATATATATATATATATATATATGATTAGTTCATCAAGTGCATACGAAGGGTGTGTAGGTGATAACATATGTTTGGTTTCATGAGCAATATTTGTGTGGTTTATTCTTTATCTGTTTGGGTAAAGGAGGATGGGATGGATTCCTTTCCATGTTGTTTCGAAAAGTTGTCTTTCATGTGAGGGGAGGGGATGGTAAGGTAAAGTTTTGGGTTCTTTATTCTTGCATTATTTGCGGTTCTGGTTTGTCTTCTAGCGAGCACACCGAGAAGGAGCCTTGCTTGCTATTTCGTACAAGTATGTCAAAGCAATGTATATATTATTTTGTTGATCATCACCGACAGAGTAACAGTTAAATCCCATGCCATAATTGGAGGTAGGTTGCTCAACACTATTTCTCTTTCAGAACACATGCCATGTGATTAACTCAAACCATTATATGATTAATTTTCCTCATTCTATTATAATTTAACTGAGTCACCAGGTTCGAGGGAACTACAGAAAAGGAAAATACCTTCTATTTTTGGTTAAGAACTATAGCATTGTAATTTCACTAAGTTTTAAGTAACTGGAACTAATGGGAATAAGATAAAAACTCACTGTCAAGATCAACCAGACAATATAAATCAGGACCACATCAAAGTAAGCCTATTTCTTTTTCTTGTTTTATTACCCTATATGCTCTGTTACATAAAAAAAGTCTCAACCATTTAGAAATTAAGACAAAAATAATTAATCTCTTATATTCATTAAGAGATTCTTTTTATAAATAAAATTGTAGCAAAAACATCAAATTTTAAAACTGTCATTGTTTCTTATATAATAATTGACTTGAAGCCGAATATATATATATATATATATATATATATATATATAGTGTATGATTAACTACTAAATAATAAATTGAAAAAGAAAAAAATCCGTGTTACATAATTAGGATTTACGCAACAAAAATATTAAAATTACTATTTGGTTTTGACTACAAATAAGCAGAACGTGCATTCCTTAGGGGGAAGAAGCAGCTTCGGCAGACGTGAGATGTCAGCGTTTGAATCTGAACTGTAAGGGCGAGAAAGATGGTGGAATTTTGGTTGCAATTTGCTTTCCAAGATATTAATTACTCCAAAAGATACGCCAGATAAAAGATCTGAACAGCACATAACTTTCATAGAAGGAAGACATGACTTGTGAAAGAAACTAATTAAAATGAGAAAAAAGGTTGGAATGTCCATGAGATTGACCGAAGGGACACACGTTGATGCGTAATGCGTTGTAGATCACCCATTGGCAAAAAGTGTGAGAGCCAAATAGTGCAACTATGAATGGGATTGTCTTTATTTGTTTGCGTATTGATTAAGTTCATGAACTCCTTTTTGTTCACTTCAATAAAGTATTCAATTGCAGGGCTTGAAACAAATAGGAAATCTCCAGGTATATAAGTCTTGAATTCTTCAATTATATATAAAAAGAGTTTATTGCTTCTCACTCAACAGAACTCCACAAAATTAATTTTGAAAGAAACATGGAATCAGTTGCAGTAGTAACAAGTTGAGCAGCGTCCGTCACATGTTATTAACAAATGGAAAAGGTACACTCATTCAGAGGGGAACTGGTCTTTGCTTACACATGTTTATAAAAAGGTCGAATGAAATTTTCATGTTTATACACGTAAGGTACAAAATATAAGAGTTGATGATTTCATTGGAATGAACGAAACCCGAAGTGTGGAAGTTAAGACGAGACATTGAGGAGAGGAAGGAACCCTATATGAAAACATGGAATGCTACATAACGAAAGTACCAATCCTGTTTGTTCTTATTTATAACTAGTTGTACATGTTGTTGACTCTTCTTGGTTATTTTGGTAAAAGGTGTAGATTGAATGCACGTGTTCTCATAGGATCGTAACCGTGAATTCTGGGAGGCAATAAATGTAAAAGTCATTGAAGAAATGATGATGGAGGTGTCCCTAATAATCTAAATCACTCTCTCTCTGCATGGTAAAGAAAAGAAAGAGAATATTACAAATAAATCTGATACGCAGAAGCAGTACAAGTCAAACCACAAAGAAAATATAAATGTCAGACGAAAGAGAAAAGATAGTTGCAATTGGTTTGCTTTACCATATCATCACCATGTGCATGTGATGTGAGGAACTCTCTGTCTTCTCTTGTCCTACTACCCTACAACGCCATAATTCATTCTTTGGTTTCTTTTAACAAAAAATGAGAAACATGATATAAAAAATATAATATTTAAAGTATACTGGAGCATAATATTAAAAATATGAAAATTAAGAGAAGGATAAGCAAAAGTCGAAAACTACCAACCCAGAGGTATAAATTAGCAGTTGAAATGTGAAGCAGCTGTTGCAGTTAACCAAACTGAAGATAGATTAAAGTAAGAGTATTATTGACAGAGTCAGCCACCATCTCCATCATCGATCATTTTCCTACGAAGGGAAGAACTTTTCTCTATGAAGACAACTCTATCGACGAAAACAATACTTAAATCCAATGATGATAGAATTATTATCACAAGAAAAAGAAAAAAGAAAAAGAAAATCTTTCTTAAAGTTAGAGAGCGTATGAGAGTTTCTTTTCTTTCCCTTAATTTCCACACATATGTCCTCGTTATTACACTGTCATGTCATGCAAGAAAAACTATGGAGCAGACTTGATATGGCCTAGAAAAGTCTTTTTTCTTAGCTGTATTGTATAATACTTCTGTATATAATTTTTCTATTTCTCTCTTTTAAAAATATTTTAACTATGATATAGTAGTATTCGTTTTTTAATTTTTTCACAATAAAAAGTTATGCAATAAGTTGTTTTGCAATATTTTAGGGGTGCATTTAATTAAAATTTCAAAAAAGAATAAAATATTATTATTTATAAAAAATTCATAATGGTATTTAATCAAGATTTTTAAACATTTTACAAAAATCTTATGGTATTTAACAAAAAAAATTTATAGAAAAAAATATCGTGATTTCAAATTAGTTAAGTATTATATCCATTTTCTATATTAATTAAAATTTTTAAAAATAATAAAGAATATGATAATAATTTCAAGTTTATAAATTATTTTATTGATTGAATTTTTATCAATTTTGTGTGACTTTTTACTCCATCGAAACGATTTCATTTAAATATATTCTGATTTTTCTACTTTCATTTCAAAAATTTCAATATTAATAATGACAGCAATATAATGTTCTTCCTTCAATTCAAAACATTTTATACATACAAGTAATATTTTATGTTATTTTTTATCATTTTCTACAATAATTTCGGAAATTATATATACATTAGGGTGTTTTTTTTTTCTTCTGATTTGTACGTGATGTTATTTTATGATTTAGTAAATATTTAAACATTTTTCTTTAACCGTTTTATCATGATCGAATTTTAGCAATATTGTTTAGATTTATTTGATTGAAAATGTGTTTATTAAAAATTATTTGAAAAACTATAATCAAGAAGAAAAAAATTAATAGAAAAAAAACTTATAGAGTGTTGAAACATGTTATGGTAAGGTGTACATAAGACTTATGTTTTTAATATTATAACGATACAAATAGCTGTATTGATGCAAACATAATCTTAAATTAATAAGAAAATTTTAATTAATTGTATTTTTCTTTTTCAAAAACAGAAAAAAAGTAAGAAAATGTTAACATACTAAAATTCATTATTCATACATTACTTAACTCTTTAAATATTTACTTTTTTTCCCTTTTTTTTATATAGGTCTATGTTTTATTCATTTATTTATGTTAATTTTCTATTCTTTTTCTTGTTTATATATGTTAGTTTAGTATAATAATAATATTATTTTATAATAATTATTTGCTCACTAAAATGAGAGATTACACAAAACAAAATTTTTTAATATTTTAAATAATGATCTAATAATCAATCTAGTGTCAAAATGTTTGTATTAATTATAATATCATCAGCTAGTGTTGTCGTTAAAATAATTTTTAATTCATAATTTTGCAAAATAAGATAATGGGTAACGCATTTAATCGTAAAAATGTAAAGATACAAAACACTATAGTTTTTTAAAATACATTAAATACTTATAAATTAATCCTTTAAAAAAATATTGTTTCATATATTCTAAATCCTTTAAAATCCAAATTACAAAATCTTAATTATAACTTTCTGTAAAAAATAATATTATGATATATCCCATATTATATTATATGGTGGAGACTTAATTACTGTTTTTCTATATACTCTACAACATTTCTGCCCTATTTTCGTGTGGAATGTAGAAAAATTATGGTCAAAACCTAAGTAAACACTTCTCTATCTTCTCACTAATGTCCATGAACGTTTTTCCTAATTGATTTACACGTATATACCCTACGTTTTCTGTTTCGGCACGCGTAATCCGGAGCTAGATTTATATTACGTCGCAAACAGGCAACTTCGGAAATGGAGGAACAAGCCTATATTTTAAATATATTTATTACAAGTTTTGTTTCTCATAATTCGTTTAAAAAGGATATTGTTAAAAGAACCAAAACTTATTGTATTTATATTTAAAAATAAATTTTTTTTGAATTAATTGTTGAGAGTTGAGAAATATTTTTGACAAAAAAAAAATATAGGAAGAGAGAAAAAATAAATTTATTTATTAACAATAACAAGTGTGATATAAAGAATAAACCAAAATCCCAATAGTCAACGTAGATACATAGAATGAAAAGTATACACGCGTATAATAATAAAATCTGTGAACTCAAGGACAAGAAGTACGAGGACTATGTCCAAAACTAACCAATAAACAAATATGAAAAGCCACAAATGGCGGCACTAACGGGTCGGGTCGGGTCGATCAAATGGATGCAAATCCATTAGCGATCCCAGTCACACTTGGTGGTTTCAAAGGCGGTGGAGCTTCCCTCGAGAGGCACGCGCAAGTCGCAGCTAACTTTGGGCTTCAGCGTCTTGGTCTTGAACACGCCCAACTTGAACCTCACCCTCAGGTACATCTTCACATCGATCTGGTACAACCCAGTGGCGTTCTCCTTCTTCAATTCGTTGCTCTGGTCAGCGTCGAGAGCCAGCACACGCTGCCCCTTGAACACGGGGTGCAGCACGTTCGTGGTCTTGTGCCCCTGGTAGAAGCGTTCCGGGTACTGGGAGTCGAACCTGGCGTCGTGGAACAATGCACGCGCCTCGATGTAGTCGTAGTAGATTCCCAGCCTCTTGTTAGGGTTGCGCACGGTGATATTAAGGGCGAGGTCGTAGTTGAGGGTGTTATTGGTGTAGTTGAACTGCGTGAGGGTGGCGTCGGTGACGTGGACTTTGACGACGTTGGGACGGACTATGAGCCAAAAGAGGAACGCTGCGATGCCCAGGATGATGATGACTGTGAGGATGAGCTTGAAGACGAGGCTGAAGAGGCAGCCGCAGCAGCAGCCGCATCCTCCGCCACGCCCTGGGCGGTTGTAGGACTTCTGGGGCGGAATAGCGGGGCCGTAGTAGGCTCCGTTCAACTGCGACATGGTTGAATAGTGAGAAAAGAATATGAATATAGTGAAGCAAAGGCAAAGAGTGGAAAATGAAGATGATCTCAACGATGGAATGGAAGACTAGTAGCTCCTTGTGTTTGGATTTATAACCAACTGTGAGAGTCGTGTGGGGTAGGGAATTTGAAAAGCGCGTGATCATCTAAAAACTTAACCGGCCACCAAACGGCACCCTTAGTTAATTATTAATTTCTTATATTACTTTTTATAATCTTCACATTAATGTATATTAATCTTTCATTTCTTGGAGTTTTAGTCGTTATAAAAACATTAAAATATTTTTGTTGTTTTACGAAAATAATTAAGTAAATGCTCGTGGAGGTGAGAACTTGGGGGTGCTTTACGCGGTTGCTTTTTGCATATATGAATTTGTGCGATTTTGGCGTGTGCGTTTTAAATTGAAAATTGTGTTCACTTTGTGTTCGCCGAAACTTCCAAGTTCCTGCTTCCAAAGTCTCCACTCTTCCATGCTTTCCTTTTCATCTTAAACGCTACATTTTTTTTCTCTTGAATAATACATATTAGTGACGATTTTCTCGTATCAGAATAATTCTCCTTTAATTTTTTATTTATGGATTTTCAAAATTACTAGATATATTTATTTTCAATAAAACACATTTTAGATCAGTTCTACTTAATTTAAATTAAGCAACACATTTTTTTCCACAATTGACGTTAATGGACCAACTAATTATATTAGCTTTGTATGAATATATATAGTTTCTATGTACTTTGTAATAATATAGTATAATATAGTTCATTTCAGTCATTGTCAACGCCTCTCCTTTTCTTTTTTTCATCTAACACCAATACCGATCTTTCATTTAAGGTTTAACTTTTCAATTTGTAGTGGTTATTTTAATTAAATATTAGAAATTCCGATAATTAAATATGACTTCTAAACTAAAGTCATGACAATTGATTTTTTTTCCTAATTTGAGATCGATGGATAATTTATATTTGTGGTAAATAATTAAGTAGGTTATATTAATAAAAGGAAGCGTATGTCACACCTTCTCCATTAGTTTTTATTATATTAATAGAGTAAGTTATCTTTTGAAAAAAAAGCACCCGTTTGAATATAATTCGTTAATAAGTCATAATGTTATGGGTGTGATTACAAATAGCATCTTAATCGTGAATTTTATCATTATTTTAATTTCTAATTATTTTAATAGAAGATTCTAACTATTTTCCCCTCTTAATTAGAAGAGTGTTTTGTTTTTTCAAAGCTCTTTTAGTAGATTTTTTGTTTTTTTTTTTAATATTTATAGTTTTGAATTTTTTTAATCTATAATTATTCGTAGTTTCTTTAAAACAATCCAATAAATTTATATAAATGATCATAAATAGTGAGTTAGAAGTCTTTTGAAGTTGTTTGAGTCATCACTTTCTCTAATGAAAAATCTGTCCATCCCCTTAAATTGAAGAACAATAATGAAAGTATCACGGTAGGTTGAAAGAAATTTCTTTCTAACATGACTTGTTCTATTAGGTATGTGAACTTTTGATGAAGAGCAAATGATAAAATGGAAAGTAACTCTGTTCAAGCCTCTTACTATGCATAGTTTCCACTCCCAATTATCTGTAACATCTCTTGTGATAATCTTGAATGACTCAATCTATATGAAAAAGTGTTTCCAAACCTTTATCTCAATTTTCTAAAATTAACTGTAAAGTTTTCACGCAATATAGTTTAAAAGATTTTTTTGAAAATGGGTTTCTGACAGCTAACTATTGGTTATATTTCGCCCTTGCAAAATTTTCTTTTGACCAGATTATCATAAATTATTTACGCCTAAATTATTAGGAGGAAATAATCTATTCTTGACATTGTAGAATGTGATATAATTGATTATTATGTTGGTTTCAGCCTAATCTACTTTTTCAAATCAAGAAAAATATTCATCATATTGAGCCATTAGAGTTTTTATTTGTGGCATTTCATTGCTGAGTGATATTTGCTTTCTATTTTATTTTGTTGTTATGAGGTATTCCTTTGAAATTGATGATAGGGTTGGTGAGGTATCGTTATTAACATTTCATATATATAACAAATAATGGATGCATCACTGCTTAATTTTTCATGAACAATTAAAACTACTTTACCTTGTATCACTTTGAAGGAGTTAAATCCAATATTAAAGTGGTAAAAAAATTTATAATAATCACGTCATATTTGTCCAAATTGCAATAAACTCTAGTCTCAATTTAATTTCCTGACATGAATTTTTCTGAGGTCTTACTAACACAACATTAGTGTAAACATAAGCTAATGGTATGTTTACGTGAGAGGAAGGCAAAAAAGAGAAAAGAACTATAAATAAAAATATTTATTAAAAATAAAATTAAAAAGAAAGAAAAATAATTTCTACAAACAAAAATTTAAAATTATCTTTCCTTCCTGTTTCTCATCCATTCAAAATTTTGAACTTTTCCTTGTTTTTCTTTCACCCTATCACACATAACGTAAGCAGAGAGAAATCTTCACCATTTTAGAGATCTCTTGACTGACTCTTTAGATATTTCTTAAACATGTTAAGTTGTTCTAGAATGTTATAAAAAAAGATCATTTGAAAAACGTATCAATCAGGTTTGCAACATATGTGTGCACAGACTTTAGATACCGAAGACAATTCTACAATATAAATAAATATAATTTCAAGAAAACTTATACATTACATCATAAAGTCAAAGAAAGGACAAAATAATGACAAAAGTCACTCAAATGATTATTAAAATATAAAATAATGGTAAAGAAAGGAAAATCCAGAATCAATGGAAGAAATCAAATATGAAGTCTAGTAATCGACATCGCACTTGGTGGTCTGAAACGTAGTTACGGTGCCATTGTTACGCAAGGGAACCTTGACGTCACATTTAACCTTGGGCTTGAAGTCATCGGATATGACATCCCCGAGTCTGTATCTAATCCTGAAGTAGAGCTTCACATAGATGTCGTAAACCCCATCACTCTTGTCTTGGTTCAACTTATTAACTTGCTCATTGTCTAGTGGCAACACTCGGTTCCCTGAGAAAACAGCGCTCATGGGGCTGCTGCTCTTCGTGTACTGGCGGAAGGAGTTCATGTGCGTTATCACATCGTAATTCGAGAATCTGGCATCCTCGTAGAAAGCTAATGCCTCTACTTTATCGTAGTAGATGTTGAGCTTCTTGTTGGGGTTGCGTGCGGTGAAGTTCAGAACCATGTTGTAGTGGAGGGTGTTGTTGTCGGAGTTGTACTCGAATTGGGTTAGGTCAGCTTCCGTGACATGGAACTTGAAGGAGCGGGGTTGAACCACCAGCCAGAATATGAGGATTGCGAGACCAACAATCACGATGAGTGCAACTAGAATCTTCCACAAGATTCCGAAGAGGCAGCAACAACAGTTTCTTTGGCGTTGAGGGCGGTAGCGTGGTTGCTCCGCCGGGGGAATGGCGGGACCGTAATAAGCGCCGTTCAAGTGGGGTTGCTTATCGGCCATGCTTGGTGAATGCAGATTAATAAATGAATGAACAGAAAATATGTAACAGTGGTTTGGTATGGAGAAGGTGGTGAATTGTGAGATATAGAGAAGGGAATGATGTGTTATATAGAAACTAAGGTATTGAAGATTCTACAGGAATAACGCGGTTGAGTACTTGTCCGTGTTGGGCATTTCCGCATTTGGCTTTTCAATTTCTTTTAACGAAAGGAATCGAAAAACAGCGGATTGTATTGACTGGTACTTTGATTAAGATTGACCTCGACAACCATGAAGAACATTCCCACGAAGAAACACATCTTTAATTGTTGTTGCCCCTGTTAGTTAATGGTTGTGAGGATTATACTTATCCAAAACCACCACGCTTGATGTGGTCTTCATGCGTGCCTAACCAAATTGTACCACTTCAAATCAAAGACACTAACAGATGATGGGATGCATAAAACAACTAACCTTTCTACGAAAAACCAGATGAACCTCATGTGACTCTCATTATATCACCAAGAAAATTTACATTTATATAATGTAATATGTTATAAAGTTCTGAGAATATATCTGCTCCAAAATGATCAAGTGTTGTCAATAGGTTTTTCTTTTTTTAATCTTATTTTATTTTATGGGAATTTTCTTTACGAAGATAGATAGATAGTTTTTTTTTCTGTTGAAATGAAGCACATTCATTAGTATTTTTTCATAATTATATTTGTATTCTCAACGCATGAAATGTAATTTTTCCCTCTTCATACAAGCACACGCATCATTAAGAGAAAGAAATTGGTGTGAAATTATATATGTTACTTTTGTTTAATACTAGTGGATAATCTTCTTCTAAATAAAAAAACTAGAAGATTAAATTTCTTATAGTAGCTATAAATTAAATCTTCTTCGTCTTTTCCTCTTTGGTTTCTTTTGTCACTGTTTATTTATTTATTTCTTAAAAATAGAAGTTGATTAAAACAATACTAAAAGATTGTTCTTTTTTTTTTTTACAACAGAAAATTCTTAAAAAAATAATTAAGTTAACTTTTAAAAAACGATTAATAAAAATAGAGGTTTTCGAAAAGTTATTAGGACGAAATTTTGAGAAGCGTTTTTTTTTAAGTTTGACAACCTTTCAAATATTGTCTACACGTATTTATATTATTATTTTTTTGTGTTCTTATATTTAGATGTATATCTACACAATATTATAAATATATATATATATATATTTATTTATTTCAAAATCAACTAACACAGTTGATTATTAAAATAGTTTCTGATTTTTTTTTTAAATTAAAATTTTAACAATATGATTTTAATATTCTTATAAATGAACTTTCTTATTGGACAAGATATTATATTTAAACAAAATCAAAGTTTTAAAAAAACTTATCAATTTTATTTATTTATTTATTTTAAGTTAAAAATAAGATTTAATTGGGTCCAACATTTGTAAATCTGTAGTTCATTGACATTGGTTTAATAATTTATCCATTCTGAATAGGTTTGACAGAAATCGCATGGTGGATCAGTTTAAATCATGAAGTAAAACATCTTTCATGGAGTTTCTCCAAATTTTGTATGCTGATTGATGTCTGTATTTTGTCATCGTGATTTATGCAAAGCATTAAGCATCGGACATCGTTCAGAACAAACAAACTCTTTATTTGAAATTTTACGTGAGAATTTGAAATGATACCCGGACTTCCCAATATATGATGTTTGTAAAACTGCAAATATTGGAGCTAGATAATTCATAGGTCTATGTATTAAATATAACTCATGATAACATACTTAAACCCAAAATACAATTGTCGAGGAGGGGTTGCAGAAACTAAATGATTGCATTAAAAGAAAAATAATTAATTATAGATGAGTGCAAGAAAAATCCTTGGAAAGATTCCGAATATGTAGTGACAATAACTTCTGGTGCAGTAACGATAGTGTGGTTTCTCTGGCGGAGGAACGAGATGATCGTCGTAGGCATCTTTCAAGAGGGGTTGTTCATCTGCCATGCTTTCACTAAATGAAGAGAATTAGAAGGAATTGATGGAGAGAAGCAAGAAAGAAATTATGAAGAGAAAGATAAAGAGAAATTAGATTAGATGGAAAGATATTATAGAGATAGAAAGGAAATGAGATTGTAATTTAATTTGAATGGGAACAACGTGCTTGCGATGTGACCGAGAACGAGTCCAGGCAAGTTTTTTTCCAGGTAAATTTCTACCTTACCCATTAAAGGAATAGACCAATACCGGATTCTATTGACCAACAATTATTAAAATTAAATAATTAAAATCTGTTATATACTCATATATATTGGAATAAATAAGTTTTGTATTCATATATGAAGAAACAGGTTGACTTTAGAGGGGGCTTGAATAGAGTCACCACGCCTTTAAATTTTTGAGGGTAGATATTATGTAGGTGAAGAAGTAAGCTTATGAGAACTCGAGTTATACTGGTTCACCCTAAATTCTTGGACTACGTCCAGTTCTTCTTTAAGAACTCTTAAAGGGTTCCATTATTCAAAACGAGTACACAATGCCACTCCTAGCTTACAACGAGTACACAATGTCACTCATGGCTACAACGAGTACACTAAACCACTCTTGGCTATCCCGTTCTAATCTCCCCTGAGACTAAGAACTACGAGTATTCTTTATAGAAAAATGAATTTTATTCATTTTTGTCATTGAGTTATAGTAGTATAAATATACAAATTGATAATATAAATTCCACTAATTTAGCACTAACAGTTAGCCTAAATAAAGGTATCAGAGCCTATTCTAACAAAGTTGTTGAGCTTATCACAGCAACCCTCACCCACATATGTTCGAGCTAATGTAATCTCGACGTGGAGAAAGTGTGTTAAAGATCCCACATTGCTTAGTGATATGACCAAATTAATGTATATAAGTGGGGGCAAACCTCACCTCATAAGGCGGTTTTATGGGGTTGAGTTAGGTTCAAAGCCCACTTCTGTTATGGTATTAGCCTAATACGATCCTCTTCTCTGCATCACCCTCAGCAGTGTAACCAAGCTTCTTCCCTCCAATTACCTCACCTGGAAACTCCAAGTTGAAACTCTCCTCTATCCAGATGGATCCTTTCCTGCGCCGGCGACGACGGTGACAACTCCGAGTCCTGCTTATCAAACCTGGTGTCGGCAGGACCATCCCACATGAAATTTTCAAGTAAGGTAATTGGAGGGAAGAAGCTTGGTTACACTGCTGAGGGAGATGCAGATGAAGGGTCATGATGACTCATGAGGATTGTTAATAGAGGAGTTGTCGTAGGCCATGGGAGAAGAAAAAAAAAAGGAGCGGCGTCCTATGTGAAAAAAAAAAAAACAGATATTCTTAACTGTCACTCTTGGCTACAAAGAGAATAGAGAATAGTATTTGAGTAAAGACTAGGAAAAACTCTCAGAGAGGGTATATGGTTACACTGCTGAGGGTGATGCAGATGAAGGGTTTTGATGACTCATGAGGATTGTTAATAGAGGAGGAGTTGTCGTAGGCCATGGGAGAAAAAAAAAAAGGAGCGGTGTCCTATGTGAAAAAAAAAAAACCAATTAGCCTAAATAAAGAGAAAATAGATATGCACAAGCTGGCTAATTATGATAATAAAAGTTAATTATTGTAATATAAAAAACTACTAGGAAAAACTCTCACAGAGAGGGTATATAATAAGATGTTCTTGACTGAGACTCTAACTTCACTATGGAAGAATATAACAATGACTTTCTCTCTAAACTTTCTAACAGCTTGTATATGATTGTAATTGTTATAACTGTTGTCGTTGTGTTTGGTGCTTTTGCCTTTGTCATTCTCTGCTTTTGTAGGCTTTCAAAAATATGTCCGTTGTAGAAAAATCTTCAGCTTTAATATTTTTCAGATATTCTGATCATAATCTTCTGATATCTTGATTTAAGATTTTCCTCTTAATAATACTTCTTTGAAAATTCTTGATCTGATGACACCTATTAAAAGGAAATACAATGCAAATATGAAATATATATTATATATTTTTTTATAACAGACTGAATATTTCCTTTTATTTACGAGATGATATATTTGATTTTATAACTTTTTATTTAAATCTTCATATAATATTTCATTTTATTATTTTAAATAATATGAAATACTTGATTTTCATATTAAACCAACTAGTCGTTATATGATAAACTATTCTTATGTATTTATAGAATATTATATAAACGGGATTTTATTTAGCGTTATTATTAATTATAAGATAATTATTTTATAAACGCTTTTCTATTAACTTTTGATTTATTTAAAACTTATTTTCATTTATTATCATCAAAATATATTGTGTCCATGTTATTCAATAGACTGTTTGATTTCTAACAATGTAATATATAAAATTAATTGAATGAATATTTGTACAGAATAATTTATGTCTTACTTTTATCCTTAATTATTATTTTGAAAAATATTATGATTTATTTTGAATTTATATTTTAAATATATATTTTTAATTATTATTATTCATAAAGAATATTTTAAATTAACAAAATTATAATCAATGTTGATATTTTTATTATCATTTACAAGTTTTCACCCATTGAATTTTATTTTATGTACATATATAGTACTTAATTTGTTTTACTACAAATAATTAAATTAATAGTCTTTTTAAATAAATAATTAAACGAAGAGTTAAAACTATGGTTTTTAGATATTTAAGAAAATAGATTATATATTAATATATTAAATAAATTAAGTTATATATTATTTTATATAGAATGAATATAAATATAATTTATATTGTGCACAGACTTTAGATACCGAAGACAATTCTACAATATAAATAAATATAATTTCAAGAAAACGTATACATTACATCATAAAGTCAAAGAAAGGAGAAAATAATGACAAAAGTCACTCAAATGATTATTAAAATATAAAATAGTGGTAAAGAAAGGAAAATCCAGAATCAAATATGTAGTCTAGTAATCGACATCGCACTTGGTGGTCTGAAACGTAGTTACGGTGCCACTGTTACGCAAGGGAACCTTGACGTCACATATAACCTTGGGCTTGAAGTCATCGGATATGATATCCCCGAGTCTGTATCTAATCATGAAGTAGAGCTTCACATAGATGTCGTAAACCCCATCACTCTTGTCTTGGTTGAACTTATTAACTTGCTCATTGTCTAGTGGCAGCACTCGGTGCCCTGAGAAAACAGCGCTCATGGGGCTGCTGCTCTTCGTGTACTGGCGGAAGGAGTTCATGTGCGTTATCACATCGTAATTCGAGAACCTGGCTTCCTCGTAGAAAGCTAATGCCTCTACTTCATCGTAGTAGATGTTGAGCTTCTTGTTGGGGTTGTGAGCAGTGAAGTTCAGAACCATGTTGTAGTGGAGGGTGTTGTCGTCGGAGTTGTACTCGAATTGGGTTAGGTCAGCTTCCGTGACATGGAACTTGAAGGAGCGGGGTTGAACCACCAGCCAGAATACGAGGATTGCGAGGCCAACATTCACGATGAGTGCAACCAGAATCTTCCACAAGATTCTGAAGAGGCAGCGACAACAGTTTCTTTTGCGTTGAGGGCGGTAGCGTGGTTGCTCCGCCGGGGGAATGGCAGGACCGTAATACGCGCCGTTCAAGTGGGGTTGCTTATCGGCCATGCTTGGTGAATGCAGATTAATAAATGAAAGAACAGAAAATATGTAATAGTGGTTCGGTATGGAGAAGGTGGTGAATTGTGAGATAGAGAGAAGGGAATGATGTGTTATATAAAAACTAAAGGTACGGAAGATTCTACAGGAATAACTTACTTGTGAGAAAGGTGTTCAAGACGAAACCGATAAAAAAAAATTGAAAATTAATTTTAAAAAAATTATAAATTGATTAAAATTATAAATTTTTGAAGTTTTTGGATGGTTTTAAATTTTTTTTTTCAAAATCTCGTGGTTCAATTCACTCAACCAAATTTTAAATATTAAATAATTATATTTATTTTTAATTTTATTTTAAAAAAAATCTACTGATATAATTTTTATTTTGTTACATGTATAGTAGGGTTCTTTATTTAAAATTTTTTTATTCTAATTTTATTATTTTATTCATTTTTATTCAAATTTATCTATCCCTATCATATCATTTCAATCTATTTATCCTCATCATATCATTTAAAAATAGTGAATTATTAATAACATACAAATAATTTTTATATTTAGTTTTAATATATTTTAAAAAAATCAACCGCGCGAATACCACTGTATGCGAGTATTTGTGCGTGTTGGGCATTTCAGCATTTGGTTTTTCAATTTCTTCTAATTTCTTTTAACGAAAGGAATCGAAAAACAGCGGATTGTATTGACTGTTACTTTGATTAAGATTGACCGCGACAACCATGAAGAACATTCCCACGAAGAACACATCTTTAATTGTTTCCCCAGTTAGTTAATGGTTGTGAGGATTGTATTTATCCAAAACCACCACGCTTGATGTGGTCTTCATGCGTGCCAAACCAAATTGTACCACTTCAAATCAAAGACACTAAAACAGATGATGGGATGCATAAAACAACTAACCTTTCTACGAAGAACCAGATGAACCTCATGTCACTCTCATTATATCACCAAGAAAATTTACAGTAATATAATGTAATATGTTATAAAGTTCTGAGAATATATCTGCTCCAAAATGATAAGTGTTGTTAATAGTTTTTTTTTTTCTTAATCTTATTTTCTTTTATGCGAATTTTCTTTACGAAGATAGATAGTTTTTTTTTTTCTTTTGAAAAATTAAGCACATTCATTAGTATTTTTTCATAATTATATCTTTTATTCTCAACGCATGAAATGTAATTTTTCCCTCTTCATACAGGCACACGCATCATTAAGAGAAAGAAATTGGTATGAAATTATATATGTTACTTGTTTAATACTAGTGGATAATCTTCTTCTAAATAAAAAACTAGAAGATTAAATTTCTTATAGTAGCTATAAATTAAATCTTCTTCGTCTTTTCCTCTTTGGTTTCTTTTGTCACGGTTTATTTATTTTTTTCTTAAAAATAGAAATTGATTCAAACAATACTCAAAGATTTTTCTTTTCTTTTTTTACAACAGAAATTTCTTAAAAAAAATAATTAAGTTAACTTTTAAAAAACAATTAATAAAAATAGAGGTTTTCGAAAAGTAATTCGGAGGAAATTTTGAGAAGCGTTTTTTAAGTTTGACAACCTTTCAAATATTTTCTACACGTATTTATATTATTTTTTATTGTGTTCTTATATTTAGATGTATATCTACATAATTATATATATTATATATACATTTTATTTCAAAATAGTTTCTGATTTTTTTTAATTTAAAATTTTAACAATATGATTTTAATATTCTTATAAATGAACTTTCTTATTGGACAAGATATTATATTTAAACAAAATCAAAGTTTTAAAAAAACTTATCAATTTTATTTATTTATTTTAAGTTAATTTTTTTTTAAAAATTGGGTCCAACATTTGTAAATCTGTAGTTCAATGACATTGGTTTAATAATTTATCCATTCTGAATAGGTTTGACAGAAATCGCATGGTGGATCAGTTTAAATCATGAAGTAAAACATCTTTCATGGAGTTTCTCCAAATTTTGTATGCTGATTGATGTCTGTATTTTGTCATCGTGATTTATGCAAAGCATTAAGCATCGGACATCGTTCAGAACAAACAAACTCTTTATTTGAAATTTTACGTGAGAATTTGAAATGATGCAAGAACTTCCCAATATATGATGTTTGTAAACTGCAAATATTGGAGCTAGATAATTCATAGGTCTATGTATTAAATCTAACGCAGGATAACATACATACGAGATTTGCAACGTAGTGGACCAAAACTTAAACCCAAAATACAAGTGTGGACGGGTTGCAGAAACTAAATGATTGCATTAAAAGCAAAATAATTAATTCTAGATGAGTGCAAGAAAAATCCTTGGAAAGATTTCGAATATGTAGTGACAATAACTTCTGGTGCAGTAACGATAGTGTGGTTTCTCTGGCGGAGGAATGACATGATCGTCGTAGGCATCGTTCAAGAGGGGTTGTTCATCTGCCATGCTTTCACTAAATGAAGAGAAGTAGAAGGAATTGATGGAGAAAAGCAAGAAATTATGAAGAGAAAGATAAAGAGAAATTAGATTAGATGGAAAGATATTATGGAGATAGAAAGGAAATGAGATTGTAATTTAATTTGAATGGGAACAACTTGTGATGTGATTGAGAACGAGTCCACGCAAGTTTTTTTCCAGCTAAATTTCTACCTTACCCATTTAAGGAATAGACCAATACCGGATTCTATTGACCAACAATTATTAAAATTAAATAATTAAAATCTGTTATATGCTCATCTATTGGAATAAATCAATTTTATATTCATATAATATATAAAATTAATTCAATGATATATGTACAGAATAATTTATGTTTTACTTTTATCCTTAATTATTATTTTGAAAAATATTATGATTTATTTTGAATTTATATTTTAAAATATATATTTTTAATTATTATTGTTCATAAAGAATATTTTAAATTAACAAAATTATAATCAATATTGATATTTTTATTATCATTTACAAGTTTTCACCCATTGTATTTTATGTCATGTACATATATATAGTACTTAATTTTTCTAACCACAAATAATTAAACTAATAGTCTTTTTTAAATAAATAATTAAACGAAGAGTTAAACTATGGTTTTTAGAAATTAAAAGAAAATTATATATTAATATATTAAATAAATTAAGTTGTATTATTTTATATAGAATTAATAAAACAGATTGAAAATTTTAATTTATAAATATTGCGCGATTGATTTAAAAATAAAGTGAATGAATGGAATCTCATTTAAAGTTTGAGAGAAAAATTAATATTAAACTAAACTGAAAAAGTAATTTTGTGAATTTTTTTATTATTTTAGTTAATTGTAAATTTGTACTTTATTTCTATTATATCTTACATGTTTTTATTTACAAGATATATGTGTACCGTAAGTAGAATGACTAATATCTAATACTATTAGAGTATTTAAAGAAAACATTTATTTAAATAAAATTATGCGTACTTAGTTTAATTTAGTACGCATACTAAATTAGGGTTTAGGGTTTATCATATATTAAATGTTAATTATTAGTATTTCTTTTATATTTTTGAATAATAATCTCTAGTTTCTAGTATTGTTCATTTCATATTTACTAGTATTTAAGATTTACATTCCACGTAATAAATATTTTTTATACAATTAAAATTCACAATTAATAAATATGTTATAATAAGTAAATTTAATTATGATGTAAGACAGTTGAAAAATCAATTAAGTATACAGATAAAGATGAAAGAATTAAAAATTGCATGCGAGATTTTTTTTTTTTCATTAGTTATATCGGTAGCGACAAAAGACCTACTCACCTAAACTTGCTATATGATTGAAAATTGACATTTTAATAAGTATTTGTAAGTAAATAAAATATAATTTATTTTCATCTATTGGTTACTTATAATTCGATTAATAGTTGGATGAAAATATGTCATACTATCCGAAAGAGAGGCCAAGGTCATGTTAAACATTTTTAAAAAATAGATTAACCTTAAGCTTTAATAGAAACTTATTTAGTTAAAAAAACTAAGTATCAGAAATTTTAAAATTATTTTAAATCTAACATACTTATTTAAATAATATTTTCCGGTGCAATTAGTATATTAAAATTGTTATGATGTATAATTATCGTCTAATAATTTTGGACTATCACATCAATTTCAAGCCTAACCAATATATTCTTGACAGATGCACAATTTAACTAACTCACTAATAATGTATTTAATCACATTTGTTTATAAAATTTAAATTTTTAAAAATCTTTCACTATTTATAGTTTTAGATATGATAAAAATAGACCACATATCCTAAAAAAATATTATATATTCTACAACTATAAAAAAAAATGAAAAAAAAAATGAATTATTCCAGAAATAGATAACTTTATCCAGTTCGCACCACCCTACCTTATTAAGGATCTAGATCCTTAAGAAATATTGAGCTAACAATGTTATAAAATTTATTACATAAAAAACATACAAAAGACAATATGAAAATAAATTTATTGCAAGAAAACATATACATTACAACATATAATGAATAAAATAATGACAAAATTAATTTAATTAACTATTAGAATTTAAACAATGGGCAAAAAAAGAAAATTTAAAAATTAAAGTAATTGGAAGAAATCAAAGAACATAGGGCTTAGAAATGGACACCACACTTGGTGGTCTGAAACAAAGTTACGGTGCCATTGTTACGCAAGGGAACCTTGAGGTCACATTTCACCTTGGGCTTGACGTTATCGGATATGACGTCTCCGAGCCTGAACCTAATCCTGAAGTAGAGCTTCACATAGATGTCGTAAACTCCATCACTCTTATCTTGGTTCAACTTAGAGATTTGCTCGTTGTCTAGTGGCAGCACTCGGTGCCCTGAGAAAACAGCGCTCATGGGGCTGCTGCTCTTCTTGTACTGGCGGAAGGAGTTCATGTGCGTTATCACATCGTAATTCGAGAATCTAGCATCCTCGTAGAAAGCTAATGCCTCTACTTTATCGTAGTAGATGTTGAGCTTCTTGTTGGGGTTGCGTGCGGTGAAGTTCAGAACCATGTTGTAGTGGAGGGTGTTGTTGTCGGAGTTGTACTCGAATTGGGTTAGGTCAGCTTCCGTGACATGGAACTTGAAGGAGCGGGGTTGAACCACCAGCCAGAATATGAGGATTGCGAGGCCAACAATCACGATGAGTGCAACCAGAATCTTCCACAAGATTCCGAAGAGGCAGCAACAGCAGCTTCTTTGGCGTTGAGGTCGGTAGCGTGGTTGCTCCGCCGGGAATGGCGGGACCGTAGTAGGCACCGTTCAAGTGGGGTTGCTTGTCGGCCATGTGCTTGGTGAATGCAGATGAATGAATGAATGAATGGGTAAAGAGAATTAGTGGTGAATTGAATTGTGAGAAGGGAGTGGTGCTTATAGGTATATATAGATTGAATTGTATGGGTATAACGCGGTTGTGATTGTGACTCTGCGTTTACTCGTAAAAGGAAAGGAATCATTCAACAGCGGATTGTCTTGACTGATACAAAGTTTGAGATTGATTGACTGCAACAAGAAACAGGAAGGAACATGCTGCATAAGAAAGAAGTGCATGTAATTAATGGAGCAACACGTTACAACTTTATATTTAAATTAATATTTTTTATTCATAATTTTTCAGAAAGTTATGATTAATGCTCTCGAAACCTTCAATGCATACAAATTGGATGGAGATGATGACTGAGAAGGCACACGTACATATGTTTTGTGGCAACAATTTGCCCCAATCAATACTCAGCATAATTATATTGGCTTGTGCCAAGTTTGACGTAGATTGATGGCAGCAACAACTAGGAAGAAATGCATTTATACATGTAGCCCCCTCTTAGTTAATGATAGTGATGATGATGATGCTTATCAAATTCAAAAACAAAAACACTTGGTTTGATCCAGTCAATGAAAATGTGAGCGTGAACTTTTCATGGACGCATATGCCAAATAGCCAATACTCACTGTAAGAAATTTTAACCATTTAGTTATGGAAAACCTAAAAGAAATTTAGATACTGTTAATCTCTCATCTTAAAAAGTTGTGGAAATTCGAATAAGAGTGTTGAAGCCAATACTTTCTCTTGTTTTCTTTTACAGAATCATACCTCTTTTATTATAATATTAATAACATTTAAAATTAACAATAATATTATTAATAATAAATTATTATAATAATAAAAAATATTCAAATATATTGATAATAAAATAGAATAACAATAATATTTTTATTAATTAATCTCAAAAGTAATTTTTATTATATTTTTTGTACTTCTCCTCAGCAAAATAACTTTCACTTCTATTTTGTTTTCACTTACTATTTTTTTATTCTCTTTGCCAAACATAACATAAGATAATCCAATACCATATCAAAGTTAATTATCTAATTTTAATCCTACAAACGCCATATCGTAAATGACTAAAATTTCTTCATATTTTACGAATTTTTTTATATAAATTTATTGACAATGATCTTTTTTTTTTGTAAATTTTCATGTGAATTTTATAAAATTAAAAAAAATTATAAGAAAAATTTTATAATTATAAAAAAATATTAGTATTGGAAATTATGTGTTGAGCCTAAGTTTAATCCATCTAAACAAGACCATTAAACATTAATAAGATTAAAGAATTTCATTGGCAAAACAGATACAATTTTTTTTCAAAATTATCAAAATAGATAGTTTTTTAAAAAATTATTAAAGTTAATAAGTCGTGTTTAGTTTGTATGAACAAGCACGACTTTATTTTTTTAATCAGAAATCATGTTTGTATTTCTTTTTTTCTAAACAAAAATTATGTTTATAAGTAAATTTTGTTTTCTACATAAAATTCCGTTTCACGATTTTTTGCAGGCAAATTTCTTTTCGTAAAGGATAAATTTCCCTCTTTTGAACCTAGGTTTTAGAAGTAGATCAATAAAATTATATATTTTTAAATTGCTGATTAACTTTTAATCTATATCGATGGATTAGCCTATGGGCTACGCGATTGGGCTAGAAGGCAGAAATAAGGGAAACCTTTTAATAATCCAATTGGGTCAAGATGATCCATATGAGCCCACGATAACAGTATCAAGGTGGTGAAGAAGACCAAATTAAGCAGCAACAATGGCCGGCCAGAATTTAACCAGACCCTTTTCTAATTGGGGGCCCAGTATGAACTGCTATTCTTTCAATTCATTTGATTTGTTTGTTGCTTTCTTACCGAAATTTAAAAAGAATATTGATTCAACTGTTATGTAATAGCTATCCAAGTAATAGTTAAGAGCATATTTGGAAATCCTAAGTTTACACATTCTTAAACATCAAATGCAGGAAAAAAAACCACATGTTTAGCTCTCTCTTTGTAACTTCTTAAAGGAACATTTATAGAACGAACCCTTTGGCGTTTTAGATTTAATGTGTTAAGAAGCTGATTAATGAATTTTCAGAAAATCGACTTAATCATTGATGTTGAATTTAGGTTTACCTCATTTCAACAGTTAACCTAATATCAGTAAAATACAATTTAACCCCTATATTCTTCACTGGTTGAAATATAAATATTTGCTAACAGTGGAGGCTTATATCACTTACACTAACGATAATTTCCCCTATAATCTCTCACCAAAAGGCTAGTTAAGAAATGGATACAAATAAATTAGCTTTTCTTCACTTGTTAAAGAATTGGAGACGAAATCAGCAGTACAAGACCATCATCTAATTCAATGTCATTTTCGAAAATATTTTGCAGTTGTTTTTAGCCCCGTAAAGCGGAAAAATATATGTTGATGAAGGAAAGAGGGAAATAGTAACATAAGATGAAGAAAGAAGCAAATGAGAGAGTAGAGAGATTTAGGTCAATTCAGGAATATATGAGTGTGTGACAGAGAGACCATGTGATTGATTATCGTGTCCTGTTGGAAGCAAGCAACATACAATAATATAGGAGTAAAAGGTTTGTGTGTATGGGGGTGCTAAATTCAGAGTGTTTGATGAGTATTGTATGGAACGTCGTGAGTCGTTATCAAAGTTGCATACTGTCAAATTGATTTCGCATCCTATCACATGCACATGCTCACTGGCTTTCAATCTTGACGAATCATAGAAGGTTCCTTTAATTTGCGCTAACTTGACGGTGCTGAATACCAAATCTGTTCAAACACTACTTCATGCTAACCATCCATGTGTTCTGTTGAGCTGTCCAAGTCCAACTCTCTTATTTTTCTATTACAATATTCATCAATTCTAACAACAAAATTAATTGGATCGTAGCCATGACATAAGAAAAACCTTCACCACATTAGTAGTAGGCAAGTTAGGTAAAGGGGACTGAAAAAGAACAACCACCTACATCATTCCATGTGGAAGGAATGTGAACATACCCTCCATTCATACACCTCAGTTAACATCTAAACACAGTTTCATTAGATAAATATATATTCATCATATTTTATACTCACCCTTCTTTAATTGCTTCAATTGGTTCACTTGTGTTTTTCTTTTATCAAGACAAGGGAACAGGGGAGGTGTTATCTAATAGAATACACAACTAACGTTGAATCTGGGTTTAGGTATTTCCCCTTCACTAAACTGAAAACGAGAAAGAAAAAGTGGCCCCACTACATAATATACCCTTAATTTCCTAACTATCATGCTTCATTATTGATCCAATAATATACAGAATATGCGGCATATAATACATATAATAAATTCACACGCATAGCCAAGAAAAGAAAAGAGAAGCCAAAAGCTGAGAGAATTCAAGCCAAACAAAACTTGAATCATATATGAATATCCTTGAAAGAATAAGAAGGAGACAGAATTTGTTTTATCCAAATTGAAACAACATTTTAATTTATCTCAATCGGCTTTGTTACAAACTGTAATTTCGCTTCATCTCTCTTACATACTAATCTCCAAGTAACGTTTTATTCTGTAGCAAAATGTACAATTTCAATTACTGTAACAAAGACACGGACGTATACCTAACGACAAAGCGATCCATCAATACCGAAGAAATACGTAGGTAGAAGATAAGAAGAATACGTATATAAAGAAATGAGAAAGACCGTATATATATAATCGACACTAAATATACCAAGTAACAGAGAAGAGCAGAGCAAAGCATAGCAGCAGAAGACGGTGGCGTACGTCAAACCCCGACGGTGCAGCGCTGAACCAGTTGATACTTGATGGCGTTATTGCTAAGAGCAATTCCGGTGCTTCGAGGGCCAAAGGTTATGAACGCAGGGCACCTTACGTAGAGATTGTAGTGCCCGGAGATAAAAGCACCGACCTTCCATCGGACTTTACCGTCAATTTTAACGATGACGAGGACGTTGCCGTTAGACTGGTCTTGACTGAGGCCAAGGAAGTTGTAGGGTGCGACGGGGACGTTGTTGCCGTAGACGAAAGGGGACCACACGTCTTCTTCGTGGTGACCTTGGTAGGAGGGAGGGATTGAGGTTCGGTACGTGACTTGCTGGTTCCTGTAGGAGACGTAGGTGCTGAGACGATCGTAGTAGATGCCGATTCTGTCGTTGGGGTTGCGCGAGGAGAGCGTCACCTGAAAGCTTGAGGTGAGGAGGTTCGGGATGGTGGCGTTGAACCCGAATACAGTGACGTCTTGGAGGATGAAGGTTGGCTTTGTAGGCTTCAGAATTGCCCAGATTATCAGAACTGTGACCAAGACGATGAACGCGAAGATCACTATGCCCCAGAATATGCGTTTGAAGAGCTTGTGCTTCTTTCCCTTGTGGTGGTGGCACTCCTTCACCGACATCGTTGCTGTGATACCAGGTGGAGATAAGTGAGAGTAGGTTTCGTGAGGAAATTATGAGAAGATAGAAGCTAGAGGGGTTGGAACTTTCTTACTTTAAGGTGTTAGTTTATTTATAAATAAATATTACTGTTTGGTTTGAAATATTATGTTAAGATCATGTTACATGATTCAGGATTATTATATTAGGTGATTGTTAATGGTTAGGTTAATTAATTTGCTACCTAGACATCATGTACGTATACGTAGTCAGCGCTTCAATGATTTTTTTTTTTGTTGCATTCTTTATCTTTTCTATTAAAAGTTGTCAAGTACTAAATTAATGTCACGTCATTTTAATACCGGTTCGATTGAAACTTAAATCAAATGATGTTACTGTCATGGGTTCCTTATTTCCGAACCGTTATTTTCCCTTAAAGCAATTTGTCCCTGGCTTGGTTCGGTATGGTGAAACATATGCGGGTTCTGGAGGGATTTTTTCAGATTCTTCTGCAACTTTCCTTCATGTATCTGTGCATAACTTAAGATCACATTTGTTATTGTGACTTAGTCAGTCATTCACGGTCTTTTAGATTGGTGAGAAGAGATATTATTTATCATCGAATTACACACGCCATTTTAGTTTCAAATCAAATTTAACCAATACTTGGGTGTTAAAGAAACAAGTTAAAGAGACTCTTTTTAAGACAGTTTAGAAAGAGAAAATTAACAAATTTTGCATTGAAAGGGACTCCTCGCCTCCTTTGTCCTGTTAGCCCGTAAGGGTTGTTTTTTATCCAATCTTGCCATAACATTGTTCCGTCCATAGAAATGGTATATCAAAATAATTGGGAAATTATGATCATTCGTGGCCTACAAGAGAGGAATCAGAATATTGCTGACTTGTAAACCATTTATTTTTATACAATGTTTTAGAACTGTCACTTAATAAATGCATGGTGGCTCCCTGTTTATGACTTGGTTGTTGTTAAGTGCATAATTTCTTTCCGAAGTAGAGTGCTCAGCATCACCGTATTTACTGCAATCAGTAAATTTTAACTCTATAATTGTATATAAATGGTGAAGTATATCCTACTCAAGTACTGACCAAAAATACAAATCCGTCGTCTGATTTTATGTATAAATTGAAAAACTACCATATTTGATGCATAAGTGCAAGTATATATGTACACAATAGTCAAGAATATCCAGCAATATATTTGAAACTCATAACTGATAATGTTTGTGTTTATTTCCACCAAAATGCTTGAAACTGACGAGTTTTATATCTTTTTATCTATTTTGCGAATGGTTGTTTAAATTCCTTTCAAGTATTTGTTTCATTCATATATAATAGCATAGAACGATGAATAGTTAGATAGTTAAATCGTTGGGATGAGGTAACAATGAATGACGGTAAAGAGATTAATTGTATTAGCTGTAAGTTTATTTCTTATTTGCAGACAAAGACCACATTGTGACTTGAAATTTTAATGAATTGTAATTACCTATGTATTTATACGAGTTAAGTCAAAGGAAGACAGAGAAAAGTTCTTTTGAGGCATAAGCTTAAATATTGTAGAAAAATAGTCTAAATTCTAAATCAAGATTGTATTATCTAGAAATTAAAAAATAATTTATTTAAAATCAGTTATAGTCATCACTACATGTATAGAAGTAATTTAATATATAAGAATTAGGGGTCGCGAGATCAATGTACGAGAGCAGAAAAGGTGACGAATAACCGAGTTATTATTAAAGGTGTGAGTGTAATCATAAACTAATCTCGTTTTATGTATTTGATGCATTATTCTATATCTCCTTTCTCACGCCCATATTTGATTCAATATTATTAATTGAAGTTTTCTTAATTTAAACGTAGATTAAGTCGATCAAGCTGAAGCATTAGAGATAATTTTTGTGTATTTCATTTCTAAATATTTCTATTTTTCAGATAAGTATTAGAGATAATTTTGATAGATAGTTCCATCCATATTTCCGAACTCATCCAATCTATATATTATTAAAATTTTATTGGATTGCAATAAACAGTACACCGTCTGAGCTTCAAACAAATTATAGCTGTGGAGTTGCATGCCAATCTGACCCAACGTTACAAAGATCATGCTTGCCAAGTCAACAAAGGATGCTTAACATTTTCTAAAATAATCAAGTTACAACAAGACAAAGAAGATAAGCATTTCAGAAATTCGATAAAACTAATTACAAGTCATTTAATCTGTTTTCTACAATATTTATTGTTTAAAGTGTTTATTCAAAGAATTAAAAAGTTTAATAAATCCAACTACCAAAAAAATACAAGTATATCAGATTAAATCAACACGTTTCATCAGTAGACTGAAAATTATTACCATTATGTATCATGTTTTGGAAATAAAAAGATGAGCTATAAATGAAAGTTAGGAGCAACACGTTATCTGAGGACCCACTTGTGATGACAGAAATGCTCCCAGCTCAGCCACACCGACCACCCTTTGGTTTTTCTTAATGATTTTCCAGAATATACTTACTTGTCCCACTAAATCTCTAACAATATCTCCGGTTATTTAAGTACTTTCAGACTGAAAAAAATAATTTTTTTTTAATTTTTAAATATTATTGAAGGGTCTTACAATTTAGTTTGTTTATTAATTTTTTTATAAATTTTTTTTAATCATAAAATAATAAATTTTCAATTTATAATAATAAATAGATGAACTTTTTTACTATTTGAATAAACTTATAAATTAATTTGTTATATGATAATATAGAAATTATTATATATATTTTATATAAACTAAAAATTCAAATAGATATTTTCAATTAGAGATGTTCTAAATCATTTATAATATTGCGTGGAACAATGAAAAAGAAGCCATGCTTTTGCATTTTCATTAGGAAAACTCTCTTTTATGTGGATAACCATGAATGCCTAAGGTTGTGGGTAAATGAAGAAAGATATCAAAGCAGAAAAAGGATAAATAATACAATGTTGATTGAACGAGTAAAAAAAGTAGCACTTCACCAATTAAGTAAATTTGAAATTGATAAAGTGTAACCAATTATTCTAAAGATACAATTTTAAAAATAATTATTTTTTGTTTCATTTTGGGTATAGTCCTATATTCCACACTAATGTTGATTATAGAGAGAAAGTGATAAGAAAAAAATTTGGAAATGCTTGGATTCAATAATACTTGTTTAATTGTAATGGTGTCGCTTTCATTGGTCGCAATCTAACAACTCGTACTCTGTTTCCAATTGATGTATTTATTTCTACAAGCTATGAATAAGAAGCAACCCCAGTTCTTTCTTTACTCACACTCTCTCAGGCACAACTATAATTGAGAAACCACTCGTTACTGCTTCGTTGAAATTTCAAACCATAGAATAAATGACCACTTAATGGAAGCAACAGTTCCACAACTACAAAATTATGAATCACTTTTATAAGTTCAGATGCACTTTTTCAAAACGTGGCTTCTTCGTTGAAAATTCAAAGTATAGAAGCAAACGTAGTCAATTTCTTCACTTTCTCGTAGTAGTTAGCATTCCCACCTTTGAAAGATGTTGTTGGTCAAAGATAATATACTAATACTCTCATGCCTAACATATTAAGGAATTATTTGTCTGAGATGGACCATGCTTATGTGTTTGGAGTTGACTATTGATTGGAACTGAGTTATAAGTTTTTAATAGGTACTGATTGAAATGAGATCTGAATATAGATCGATATTCTATAGATCTTCTAATTTCAGTAAGTTTTCTGGCAAGATAGATATTTGAGACAACAAAAGAAAATGGTGGATAAAACCAGCAAAAGTCACTCTCATACTTTCACCATAATAATAACATATATCAGATTCTTATATCTGGTGTATCATTAGTCATATTTGTAGAGTTTTATGGTGGAGTGAATTCTGAGAGTAGAAGATTTTTGGTTTCTTTTAGACAATAGCAAAATGTACCTATGTAGTTTGATCTTACCTTCTTCTGGCTTACCTTTTACATTCACAGCAGCAACAGCAACCTAATAGGGCACAATGGAGAGGAAAAAAAAAAAAATCTTTTGTGCATGTCACAATCACAATGCATTATTTTATTTCTAGTTGGTTTAATGTCAGAGAATAAGAACTTTCTTTATCAAAAAAATTGGCCGTTCTTGAGGCCACTTTACAATATCCTATTGTTTGCAGTGTATATTCTTCTCTCTAACCATGCTTAGTTTTGTCTTTCATTGATTCACAGAGCTTCTTTCAATGGTTTCTTTAAGGATAACTTATTCAATCCCTGGGGTAGGTACACATACTGACAAAGGGAAAGTTCTTTTCTTCAAAAGAAATGCAGTACATGTCTAGGGAAATTCCAATTCAACTTTCCTTTAATTTAATTCCCACTCCATATTATTCAACATTCTTATATTTCCATTATATTTTTGGCGATTTACTAAAGCCATTTTGAATACAAACAATTAATATTAATTCGTAATTTTTACTGTATAATGCTATTCTTAAGTAATTTAAATATAACAATTTTGAGAACTATAAACAACTTATAATTAAATATTTTAAAATCTTAGACTTAATCGTATTATGTAAAATATTATATTTTATTGTTAAAAAATAATTTCTTGCAAAACAAAATATATATCTCAATTTAAAGAAACTCTCTTTAATGATAAAATTCTTTGACTAAACCGTTTATTTAATAAAAATAAATAAAACAAACATATCTAATTAAATTTTTTCTAAATATTTTAATTAGTATACAACCTGAATGGATTATAGAAGAAAAGAAAAGAAAGAAATTTAAATAATGATATATATATATATATATTTTAAATTATATTAATAGTTTATAAAAAATATTAAACTAAAGTAAATATATTTAATAATTTAAAATATAAAATATTTAGGTAATATAAAATAGATAAAGAAAATTGTAGGAATATTAGAATTATTCTTTGAAGTGAAGCGAAATAGATCTTAAAAGGTGTGCATTCATGCACTTGCACTGACGTTGAGGATGAATTTCTGAGCTTTGATCTTAGAAAATGTCCCACCAGATCTTCTTGGGAATTCTAACATTCCTGAACTTAGCTACCACCCACCTTTACTTTTTACTATCTACATTTGCTAACGACAAAATAAATAAAATATTCATATATTTTAACATGCAAAATATTTACTACGTGACAAAAAGTAAATTATTTGTGTTATTAATTTTGGATATGTTTTTATATTTGGACATATTTTGGGTTTTTTAAACATGTTAATTTGGAGAGCAAATGATGCATATCATGTGAAAGAAGACACTAAAAAGAGGCAAAGGGAGAGAGAATTAGAATTGAAAATTCTAGAATGGCTGAAAACTCCAAAACCTAAAAAGACAGAAAGAAAAAACTTTCAACGGTCCAATTATTTTTATTTAGACAAATTATGCCGAGTAAGCAATCCCGTGACAGCATCTTTACCTACTAAAGCCAGACAAAAAAAATTATGACTCTACATTAATCTAAATTTTTATAAGATAAATTCAAAATACATGCACCCCCAATTATATATAATAATCTCATCTAGTGATATTAAATTAGCTGTTGATCGATGAACTTAATATTGAAGAGAAAAGAAACAATATAATAGCAGTCGATGGATGAATTCATCTAACCATATATTGATGCTTAAAAAAATAGTTTTTAAAATAAGAGAATAACATAAAACATTTTTGAAAAAAGAAAAGAAAAAGCTAGTTAACCCATAAAAGTAGCAATGAGACGTCCAATTATAACAAGTAATTGCGATGCACGTGATTTGATGAGTGGAAACATTTAGCATGATTATATGTCTAAAAAGTGAAGAAAGATTTAATTTGGCTATCAAGAACTCGAGATACTCAAACCCTCGTCTAAAGAAAACAAAACAAATAGGCACCGTCCTAGCAAAGCCTCATGCATGTGCAAAATTTCACTCTAAGCAAAGTGCTAAACTATCACGTGCCAAACATCCACACCAACCTTACATTAGATCTTCATGTTGGGCCTTTCAGTAGCTATCCACACCATTTCATTAGGCTTCCTCCCTAGCCCACTTTTTTCAAATAGGGCCTAATCTTATGATTAGCCCAACTCGAATGTCCGTGAGCCCCAATAAATTTTCATTTCTTCAGCCTGGTTGGCCGAACAAATAAGAGTGAGTAATCTCAGGCCGAACAACGGTTTAAGAATATGCTCTTAACTTTTTTTCACACTGGTTGTAATGTCTCCTTGTTTTGTTTTCTATCCAAACACAAGCGCGTGTTCGTTTTAAGCAATGAAAACTTCTCATATAATTTTCTTTAGAAACAAATATTACAATTGACATTTCAATTGAATCTCTTGTTTAAAACAAACTACACAAAAAGTTATTCTAACAAAATAGCCGGAAAAAATATAGGGATGAAGGAAAGTTAATTTTCTTCCGATTATCCTAAAAAAAACATAGCACCCAGGAATGAGGAATTGCATTTTTCACATATAAAGTTGGCAACTGATGGGGCTTCCTCCATTGTCGAGCGCGCCGTTGCCGGTGTTGTTCTGAAAGACAACCTTCAAGCCTTCGCAAAGTGCTAGTATCAACGTGTTTCTCGTGGACAGTGTGCTAGACTTGAACGTCACCATGGAAGTAATCCTCAGAGCGAACGTGAGGGAGCCACTCGCTTGTTCCTTCGCCATGTCATCCAAGTCCGTCCTCGGGAACGAGAACCCGTTCGACGACGGATTCACGTCCAATCGCTTAACCTCGTTCTTGTCCAACTCGAAATCGGGTATGTAACTCACCGCTACCAGGTCCTCATTGCGCAACAAATCCACCCTAACGTCGGAGAAAAAACCGTTGAGCTTGTCGTTGATGTTCTGAATGGAGAAGGTAGTGTTCCACTCCGCGGTTAGCGTTGTAGAGGTGTTGAAGTTAGCCACGGAGAGGGAATTAACGGTGTAAACGGGTAGTCGGGGGTGCAACAAAAGAGCCAGGACAAGGGTGGCGATGAAGAGGCCCGTGAATATTAGACAAGAACACATTACGAAGCCACGAACGAAGGCTTTGGCTCTACCATCGGTGCGATAGGTGGGTGGATTGCTGTAGTAGGTGCCTGCGGGGTAATGGTATACTTGAGGTTGTAGAGGGTAGTCATTAGGGTATGGGGTATAGCCTGGAGGGTAACCTTGGTGAGGCATGGGTGGAGAAGGGGCATAGACTCCTTGGTGGTACCCCATTGCTGGTGGGTAATACATCATGTTTGGCGATGCCCCCATCGATGGTGGAGCATCAACATGCTTGTGGGAAGAGGACTCCTCGGAGCATGATTCTTTTCGAGGTCCTTTTCCATCATGCGATGGATCCATCATGATGGTTTCTCTGATTCTCCCTCTCAATGGTGATTTTGAGAGAGGGAGAGAGAAGAGAGAAGAGAGAGGGGCAGCGATGTGGTGGTGTTTTTTCTTTAGATAAAAGCTTGGAAAGAAAGATAAAAATAGATGGACAATAATGCGTGAAGATCGTATGAGGTGTTTGTTTCTTCTTGCTTGTTGTATATGCGAGTTATTATTATGCAGATATGTTGAATGTAATTTGGGTGTGTAATTGACAATGATTCATCCCCTACATTCTAATTTTGTAAATTTCATTTTGGGTGTGTAAATTATCATGATTAGGGAATGACTAATGATGATTTAATCTTGACCATCTCTTTAACCTACGTAACCTACCTAAAACCCTAAAAGTAAACCAGATAGATGACTGTGGTATGTTAGCATCCCCATCTAAAACAGATGAACATCCAAAATTATATTGCTTTGGGTTAAATACAATTTTAATTTTTGCATATTATGTTTACTTTTAGTTTTAGATGGTAAAAAAAAATGATCACTTATTTATGAAAAAGTATCACTTTTAATTCTTATTTTCATATTGAGAAATTAAAAACAAAAATTATTTTATTAATACGTGACATATTTTTAAAAGAGATGATATTTTTTGGACTAAAATCAAACATTTCTATATATAGCTCAATTAAAAAAAAAATATCTAATTCTATTATAGTTATTATAAAGCATGAAAAGTAAAAAATAAGGCATTTATTGTAAAGTAAATGAGCAAATCCTTTCGTCTGGAAAGAAATCGAAAGAATAAAAAAAAGAGCGTTTTTTTTAGTTCCAAAATTAGATTGAAGGAAGAAATGTGATAGAGATATAACTTTTTTATTTTCATTTGAAAGGAGAAAGTAATTTAAATGTTGTGTACTGTAATTACTTTTAAGATCATATTATTTTACCTCCAATTTATTTCAATAGTATTTATTGTTTAAGATTATCTAGACCTAAAATTGAAGTCAAATTTTGTTAACTAAGCCCAATCTGTTAAGTATCAAATGTGTCAATCCCTAGAAGAGACAAATAAATAAAAAGAGAAGTGATAAATGTAATAGGTGTATTTATAACAAACAAATGTTCATGTATCACTGTGCATCAATATCATATATTTTTTCATTTTCTTCTCACACATACAATCTTGAACATTGTTTTAAAATTTGCACTAAACCAGTTCAATAAGGAATCGAACGTCCAAAAAATTAATTTCTTTAAACTGGTAAAAAAAATATTCAGGTTTTTGAGTTCTACTGTTTTTAATTATTTTTAAAAGATATAATTTTTTAATTTTTTTTTTCTTCATTTATCTCATTCTTATTATTTTCAATTTTCACTTTGCAATCTTGTTATATTTTCTAATAGTAAAAATTATTTTTAGTATAATTATAATTATTTTATATTTATTTTATACTTGATACATAACAAATTTTTAAATCCTTTTAACTCATACTTTCACCCATGTAGTTTTAATAAGATTAACAATTCATCTTTACCTTTTTCTTAGTCTAGACTTGGATAAATACATTTTTCTTTTTTTAAATACATTAACAGTTTATTTTATCATTAAGATATAAAATAGAATAGGATATATTAAAAGAACAAATAATATGATGAAATAATAATAAAATAAAAATTTGGATAATAATAATAATAATAAAATAAAAATTTGGATAATAATAATAATAATAATAATAATAATAATAATATTATTATTATTATTATTATTATTAATGGTGAAGGTAACGATAATGAAAGTTTTAATAATAATAAATAATAATAATAATAATAATAAAGCAAAAGATAAGGAAATCGTATTCTATCAATGTACCAAACAATTAATTATATCTTCACAACCAACCCTAAGTATATCCTTTTAACTTGATTGGTAGGTGGAAGGTCTTTCAAGCCTTTATGATCCAACTAGAATTGACTTAATAATATTATATAAATTTTTTTTGTTATAAAAATTAATTATTTCATCAAATTAATAAAAAAAATGAATTGATTATTTTAATTAATTAAGTCATAAATTTATATTTTATTTTATAATATTCACAAAATTAATAATTTAAGTGATTCTTAGATATATTTAATGACACTTTTACTTTAAAAGTAATTTCTCTTAGAGTGTGAGAGCTGCACTGTTAATAGCTTGATGAATGCATATTCACTTGCTACATAAAACTAAATTATAGTCTAGAACACAAAAGAATATAAAAATATAACAATAACACACGAAAATATATCTATATGTTTCTTATAATTAAGATAAATATATTACATTTATCTATTTCTAATAAAAGTGACTAGAAGTGAAATTATTTTAATTTCAGTATACTTCTAATAGTATTAAACTAAAAATAAAACATCATTCCTAATTTTATGATATTAAAAATTGAACTTCATCTATAAATGTTTTAAATGTCAATTTAGGTGAGGATTATAGAATTTTGCATGGAAAAAAGTATTAACCTAATGCTCATAAATATCCAATTAATTACAATTATAATAATATTTAATTACATTATATATATATATATATATCATTTAGTTATATTAAGAAATTATCCATTAATATAATGTATCGTACTATTAGTAAAAACTGATACTATTTACATATAATATATTAATTTTTACTGAAAATTTTATACAACATCAATACATTGATATATTACAATTTTTTTCAGCTTCTCATGCTCTTTTCTTTCTGTTCCTCATTTCCTTATATTAAGTAGAATAACATTCTTTATTTTTCCATTTCAAATACCCACCTCTTAACTCTCTCAAGATCTCTTTTGTTTTTTTATCAAAACACTTATAATATTTATTATTTCTTCTTTCTTGCAATCTATCTTCTCAAGGTATAAAGAGTATACAAAAAAAGATACATTTTTACTGTATAATTATAGATACTTATAATTATGTTTAATTTCTCTTTTATTTCAATTACATTTCATTATTATTTTTTCATGACGTCACTTATTATATTTATTATTTTTTTCTTTAATTATTTATTTACTTTTCTTATCTCTCTTATTCCATCCCAAATTCACCTGAAAATGGGGGTGAAGGTTTGTATATTTCCAATAACTATTGTTACAGATTACCCAGTAAATAAAAGTTTGGCATGTATGATTTACTAGCATTTAGCCAAATCAGTTAGCTAAATATACATGGTGCGACCTGAAGGAATTAAGTCTTAAACCTCAGAGCCAACCTACGTACCTAGCTAGCAGACCATTAGCAGACATTGTAACAAGAAATTGATCCAGCTAATTGAATCAAAAGAAAGTGAATGGCTTCCACTGTATAGGAATGGAGAAGTTCCTATTAGGGTTAGCCAACCTTCCCGAATTCTTATCAACCAGAAACTGAACCTTTAAGTCTTCACAATGAGGATTCATCACAACATCCGAAACCCATGTTTCCCCGTAGTAAATCGCCTCCACCCTCACTTGCATTCGAAAGCTCAGCGACCCATCTTTCACCTTATCTTTTCCCATCTCCTCCACCAACCAATTCTCCACTAAGGGCTCCTTATTCTCCAGTTGTGAACTTCAAATGCAGCTTCACATACTCCCCCCTGTCCAAGTAAAAAGGGTACGAAGAGGCCACCGAAAGAGCATCTTCTGGGTTATTTTTATAGAATATGGTGAAATCAATGACGCGGAAGTAGATGCACGACACGTTCGTGTTTGTGACCGTAAACTTGGCATCCCACGTGGCATCGAGTTTTCCACTCCCTGTGGTTACGTTGGATAGGTACATTGAATTGATAACGAGAACTGGGGGAATAGGGTCTTCATTTGGCGTCCACAAACGCTTGTACAAAGGTAACAATATTAGCATCATCAACAACGTGAAGCCAAGGCAGTCTTGAATCATTTCGCAGGTACGTGAGCTGATGCTGCATAATTCTTCGGTATAACAACATCCGGACACGCCTGAACCTGACCTGGTGCCAGAGGATTCGACGGAAACTGATAAGCATTGGTTTTCATGGTTTTGACCATCAGATTCGGTTTCTGATCGGGGCAAAGGTGAAAACCTGTAAACGTGGCCTCTCTCATTTTGAGGTTGAATGTTAGTTATTGAGGAGGCCATCATGGGTGTTGCTACAGATGAAGAAGCGCCAGGTATGGAGAGAATGGAATGGGTGGGTAGAGAAGAGAAGGATGAGAGGATTATATGTTATTGCAGGTTGTTGAAACCGCGCAAACAGACACAATTCGTTGCCGATCTTTGCATGGAAAAGAGGGTGGTGTTGAATTTCCCACAGCTAATTTATGTGTTTGATTTCCTACTTATCAAATATAGTTTTAAAAAGTAGGAAAATTTACCTTAACCAATCTCAGAGACTGGTTCGGCTTCCGAATTTCATTACAGAAATTACAATTACATCTTTTAAACATTAAGAGATGTTAAGAAGAAGGAAGTGTAAGACAAAAGATGGCATACTATTTTAAGAGAAGTTAAAATGGGTGATGTGTTAAAAATAAAGTAGAAAATGTTATAAAAATAGCATAATTTCATTAAAATGTACATAAATGAAACGAAATTAGTCTTCTTTAAATCAATTATTAGAGTTTCTATATAAATGATGTAGGTTTCTCGTGTATTTTAAGGTTTTTGGGTCAGTTATTTAGAGTAAAAGTTTTTTTTTTTTGGGTTGGAAAACTTTAAAGATCGTTTGAGCTGCTGAGAAGAGGAAATTAACTTGAGATAAGAAATAGAAACAATTGTATTATTCATTAAATATTGTTTAAGAAAGTAGAGAGGTAAAATGAGTCGATCTAACTCATTTATAGAATGTTTGGTATCAAGTTATTAGAGTGGGAGAAGAAAGAAAAGAATGGAAATAAAAAAATAATAGTTATTTGAAAGATTAGAAATGAAAGAAACAGGTTAAAAAACAATGGGATCCACATGAAATAAAGTCTGCATTAGCATGCAAAAAGAAAAAGGAAGAAAAACATTTTTTTTTCAGGGTTAATAGATTATTAATTGAAAGTGATCCACTGACCTACTTCTCTAACAATTCCTTTTTCCTTTAGAGTATCAAAATAATAATAATAATAACATTAATGATAATACAATAGATAGATAATAGTAAATAATATTAGTAAAATAAAATACATAATAATTATTATAAATAATAGCAAACAATTATTTTGTTTCAAATTAAATAATTAAAACTTTAACTTTATTTCTATTTCATTTCAACTAAATTACTTTTATTTTCATCATTTTTTTCTCTTTCATTTCTTTCAATTTTTTTTTCTCGTTACCGAACATTTCCTCGGATTATCAAGGATTAATCAAATAGTTTTAATTAAATTTTAATCAAATAGAAGCAAGACATATAATTTAATTAAATTTTAATCTCAGTCTTTTATTATTTTAATTTTAATTTTAATCTAACATTTATAATTGTCTATATATTTGGTATTTTTTTGTATTTTTTTTATCGATTAATGACCATAGATTTTTGTTAATTATACTTATTACTAATAATAAATAAACTTCATCCACTATATTTTCTTATTCTTCGGACTAGTTGTGGACACTAAGGAATTCAAATCCATGTAGTTTAGTGTAGAATTAGAATTGAGATAATCAAATGCAATTTTTTATGTTACTTTACTTTATATGAGATTAACAATAAATTAAGAAGTGTTTGAGTATATGAGAAAGAATTAAAAGTGTAATTAAGAGAAACTAGTAATTATGATTAAATATGTGCAATTGATAACAAAAAATGAGTATGTATTAGTCTATAGGCCCCCATTGAATAAGACCTAGACACTCTTTAGGCTTGTGATGAATCATAGTGGTTGTCTTACCCATTTGATCTCCCTCTACAAACTTTACCTCTAAATTACTGCATTTAGGATACATAGTAAAAGTTTGGACCCATCCATTACCCAACCCTACCTCTCCTCTAATCATCAAATGTAAACTAAACCTGATGATTCCTCGTTGGATATCTTGGGCAATAGCCTGAACCACAGTGTCATCCACAATAGGTTGGTTCTCCTCCCACCCCGTCGTACTCAACTTCAAATGCATCTTTTTCGTTTCTTTCTTATCCAACAAAGAAACTTCCCTTGGTAACATATATTGGGGCATGATGGGAATGATCACAGCAAGCGTTTCGTTTTCCTCGTAAGTTATTTTCGCTTCGAGCTTTCGGATGTTGATGTCGGAGTAGTTCATGACGTTGGAAATGGTTAAGATCATGTCCCACGTGGATGACACTTCGCCCTCGGAGACTTTAAGGTGAGGAACTTGAAACGAGTCGAGGAAGAACTTGGGTGGGATGGGGTAAAATTTTGGTTGGTATGATTGCCTTTGGTGAAGGGCAAGCCCAGTGAGCAACATTCCAACAATGGCCAAGCGTAGAAGAATCACAAGACCCTCCCAATCGAAAGCTTTTTCGCATGGCTCTATTACCATCTCATGATCATTCATCTCAATACGATTTTCCTCAATGTCTTGGGGCAGAGGCGAGAATTCGATCCTTGATTCAACTGGAGGTGTTGATAAAGACATTATTAAAATTTTGATAAACTGAAATTTAAATTGGTGAAAAAGTAGGGATTGATGTTGATGGTGATGGTGATGAATAAAATTAAATGTGTCGCTATTAAATATATAATAACATTTGTGGAAAGGAACGAGGGAGATGTTAATTCTAACCAGTTAATGTTGACAATATTACAACTAAAATATATCGGGAAAAAAGTTAATTTTGGTGCACCAGGTTGCTGGGGCTAGTAGATATATTAATTGCAATGATTAAGCATTCTGTAACTGATTTTTGGTTGCATGTCGTCATGTGTTTTAGGTGTATATGACATTTTTCTTCTATTATAATCTCTTACATTGAAAGCATTACTAGCTAGTGATTAACTTTTTGCTCCCAATCTTTTACTAATTATTTGCCAAATAGTTAGGTGGCTTAAATACTTTGTTATTCTTTTCGATATTGAATTTAATTTTTACTAATTATTTGTAAGTTCAAGCCATTTATTGGAACCTTAAAAAGAAAAAGACCATTTATTGGGCATTTCGTGACTACAAAAAGGATTGTTTTTAAAAGATATATTTAAAAGTTTATAATATTTAAATTTTAAAATGTATAATAATAATAAAATAAAATCGAAATCTTAAATATCATAATTTTTATTTATTTAAACAATTGCATCATAAGCAACTAAATTATTTAATTCCAGTTATACAACATGGCTCAAACCAGTAAGTTCAGGCCTTAATTGAAACTGGCTTCTAAAAAAAACTTATTTATAGATGTGGAACTCATAAGTGCTGGTGACGGTTTAGGTCTACATTGAAAAGGTCAACAATCAGCTCTAAACGAAACATGTTATGTGTATTTGGTTTGCAGTTATTTGAGTTGATTTTGTGAAAATCAAAAGAATAATTCTAAGAACATCTGTCTTTCAATTTATATATTATTATTAAATTAAATAATTATTTTTTTAATAATAATAATAAATATTTAAAAATAATAAATAATATTTAACTTTCTTTTTATTTTATTTTTTTCTTAATTTAAATAATCTCATTTTTCTCCTTTTTTTTTTTTCATTTCTTTCCTTTACGTTTTCCTTAAATTTACTTTTCAATTCAAATAAAGCATAAAAAAAATACAATTTCTTGCTCACTAATTTGGAACTTGGAAAGTCTGAATCCAATTTCAAGTTTCAAATACACCTTTAATTGTATCAATCACAGTTGTAGTCTTCAAACGGATGTTCTCGCAAACATGCTACAACTCTGACACTCAAGAACCAAGTGGAAAAATCAACTCAGAATGACAAAAGCCTTAAACCAGCAAAACACAATGAGATCACACATTCATAGCTTATATGAGCTAGAAAAAGGTTATACTTTACAAGAATAATAGCTTAAGTTGGTACCTATTAACAATAATGACTAATAAAAAAAATGGTTTGGTGTCAGAAAGAGTAGTCACTAATCCACTATTTTGTTGGCTTTAATACGCCAAGAATGACTCAGTGCCAGTATAACTAATTGCTAATGCCTTTCCAGCGGAGGTTGGCTGGGAGAATGCTAACTGAGAACGTTCGAGCTCAAGAGCCGGGCAGAAACTCTTCCTGCAACCAATTTAACACAGAAAATTCAAATTACACTAACTAACAGCTGGTTGTAGAATAATTAAGTATACGTGTAGATTAGTGCTTGAAAAAATAACTTTGATATAAAATGATTTGTTCGGATGTTTTTATTCTAACAGTAAAGTTGATATAAGACTTAAATGTTTTTTTTTAACCCAAAGCAAAAACTATTTTTTATCACTTCTTGTCAAATTAGACAATAGCTAAGCATATATAAATTTACCAAAATCACAATTGAAATGAAGCAACATCAATTATGATACTTCCTATTGTAAAATCAAACACATTTTTCTAACCACTTAGCACTCATTCAATGCAGTTAGTATTAATTTACCTCACTGCATCTAGTAACTGGATTGCAATGCCTTTTCTTCTGTTGGAGGGAGTAACCCAAATGGCCCTTATGCCGCAAGCAGCAGCGGTTGGCTCGCTATCACAGAATATTGCCCCTTCCATCTTTTCAGAATCACACACGTTAGCAACTTTTCTCTGAACCTCCCTTTGGAAAATAACATTCCCAAACTGAAGAGTGGTAGAACGTGTCTTCACTCCCCTTCTCTTCGCCCTATGAACAGGTCCAGCAACAGAGCCAGGCACAACTTTGAATGCCTTTTCAATTGGTTCCGCAATGAGGCACCCAGCAACTCTGTTAAGAGAAACAAACAGATACACCTTACAGCGGTCGTGAAGTATCCACCCACTTCCAAGCTCAATTTCCATCATCCTCACCACATCTTCAACTTTCTTCCTGTGAGAAGACGGATCGGTCTCCGAAAACAAAAGGACACGACCCGAATCCACGTTGGGTAGAGGGACAACATTTTCCTTGGCCCAACCCTGCAGAATAACAGAAATAGGAAATGAGATAAAATTGGAAATAAAGAACCGCGAAAAGTGAGAGTGTAGGGGGAGAGGTTACCCTGAATTGGATTCCCTGCGTGTATGATTTGTGAAACTCGTTGTGAGATTTTTCGTCCTGTGGATCGCCAGGAGTGAACTTTACGCCACACGTGGGGCACGCGCGTAGGAGGAAATCGGATTGACCGAAATCGAGGTGGAATTGGGCGTAGTTTCTCTTCTTGTTTTTGACGAGCGTTACGGGTTTGTGATCCGAAGGAACGGCGTTAGGGTTAGGACGCCTTCGGGTGTAGGTGTTGATGATATGGTGTTGCTGGTTCTCCCAGATCGAGAAATCACCGTCACTGTTGGAAGAAGGGGAAGGGGGGGTGGATTTGAAGAAAGTGCTGATCTTGGACTGCATCTTGGATTCAATAATGGTTGTTTCTTTCTTCCTTCTGCGGTGATGTTATGGATGGTCTTTTTCATTTGCCGCCAAAACTTTTCGTTTTGTTTTTCAAGTTTACCGCTTATTTTCTCTTTCGAACAAATAGTTATGGCGCTGAAGCTCCAAAGCCCAATTACTCCTTAGATTACGCTAGCTAATGATTTCCATAATCTTTATTATAAGCAAAGGAATTATTATTATATACTCAAATAAAATGGGTAATTCAATCAAATACAAATTAACAAATATGATATTTTTACAAAAGATCCACTATGATACAAAACAAAGCTTTTATTCTATTATAAACCATTACACATACTTCTAATCAAGTTTCTTGATTTTATACATAATTTCTATAATACAATTCAAATCAAATCATGAGAAAAAGGTAATTAAAGCATTAAATATATAAAGAATATCAATATGATGTTGTTTCAAACAATTAAGAAAGGTAATTATAAAAAAGATATATATGTTTTTACAGGAACACATGAGCAGATTTAATTATAATGAAACTGGTTTATAATCTAAGTTTGAAGGTAGCGGAATAAATAAAAGTGAATTAAGGTGAAAGCATTAAGGGAGATGATAAAGAATAATGAAAGGAAGTAATGTTTGATGGGCCGTGTGTTTGATGTGTTTATAAGCAGTTACTGGTGAAGGAAGGCCCAGTCCGAGTTGTACGAAAGTACTAACTGAGACGAAACTCACTTTGTCTGTGAGCGTGCCAAATGCAAATGCAACATACGCAGCAGCAGGCCACGACGGCATCCATCTCAATCTCCACTCCTCCTCCCTCCTCCGGTGGCTCCGCTTCCGAGGCACCGCCGAAGCAGGTAGCTCAAGCAATGGACAAGCTCGGACAGGCCGAACGAATCATTGCCGACATTCGAATCGGCGCCGATCGCCTCCTCGAAGCGCTCTTCGTCGCGGCGGCGCAGCCTCACCAAGGCAACAAGCCTCTCCAAGTCTTCCTCAAGGAAGATGCCTGCATGCGTCAGTATCTTCAAGACCTTCGGTCCCTTGGTAAGCGTGCTGTTCCCCTTCGTTTTTTGGTTCCGCGGATTAGGGTTTTGGTTTGCAATCTGCGACGTCGTTTTTGTAATTAGTTCTGCGCCGTTTTTTTGGTTTTGTAGGTAAGGAGTTGGAAGAGTCTGGAGTTCTCAGTGAATCGCTTCGGTCGAGGAAAGATTTTTGGGGCTTGCATATGCCTCTGGTTTGTCCAGATGGCGCTGTGGTTGCATATGCGTGGAAACGACAGCTTGCGGGTCAAGCCGGTGCTTCTGCCGTTGATAGGACCAGGTTCGTTTCCGTTAAATTTGCTCTGTTTCAGTGCTCTATGCCATTCGAATTTCTGTGTTAGTTCATTGGGATAAGTAAATAGATGGAAAGCAATGGATTCGAATTCCGACGTCTCTTGTTTTATTTCGAGGTCGTGTGTTAAAGTTCGGAAGAATAACGAAGGGAATCGTGGTATCTGGTATTCTTAGATCGGTGTTTTTTTCTTTCTGATGATTTTTGTGAATAAATTAGTGGATATCTTATTCTTGAAGTTTTGCTATTACATCCTGAATACATATAGAGTACAGGAGTCATAATACATGCTATGATCCTTATGCTACGAGGTAACTGCCTCATCCGTAAGTTATGTAGAAATGGTAGACAATTAGTATGAGTAGGTTAGTTTGTTTATCGTAGACCGTTAGACACATAGCAAGACTGTTAATAATTGAACTGTTTTTGCTAACTTCTCATTTCACTTTCATGAAGTTTGCCTACAATTTTTTCTGGTCTAAAAATTGATTTTAATTTAAGCTATTAGCCTTGCCAACAATATTTTGCACAACATTTAGCGGCTTAGATTTGTTCAATACAATTGGCGAAAAAGTGCTTTACAGCTTTCTTTTATATTTTGTTTTTCATGGGTATTATGGCATAAATGCTCTTGCTTGCTGTTTCCAATTCGATGCTGCTGATTTGTGCTACTAGCTGCTTGCTTAGATTTTTGAATGATATCAGGTTAGCTCTCAAAGCCTTCACTGATCAGAAAAGGCGCTTTTTCCCACATCTTGATGATGGACTTGAAACCAGTGACTCTGCTTCAAAGAAATGTGGGCCTGAAGAAATTACAATGGATCCCAAGGAAGAAATTAGATTTCTAAGGACGCTACCAGATGTTCTGAAGTCTGTGGAGAAGGATGTGCCAAGTCTGAAAATTTTAACTTTTGAACGACTGGACTGGTTAAAAAGAGCTTCCACACTTACCTCATCAACAAATGAGAGTTCTCTGGAACATAACTATCATGGTTCTAATAAGCTTAGGCTAGGATCTGTGGGAACTGTTGCTGAAGAGAGGATTGCAGTGATAGAAATGTTATTCCCATCTGTCTTCAGAGCTGTTATATCCTTGCATCCTGCGGGTTCGATGGATCCTGATGCTGTAGCTTTCTTTTCTCCTTATGAGGTATATACCTTCCAGTGTTATTGCGACATGAGAAATGTTCTGGACTCTCTTTCTAACACTTTCTACTGTTGCTTAAGTTTATTGGAATTTACTAATTTTGACGGGTTCCATTTCTCATTTAATGACTCCTGATTTAGGAGTGGAATCTACCTTAATAAGTGATCTTTTATCAATTTCAGCCAATGATAGTGTCAGAAATAGTGCCGAAGAGAATGTTTGCTAGCATTCCTTTTGTGACATATATATCATAATTTATTTTTCTGTTTCGTAATATTCATTATGGTGTGTGAACTATTTGGTTATCAGCTTGCTATGGACATATTAGATTATGCCTTAATATCAGTTTTGTGATAGTTCTTGTTAGTGATGTGATTTTCCCTTTCTCATCTCCTGATTTTTCAGTAAATCAATCTTCTATTTTAAACAGTCCAATTCTCGTTCTGATCAGTTAAACCGACTGGTATTGTCTGGTTTTGAAAACATTGATGCAACTAATTGAATAGTCCATACATATCTTGGTCAACTTGATTGTTTGAAATCAAAGATTCATAAGCATACCCACCAATAACAAACAAAAAATTCATAATAAGCTCACCAGGTAGGTTTTTTTTTCTTTTTCTTTTTAATTACCTATTTGATTAAAGCAGGCATGGTAACAAGGGATTAATGGACTAGAATCAGGGACAAGTAGTGCTGAACCAAGGGTTAAGGTGTATTTTTTATATTTGTATCCAAACCCCACTAGGTAGAAGCCTCATGCACTTAGTCTAAAACTCCCTCAGCAATCAAGTAGTCTTTTGTCTGGAGGCACTGTTTGATTGACATGATCCCCAAGTTAGGAAAACTTACATTGGTTGGGCCCCTAGGAATCAAGTCGATCATTGGTGCCTGTTAAGCATTGTTAATTAAGAGTAGGCCATATTAGTAACGTTGTTAGACTAAACTTATTTAGCCTGCTATAGACAGAGGAATAAAATTTTAAGGAAAGGCGGTTGGCTAGTTGGTTGTTACTTTTGAGTGGAAGAGTTCAGGTTCGCAAATTCCTGAGAAAACACTATGGTATATCACTGGTAGCTTTGTGTGTTGGGACAGGGTTATGAATCTTCCGGTTATGGCAGCTTTGTGGTGCCCAGATCATGCATGTTTTAAGGGAGTTTAAACTTTTGATTTGTTGAGACTGATACGTAGTTCTTTATTTAGTTTGGGAGGATTTCTTACCTCCTCGATGTTTTACACTTATTTATTTGCTCTCCAATATGACTTATTTTGATTATATAAAAGACTTATTTGTTATTTCATAATAAATTTGCTTCATTTACATCTGAATATCTCAGTTTTTAAGTTTCTTGATACTGTTGGTCAATGTATTTAACTGTGTACTACTTAACAGAGTGGAAGCTATGTGCATGCAAGGGGTTTTTCAGTTCATCACGTGTTTAGACATATTACGGTAACAGTCTCTCTGTTGCTTCTCATTTGATTCTTACTTACTCTTTGAGGTCTTTTAGATTATAGCTTATTTGTCTTGCACTGCAGGTGTATGCAGAGACAGCTCTGCAGTATTTTCTGGGGAACCAAACTGAAACGAGTCTATATTGTCTTTTGGTACTTTATCTATTTCTAATCATAATGCTTATTTTGTTTAGAAGGTATTAATTCTTGGTTTATCTTAGCTTTCTGCCTGTTTTGTTGCAGCACTGGATTTGCAGCTACCAGACTCTGTTTTCAAAATCATGCAGGTTCAATTTACAGTTTCTATAACATTAAATTTTCCTATCATTTGGGAAAAATTCTAATCTCAATTTGTTGGTGGCGCAGCAAATGTTCTCGGCTACTTGCAATGGATAAACAATCAACTTTACTGTTACCTCCAGTCCATCGACCTTATTGGCAGTTTTCCTTTTCAAAAATTTTGTTAAACATATCCTCAAAGGATCAGAATTCTGATACTACTCAGGCTTATCATATTGGCTGCCTCTCTGAGGAAATATAACTGCATCTACCAATTCCAGGTAAACCAAGTGCTCAATTCTATGTGGATCTACCAGGAGCTAGAGTTTCCATTTCATTGTTGTGAGCATAAATTGGAAGGCAGGAGTTGGTCAAGTGATTTGTTTATCTTTGGTCTATATATCTTTCATCTCTTAGATTGCATCTTACTGAAATTGGTGAGTACTGCTTGTGATAAAGCCTCATAAAAGTGCCCGCATCTATTCATTCTCCTAAGATATCTCAGATCACGTTCATTGAGATTGGTTCTTGGACACGTGGAAGTTCTCACTGATCATTGCTACAAGCAAAAGTTCAAGATAGGAACATTATGACCTGTCTTTGCTAGATGAAAGTGCCAGCAGATTTTAGTATGATGCTGACGACACAACCACCTTCTCCGTCCAAAAATAGTGGAAAATTGTTCGGCAACTCAGAATCTGAGGTTGAGCCACCAGTACATGGTCCTATGAATGTAAGTGTTCTAACAAATGTACCCATAGCAAAATAGTTTATTGACTGTAAAACACAGCTAAAAATTTCATATTCGATTAGTAGTCACTTTGCAGGAGTTGAATCGGATGTAAGTAGTGAATATATATTATATTTTTAAAAAATATGATTTGTTTTAGACAAATGAAATAAAATAAATAAATATATTATATTTAAAAAAATCTTTAAAAATTTTGAATTGATTGGATATAAAAATTTGATTGGTTTTATTACTTTTATCGAATTTTTTCTAATTTTTTTTATTAATATAAAGATAATTTAAAATTTTAGGAAATAATTGGTTAGTCTGATTTTCAAATGATGGTTTGGATAATTTAGTGGTAACTTTTTCTAAAATGAACTGCTTTTTATGAAGTATCCTACATGGATGTCATTACTTTAGGTGATTATTACTTAGTAGTATTTGATAAAGGGTTATGGAACTAGTGTCCTAAGATGTTAAAAAAAAAATGGACAACTTTTATTCAAAATTAAATTTAAATTTACTATATTTCTTTATATTTGTAGATTTGTTTTATTCAACTATTATTCAGTAATACATATTATTTGTTTTATTATATTATTAATTGATTAATTTCTATGTTACAGACTGTTTTTAGAAAAAAAAAAAAAAAGTTATTCCACATGAAATGCCAACTATTGATAGAAATCAATTCTTAACAGAAGTGATATGCATATATCATTTTATTTAACAAATTGTATAATATTAACATTATTAATTTTGTTTTTTTATATAATTGCAGCATGTAATAAATAGTAAGAGTTGGTTAAAAAAAGTATTACTGGTACAATTGTACTCTATATTGTGTTCACGCATGTAATTATAAAATTGTACTCTGTACAACTCCATTTGATACTGAATTTATAAAAATGTAATATAAAATAAGTAAATTTTAATTAATTTTATCTCATTGAATAGTCTCCACAATATATTTTATTAAGATTTTATTTTTAATAATTATTTTTTTTCTTATTAAATTAAGATTCTATTTTTAATAACTTTTTTCTTAGTCTTAATATTAAATTTTAATAATAAAAAAATTCTAAATAAATTAAATTTTACTGACTAACTTAATTAATTAAGAAGGGAACAATTTAAAAAAAAAAGAGTTAAAGATTTATTTTCTATTCTTATTGTTATTTGTTATAATTTATTAATATAACATCTTAATTATTTTAATTATTAAATTATAAATAAATGATGAAAAAAGTTTAAATATATTTATAGATGAATCATTTTTATTAATTAATGGAAATTAGCTTTTTTATTTTATCTAATTTATGATGTTATTTATAGTTGAAATAAATTATATTTGCATGAATTAAAATCCTTTCACCTATGACACCACATTCTATTTTCACTAGAATTCAAAATCACATTTTTTTTTTTTAATTATTGTTGCCATAACTTATCAACTATTGAGACTTTGCTCAATGGTGATCAAAGAAAAGCTCCATGGGGAAATCCGAGTTGATATTTGTGTTGAGTTGTATAAAATATGCATATCCAAGTATGTTCAATATGTTTTTAGGCATACCTAAACTTTAGGTGATCTTTAATATACTCATTTATTGAACGTGTTTAATGTCAAATAATGTTGTTCAAGAAAATATACGATTCGAATAAATGATATGATATTGCTTACACAAAACAACCTAAAATTTATCGATTTGGATTCTTAAATTTTGAAGACTTCTTCCTGTTAAAATTAGTTTCTTCTCATGTCATTGCGTTATTTATTGACATATATTCATTTAGTTGTTCTTAATAAATATGAATAAAAAAAAATTGTTCAAGCAGAGAATTGAATCATCTCCAACCATCATCTACATTATAGAGGCATTTTAAATTTAAATAAAAATAAAAATATATAAGAGACAACAATATCACTATTAAAAATATATATATATGATTAGATACATCTTAAAAAAGAAGAAAATATAGTAAGAAGTGTTTCATTATTAATTAATTATAATGAGGATGTTACATTATTAAAATAGGAATAAACTAAAGCAATATTACCTTTGAGTTTGAGGAAGAAATTGTTAAAAAAAGTTGAATAAAAAATAGTTAATATAAAAAATAAATTAATTCATATGGAAAAGACTAAACATAATTTCTTTATGTAAAGGGAATAATATTAAGATGGTTTGAAACAGAGTCACTTTCAAAAGAATAAAAAACAATAATATGATTGGGACTCATCATCAATAAATCATTAAAAACAACAGTTTTACAAGAATATCAAGTAGGGTGAGGAAACATAACACAACACCAAGAGAGTTTTTAAATTTAATCACCAAGAACCGTCAAATAAATAAATGCAAACAATAACAAGTAAGAAGAATTGAAAAACTCAGAGTGGCATGCCACGACTACAGCTACGTCACTCGTGGTTCCAAAGCATTCAACAGTAAAAGATATGAATTAATAATTGCATTGGATTGGATTGAATCTTGGGGTGTGAGTCAGTCACATGGCCAATAGAATTTGTGATGAGGGTAGATGGACCAGTTGTGGGGACGAGTAACTACATGCGTGGCAAAAGGTGGGTTATTCAACTTGTCACCAAATTTGGTCACTTACCAATTTCTGTTTCAGATGCCATTTGGCTCATTGATTGATACGTAGGTGGGTGTTTTTCCAATTGAAAAGGAACAACCTCTGCGCCCACATCTCAAGGGTCTTATGTGTGTGCCAACTGCATGGCAGATAATTATTTGATGTTTCTCTTTGATTGACGTGACTCTCCTTCATGCCATGCCATGTGAGATTCATCAGTCATCCACTTCAAATAACAACATGCTTTGCTGGCTGGTCTTCCTTCCCTCTTACCAAGTGAACCCCAATGCTCCACTAATCACTAATTCCACAATCAGTGACTGAATAAACCATGTGTCTACAACTTAATCAGGATTCCGTTACGTACCCGTAAATAATTTAGATTTTTTAAGTTGAATTTCAAGTCTTCAAATACATAGGATAAGTATTGGAAAAAGGGACATGGCACATGGCTTCTTGTCAAAGTTGCCACGAAAGCAGAATTGAAAGTTTCGAGATTGTAAAGAAAAAACAAAAGGAAAGGGATTTGTGTGGAAGATATTTGCGGTGGATTTCTGCGCATTTACTGCTAGTTCACCAAAATAATTGACTATGTTAGGGCTACTTTCAAAACCAATAATACTACGACGCTGCACTCTGACTCCAAAATTAATGTGAGTATAGACCAAGTCACCAACACATACCACCTTCATCAGGGTGCCAACTAACCGAGATTGGTTTTGAAGAACCAAAGATTAGTTTATTGGTTCGAGTCACGTGCCTCTGATGCAGTTTCAAACATTTCTGAATGGACTTAAACAAAGTCAAACCCCGATCGCCAGTTCTAGTCATGATCTGCTTCCAAATTCCCCTTAATATTTTTCGCCATATGCAACAAGATGTAGCTCCAAACGCAACATATGATAAATTAAATGTGCGTGGAAAATGACGTTGAATTATCATTTAGGGAGGCAGGAGAACAACTCAACGAAGCAAAATGTAATAAAATACGTTATGGTTATCACAAAGAAACCAAAAATTCAGAGGAGGCAAGAATCCACCACCATTTATTTAGGTTTAACGAACCAAACGTAGCAGGAAATACAAGTAACAAAAAGGCACGAGCATGGCGAATATGTCACTCTCCATGTCTTCAGCAATAACTAGGAATGGTCTTTTTCCTCCTATTAACATAAATAATGAGAACATTCAAATTCCTAATCAAAATGTGCACACTTAATACCTTATCCACCGATTCTGCCAGCAAAAACAATTTCAAAAGTAAATTCATGTATGAAATATACCAGTCATGTCTTGGATGAGGATAAAGAGGTTCTCCAATAACACCACCGATTTGACCACAGTACTTTCCACTATTACCTTTACAAGGATAAAGGAGGAGTACTAGGCAATATATCTTCCACAAAAATTTTAGCAAGGAATAACTCTTGCAAATGTGAAATTTTAGATATTACCGCTTAAAATGGTCGCTACTTACCAAATATTTTCCCACAAGTCCCCGTCCTACATTAATACATTTATAATGTGAATGGATTTCGGTTCGTGTTGCATCAATGCACCACGGCACGGGTTAAAAGGTGCGCATTATAAGTCTCATCCAAACAAGCATTCTCATTGATGATTGATTGTGGCTTAATATCTACAACCATTAACACTTAAATGTCATAGTGGAAAATACAAAGCATACAGATGAGATTTCAAGGGCATATGAAATCTCATATACTCAAACACTATCATACCACTGGTACTAGACGCTTTGCCAAGAGATTTTAAGACAGACAGAAAGAAAGGAGCATGCTATCTACAACTATTTGGAAAAACAAAAGGAAAAAGGGTACAACAAATAATTTGTTTCACCGGCCATCAGCTGAAGTAAAAGAATCTGCAAATCCAGTAGGCCTTGCGGGGATACTGCTCTTACTGTCTCCTAGGTCCATATAACTCAAGTCCTTTCCTTCTGCCTCTTGCCATCCCTTCACCATCTGGTTAAGGGGAAGGCTATAATCGATCCCGGAATACTCCTCAGTGTCATCATCAAAGGGTTTCCATTTTTCAACAAGCGGTGCCAGCACATTCACGGCATGACCCATCTCTGGCCGTTGGCTTGGTTCTCTGGCAGTGCAGTGCCCTGCTAACTCGGCAATGATGGAGATGCTCTCAAATGTCTCTTCCTTGACATCCAGGACTGGGTCAATAGCAGCCATTAGTTTCTTCTTATCTGATTTTATACACCAGAACCATGATGCTAAATATTGGCTTTCCTCAGGTCTGCCCTCATCAAGTGCCATTAATCCAGTCAACAGCTCCATTAAGACAACCCCGAAACTAAAAACATCTGCTTTGGTAGTGATTTTTCCTGTCACTGAAATATATTTGAACATTAAAACCAGGATTAGTATAAAATTTGAACATACCAAATAATTTAGGGCAAATCAAGTTGAAATTTGTGTTGCAAGACATGCAGAAATGAAAAGTTCGCTAGTAACTAATTTATTAAATTTTTCATTAAATGTAAATTTGTTTTTTCTCTTAGAATCTATTACTCTATTAACATGCTGACAGGAATTAAAATAGATCACATCAATAATTAAACCTTTCAGAACTAGTAAACAAAAATACCTGCATATTCTGGCGCCAAATATCCGAAAGTCCCAGCAAGCCTAGTCACTACAGATTTTTCTCCTTCAGGAGCAAGTTTTACCAATCCAAAATCTGAGACCTTTGCTCTGAAATCATCAGCAAGTAAGATATTTGACGGCTTAAGATCTCTGTGAATGAAGCTCTGGTGAGCCAGAGTATGAAGATACTCCATCCCTCTGGCAACATCCAATGCAATATTGAGCCTTCTCTTCCAAGAGAGTGGCTCTAGTTCAAGGCTTTTCCAATGGAATAGATGCTGACTTAGAGCCCCTTGTGGCATATACTCATACACTAGAATCCTTTCATTACCTTCTATAGAATAACCCAAAAGAGACACCAGATGCCGGTGCCGGACTTTTGATAGAACCGCAATCTCAGCCTGGAATTCATCCAATGCCTTGCTACTAATCACACCAGCTTCCATTCGTTTCACTGCTATTTTAGTTCCATCATCCAACTCTCCCTTATAAACAACTCCAAATCCACCACGGCCAAGCTCATTCTCGGGCGCAAAATTCTTGGTCACATTCTTGAGAACTTGAACTGATATTCTAAGATTTCCAGCTTCAATGACATGAGACTCCCCAGTTCCACTACTATTCCTACTCCCAGAACCACTCCCTGTCAAAGTGGAAATGCTTCCATACGTATTATTAGCAACAGCAATCTTCACAGCACTGTCCGAATCCGATGGATCCCTAGGGTGAATTACCAGTGAAGTTGCAGCTTGGAAGCCACCCTTCCTCCTCTTGAAACAATATGCATAGAGTGGAATGAGGAGAAAAGCCGCAGCTGCCACACCCGCAATCGGAGCAACGATGGAAACCAATTCTTTCCTTTTGGATTTCTTAGTTTCAGGAGAATCACTCGAACTAGAATTGGACTGACCCGATGCAGGATCAACATTCCCAGATCCAGATGACGGGTTCTTGCTCCCTGATGAAGGATTTTCGGCACCACCATTGAACAGAGGATTCCCAGTAACAATAGGTTTCAATCCAGTCGCAAACACAGGCAGCGGAGGAGAAATGTTATTCCCACTCAGATCCAACAATTTCAAAGATGTCAAACTACTCCAATTACCAGGCACCGCACCACTAATATCATTCCCCCCCAACCTAATCTCAACAAGAGAACCCAAGTTCGCAACAGAAGGACTTAAACTTCCACTAAGATTTAAATGAGGCAAATTAATCATATTCACCTTTCCATCAACATTACACTCTATCCCCAACCAATGCCCCTCACAAGGATCATTCCCACTCCACGAATCAACCAAATTCTCAGGATAATTCAACCCCCCAAGAAATCCCAAAAGCGCCATCACTTCAAACGCGCAAGGAACCCCTGATTTGTTCACACAAAAATCGTTATAATCATACGACACTTCAGCCGCTTTAAAATTCGGAATCGGACCCATAAAATGGTTGTTGTTCAAGTCCAGCTTATCCAGCTTCAAGTCACCCAAACCTTGAGGAACCAACCCAACGAGGTTGTTCCCATTAAGATTAAGATCCCGCAGAGAGCTCAAATCCCCAATGTTCTCGGGAATCGTTCCAGTGAACGAGTTCCCGTGAAGCCACAAACTCGTGAGCGAAACCATCGAAGCCACAACGTCAATTCTTCCAGTAAGACGCTCCCCCTGCTGGTTATTCAGCCACAGAAACTGCAAGGCCGAGCCGTTTAGATTCGGCGGAATCTCGCCCGTTAAGTTGTTGTTGGAGAGTTTCAAAAACGACAGCGAGTTCATCGTTCCGAGGAACTCGGGTAATGGGCCGGCGAGGTTGCAGCCCATACAGGAGAAATTGGTCAACTGCGTTGACCCCTGGAGAGTTTGCGGTAAGTGCCACCCGCCAGAGCTGGCGTTGAGGTTATTATTGTCCAACGCGAGCACTTCCAGCTCTGAAGCCCATCGAAGAAATCTGAAGGGATGGAGTCGAAGTTGTTGTTGTCAAGATACAAGTATTTCAGATTTGACAGGCCGCCGAAGGAGGGTAATGGGCCGTTCAGCCTGTTGTTCTGGAGGCCCACGTTGAAGAGATTCGCCAGCTGGTTCAGGTTCTGCGGCAGTGGACCGCTCAGGTTTAACCCCTTCGCCTGAATCTGGTTCACGCGGTTGTTATTGTCGCAGAAAATGTACTTCCAACCACACGGGTCATCGCCGCTGTCCGGCCATGGCAACAGGTCCGGATTGTCCAACCCGTTTCGGAATTGCCGCAGGATTTTGACGTCGTTCGGGTCCGCAGTGGTGAGGGAAAAGAGGAGGGTGAAGAAGAGAGTTAGCGAAGAGTGAAGCATGACGGCGCGTGAATGCACGATTCATCTGAGAGAGTGGAGGCGGGGTAATGTTTGGCGGGATTTGATGCGGCGCATGTTGAATCTTGGTAGCAAAAGATGGAGGAAGAGTTGGAGTGAGTGCAAAAGAGCAAAGATTAGTGAGAATGAGAGAATTTCGGTTTGGTGTTGCTTTTGAGAATTTCGCAATTCCCGTTACGGTGTCACTGAAGGTCTCCTCTTACTTCCCATCCATATTTTTCGAAGGACGAAATGGTTTGACAGGCCCCACACTGTCACACACTCACACATCTTCTCACTTCTCACTTCTCACTTCTCACTTGGTGGTTGAAGAAAACCCCCCAACCCCGATGTGCTCATTTATTTTAATCTTAATTTAGTAGTGTTTTTACTTTAGTATAACAGAAACTAAAAAAATTAAATAGTAATAGTTTATAAATTTAAATTAACAACATTTTCAAACCACATATATCATTACTGGACCAATGCAAATTCATGTTATAAAGTTTTTTTCTTTCAATCATTAATTAATTTAGTTATTATTTTTTCTACATACCAAATAATTTAGTCCTTGACAACAAAATTAAATCAAAACATAATTGTCAAATTTAGAAACTGAAGTTACAAACCCTCATGCTATATTTGGATGGATTCAGAAAAGGTGAATAAAAGAGAGTGAGACGAAAAAACATTTTTTTTTCTTATTCCAAGGATTAATTTAACATTCGAAATAAAAAAAAAAAACATATCTAAGTTGAAATTTTACTTTCCATAATAAAAGGTGAATTTTTTACTAAAATATAATATGTAAAAATATTTACCTAGCACAATAACTTGGTTGTGTTTATTTCTAAGGATACAACTTACTGTTTACAATTATATTCCAACAACCTTGTACAATTAATATAATTGTTGTGTCCTCATCTTAATCATTATGATATCTAATGCTTCCACTATTATATATTGCAATCATATATCCCTCATTGTTACAAATTACGTAAAAATAATAATAAAATGACTGAAATACAATAAAATAAGCATATAATAAAATCTGACCTTATATAAAAATTGTAATAAAAAATTTAAGACAAAGATAAATAAATATAAAAAAAATAAATTTTAAAATTAACCTATTTAAAAATATACTTCAAATAAGTTTTAAGAAACATTACAAACTAATAAAGTAAAACAAATTTGTATTGCTATTATAAAAAATAGTTAAAACTTAGTTAGAATAACGCGTGAAACATAATTACAAAAGAATGAAAGAAGTAATAATTTAGATTTAGTTTTAAAAACAATTTTTATCTCATCTTAAAATAAAATATAATCAATTTTTTTCTAAAATAAATTATAATATGCATTGAATAAGTAACTTTTATCATCAATTACACCTGCACAAATAATTAAATAAAGTGATATAGCTTCATGCGATGACAAAATTTTGAGTGAAACAGTCAACACAGACTCATACTATCGACTACTTTTCTTTATTACTTTTAATATCTAAACAACTTTTTAAAATAGTAATGTATCATCTTTTATATTTTTATTCAAAAATTAAAACAATAGGAAAAATATATTTAATGTAAGGTTTTATTTTAAGATCTTAATTAATTTTTAGTAAACCTTTCTACATCAGTAAACTATAATATTTTTCTTAAGATTTTATTCAATTTATTTGTTTCAATGATAGATATTATTTTGAAATTTTAAATAAATTTTTAAAATATCATAATATTTTCTTAATTTTTTATATTTAAAAATTTTCGAAAAAATAATTTTTTTATATTAAGAATTTAATATTTTCTGATATAAGATGATGAAAATATCAGATTTTGAGTTTTAGATTTTAAGTAAAAATTCATCATCAAAGGTGTCATAAGAGTACAAGTGTGAAATAACTTGTTTGATGGGCAAAGGTACACTGCAGAGACGAGTGTGATTAATATTTTAGAAAGTATTGTAAAAGTCATTTAATTTTATTTTTTTACCAACGTGATAGGGTTTTGTTTTTAACAAAAATTATCTAGACGGGGTACAGTGAATGATAATGATTTACGTTTCTCACACGTAATATTTTTAACTCACATTAAAAAGGAATGTATAATTAATCTTCACCATCACCATGTTAGTCAATAATGCATCTTCTTAAACTAAACAACAAAGCTAAAAAAGAAACGAATCAATATTGAGATTACCGTAAATTACGCACATTATTTTAGCAGACGAATAATATGACATACATATATATCTTTTTAATAGTAAAATTACTTTTGTCTCCACTTGGGTGATTTTTTAATAGTAAAAATATATTTGAAAGAAAAGTTATTATATTTTTAACACGAATACATATCACATATCACTACAGATTTAAAGGATATAACAACAACACAAACAAATAATTACCAACTTGTAAAGAATACTATTAGGTTTAAAATTAATGACACTTGCGTGCACGTAATTTGTTCTTGAACGATAATTTAATATAATTTAATAATTAATGACGTCATTACACCTTCATTTTAATATATTGGAGTGGGTAGCATGTCAAGGGGGGTGCGCGTAGCTACTAGTAGGTGGTAATAGTACAATACTACATCCATTTTATGTGCTGTTTTACAATAGTGTCTAAACAAATTAGTTAAACACATTTAATGAATGTAAAATATTTTGTTGTGTTTACTATTATTATCATTATCATAATTATTAAATAGGACTATAAATAAAAACAAGTTGCTAACGAAACTTTCAATTATAAATATTAATAATTTTCAAAAATAAAACATCAATAAATATAAATCAGAAATAGTCGTTGAGTGATGAGTGTACCCTAACAGTGTAGCCTATAGCCACCTGCAGTCACAGCCATATCTAGCTACCCGTGTTAAATTAATCAATAAAGAAGTGACGTGTGCAATGAACTCTTATATTTGATAATAAATATTGATTTATATATATATATATATATATATAATAAGTTAAAAAAAAAAAAATGAAGAGAAATTGTGCTTTTTGTCCTTATATTTGATTGTTTGAAAACTATACATATACATATATAAAACTGATGGATTGAGAATAATTATGGATCATACATTTTTTTTTTCTATTCTTTAACTTTCTAAAATGTTCCAAACTGTAGAATGAAAAAAAATAAAGCTTCTGTTTGACTCTTCTTCAATACGTTCCAAACAAAATGAAATAAATAAGAGATTAAAAGAATTTTTAGTCAATGTATTCCGAAGTTTGAGTTTTCAAACCTTGTACATATAAAATGTTCGTAAGCTTCTGAAGAAAAATGTCCCTAAGCTTCGTTGACAAACATAATTAATAGCTTTCATTCTTAAATTAATTATAATAAAAGTAAAATCAATATTGAAGACTGATAATTTTATTTAAATATCAACAAATTAATACTGTAGAAGAGAAGAGGATATTAAAAAAATAAAAAAAGTTATTTAAAATGTTATTTTTTTAAAAAAACGTTATTATTCCAAAAAGTAAACAATACTAATGTTTATATAGAAAAAAAGTGGCATTTAAATATTTCTGCAAATGTGATCCATTTATATATCACTTTATGTTGCATATATTGTAAAAATTTAAGCTACATGAATTTTGAAAACGACTTGAAAACGAGTTTGACATGTAGGTCAAAGTGGAGGTTGTTAGGGCGGTGAATAGTTTAATCAGCAGAGACTCAAGCCTATTCAATCTTTTTTCAAACAAAAAATCTAAGAATTTATAAATATTTTTAGTTTAATATTTTAAGCACGACTTCTCCAAAATACTAAAAAATGTTTGTTTATTGTTTATTTTTTACTTCATACTCCAAAATACTTCATACTTCATATTTAGATATACACAAAATAGAAGAAAAGGAATATTATCTTTAAGGTGTGTCTTCCGTGATTCTTGATAAAAAGGAATATATATGCAAGATTATGTACATTATCGTGAATATTAAAAAAAATACTACTATATATTATTTTCATAATTTGTTACTAAGATTGCAATCCACCTGTAATTACTTTTTAGATTTTTTGGTTGAAAATGGAAGGATGTGATAATTGTTTTTATGTGGCGGCATCATCCTAACGGACAGGGACTTTTAAAAAGAATGAAGAAGAAACTAGATTGCAATGAATCTCTTCTTCAGTTAAAGTTGTTTTGCTTTTTATAATGGAAGATGGTTACAAAAATGAACCAAGGTCATAATCAGCTTCTTTTTATTAGCAATTTCGTTACAAATTAAAGAAATCATAGAGGAAAATGACTTCACCACATGTCAACCTCCAATGTCCTGCATGCACAAAATTGGAATGTCAATTACTCTATTTCATCGTTTTCACTAAACCATCCCATTCCCATGATCTTACGCCTAATCCTCTTCATCCTTCCATGTATGTAGGGGTGACCGTTATGTATGGAGTTTACTGTGAAAGAGTGTGAATAATAATTCAATGGAAATGTAGTATTAAAAAAAAAAATCGAATTTCGCTCTACTACTCATTTGAAATTTTAGGTTAGATGTTGATAAACAGATAGCACACCATTTATTGGTGGTGTTAAACGAAATTGGATTATTATTGTTGAATATAAAGAGCAGAATTAGTGATTGCATCTGATAATGAACCTCTTTCGAAGGCATAAGTAGTGGAGTACTTGAGTTGGTATATTAATGTTATGTATCATTGCATTAGACGTGTTTAACCAATCATTAGGGTTGAGCAAATATACCAACAAGTGTGGGGTGTGGCTATCGAGAGCCTTTAATTTGTTCATAATTTTCGGCACTTTTTTGGCAATTTCTTTTGTGGTGTGGGGCAATGCACCCAGCTATTTCAATAATGATTCCAAGAAATAGAGAGAGTGAGTCCCTGCAGTGACGGTGCAAAAAGTTGAATTTGTAGTGAACCGCATAGGGCAGACAAATCTGGGGTCCATCTATCGTGCAATTGCCACGCTTTTGTTTGTAGTTTCTCTATTGTGGAATGAGATCAATCTTTTTGGGACCATCTTTTTCTTTTTCACTTTCCCATTTTCTTCTGCATTATCCTTACCCTAATACCTTCGTCTTTTAAGCTTTCCAGTATCGTGATTCTTGGTAGATTGCATTTACAAATTACAACCTCCCCACCCACCCCATATAAATAAGGTTAAAATGTTTCATTTCATACTTTACTACAATAAATGTTTCAAACAATGTTCTTAAGGTAACATCAGTCCTTGTAGCAATGTTAGTAGCAGATACTAGCATCACTCTAGTCAATCCAAAAGAGAAAAATGTTTGGAATTCCATCTTTTTTTTCTTAAAATCTGAAAATACGATCAATGGTAAAAGAAATATTTAGTTTAACCAACACTAATTAATATACTTGATTATTATGCTTTGCCTACCTTCTAACTGATGCTCACAATACTTTTGTTAAAATTCCGGTGTTTAATATTTCTATATTAAATTAAATAGATTTCATTCAAACTTTGTCATTATGCCTAATTAATATTAAACCATGTATCTTCTCAAAAGATATGCTTTGGAAAAGCCCAAACTTTAATTTGTTATATTATGTGCGTCCAGCTGTTGTATATTGAACTCTTATGGACCAGTGGAATGTCCACATATTCAACCTTTTAGATTATTCAATTTTATATGTGGAAACTACGACACATGCCTCTTCAAAGAAAGTTCATTTAGCTTGGATCGAGCAGAATAATATACAGACCTATTTTATCTTCTTGTCTAGAAATTAAACTTTATCAGCTGTTAAAAAAAGGAAAATATACTTTATCAAACGAATGATGATGATGATCAATATTGGCCATACTGAAGCTATAATATCTATAGGAAAACTTCTATAAACTAAAGTTAGTATAGTGTTTGTGAGTGATATATTAAAGATGGAAAGTTTTGATGTGTACATTTCATAACTGGATAAAGAGAAGAGAGAACCCAATTACAAGATTAAATTCCAGAGAATAGTGAAGGAAGAAAGCGAGGGAGAGAGCATAACATGTCATGTCATGTTTGAAGCTAGCTTTGTGCATGTGTCTATTAGAGCACCAGTTATATATGCTGGTAACTAAGTGTATGTCAAAAGGTCCAGTTTCAGTGAAATATATACCCTCTATATATTACAGCTCCAGACAGAAGGAAAACTCCTGTGTGAAGCTGTTACAAACAAAATAGAAATAGAAATAGAAATAGAAATGTTAACAATGTATTCATTTATCATGCAATGAATCTTTACTTTTGATGTAAAATAATTTTCATATACTAATAAAAAATATCTCAAAATGAGTGGATTACTAATGCTAACAAAAACTCCATACCTTTTCCGTGGTCGAGTCTGAGACTCTGAGGTTATTTACATACTTTTCCATGCAAAGAAAACATTTTTTCTCTTATTTCGTTGGCTTGCCTTATCCAGATCTCAACTTGAAAGCCTAGTTAAAGGATTAAAGAATGTGACTATAGGCTATCAGAGAAACAGAAGTAGACATGAAAAACAGCACTTAACTGAATTGTAGGCATGCCATGGATCAAAAAAAAAACAATGGGGTATCACATTACTCGGTCATCCCAGTCTGGCATCTAAGTACGGAAGTGGGGTGCTGTCATGTTTTGGATTATCCATTCAGCCTACATGTTTAGATTCTTAAAGATATTTCGTATATATTCAGAAACTGGACTTCAATAGCTTTTCCAACAAACAAAAAATTAAGAAGAAGAAAAAAAATGTGTTGCCAAAAGATTATATATCATAAAATTTTATTATTAATATTTTTAAAAAAATTAAAATATATATTTAACTATTTTTCATTAAGAATAAGTGTAAGAGATTTATTCTTCATCTTCAATATTTATATTTTTAATTTAAATTATTGATTAAAAATAAATAAATAATAAATCTCCTCATTATTTATATTTCTTTTCTTTCCCTTTAAAAACTAACGTCCCTCTCTCAAACGCATTAAGAGTTGGATTTTGGATTAGAGAAAAAGGAGTATACTGTAAAAGAGGTTGATTAAATAAATTTCAAATTGAATTATAATGGATGAGTTAAAAATAAACTATTAATTTTTGTTTTGAATCTTTATTTTATCGATAGGAAATATATTTTATGAATAATTAATCATTATAAAAAATTTGAACAATTATCTTTAATGGAATTTTTCCTTAGCTACATTTTTATCCACAAAATATTATAATCATAAATTTAATTCACTATTATTGTTGAATATTTTAGATATTACATAATTTCCTTAATTTGAAAATAAAAAATAACCCTTCCTTACCTTTTCCTTTCTCTATCCAGATATATCCTACAATAATGCATTACAGTACTGTCTTTGAAGTCACCACATAAACTCTTTTCCGGAATGTGGAGTTAGGCCCAAGTTAGTAAACCCAAAACTAAACTTGCAGCCTGGATTTGGATAACTGAACCAGAAAAAAATGGATATTTTTTATGATACTTTGTTGGAGAAGTCTGGATTAATTAGGGCCTGGCTACTGAGTTGGGCCTTGAAAGAAAGAACCCACAAATGATGATGTGGAGCAGCTAAACCACACAGATGTTAAAAATTATTAATTATTTATTGTAAATAAAAATATTATTTATATATTTAATATGTTTGTCTATTATAGTTTTAATTATATATTCATATATTTAAAAATATTCATTGTAAATTTTAATTATATACAAATGTTTATTGTGTATATTACACAAATTAAAATATTATTTTTTAAGTTTAATTTTGCATATTTTGTTACTGAAATTCGAAAACTCATGTTATTATCTTCTTGTTAATTAACTGTTGATGACATGAGTAGTACTGATGTAAATTATTGACATGATAAATAGACGTAACATTATACTAGCTGAATTTATAAACAAAATTAACTCCTTTTATATTATTTAAGAATAGTAAGTAAATTTATTTAATATTGTCCATCTTTTTATAAAATATTTTATATATTTTTTTACATAATTTAGATTTGTTTCTCTTGTTTTACCTTTATTTAATATTATAAGTATTTGTGAGTTGTATTAATGAATAGTAAAAATAAAATTTTAAAACTAATTAATAATGAAGGTTAATTTGATATATTAGCAATATTGTGATAAAAATTCAATTATATTAATTTATTATACAAGTATTTACACAACTTTCATTCACGGTGATTCAAAACCACTTCGTTTTTTTTGTAAGGTTCCAGTTTTCCTATTACTTTTATAAATTTTAAAAAGAAATTTTGTAAAAGTTGACATTATAAAATGTAAAAAAAGAAATTATGAAAACCAATTTTTATGATACATTTAGTAGTATCAGATGAGAATTTTGGAAGAAGATGTTCTAAAAAGGAAAACCCTGTCAGGGGATGAGAAGAGTACTCCCCAAAATTGGCCCAAAAACATACTCTAAGCCAGACACCTTTTCCAGAGCAACCCAAAATCAGTGTTCCAGTCACAGATGAAGTGCATGCATATATGTAATTTTGGGAAGGACATTATTTTGATTATCTGAAGGACTATAACTCATAAGGGAGAAGCACAAAGCATATATATGTCATTATCTCAAGGACATTATTTCCATTATTATTGTAATTGAATTGAAACATTAGGATTCATGAAAAGAAAAGGAAAGACTATAATCGTGACCCACGTGTGGCGTGATTGAAGGTGAGCCAAACCAGAAAAATAAGAAACACAATGGGACAAAATATAGTGGGTTCACATTTGTAATAACCCACAGAACAACGATGATGGGGAGCAGCTAAACCACACATATGATGTGTGATATAAACAAAGTCTTCATCTCATGGTAATGGCTATGGCTATGGGTAAGTACAACCCTACAAAGGAGTCAGATTAAAATATACGCTGTGAGAAAAGGAAGTTTACTATCGTGAAGAATCCAAGCACTGGCAGAAAATTGTTGTGCTTGGTCCCCCATGTTATGAATAGTCGAAACGGTGATTATTTGTTTCCTCACCAGCTAGAGAGAGAGAGAGAGATGAAAAAGTCTTCTTGGATGCTTCTTTTGTTTGCATGCTTCCATACCGTTGCTGTTGGTTTCAATTGCTTGTCATAAAAACCATCACTTCTTTGTACGCATTATCATCCACTGCTTAGATAATGAGTTTAACGTATTACATTTACATTCCAAGAAAAATTATTAATATTTGAATCCAGTTAACCAGTGATTTGCAAAACTTTTTACTACATTTTATTACACGTTTCTGATTAATTTCACATCATTATTACAACTTCTACTCACATCTTTACCCTACTTCAATGAATCTATTTGAGTAACTATGTTTTAGAGGCATGACAATAAAATTCAGAGTTACGTCCAAGCTACTTTGGTTAACATCCCTGCTCACTGCTACTGTGCTACTGTCATTCTTGTTTGTTTGGAAGAACTTATGGGAGAGAGGAAGAGAAGTATGGGATACAGAATGCTATCTTTATCTTTCGAAGGATAAGAAAAGTTGAGAGAAAGACAACAAAAACAGCAAAACTTTAAAACAAATCATCTTCATGGAGAGATTTTGTTAAAATATTTTTTAATTTTACTGTTTAACCAAATAAGCAGAGAAAAAAAAAACTTATTTTATTTTATACTCCTTTCCAACTCAAACTTCATAGAAGTTCTTCTATTAATACTTATTATCAGTCTTGTATATTTAGTTTTCTTATATATCAACGTATCATTATTCTTATCTTTATTTTTAAATTAATTTTGAATTTTTAAATTTATCAAATAGTTTAAGCTAACTTTATAGCACAATATAAAATATTTATCATTAATTTATACATTCAAAATATTTTTTTATTAAAATTTTAATTATAACATAAAAACAAACATTTATCCTGCGTATTTCTCAAATTAAAATGCTTATATAAACTTGAATAATTGTCCTAAATAAAATATTTATAAATTTTTTTCATGAGAGCATTTTTTAATTATTTTTTAAATATAAATTTTAAGATATCTTTTATATTTTTATCTCTTTCTAACTATCAATTTTTATCTCTATTTTTAGGTTGAATTTAATGTTTTTATCCTGGTCCTAATCTTATTCGTTTTCTCTTGAACTTGAATTTATTTGACTTAAAAAACACTTTTTGTCTTTGATACTATTTTCGGATTTCAAGAATATTATTATTAACATTAAATTAGGTTTAAGAATTGAAATTTAATTATATTTAAATTCATAAAATATATATATTTTTATTGTTATATTAAAAAAGAGGTAGTATATAGTAATATTTAATAAGCATATTTGCTCTAGGCGGCTCGAATATTCCTCATTCCATCCACAGTCCATAATCACGGCGAAATAACGTGGACCAATCATATGGGGGCACATCATCAAAGCACGTGACCCTTCCACGTCACCGCATGTAATCCGGTGGACATCCTACGTGGCACAAGCAAGCTTCGAGAAAATTTCCGAAATCACCGAAATCTTAACCGTTAATACTTCGTTGCGCCCTCCCTCCCTCATTCGTTTATTCTTCCGCGTTGCATACACTCTTCGAAACAACGCACCGGTGTCGGAACTGAGCCATGGCGACGCATCCACAGACTCCGACTTCATCGAGCGCCTTCTCCTTCCTGTCCAAGGGTTGGCGCGAGGTTCGAGACTCGGCGGACGCGGATATCCGACTCATGCGTGACCGAGCGAACTCGTTCAAGGACCTAGCCACGTCGTTCGACCGCGAGCTCGAGAACTTCTTCAATTCGGCGACGCCGCCGTTCTCGGTGCCGGCCATGCACTCTCCGCCGCCGAGGGAGATCGAGTTCGTCAAGAGTCTGCGCCCGAAGCTGTCGGAGATTCGGCGCGCTTACTCCTCCCCCGATTTCAGCAAGAAGGTTCTTGAGAAGTGGCGCCCGAGGACGCGGATTCGAATCGACCTTTCCGCGATAAAGAACGCGATTGTGTCGGCCGAGGAGGATGGGATTCTGGATTTCGAGAAGAGGGGAAGGAGGTTATTCTGGGATGAGTGGAAAAATGACGGCGAGGGTGAATCTAAGGATTGGGAACCGATTCGGGCACTGAAGACCAGGCTCAAGGAGTTTGAGAAGCGCGGTTCTTCTTTTGAGGCTTTCAAGAACAGTGAATTCATGGAGAAAGTCAAGTCTAGCTTGGTTTGTGCTTCTTCCTCTTTTAGTAATTTACTTGGTTTCTACTTAATTGGAGGTTTCTGTGATTTTGCCTTCCCCCTGTTCTCTCTAGTTTCTGGTTTTATAAACAAGAATTTGGGTAGGGTCCTTGATTGTGCTTAGCTTTAGGTCATTCCTACTTTGGAGGAAGAGCTTGTTTGGCTGAACCACTGCATTTGTTAATGAGAATTTTCTGTGCAGTTGGATTATTGAGGTCACAATTAGAACTTAGAAGGAAGATTATTAGTTATTACCCGTTAAAAACCCTTTCTTGTGACGACAGATTAAAAATTACTTTTAGAGCTGATAACTGTTATTTGTATTTGGTTTCTGTTGCTACTGGATGTTTTAATAACTTCAATGATTCATTGAAAGAAATTAAGAAGAAATTTGACATGATTCTTACAAGAGACACATTTCGGGCACGAGTGCTACAGGAGTGAGGTCAAGCCATTTGTTGGTTGAGATGTGTGTGGATGTTATGGTTTATTTGTTTATTTTCATTGAATCATGTGTTCGGCTCATGCATGTGATTTCTAGCGTTTAGTGTTCGTTATAAGTGTTCGGGAGTTTGGTTTTTAACTGGTGTTGCGATTTCTGGTTTATGTTTGCAATTGAGCAAAATTGTAAAGTGCTTTTGTTCTGAAAACTTACCTGTTCTTTTCTTGACTTTCTTGCAGAAATCAATGTGCAAGGAACCTCAGGAGTCAAAGGTTTGTGCTTAATATGATTAAGTTCTTTTGTTCCTATGAATATGCCTGGCAAATTTTTTGTACTTTTGTGTAAAGAACAAGAAGAAACTTGTATGTGTGACTGGTCCGTGGAAGGTTGTGATCTAACTTTCATCGGATCACTATGCATACATATGATACCTTGCTGAATACGATCCTTAGGTCCCTCTGGGCATTAACTTCCACTCTTTTGATTTTATTTAGCTGGATATTAAAAAATATCTCCTTCAGTTAGTTGTCATAGACATTTTTCTATTTTCCATTTTCTAGTGAGTAACATTAATGTTTAATTTGGACATTAGAGCAATGAGTTAGGTGAAGATTGGATATATGATACTAAAAAAATAGAGGGGGATAAGTCACTTAAGTATGACATTGACATGTATGCTATGGATGTGTTCTAACGTGTCATTAACTATCCTGAGCTCTGATTCTTGTCTATTCTGAACTTGTGGCCTTGATTTGAATCATGAACTGAGGTTAACATTTTCATACATCTTTCACAGGAAGTGCCACCATTGGATGTACCTGAACTTCTTGCCTACTTTGTAAAACAGTCTGGGCCATTTTTGGACCATCTTGGAGTGAAAAGAGGTACATAGTTATGCACAATTACTTGGGATTTCCACTTTATATGTCTTATCTGGAAGTTTATGTCTCTGTTTTGTTTTAACCACTAAATTTTTGTAGAAATATTTTTGCTTGCAATAGAAAGTGATTTTTTGTTTCTACATTGTGTTTATAATCACCTTGTTGGTTTCTCCACCTTTCCTGAAATCTTAAACAACCAATGCTTAAATAAACATTGTTTTCCATGTATCTGGTAAGTTAGGTAAATTAAACAAAGCAATGGAATGTTTCCAACAACAACAATTCCCCATGCCCTTTTTCTCCTCTTCTTTTTGGAATTTACCTTTCTATGCTGTATTACTGCATTATTCTTGTACTGATTGGCTAACTGGAAGGCGTCAACTTTTGATGTACTTGTTAACTGCCTCATTCCTTAATATTCAACAATGTGATTAATTTGTCACATATTTCATAAAACTTTGTGACAAGGTCATTCACATAATTAGTAGATGCAGACTATTGTTCAAATACAAGAAAATTTTTCTCAGACCATCAAATGATTCTTGTTGAAAATAATTGTAATCAATCTGTTTGTGAAGTACTTAGTTGTCAACTTTATCTTTCACTGGAAATAATAAAATTCAAGCAAAAAAATTGTGAGTAGGCAGGATTATATCTTTACTTTCTCTGAAGTTAGTCTTCTAGTTTATGGTTTAGGGCTCACTTTATCTGCTATTTAATAAAATTGGTTCAAATGTGATTGCATTGCAGACATATGTGACAAGATAGTTGAAATTTTGTATAGCAAACGCAAAAACCATCTTCTATTGCATTCCCTCTCTGGGGAGGAGGAGTCTTCCATTGTTGGGAATGGAAACATAAATGATGAATTGAATCTACGTATAGCAAGTGTGCTTCAGAGCACAGGACACTGTTATGAAGGTGGATTCTGGACAGACCATGCTAAGCATGATCCATCTGAAAGTGAAAGACATGTTGCAATAGTCACAACTGCTAGTCTTCCTTGGATGACTGGAACAGCTGTAAACCCCCTATTTCGAGCAGCATATTTATCACAATCTGCAAAACAAAAAGTCACTCTGTTGGTTCCATGGCTTTGTAAATCAGATCAAGAACTTGTTTATCCCAGCAGTCTCACTTTTACTTCACCAGAAGAACAGGAAGTTTATATACGTAACTGGCTTGAAGAAAGGATTGGTTTTAAGGCAGACTTCAAAATTTCTTTTTACCCTGGGAAGGTAGCTTTTTTATAAAAGTATTCGTTTATGTTATCACTAATGTCAATTCTTACATTTCCTCATTTTCATGTGTAGTTCTCAAAAGAAAGACGGAGTATAATACCTGCTGGAGATACTTCTCAATTTATACCATCCAGGGATGCTGACATTGCAATCTTAGAAGAGCCAGAACATTTAAATTGGTATCATCATGGCAAGCGTTGGACTGATAAATTCAACCATGTTGTTGGTATTGTCCATACAAATTACTTAGAATATATCAAGAGGGAGAAAAATGGGGCACTCCAGGCATTCTTTGTGAAACACATAAACAACTGGGTTACAAGAGCATACTGCCACAAGGTATGGAATTTATCATCTTAGGTTTTTTTGGGCTTTCCTTCTCTGTAAAAGTAGAAATTCCTTGAATTAGCTTCTATAGAAGATTGTTTTGGGTTATTGTTTATTTGGAAAAGTTACATTTTTAAAGCTTTTTATGAAATTGTGTTTGAATTGACTTTTCCTTTAAGGAGAAGAGAAATTAAAAAATGTCTTGGCCAGTGCTCCTAACTTGGGAGATCACTAGAAATGGTTTTGGTGTTTTTGTTGATAAAAGGAGTACTATCATCATAAAAGATTAAACTAGAGAAAAAGGTGCTAAATATTTTGTTCTATATTCAGGTTCTTCGTCTCTCGGCTGCTACTCAGGATTTACCCAAGTCTGTAATTTGCAATGTTCATGGTGTGAATCCAAAATTCTTGAAAATTGGAGACAAGATTGCTGCAGAGAGGGAGCTAGGGCAGAAATCCTTTACAAAAGGGGCGTATTTCTTGGGAAAGATGGTGTGGGCAAAGGGATATAAGGAGTTGATAGATTTATTAGCAAAGCATAAGGCTGACCTTGATGGCTTCAAGCTGGACGTGTTTGGAAACGGAGAGGATGCTAATGAAGTTCAGCGTGCAGCTAGAAACTTAGATTTGAATCTCAACTTTCAGAAAGGAAGAGATCATGCAGACGATTCTCTTCACGGGTAGGAACAATCTGAATTGTGCTCCGAAATTTATATTAAAATATATTCACAGTAATAGTCCCCATATTGTTGTGGAACACACATAAATGAAATGGTGAAAATAAATTTTGAAGTTGCATCTATTGCAACATGAAACCGTGCTATCTTTTACTCTTCCTTATCTTCATGATCGTGTTTTGAAAATGCAATATCCAAAGGTATACTTTTTACACATGCATAGTGCACATTCACCTACACATGATTCTTTCTCATGCTTTACATACCCAGACTCAATCTGAAACTTGTTTTTTATTAGATTGGTTCCTGTTTTGACACAATTTATCCTTATTGTAGGTACAAAGTTTTTATAAATCCTAGCATTAGCGATGTGCTATGCACAGCTACAGCTGAGGCACTTGCCATGGGAAAATTTGTAGTTTGTGCTGATCATCCATCAAACGAGTTCTTCAGGTCATTTCCCAACTGTTTGACGTACAAGACATCCGAAGACTTTGTGGCAAAAGTAAAAGAAGCATTAGAAAACGAGCCTTATCCTCTAACACCTGAGCAAAGATATCAACTTTCGTGGGAGGCTGCTACTCAAAGATTTATGGAATATTCGGAGCTTGACAGAATCTTGAATAAGGAAAATAATAGTGAAAAGTCAAGCCTAGACAAAGGAAAGCTCATCCCTAAGTCAGTTTCAATGCCTAATCTAACAGAACTAGTAGATGGAGGCTTAGCATTTGCTCACTATTGTCTCACCGGGAATGAATTCCTGAGATTATGCACAGGAGCAATACCTGGGACACGTGACTATGATAAGCAGCACTGTAAAGACCTTCATCTCTTGCCGCCGCAGGTAGAAAATCCTATCTATGGCTGGTGAATGAATTTACAGGTTTGATTATGTGACGAAGGAAAACTTGTCACACCAGACTATGACAAGCAGTACTGTGAAAACCGTCATCTCATGATTGTAGGTAGAAAAAATTATGGATGGCTGGTGATAGATTAGTGGTTTGAATTTTAGTTTCTGCTTTCTATTACAGTTGTTTGTGTTAGGTACTAGCCTGCTAGGTTTTCAATCCTTAAATTTTGTAGTTCTTCTTGTTTTTTGTAAGTGATGTAGTTTAATATTTTCACAGAACATGCGAAGAAAGCTAATGTAAAGTTGTATGGCAAAAAGTAGAACGTTCTCCCACGTAACTTGTGGGGAATAAGCTGTAATGAATTTGCATCGGTCTAACGTGGAATAAATTGTTCAGATGGTAACTTCAAGTGCACTAGCCAAAATGGTTGAAATGGCCGTCCACGATGTAGGATGTTCACAATAGCTTGTAGTGTGAAAAGAATTAAAAGGACTTGCTGAGGGTATTCACTCTGCACACAGAAATATCAGGCATTATGGTTGGTAGTGGGAAGGAGGGAAAAATTAATGAATAAAGGGCATTGCTGCTGTCACTGATTTATTATGTAAGGATGAATCAACTCTAAATTCCACTCGTTTAGGGCTGCGCATGAAACATCCAAAGCAGATCCCCTTGGGCCTCTCCAGCCAAAATAATTAAAAGTAGAAGCGCACAAAAAATAAAAAAATTAACACGCAAAATATAAAAAGTAAAATAGATGATGAGATAAAAAAATTCTATCATAATTAAAAGCAGATCCCCTTGGGCCTTTCCAGCCAATTTCTATCTCAATAAAAAATATATTCCTGTACCAAATAATACTGAAGCATGATAAGATAATTATCCTATCATATCTCACTATCAGCCAGACTTTTATTTTATTGTGATAATATTTCAACGATAATATAATAATTTTAAGTTGATTTTAAACGTTAGACTAAATAATTAATTTTAGATTATTTTATGTATTTTCTTCTTCTTTTCTCACAATATATTTTTTATCGTCCTTTTCTCACAATATATTATTTATTTATTTAAACACCAATCTTTTTCTTTTAACTGACACGCTTTTGACTAGCAACATACTATATTCAGTCCTAATGTCAAGTTGACATCTTTTATTATAAACCTCAGCAAGTCTTGACCAATGTTTGCCACAAAAAAGACTTCGTTTTTCTGATGCAGAAGTAGAACTCATTACTTTCACGCTCAGCTTTATAAATATAGCGTGCGATGCACTTTCAGTCATTAGCTAATTAATAACCGTTCCATTTTAAAGTGCAAGTTGACATTGCATGTGATTCCCATTGACCAACTCTCATAACTCTCCTACTAAGAATTAGGTTTCAAGATAACCCTCACACTGGTAATATGGTACTGGAATCTTCCAGTTTCTCATTGGGATAAATCTGATTTAGCCCATACTTACCTCTGCTATTCTGTACATTGGGTATCTCGTGCGTGCGACTGTGCCAAAATGCATGCACTACTTTTACTATCAGGAAACAAATTAAGATGGGATCTTCTGAAAGTTGATAGCAAGAAGATGGAACTTGTTAACTAATGCTGAGTGAATACAAGATGAATTTTTCTTACACTTAAAACCTGTTTCTTGTCACTGAATAGTTGAATATGTATGTCATGTATGCTCAGTTTAGTACAATTGAAGAGAGATAGAGATACAGAGGAATATTTAAGAATTCATCGGACGCAAATGATTTACACAAAACCTATTGCCATTAAATTTGTTCTTAAGAGAGAGGAGGGTCCAGGCTTGTATAGTAATTATTAAATGGGTGACACCAAGTTTATAGACATAAGTTTGTTCGATATGCAAGTTGGTTATGCAGAAAAAACTTTATTCTTGAAATGAAATTCCAAAAGTTCTTTTTGTTGATTATTGTAAGAAGCTTGTTTTTAGTTTTAGATTTCTGGCAAACTAAGAACGTTTTTATGTAGTCATTTCGTTTACCACCAAGCACAGTCGAGCATCTTTAATGAATATACTTGTGATAAATTCATGCATCTAATAACCTGTTTTGTTGTAGTTATATTTGCCCACGTTATTTTTTAAGATCCAAGTGATTCAGTAGCAGATGTGCAGCTTTCTAGATATGGCTTGAGGTATTGGATTATTATAACCCACGCACTGCTTGTCCAAGTTATTGGAAGACAGAACACAGTTTTTTAGTTTTCTTACCTTTGTCTTATTATGCACTTTCTACGTAGTCAAATATAAGAATTCAATGCATGTTTAGCTCAGTTTACCTTTCTTTACTAATTACCATTATTATATAAACTGCTTTGTATTCTATTTCTAATTCTCTTTATTGGGATTGATACATCGCAATGTGTTTACCATGTTTCAAAATTCTCTTTATCTTCGGGTTAATATTAAATCCTATCTTTAGAGTTCTCATCGTTACTTCAAACATGCTACATTGTTAATTAAGATCTGGCCGTACGTATTTCATTTCTTAAAGTCATTTGCAGATGAAGGGGGGAATATTTACAGTGTTATCTTTAAGCGGCAAAGTTTAGTGGTGGTTTCACGTTATGTTCAAAATATATAAGATGAAACCTGAAAATCAAGAATATCAACTCATCTTTTTTACAATGATAACAATGATGATTGAATCTAATATTTCATGTAAACTACTCAAACTCTCAATATCGACTCTAATGCTATTTTGAACATTCCTGTGAATAACCCACTCGTGATTATCTACCTACCAACATACAATGTTCTTAAATTTATAAACTTCCAACATACCCAGATATCTATTTCTTTCTTTAACACTTCCCAAGGAACGAAGCATCTTAAAAACTTCTACTTTTAAGTGACAACTTAAACATAGGTTTAATTATCAAAACGACAACAAAGTCTTAATAGACGTTTAAAGACGTAAAAAATCTCTTTTTCAATATGATGCAAACATAAGAGTTCGAATTTAAAGACTAGTTTAATGCATAAATATGTAAGTGAATGAATAAGCCAATGGAGGATTTCTCCATGTGTTTCTTCTAGGCAGGTCTCACGTATCAACTAAAGAGATAAGCCACGCAATACTTAATCATTTATTGCTTGCACAACTTACCATCTTAAGACGAGTCACGTCCAAGAGTCCAAAAGGCTAATTATAACCAAGCACGAACTGCTATACGTATACAACCTCCACTAAGTTAACGTATGATCAACTACTTCCTCTAAGGTCAAAGAGAAGGTGCACTTTAGTGTTCTGTGTATACGTAAATATGCTAAAGTTAATTTCAACGTAAACGAGGATGTGGAAGACACGTTCTTATTAGAAGCAAAAGGCAGAGGTCCTATTTAATTGTTTGTCTGATGCTCCATCTTGCACTTAAATACCAGATCCTTTGTAACTGAAGTTAGATAGGGTTTTGTGAAATCAGTTTTGAAAGAACTATTTCTTCCAAAGTTGATTTTGATACCTTTTGGATTGATTTTGAAACTAAACCAGAAGGAGCATATATTACAATGTATTTCTCAAAAATAAAGGTGTGATCTTGTTAGTTTAATCTTTAGAAACCTTGTTTGAGGAAACTTCATCCTCCAAACACCAGTAATTTTATATAAAAAACTAATATACCAAGGTAACCTAACCACAAAACTAGTAACTCAAATAAAATACATGAACCAACAAGCTAATAGTTAATAATCATAGCTAAATTGGATAATAGCTAAACTGTAAATTTAACTGGTTCATGATTTATTCGTTTCATTCTGGTTCTCTCTAACATTTTTCTTTCCTATAAACTTAGCTTGAAAGAGAATAATTCTACCTTAGATTCGAATCTTGGATCCTCCATTGACGTAAATTTTAATCCTCTTTCTATAATATTATCTTGAATAATAGTATTTTTTAGGAGTTATTATTTAATAAAAATGTTTTAAAGAATTTTTCTAGACGAGAATGTTTAAATAACAAATTAATTATAAAATAATTTATATATTAAAATTTTTTAACTATAAATTTTAATTATATAAAATAAATATTCATCTTATATATTGCTTATGCTAAAGTAATAATTATTCAAATTTATAAAACTAAATTCGTCATTTGGTGATGCCCAATTTCCCCGAACATCATTATTTTCAAGTAATGAAGAGTTTAATCAATGTTATCAATAAAACGTTAAAAAAAAAATTTATGTGACAAAATATTACTAATAAATTATATATATATATATATATATATTAGCTAATTTTTATTTTATTTTACATTTTTTAGATTTTTTTTTTTCTTTTTCAATTACATCATTCATTTCACAAAACTTCCTTTCCCTTCTATTCTTCATGTGTCTTTCATGGTTATAATAAATTCAACAATAAAATACTTTGAACATTATTCCGTACTCTTGTCTTTAGGGGGGCTAAATCCATACCTTTCACAGTGGATACCTTTTCACCTTAATTTTTTCCCTTTTACTTTGATAAAGTATTAATATTTTGGCTTTCCAATTAAATTAATCTTAAAATTTGTCGTGAAATCATTAAGGTCCTATGTTTACTGGTCATCCAGCAATTTGCTTTTAGAGTTCCACGTTCCAGGCATCAACATAGCTAGGCACAATAGCCATGTCAATTTTGTTTCAACTTCGCTAACAATTTGTGTGGCTTACGATAAATATTGACAAAAAGTAGAAAACAACATGTAGAAAGGAGGCAAAGCACCAAATGTGGCTGAGAACATAGCTATAGTTTACCATTTACTTTTTTTTCTGCAGCTAATTATAAGTAATAAAATGACAGCTAGCATGACTTGTCACAGTAACATAAAATAAAACGTAAAGAAAAAAACCAAATTAAGGTAAGAATATGAAAAATCTTCTCACCTTAATTTAACTATTCAACATTACAAGAGTAAAATTAGATGGGAGACTAGTTAACCCAACTAAGGAATAAAAAAGTTGAGCCGTGACAAATTACTAGTCTCGAGTAAGTGACAACTATATACATATATGTTCGGAGGGTTTTGTTGGTGTTTTTTCTTTTCCTGGCGAGTCTATGGTTATGTCTGGGATCATAATTTCTACGTGGTCGACGGTGTTTTCAATATCCACAACAGGTTTTATGATACCTCGATGAAGAATGTGTGACTTCTCTGGTGAGACATTGGGTTCTACAACACTCTTGAACTGGGCTAAGTGAGAAAGCTCGGAAACAGACTCGTATATTTTCTCCACTGACTTGGTGATTTCTTCGAGTATTGATGCAACTGCGGCAGCTGGTATTATGGCTAGGATTTCAGCATCTTCCAAAGAAATGGTTTTGAGAGCAAATTTGAGGTCTTCAACTGCAGTTTTAGAATTTTCTATGTGGCTTTTGGCAGTTGATGGGTGTGTCATTGTTTTGATTGCTGAAGATATTGCCTTTAACGCCTTGTTAGACTCTGAACTCAGCTTTGTGCATGGTTCTTGAACTTTACACTTGAATTCCAAAGATGCCTACAGTAACCAAAATGCATGCATATTAGCTTCAAACTCATAAATCTAAAATTGGTTTTGGGTTTTGGAGTATTCTCACAAATGTATATTACAGCTAATTAAAAGTTCGTTTAAAATTGTTTTCCTTGGTTATTAGCAAGCTAAAATTGTTTTGAGAATAGAACATGTAAGTGAATATATAGGTCTCAAATATTTCACGTTTTTCGTATGGAGAGAATGATGCATTACTTGGATTTCCGGGTTAAGGTAGCTGTTAAGGGTTTCAATCTTGTAAGCACATTCCCGAGTAAGTGCTCCGATCTTCAAGTACTGCTTCCAAGGATGACGAAGACGAAAACGGCCATGTCCCGGTTCCCACCTTGCCAAATTTGCCTGTGCAATATATAACGTTAATATTTGATCAATCTAGCAAATAAAAAATGTTGAATAATATCTCAGAAGAAAAAAATAACTCACCAAGGACTCCTCACTTGCTTTGGAATTGAGAACAATTTTGTATCCTTCAAGAACTGACTTCTCACATTTTTCTTTATCCTCTGAGCAATGAAAATATTCGACTTCAAATCCTGAAAAATGGTAAGAACTTTAGATGTTAAATCATGAAACACAAAAAAGAAGCATGTAACTAATGGTGGGTTGAATATAGATACCTTCTAGGTAATTTGCCAACTTTTCTATGTTGAAAGCTACCAACTTGTGAAGGTCTTCACCTGCCCATACTGGACAAATGAAAATGGAGATGACCATGCAAGCTGTTGCCCCTATTAAAATTGTTGAAAGTCTCTGATGGGCAAGCTCAAAGAGTTGGTCCACTCGATATCCCGAGACAGTAACCAAACAGAATGTCAATATAAAAATCACCATCCCATAGTCATATCTTGCCTTTATCTTTGGAAAAAACCTGAAAAAAGTAGCTCCTGCGGCTGCATACACAAACCATTTAGGAATCAAATGTTAGTCTCAAATCCATGCGGAAGCTCATTTTCTTAGTTCAAAATATTGTATCTATATATGTACCTAGAATGAAGACGAGGATCCCAAGGACAATAGGTTTTTCTCTTTCTCCAAAAGCATTAGCTAAGTGTTGCCCTCCAACCCCTAAAGCACCAGCTAATAATGTAGCACATCCTCTATTTAAACCTTTGCAGAGAGTTGCACCTGGTTAATTAGGAACAAAACATATTATGTTAATGCATTAATCTTTAAGTACTCTTCAGACTTTGGCCATTAATTTTATAATAATGAGAGATGTATATGAGTGTGTTTGTGCAGTAGTCTATAATGTCTCCACTTACCTACGCTGAATTCAAATACTACCACCACTGTCAGAACAGCCCACATTCCAGCAACTCCGAAGCCATCATAAAGAGGCCTCGAGTAGTAAACCAAGGACACCAACGTAAGAGCAATTGCCACTTTTAATGAGTGAAATACTCGTCTGGGGTCATCTTTTCCAATCTTTGTTATGCTCCTTGTGAAGTTGATAACCATGGACTTGATGTTCCTAGGCAAAGCCTTGAGGCAGTTCCCCCAATGAGCAAAAATCCCTCCCTTGTTTTCTTCCATTGTTGACTCAATATCCATGAGTAATATGGAGTGGAGAACAACCTTGCCACAAACGTGCTGTGTGATACAGCAAGTTTTAGAAGAAAGCTAGGAACAAGACACCAACTATGAAATGATGTAAGGTAATTTGAGAAGCTTGGGAAGAAAATGACATTGAAGATTGACATTTATAGGAACAGAAGTACACATGTCGTTCAGCAAAGAATTTTTAAATCAGATACATGAGTTGCTGTCCTTTTGCTGAAATATAAAGACTGGTTCTCTTTGGGAAAAAAAAGTACTTTGTCACGGCACATATGTTATTACGATTAAATACAAAATGCCCATAACTCTAAAAGTATATACTTTTAGAGATTCATTTCCCTGATCAAAATAATTAATGTACCAAAACTTACATAGACAGGGAATGTTAGGATATATGCTTCCAGCTATTAATAGTTTACTTCCGAAAGCAGATTAAACAAAGTTAATTTACAAGTACAGACGCATAAGAAAGATTAAATAGGGTAGTAATTCAGTAAGACAAGTAACTGCTACATAACTTTGGTCAGAGTCAGCCATTGAATCGCTGTATCCCACCTCCTTTTGTTTTTCCTTTTTCCTTCGGTAAATCATATTTACCTTTTTTAAATTAATGTTTCTCTACATACATTTCAGTTCTATGTTTGACCTTTACATTTTATCTACCTTTATGTTTTGTAAGAATATATTTTACCACTTTAATTCTCTTAATTGTTTCCTTCTTCTTTTATATTCTGATGCATAGGTTATTCTTATTAGAGCATTGTTACATCAATGCCCACTTGAGCTTGTTCATATTTAAGTAGGAAACTTTGAGCCTATATATATATATATATACTAATCCTCTTTAACTAAATAATAACCTTTTATCATTCTTAAACATTTATCAGTTATTTAATACTTCATTGATCACACTAATTTGCCTTAGTATCTTTCTGTTTAGGTTATCTTGCCCTTCATAGTTGGAAAACAAAATCCAAGGCAAAATGAAATAAACAAATATACACCTCACATAAATAGGAACACAAGGCAGTAAAAAACTATGGAATGATACATTTTTGAGTTTTAGCTAATTATGATTGTAAGTTTTATTAGTTTTCTGACTGGTATATTAATCTAAAAGAATGAATAGCTCAGTTAAGATATAGATTATTATGCTTTATTATGACAAAAGCTTACTTATATTTGAATTAAAGTAACCCTTGTTATGTATAGTTAAATACTCAATATGTTACTAATACAGATAGAAAATGGTTCTTGAAACTTTAAATGAGAGACCATTAATAATTCATTTGACTTAATATTTTACAAATAAATAAATAAAAAGAGTGACAAAAGATCATGATCGAGTTCATTAATCACTAGCAAGTGCATATGATAGATTTAGGAGATTGTTATTATTATAGAAAAAAAAAAACTCTAAGATTTGAGTTATCTTAGCTAAAAAATTCAAAATGTGTATATATTTACGATTTTAGTTACTTATTTATAGGTCACGAGGCCATTAACATTCATCCCTCGTGATAATGATATTTCGTGGTTCATGATTTTTTAGATCGTGGAGTTTGGATTTTAAATTTCTTAAACAATATCGTGTTTATACAAATAGCCAATGTTAATGCTTATTTTACTTCAGAAAAGTGATGACGTTATGTAGTTATTATTATAGTTGACATTATTACATTTGCATAGAAGAAAGTATTAATATTTAATAGAATATTCATATTATATCGATTTATCAATATTTAAAAAAAATATTAAAAAAATTATTTTTTAAAATTTAAAATCATATTAATTAAATAGATATATTATTAGTGTAACATAATTAGAATTATACATTATTAATGATATAATTTAAAATCATTATTATAAAAATGAGTAAATTTGTCATATATCACAGCTTACTAATTTAGATCACGATTTAAAAATAACATAAAAAAAAAAAAAAAATCAAGTTTATGAATAACCTACGCATACAGAGGCCAGATATAATTTCATATTTAATTAATCTGTAATATGTTTCTGCCCAGATTTTCATTCATATTAAATATGTGTAGTTTGATTAGAAAGTGGAAAAATGACGAAGCATTGCATAAGTCAGCCATTACAGTGGATATTAAAAAAAGGAAAAAAAAAAAACCTTCCTAAAAGAATTGAGTTTAAGTGTAGATTAAAGTTTCATACTGAATAAAAATATAAAAATTAAATACATATAAATAAAAAAATTCATAAATATAATTTTTTTAGTTTTTGGATTAAAGATAAGATCATTTGTGATTTATTGATAAATATTTTAGTATTCTTTAATAATAACCTAAAAAGTAATATCAGAATTAATAATTTATTTTGGTGATTCATTTACAAGATTAATAGTCTGATAAATAATATTAGAATTAATGATTCATTTCAATGACTAGCTCAAAGGATTATGATATAAAGTGTTTTTTTATTAAAATATTCGTAAATAAGAAATATCATAATTTGAGAAAGAATATATTAATATAAAATAAACTTATACTTAAAAGATAACTCAAATTTCTCTCTTATATGTTTTACATTACAACTTCTTGACCTTGCATAATATATTATTTAACCCAGAATTGTAATTAAATAACATAGTGTAATTAGTTTGTTTGTTTCTGTTCGTAGGAAAGCAAAAGAAAACAAAACAGTGGTTTGGTCGCAATTTCTAGCAGTAATTAACTTGTAGGAGCCACACGTTGATGAACTAACTACTTTATAAGCTCTCTTTAAGTTCATTCTGGCATGAGGATTTCGTGTCTAAAATTGAACGCAGGTGCTCCACCGAAGAATCTAGTTATAGATTTGAATTTTGAATAGAAATACCTCAGCAGATGAAATGAAATATATAATCTCAACCTACTAATTAAAAACTATGCTTCACTTCCAACATTAGTTAGTGTATACCTTCTGATAAAAGGAAACAAGACAAAGAAAAAAACATAAGGCAAAACATGTTTGCATCAGCATTTCTGATTCTCTAATAGGGCCAAGTAAAGTGAATTCAACTTCATTCCCTTGTTCTGTCATAGCAAATAAAAGAAATATAGTAAGCACAAGGGAATAAAGCAAATGAAAAAAAATGAAAGGTTGAATATAAGCACAAGTAGTTATTAAACATATGATAATGAACCCACGCATTATATCTCTTTCATTTGTGAAACTAATAACAAAAAGAAAAGAACTTTCAGTTCTTCACTATGCTGGGAATCATTTTTCAATTTGTTCACTATTATCTTACTAAGCGGTTCATAAAATTGTTTAGCCATTGTGTATTGAACCAGAGCAGAGTCAGCACCCACTAGTGAGTAGGATCTGAGTCACTCCTATCTTTCACTATATTTTCCTTTTAAATGAGAACGTTCCTAATATTTTAAAGCTATATACTCTTTACCAGGTTTGGAGAATGCAAATGACCAACAAATTTCAAGTGAGGATGGTCTTGTTCATGTTGCAGATGTTTCCATGATAATCCTCCAAGCATTACAAGCTGATATTAATCTTTTCAGCTTCAAATCATTTTAGCTCAAGCTTCGCAGATCAATAAGTATGCTGTTACCTTAATAATAGGAAATCTTTATTATATTAAAGAGATAAAAATTAAAATTCTGAAAAAGGAATTATATGAAATACAATAATATTAAACCATGATTAAAAAATTATATCTACATGATGAGCATATATGAGTGTATTTCTTTTGTAATAATCTTATATCTTATATATAAAATTTTGAAGCGGCAATGCAATCACCTTAACAGTACAAATATCTCCATTCCTAAACATAATTAGGTAATTTGTGTACCATATTATATTATATGTATATGTAAAAGAAAATACCACTCCATAAACTAAGATTTGAGCCCAAAAACACACTATTTGAAAGTTATGAGTTGAGGGTTTAGGGTTTTAGTATAATTTTTGTTATATATATATATATATAACTGATAACTTATATAAAAATAAAGTGCTGAATGACTAGTATATTTATTTAAAGCTCTTCGCACATAAACCTTCATTTTCACTTATATTCTCTGAATAAAATATTAGCAATCATTTAAAATTTTAAAGCAATTCCTCTGAATTCCTTAAAAAACAAATGAAAAGGCACATTAATGATGATAAACAGGTACGTGCACAAAGAGATACTCATCTATGTGTGTTTTTGAATTAGTGAAAATAAATAAGGAATGGATCAATTAATTGCACGTTATCTTATCTAATTTTCTTTATTCTGTGTGGATAAGATTCCAAATATGTAATGGAAAATTATCATTATACACTGCACCTAGAGAGAGAGTCAAGAAGAAAAGAAAGATTAAAAAAACATAAAATTAGTTTTTTTTTCTTACAAAAGACAGGTAATATATATAATAAATAAATAAAAGACATAAAAAAATACTGTATCAATTGTTGTATACAAATAACTCTTCACGGCTTATCACTTAGGAAATAATAATAATAATAAGGATAAACATTATTATGACAGAGAACAATATGTTGGATGGGTGCAGTTTAGAAATATTTTGGTAGAATACAATATAGTTATTCATTTCTTATATTACGAAAATTAATATATATATATATATATATATTCGTGCTAACATTTTTCGTTTGATATGTAAAAGCTTATTGATTAACGAGAGAATGATGTGATAATAAATAAAATTTATTAAAAATTATGAAAAAAAAAGTCTAAAAATATCTTGAAAAAATAAGTCATGCCTACCAAACTCAACATTTTGTGATATATATTGAGATTATAAATTTTAGAGCAATAAAAAATCATAATCATTTGATTCCGTGGATGAAGATGCTCTGTACTGTTCAAGCCTCTTTTTATATCACTGTGGAAGACTAAATAAGATCCAATAAGTAATTGGGCTAAGAATGAAGCCTACACAATAGAAGTGGTGTATCTTTGGGCTCCCTCCCATAATGAAGGAGACGACAATCATTTACTGGTGAAGTTAAAGTTTGTAGCTGCCCAATCTCATTAGGCCCACCATAGAACTAGTAAGTTTTCAATCACATACTATAAAAGTTGGTTGACTTTATAATTACTCTAATAATACTCATGTATAATATGATTCTTAATTGGTGAGTAGTATAAAAAAAAATAAAAAATTAAACTCTCCTCAACATGCTAAAGTCTCTTGTGTTACACAAAACCGGGTAGTTAATTACTCTGAGGAATGCAAGCAATTAAGCAAAAGAGAATGAAAAGATTTAAGATGGCTGCAAAAGTTTGATAGGATAAGAAGCACGTTGGTTGTCTCTCGTCTCTCTCTCTCTCTGGGAACGAGATTGATTTGGTTAATCTTCAGGGAAGATGCAATGATTGATATAAAGAGATGGAGCATGTAATGATTTTTCATCACATCTTGCTATATATACGCCTTTCAAAAGGAAAAAGGAGAAAAAAACTTGACACTTATGTCATCTAATTATAGGAGAAGTTTAGAAGATGTCTGGAGAAGACTTTTTCAGAAAATATTCTGTTTGTGGACTGTGAAAGTAAAATCCTCCTTCTATTGAATGTTTTACAATTGCATGTCATATCCCGAACACTTTGGGGGTTGTCCCGATCTTACGCAAATGACGTGTTTGTTATTTTCACACTTGCGAAGATACCTAACAAAAATATCTCTCAATCTCATGCCTCCTTGGCTCGAAACTCGTAACTTTGAAAAGTGGTAGTTTAGTTATTTTAACTCCCTAATAATAATATTTTGGTGCATAGTTAAGAACGCAATAAGAGATTGGGAAATGATGTTTTGTGTTTGGATGAAAGTAAGGTGTGAAGACATGTAGGATACCACTACCCTTATGTGATGTATGTGGGAATCTCATAATTATTGAACAACACAATGAAAACGTTTATGAGCAGAAACAAGAGTGGACCCACATTACCTCTCTATTATTGTTTCAGAATTCAGCAAGTTGACTCATGGGCCACCCACTCTCAGGACAGTCCTAGTTTTTGGGTCACTCTTCCAGTCACACACACACATGCTCCAATTTTATATTGCTTCCATACCAAACCCTTCTCAACCTTCTTCACTCATCAAAGAAAGGGAGGAGAAATAAATAAAATATATAAACCACGCAAACAAAAGGAGGTGAAAGAAAATATACACTTTCTACCTAAAAAATGCAACCCTCCCATTTCATTCAATTCTCTTTGAGCTTCCAATTGCGAAATTCGATTTTCACAATTTTGGACACCAATTCGTAGTATAAATTAATGTAAACAAACATGAGGAGGAAACAAAAGGGACTATATAGAATGAGTATAGTGAATGAGGAGATCTTCATAAACCGAAGGAAAATTACCCTATCCCCTCAAAAATGGAAAAGAATAAGCAATTTACACGATGTTGATAATGTAAAGCTATAAGTATAGATCACGTAGTGCATGGAAGGGACTAGGAAAAGTAATAAAATTACGCAGGACATGGAATTGTCCATACTTTCCGAGGCATTAAACATGGAAACCTTATTTTATTCTACATGAAAGATACCAGAACCTTGCGAATCAAATCAAATACACACTGAGCAACCTCAATTTTAATATTGTATGTTGGAATTCCACACCACAATTCGTCAACAAATGGCCTGACACGAGCCCTGTTTGGATAATACATCATGCATATTTCAGTGACTTGAAAAACCTTTCTGCTTTATTTTATTTTATTTACATTCTTAATGTTCGGAGATCCATGAATCCCATGATCCAATGATGTTGAAGCATGTTACTCAAGTATCTTTCATGGACCGCTCACTACTCTATAACTAATCTTCAACTATATATATATATATATATATATATATATATATATATATATAGTTGTATACTAAAAGAATAAGTATGTTAGTGTTGTCTATCTTTCCATTATGAAATGCATTTTAATCTCTCACCAAGTTTTTGTTTTGACAGGATAGATAACATCTACAACGTCACCATCTAATCCATTTAAAACTGGTAACCTATGATTCTCGCCTTTGTCTTTTGTAGCATTTAAATATTGGGATAATGTGGAAATCAACGAAAACATAGCATAAAGTAGTATGGATAGAGAATAGTTAGGCAATTCATTCTTTGCTTTCTTCTTTTCTTTAAATAAATGAGAAAAGAAATTGTAGGTGATCCCTTTTGCAAATGAAAACGAACTTTACAAGTGACACATATACACATTAATCTTATGGGGTGGCATTCTCGAAAAGATAATGAAGAGTGGGAGAGAGAGAGAGAGTGGGGTTCTTGAAAAATGTCACTGTTATGACTGGAAAGAAGATGTCCTTATCTGATGTTGGGAAGGGTCAAAAGTGCGAAACAGAGTGTGGGCTTTGGGGAGAGCCTAACTCTAGGGCAGTTTGTAGGTAGTCCACGGATACAAACAAACTATTTGCAACGTATTAATCAGCTGTTGCAACTAAGCCTGGGAGGCTTTAATTCAGAGATGGCCCACTGTTTGTTAGCTCAGTGCGTCCGAAGACTAACTAATGCTAATCGAATCTCTCAACCACTGTTACACCCTCAAGCTAACACAACTTTTCAATTACAACCTATTATCTTATGTTCTGTTTGTTGAGAGAATTAGAAATTTCAACAACTCAATTATGCCCTTAATACTGTGTTAATTATTATCAAAGTATTATTGGTTTGAAAAAACACTTACCTTTTTTCCCTCTATTTTCTTACAAAAGCAAAAGTGGAATGCAGAATGCTGAATTCATGTGGATGTGGTAGTCTATTCCGTATATATGAAAATCACCCCTTCCCCCTAAGAAACTTTCACATTTCAAGGAGACATACCCTTGTTTAAATTATCATTAATATATATGTCGGTTGCTTTAATTAATCAAAACCTTTTCTTCGCCGTCATTATTATTTATAAATTTGGAATCATAACTTATTTCCAGCTGTACGTAGAATAAAAATACATTCAAAGTTATACACTCCAGATTTCAACTCCAAATACTTTGGAACAATTTTTTTTAATATGAATGGGGTCTACAGTTCCAATTTTCTTACATCACAATTAACATAGCATGTTTTTATCAAATTGTGATTAAAAGATGTTAGTTATCTATTGAGAGGAGAGGATTTAAGGATTTGTTTTCACGGAAGAAAAGAAGAAAAGAAGAAATGTAGGAAAAAGAAAAGGAAAGTAATGATGAGGTATGGTTTGGTGGAAGGTGGGAGTTGAGAAAGTGAGAAAATAGGAAGTGATATTGGGAATAGTGAGAGTTGGTGAAAGAGAAGAAGCAGTGAATGGGGGGTTAAACGATGCAGGGGGCACTGCACTGCACCTACCCCTAGCGCCGACTATAAGAAGGGTAAGGTAAGTAAGCAGTATAGTATAGAAATGAATAATAATAAATAAAAAATAAAAATAAAAAATGTGGAATGCACTTTTGAGGATAGGTCATAGAGAAAGTGTTAAGCAAAGGGACAGGATTTAAAAGGTAGGAGGTGTAGCTCTACAAGTGTCCAACCAATTTTGTTGGGTACTTCTACTGTTGATTGGATCGCAGGGCAACAAAACAAAAAGGAAGAATCAAGAATGACCCAAATCTACCTATAATCTTTCCCTTTCATTTCATCTATTTAAATAATAATTTCTTTTTATTTTTATTTTTTTAGCTGTTTGCAACGGCCAAGTATTCATAACAAAAAAAAAAATAATTGTTATGTTAGGTCATGGGTGATAATTTCTAATTTATCTTTATAAATAAATAAATATTAAGTATTTGTGATTTAATAAAAAATTAATCTAAAAGATTAAAATTTTTTTTTTCTTAATTATATGATTTGATTTAATGTTTAGATTTTAAATAAAAATTAAATTAAATTAAATATAACTTTATAAATAAGTTAGGCCAAACACACAAGTATAATTGAGTTAAAGAAAACACTAAATGTAAGAGAAACATTAAATAGAAGAAAAAATCACATAATTACTCTTTTATCTTTTTGTGAATGGGATTCGAGAGTGGTTTAGATTGATTTTGAAAGTGATGTGTATAATAATATTAAATTTTCATATTTCAAAAAATGATAGTTTAGAAGAGAAATCAGTTATAAGTTTAAGACATATTATTTATGAATTAGTTTGTTTGAATTAGAAATAATTTGAGGGTAATTTGTTATAGAATATAAAATGATAGGTGAATGAAAGAAATGAAAGTTTCACGAGTGAGAGTTTATGAGTTTGACTTCTTTAAATGAGGTGAATATAAATACATCTAATAAAAGTTTTTTGTACTTGAGATATCATTTATTCTTCTTAAATTTTATCTAAAAAGAAAGAAAGAAAGAACATTACATCACATGTAAGTAAATGGTGTAGTTGGTATGGAACCTCATCTATATATCATAACATCAAAAGCTAAAGACGTGAAAGCTCATGATTTTTCGACATTCATCTGTCATAACTTCTGCTTCACTTCTTTTCGCTTTCCACATTTTATTATTATCATTTACTTCCTAAATTTTTTTATTTTTGGTATTTATTTTATTTCATTTTGTTTAGAGTTGTCTTAATATAAAATATCAAATATAAAATATCAAATAAAAAATATGAGTCTGAATTTCAAAATTAAAGAAACATGTTAGAAGATTGGTATAAGAAACGTTGATAAAATAGTTTTACAACTTCAAAAATAATAAAAATAATAATATACAAAATTATTGTTTAATATATATATATATATATATATATATATTTTAAATGGTCTTAGAACTTGTAGCTGCCACTACGCCACGATAGGAGAAATATTTTACTTTCTTCCTACTTTCATTCATTAATATATTTTATTATCACGTTTGTTTTTTATCCAAATAACATGTTTCGATAACACCGTGAACAGTGAAACAAAATATTTAACAGTTTGAAAATAAAATAAAACAAATAATACTGAAAAGGATAAAAAATGACAAGAAAAAAAAAGTTGATAATTTATCGGGAATAAAAAAATATTCATTTTTTAAAAATTATAACTCAATGCATTTTTATCTATTCTTTAAATTATAATGAAAATATTTTTTGAAAATCTGAATTCACATTGAAAAATGATTAGATATTAAGGCTTTTAGATGTGTATATAGTATAGATTGGACGTGAAGAATGTCCAATATCCATCACCAAATAAGGGTTTTATAAATAGGTGTTCTACAGTATCTCTCTCTATTACCATTACGTTTCTTTTCTTTGTATTTGACATAGGAATAAAGAATAAGGTAGTAAAAGAATAAAAATAAATCTAAATTAGCGCAAGGAAATATCTCAAAACATTTTAATATTTTCGTGTCTACTTTAATTTGTGTCTCGCATTATTTAATAAGAATATAAATATTATAAAAGGATGAAATATAGTATTGTTATAAAAGCTTGATAGTCTTAAAATTATTTAAATAAAACATTCTACGAATTACAACCTTTAATTAAAATAAAATATTATAATGTAGTAAAAACTAATATATATAATTGGAGGTAAATTAAAGAAAAAGAATTGATTTAATTTGGATGACGTTGAGGTGAGGTGAGGTGAGGAGATCCCTGGGTTATTGTTGAAAAATATGGAAGAGGAGGCCCACAGATGATTTTGGAGTTTTGTGGTTTTTGGTGTGGCGTAGGTCTTACGTCAGGATCGAAAATGTTGTGTCTTGACACGCCACCACACAGAGCTAATCCCCTAGGCCTTCGGTCCTGAGTCGTCGGATTGGCCGACAGCAACGTCGAAAGGAATCGAAGGGGTTGGAAGGGTTTAGAAAAGAGTGGAAGCAATAATGCAGGTGAGGTCTCCCCAAAAAAGAAAAAAGAAAAGAGAAAGTAGTTGGAGTGGATGAATGGGAGAGGGACACGAAGACCCAGAAAGCGACACAGAGAAAGGGAGAAAGGGAGAAAGGGAGAAAGGTCGTAGGTGGTAGATGTGTGTATATATATTATGATAATATGATATATCGATGGCATGGCATGGCATTAAAAGATAAAGATAAAAGGCAGTTGCGGACACACCCAACCCTCTTCGCCATTGGTTCCTTTCTTGACCTTCCCTCCACCGTGGGACCCTCCTAAAGCACAAACATAACTAGGACCGAATCTTCCTTAAAGCGATTAGGAGAGGGTAGATACACACATACTCACACACACTTTCTTTTAGATAACCCTTGTGGGGTTCACACACACTCTCTCTCTCTCTCTCTCTCTCTCTCTCTTTTCTTCTTCCCCACCACCTCCTCCTCCTCTATTCCTATTCCTATTCTTCTTCCTTCTTTCTTTTTAATATTCAATCTTCCATTTTTATTACCCCCTTCTTAACAAACTTTCCTTTTTCTACCCTACCTCCCTTTTCCAACTATATCATTTTATTCCCCACATATTGTCAAAATATATAACTTTCATCAACTATTTTTTTTTTCTTTTTTAAACTTCTCACTATTCAAAATAACCCTATGAAATGGATATTCTTTTCTGTTTATTGTGCCAATCTTACATATTTTCATTTTTTTTAAAAGACATGACACTTTACCGCTATACGTTTTATTGGATAAAAAAATATTATTGCATTATTTCTCTGGTTGACTTGTCACGTTAATTTGAAAGGTTTTAACTTGCGTGGAATAACTTTTGGAACCTATCAAATTTCTGAATGGTATAAAGTTGGTGCGCAAACTTTAACCAGCATTTCATAGATAAGATGGAAGAACATACCCGTCACGTGACACTAATTTCTTCCACTCTAAACTTATGTTTAATCAATTTTTCTTTTAGAAATTAGCCTCACTATGCTTTCAATACAGAATTATCTTAAATATATAATGCTAAAAAGGTTTATCAGTTAATTGGGTTGACTAGTAATATAATATGGTCTTAATGCAGTTCAAATTATATTCAAATACATCATTCTATCCAAATAACAATAATAGTTACGTTTCACAGACATCCTTATCGTATATGAATCACACTATAACATTTGTTTTCCTATAGGTTGTTAATGGTTGAAGATTTATTGTTTTTATTTTTTTGCATTTTGGCACTTAACACCCACTTTTTGGTACTTTAAAAGCTCAATAAATAAATAAAAAGCTAACTATAAAATGTTGTTTTCATGCATGACTAAAGTAGAAAAACATGATTAGTTATCTAAATTTATTTAAATCCTTGATTTCATCCTCGGAACATATCCTAGAGCTAATTGCTGTCTTTATAGTTATAATTATACTTAATTATGATTTAATTTTTTCAATTTTTTTCACAGATCTTCTAGATAAATTCATTAAATGTGCATTTATCGTAATCCTAAGCTTACAACCTTATTTACTCTCGAACAAAAATTAAAATTAAAAAAGGATTTTATTCAATTATCACACGTCAATGTTCTAATTGTCAAGTCATCCAAATCAATGCATATTCACAATATCTACCGATTAATATATCAAATACCCAATCATATAATGTAGTGAGTTATCTCAAATGCTTTAAAGTTAGCAAAATATTTTAAAAGTTACACGATAGTTTTATTATTATCGCATTAAGATTACACAAAAGTTTTCTTCAACAAGTTTTTTATTTGTTAGAAGAGGAGTAATGTTAACATAGATTATAGAAGGTTAAATTACTTTATAAGTCCATGAATCATTTTACAAATATTAATTAGGTTCCTAAACTATTGATTTTCAATTGAGTGCTTGAAACTTTATTTAATTTTTTTATTGGATTCTTGTTTCTAAAAACTAATTGAATTCTAAATCCAATATCGTCACTTTGCAGGTATACATTGAGTATTTTCATGATAGTAAATATTAAAGAGGAAATTTAACCTATTCAAAAGTGAATTTACTAGTTAAGCCTAAACATAATTTTTAATGTCCATCATGCTTATTCACCTCATAACCCAACATGATTTTGACATTTTAATTTTCTTTCTTTTCCTCTCTTTCGTTTTATGTTTTTTTTTTTTTTTTTTCAAGAAATTGTGTTGATAAATTTTCCTTTTTTTACTTTTCATGTTGTTCCAGTCCCCAATACTTAAAATTCTTGTTTCTCCTCAAATAAGTTACCCTAAATAACAACAACCTGAAACATAAACTTAAGTCTAATCACCTGTTTTTCAACAAAAAAAGGATATCGTGGTTTTTTTTTTGTCTTGAGGATATGAAAATCTAGGAACCATTACGAGAAAGAATATATAGAAGCTCAGAATAAAAATTATGAAATTAAAGCCATTTAGAATTAGGTTATGATGAGTGATTCTATGTTAGAAAATAAAAACCATGAGATAATTACATAGAACCAAACCAAGTTCTGAAGCAACTTAACAAACTTAAATTCAACATAATGAAAACGAACCAAACACTAATCCTAAACTTACAAATGAAAATGATGTTTTTTTTACAAAGAAACTACTCATGCTTAGAAATAAAGACATTTTTTTTTTTTCATTTATGATTATGGATTTGTTGAATACATCAATAAGTGTCAAATTTAATCATACACAAACAAATTGATTGATTGAATTTATTCCCTTTCTTTTTCCAAAAATAGGTTGAGGATAATCAATCAACATCCAGATAAATTCTTAAGGTCATCATAATGGTTGATGTTTAATTTCTATAAAGAAACTTGGCTAATCAATTTTAATTAAATCTCTCTTTTTAATTATATTTAGAGACTTTATATAAGAAATGGATAATCAGTTATATTCGCAAGAAGTCTATTCCAATTAACAAAATATCATAATCTTGTGCTCAATTAACATTGATTCAATCAAATAATAGAAAAAAAAAGAGAGAGAATTAGGTATTTTTTATCATAAAAAGATAATGATACCCTTTTTTTTATGGTTCATAATTAAACTATATCCAACTATAAATCTTATAATATTTTTTGACTGCAAATTCTTATACAAATTAACCATAGCCTTGCAATCGTAATTAATTTTCTTTTTGAACAATTATTTGAAGGCAAAAAATCTGAATATTAAATGAAAGCAAATGTCATTTTATAGAAGTCCAAGTAAAAGCACATCACATGCCCTAAGAGAGATATGCGGAAAGTGTCCAATGCTTCCCTCCTAGTTCCTCAAAGTTTCTATCAAATTTTGAGTAAATGCTAATTTTTAAATCCATAATTTTTAGTATATTTAACAATATATTTTTTCATCTCTTGAAATATAGTTCACCCTAAATGCAAGGTGATTAGGTGACCTACTATGAGATTAAAGTAATGGTAAGTGGTAGATATAGATAAATGAGTCTGGTTATTTATTTAAGATTGTTTCGTGTTGCCTTACCTTTTTAATCAATTGATTCAGTTTATTTATGAGATAAAGAGTTATATTTTTCTTTCTATGTATTTCTTGCATAGTCTGTGGTCTGGTTTGTTAAAAGAAATAGTAATCTGAAAAGAAAAATCTAAATAATGAATTTTTTGTAATGAATTAATGAAGTTTTTAAATGATTAAAATGATGCTTTGAAAAGGAAGAGAAAAGAAAAACCCGACAATATGAAATATCATTAACACAAACTAAATATTAAAAAATTCATTAAAATGGATAATATATTTTTGTTCAAACTTATTTTTAACCTTTATATTTTCAAATTATAAACTCCATCCTTCAATTTTTAAAAATATATAATTTTAATATTTTTATAGTTATTATATTACATGTTGTATGAGATATATTACACATGTTTAAATATTAGAGGTATGTCAATCACAAACACCTTGAAATATTAAAGTTTCTTTAATCTATGAAAGCAACGATAAAATGGATTCTAATAGAACAATTTTAGATTATTTTTTTTTTCAAATGTAGAACACAGTGCTATGGATTCCAATTCATTGGATGATAAGATTGTTAGTAAGAACTAGCTTTATGACTAATTAATAATATTAAGAACTAATATTATTTAAACTAAAATATTATTTAAAAGTAAATTAAATTTCAAAAAGTAAGATAAATTTCCATAATTTTTTTTAAACTCAGACAAAAAATCCAACTAAAATCAAAGTAGGTTTAAAAATCTTTAAATTTATGTGGTCAGCGACATTGAGAGTGAAATCTGCTTTCTTTGTATATATAACTTAATTTTCTCTTATTTAAACTATAGTAAAAATTGTGGTAACAGTTTCACTTTAAATTTAACTTCGGTTCATACAGTTTTTTATTTAACAGAAAATAAAGAGTTTTTTTTTTTTTTTTACTTTATGTATTATTTATTAAATTTTATTTTCCTTGCTATAGTTTTAAATTGTAAATTTAGTTGCTGTTACTAAATATTAATGTTTTAACACGAAAAAAAAAGACCAAATTATTATTAGTTTATTTAAAAGATTGGAAGACTAAAAATTCACCAATCTAAAAAATATTAAATTTTTACTTTTTCCTTAAAATAAGATTTCATATTTTATGTATGTACTTTTCATATACTTGCATGAATTTATATTTTATTTGTAGAATTTTTTTTATTTTTGATGTTTTACTTAAAATTGATATGGACGATGTTAAGAAAACAAGTTTATTTTATTTTTATGTTATTATTTGGATAGTTTTGTATTTTATTATTTATTTTCGTAATTATATTATTTTAAATATTTTTTAATATTTTAGGAATATATTTGAGACATTGATATTAATAAATGGTATATTTGTTTTGTTTTTATTATTTTTAAATATTTTTATATTACACTGTGGAGGAGGAATAGGAATTAAAAAAAAAAAAAAGAGGTGGAATCACGTCAAGAAGATTCAATGAACTTGACATGGGTGTCAATTTCTATGAACGCTTGACTTTTGAGTCTCCAAGAGACCCAAGGCAAGACATGACCAATAAACCAGAACATAAGTTAAGGTTGGATATCATAATAAAATACTATAATACCATAACAATAAGAATGCATCACAACAAAAGACCAAAGGTAACCAAGTAGCCAAAAGTTGGGGCATAGTAGCCGCCTGCTTTAGAATTACAGGACCATTCAAATAAACAAAACATAACATCTCCTCCTCCTCAACATCAATAATGCAATTCCATTTTTAAATTTTATCAAAATCTCTGCGCTTCTGTTTTTTTCAAAACCAGTTACGTGTACTCTTAAATATCTATATCTCTTCTCAATTTGGATCCTCCGCACCTGAACTACTCTACTGCCACCCTGCTGCAAAATCACCACCATTCATTGCTTTTCCTAATAATCTATAATAAAGCACAAAATGTGATCAATGGCTAGTTTTTTTGCTGCAGAGGCAGAAGAGGATCTGTGCTGTCATTGTAGAATGATATATTATATTGCTACGAGTTATATTAATCCAAAGTGACAATGTGAAATGGATTTCCACGTTCACATTAGCTATTTCTTTATGTGAACAGAAGGAGTAAGCTTAATATTCAATCATTCGGATAATGCTAAGTTTCATCTTTGATGAAAAAAATCTTTGGAAAACTTTTATTCATTTTCCGCCTAGATTAGATTAATGAGTTAAAACCCTAAGATATTGGTTGATGTGAAAATATATATATTAGTTGTTTCTTTTTGTAATTGCCAGTTAAAGAATGTGTTGGGAAAAACAAAAAATTAAATATTAAATAGATAAACATTAGCCATTAAAAAAGAAGAAATATTTTTATCTTGTATTAATATAAAGTTAAAAATTTACAAATAGACAATAGTTAGAGATAATTAAAAAAACAATAACTTTTTTTTTATCAGTGAATATATCCAACACAATCTTAATGAGATCGGTTAGTTCGTATTGGTCATTTGTTTTTTTTCAGATCCATCAACACCCTATCTCTGACAATCTTAACATTTAAGAAATAATTTTGGCAAGGTAATAACTTAAGGGGAACATAGTATATGAGAGGTGCAGTTTTGTATTTATAAACGTGTTGTTGTTTTTGTAGATATGTGATAGTTACCAACTCTAATAAGTCGAGAAACATAATTGAATTGTTTTTTTTTTTTTTTTTCAAGGATCCAACTTTGTATGGTTTGAAATTCTTTTGTCTGAAAAACTTTTTTTTTTTCTAAATAAACATAAAATAATTCTAAATATTATTAATTCCTACTGAATGAAATTAAGTTTTATTTTTAGAATTAATAATTTTATATATCACTTTTAATATATTTCTCTGTTTTAAGAAAATAATAATATTATTTTTAAATTATAATTATTATTTTTAAAAATGATCTTATTAGGTGTCAAACCATTTTGGTCAGGATCTAAAACATTAAAGTTGGCTCGTTTTAATTTAGAATACGATTTTTCTATGTGATTGAATCTATTTTACGGGCTTGTAGAGCTAACTTGTTAGATTATATCTATTTTTTTTCAGTTCTACAATTTTCATTATATCACAATATTGTTTTATCCAGTCACTGCTACCTTTTTTCAGGTTTTTTTTTTTTTTTTTCAATTACTTCTTTAAATAATGTTTCTTGCTTATGATAATACTCTCAACCTACAAGTAAGATTTCTTACTTGACTAGATAATATCATCTAAAAAATTAGTATTAGAATTCAAACTAATCTAGGTTTTCTCTTAGAGATATCTAACAACATATATAAATATTATACAAGAGAATATATGAGATTTAAATAAAATAATTATATTTTTTTAATATTTAATATGATAAAATATTTGACTTATTTTTATTTTTATATTTTTTTCATAAATTCTTATAATGAAACTTATTCAAACAATTTTAAATCTAGTTTCTTCATTCGGAGACATTTATCTTGAACAAAATAGAAACTATCATTTTATGAGAATAACCTATATTTGTTCGCCCCCAATAACATAAAATTGGTTTGTTATTAGGAGTCTTAGTCAATATTTTAACGTAATTGTATTTATATTTAGTATATTTCTTTATAATGTTTAGTGAAGTAGATTTACTAAACAATTAGATATAATATGTCAATACTAATAAAAATGTAAAAAATAAATCATGTTTCCATAAATAAAAAATAAGTGAGGTGAAGTAAAAGAAAGTGATGTAAATTGAATTAAATATCTCTTACTCAATTAATATGGACTTACATCGACTAACTTGTAAATTAATTGAGTCCGCATTATTTAAAAAAATATTATTTTATTAAAATATTTAATTTATAAAATCAAATATTATATTAATTATGATATTTAATTTATTTTTAAAATTAATTTAATATATGAAGTTTATTTTTTTATTTATATATTATAATTATATTGTAAAATATCTTAAATAAGATAAAACATATTTTACAAGAATTTTTGTAGAAAATAAAATATTGAATCTTTAGTGGAAGGAGATTTGAATTTTGGTTTGATTGATATGTGTATTTTGTAGGTTGAGGTAGGATTTGTGTATGGTTATAGAGATGCCGGGGGATGAAGAACTTGGTAGGAGCAAGTGGGGAGAGTGGGGTCGTTGGTAGGTATATCGTGGCCCCTTAACTTTTGTGGCAATATTAGGGGTCTTTTATTTCGGTCTTCATTCTTTCAGCTCCGTCCAAACCTATACCAGAACCAAATAATAGTTCCGTCTTCACACGGCTATTCCTTCCATCAAATATAAGAAAGAAGAGAATTACAAACTAGTCATCACCAAACTAACTCTCTCCTCTTTTCCTCCCTAATAAAAACATGGGTCCACTGCTGAAATACATGCACTCCTTTCTCTGCCATTGTCAGGTCAAAAATCTCACGTGACACAGTATCCCATCTGCTGCACCACACCTCAATTTTTGACTTTCTTCATTTAACCCACCTCACATGGATTAGGATTAGAACCTTCATTTTCACTTTTTAACCCTCTTTAAATTCTTTTCTTAAAATAAAAGAAAATAGCATTATACTTCAACATTTATTTATGCATGTAGCATTACATACCCTTATTTTGAGAATTTTGACCCTTCTTTAGCAAACAATGATGGCTTTGATGCAAGTGCTAGATCTTAATTATTACCATTGTGCGTACATATATGACTTGTGTTGATATCTATTAATTTCCTCCTACTGACTTTCACCTTTCCGATCATTTCTTTTGACGTATACTGACTACATATATAGAATTGTTTTAGTAGGAAATCTGTGACCTTTTCTCAGTGTTTCCTTCTTTTCAAGTCATTTTCTTCAGAAAAGAAATTGGAATAAGAAAAGGGTGAGACAAGCATCAGCAAGCAAAGAGTCCCATGATAACAATATTGAAATTGATAGAGCACACATACAAAGGGACCATACACGGCCACTTACAAAATCTCCTTTTATATTATTTATAGTCACACCCATAAACATCGACAGGGTGAGTTCAGGATCATCAGAGATTTGGGTTCTATGATGTGATGTGTGCCAGTTATCTATTTGGTTAACTCAAAATCAACACAATCTAAAATTCTTTTAGGGGACACCAGTACGGGCTTGTACATGTTTTCCACCTCATTGGCTCCGCTGCCTATTCTTCTCATAAAATACACTTGGATTAAAAAATTACTCATCTCATTATAACTTCAATTCCAAGATTTTCTCACCATTAATTTATTATATACTTGTTTAATGCATCTTCATTGTTCCTCTAGTGAAACATCTTATCCAAAGTAATTGAATTCCGTGTCACCATCATCATATGGTGATAACCTCCACCTTCTTAGGTAACTCTAGGATTCTATAATGGTTTTACTTTTACAAATCATATGCTAAGGAACATGCATCCAATTATAGAATATAAGTTTTAGTTAAATCCGAACTAAGAATTTGAACCATCTAAGTTTTTTTTTTGTCCTTTAATTCATTTTATCATCTGAATAATCACACAAAAGGTAATATATTACCTAACCATTTTTTTTTTCATTTTTCTAACTTTTTCTAAGAAATAATCATTTTTTACCTTTTCTTCAGTGTCTCCCTTTTGAAAAATCAGATAATTCATATTATGAATAGAGAAGGGGAACTACGGAAGTAAATTAGTTAGCAACCAATTACCTTACCTCAGAGAAAAAAAATAGAATTAAACAGATTAACCCTCAACATTATATATATATTTATCACTGATGCAATTATTTATATATATTGAAATTTTAAAATAGAATTAGCCAATTTACTTTTTTTTTTTTATTATTATTATTAAAGGAAAGTGAGATGCAAAAATGGAAGTATGAATAATAAATAATGTTATTGAAAAAAAATTGGGTTTTAAGAGATTAAGAAAAAATAAGAAAAGACAGAAAAGAAGGAGATTCGGGTGTAGATCAGCATGCATGTACCTTTATAAGTACAGGGTGAACTGTTGAGAGTTCTGACATATGAATATTCACTATCTATGTATGGAGTAACTGAAGGAAGGCTTTTACTCTGGTTTTCACAAGTGTCCGCGGGAGATCCAATGTGCTTTTACTAGCTGTGAAAACTGAAAACTTGGTTGTTAATGCAACTGGGGCGAGAACAAAAAGTTGCCATGAGTTTTCACGAAAGAATCCAAGACAAGTATGAAATAAATACTATTGACATTGATCTCTACGAGAATGACATATTCATTATTAAAAGGCCATTCATAGAAACTTTTTTTTTTATATATACTATATTAATAGCGCGCCTACCATTATATATATACACTATCTTTGCTTTGGTTTGCTTTATGGATGGATATGATACCCGAGCTAGCTAAATGAATGAATGTCCCCAACTTCGAAATTTTTAGTCCTATTAACATCACAGGCCTTAAATTTGTCACTGCTCATTCTTACACAATAATAGTTACTGATGGTGATTGAAAACTTCTAAAGGCTGGGATGTAGAAAATAGCCGTTGCACTTCAGAATTTTAATAAATATGGTTATTCTGTGTCTTTCCATGTGAATGATGGGGTTACCTCAAACAAGCTGGAAAGGGTTATTACTAATTATTTATTGGGCCGTGCATTTCCTTCTTTGTCAATTTCTTTCTACTCTCTGCTTCTTTTCACGCATCCAAGTCAAGAGATCCTTTCATTGCCTTCAAATTTTGTTGAGAGAGAATTTCTGATAATTACAGGGTTTCATTTTTGGGATAAGAAAACGAGAGAAGGGATAGATTAATTTCTCAAAGAAACAAGTTTAGATTAAAAATAATATTTTATTTTATTTTATTTTTGTTGATCATTATGATATGCTGATGTCTGCTAGTATAGGTCTGATGCATGAGAGCAAAGAAGGGACCACTTACTTAGGGGCTCATGATTCATAGACACATCATACATGCACTTGATTGGGACCCCTTGCTTTTTTAACTCCCTCTTTAACTTTTCTCTTTTTCCGGTTACCCTTTTTAATCTCCTAAAATTTACACACTGTAGGGTAATAGGTAAAGTTTAAGAGATAATAATAATGCATTGATAATAATTAATTAAATAAATCAATCTAAGAATTAATCATTACAATGGAAATACAACTGTAAATAATTTGGAAAATATAATTTTGACAAATATATATCTTCAGCTTTGAAAGCATTAAAGTTGGTGTTATGGTAGTTGGTTCTGCGTTCCTTAGCCATTTAATTGCTTTATCTTCAAACTCAGGCATCCAACCACAAAAAATTCCCAAATAAGTAGATGAGAAAAATATGGAAATTGTGAAAACGACAAGAAGATATTTAATGGAGAAATGAGCAATGAGATCCCTCCACCCGCTTCTTGTCCATCATCATCCTCCTTTTTTTCTTTTTCTTTTTCTTATTAAACAAACAATTAATTGAGCTTTGCGGAAGGAGACGTTTCCTCGTTTTTCAGCTGTTTGTATCTTCTGACACACCTTCATTGCATTTTCATTATATATTTTTTATAGATTTCTCAGCACAGAACTGCTCTCTCTCTCTCTCTCTCTCTCTCTCTTTCTCTCTCTCTCTCTCTCTCCTTCTCTCTCTTCAAAAGTTCTTTGTTGCTCATCAAAGGGTGCTTGGCTTGTGCATCAAATGATTTGAAAAGAGAGGGTCAAATCAAAAGAAGTTCCCCTGTTTTGATCTATTCATTTCACAGGTACTTCTTTTTCAAAAGAAGAAAAAATAGCCACTGAGGCATGTTCACTTCATTGTTCTCGCAAATTCCCCCCAACCCAGAATTTCATATAATAAAAAAACAATTTTTTTTAAAAGAAAATGATCATAAATGTGTGGATAATGAAGTGAACAAAGATGGGCATCTTTTTCCAAAGTCTTTTTTAACCATCTCTCTCTTCAACTCTTTTTTTACCCTTTTCAGTTGGGGTGGAATTGCAGCGGATTTGAGTCTGACAGAGAGCTTTCCTCTTTGCAAGTGAAGCGACTGATGAAATCCCAAACATAGATAGATATATACATAGATCACATATGCACGTTGACAGGTCCGTTTGATCTATCAATTTCTTTCTGCTTTCATGTACGTTTTCGTTAGCCATAACTGTTTTGCTTTCATGGCTGAGACTAACTGTGCCTCTGCGTCCTTCTCTCTCTCTCCTTCTCGTACTTCTCAGCTCACTGCAAATCAATTTCTTCCTTCCCTTGCAGTTCAGAAACGATCATGAAGCACGTGCGCACCCCACTTCCCCTAACACCAGGTATACTATAGCTACCTTATCATTTCATTCCATTAGCTATATAATACATACATAATGAATTATCTTTTCAAGTTTTTTCTTTAAAAATTCATGAGACCATGACAAAACCATGCACAGAGTGAAACACGATCTCAAATATTATTATTCAGGTTCAATTTTCATCGGCTCCACTTCTGTTTGTTTGTTTGCTCAGGATTCCTTTGAGAGAGAAGCTACCTAACCAGCTGCAATTATTGGGAGTTTTGTTGATGGGTTGATCCACAAATCGTTACAAGATTCATCAAAGGTACGGCACAAATACAACTACATGTGTGAGTGAGGTGCTTGTTTAGGTTTTGTGTGTGGAGTTGGGACAAAGGGTTGTGACTTTGTGGTGGCATGTGTTGGATTGGATGTGAACTTTGAAAGCATAGCGTAACTAACGTGGTGGTAGTGCTCTCTTTTCAGTGAAGTAACAACCTATTTTACCCCAAACCGATGGCGACATATTTTCATCATGGTAACTCCGAAATCCAATCAGGTGCCGCCGACGGACTCCAAACTCTTGTCCTAATGAACCCCAGCTACATCCACTACTCCGACGCGCCGCCGCAACCCCCGCCTTCACACGCTGCGGGAAATCTCGTGTTTCTCAACCCCGCCGCGGTTGCCGGCACCAACAGCAACAACTCCTTCAACCATCACGCGCCGCCCTCTCAGACCCAACACTTCGTTGGAATCCCCCTCCCCCCATCCCAGGACCTCAACCACCACTCCATGCACGCCCACCACGACGTCTCGGCCCTGCATGGCTTCCTCCCGCGCATGCAGTACAATCACTGGAACGCGCTTGACCCGGCCTCGGCGGCGCGTGATACCCCACGCGCGCAGCAGGGACTGTCTCTAGGTCTGGGGTCGTTCCGGGAGGGTCAGGCTCCGGGCATGTCCGGCGACGACTTGCGCGTGTCCGGCGGTTCGCCGTCGTCAGCTTCTGGGGTTACCAATAATGGAGCTTCGGGCATTCAGAGCGTACTCTTGAGCTCAAAGTACTTGAAGGCAGCGCATGAGCTTTTAGAAGAGGTTGTTAATGTTAACAATGGGATTGGCACCGAGTTGAGAAAAAAGAGTGGGGGACAGACCAAGGTGATTGGAGAATCATCCGCAGCAGGTAGTGGAGATGGTTCAGTTGGTGGGGAAGGGAACGGAAAACGTAGCTCTGAGCTATCAACTGCAGAAAGACAAGAAATTCAGATGAAGAAAGCCAAACTAATTGGCATGCTTGATGAGGTATGTGTTGTTCACTTTAATTACAGCATGTTTCGTTAAACTTCTCACGAGTTTTTCACGTTTATGAACGACTCAATAGTTATAACTTTTACATTTTAATTGGATTTCCTATTTTTAACGAGTCTCAAACACACCATTGGTGTTTTTGGCTTTTAATATTCGTATGACTACTAGTTTTGGAGCTCAAATCATAGCTTCATCTTATGTAATGAATAATGAATTGGGTTGAGCCTGACAGAAAAGAATAATTTAGAGTAAGACAAATCAAAGTTCCAATTTGTGTTAAAAGCAGTGTTTATTTTAATTACTTATAATGTTTCGAAAAGAATTCTTGTTTAAAGAAAGTGTTTTGTTTAGTATATCTGATAATGTCTCACTCAGGTCAGTTTCTGGAAAAAAGATAACGTGTCGCACCGAAAAGAATCTAATCTAATGAAGGGCTAATAGTGTTGTAATGCATGGTTATGGTTTATTGCAATTACTAAAATATTTGTGACAGTTAAATTAATGGATAGTTTATTGATGTGATGTTTTTGGTTGCAGGTGGAGCAAAGGTACAGGCAGTACCACCAGCAGATGGAGATTGTGGTGTCGTCGTTTGAGCAAGCTGCGGGGATTGGGTCTGCGAGGACATACACTGCCCTTGCATTGCAAACAATCTCTAAACAGTTTCGGTGTTTGAAAGATGCGATTGCAGGGCAGGTTCGAGCTGCTAACAAGAGCTTAGGAGAAGAAGATTGCTTTGGAGGGAAAATAGAAGGTTCGAGGCTCAAATACGTGGACCATCATCTAAGGCAACAACGAGCTCTCCAACAATTGGGAATGATCCAGCAGAATGCTTGGAGACCCCAGAGGGGATTGCCCGAAAGATCTGTTTCTGTTCTTCGTGCCTGGCTCTTCGAACACTTCCTCCACCCGTAAGCACTTAACTTACAATAAAAACTCTCGCTTCTAACTTCTTCAACAGTTGAATTGCATGGGTTGATTTTATCTTGTTACATAAGCTCAGTTCATTTTAACTTCTTGATTCTCTTAAAGTGAAAAAGTTTACAGTGTTTTAATTGATGACTATTGATTAATTCAAAGATTATGCAAGTTGTGCTGAAATAACTGAGTTTTCTTCCAGTTATCCCAAGGACTCGGACAAGCACATGTTGGCAAAACAAACAGGGCTAACTCGGAGCCAGGTAACTAACATACTAATGGTATTTGGCTCTTCAATTTGATGACTGGTTCTTCATCTCAATAGTGTTTGGCATGTGACAGGTTTCAAATTGGTTTATAAATGCTCGAGTTCGGCTTTGGAAGCCAATGGTGGAGGAAATGTACATGGAAGAGATGAAGGATCACGAACAAAATGGGTCTGAGGATAAATCAAGCAAGAGCAATGAAGATTCTTCTACGAAAATGGCAGCCCCACCTGAGAAAGGTCCTTCCAATGAAACCGAGGCTAAAAGTTTCAATTCCAAACAAGAGGTTTCAAAGAGCCAGAACACTGCTATGGTTTCAGTTTCTAGACCGTCAACATCACCACTTGGTGGGAACGTGAGAAACCAATCAGGATTCAGCTTCATGGGGTCATCAGAGCTAGAAGGGATCACACAAGGAAGTCCGAAGAAAGCTAGGAACCATGAGATGATGCATTCCCCAAATAGTGTCCCTTCAATGAACATAGATGTGAAGCCCAATGAGGCAAACAATGAGCAGCTCTCAATGAAATTTGGGGATGAAAGGCAAGGCAGAAATGAATCCTCTTTCATGGGAAACCAAACAAACTTCGTTGGTGCTTTTGGACAGTACCCAATTGGGGATATTGCAAGGTTTGATGCAGAGCAGTTTGCACCAAGATTTTCAGGTAATGGTGTTTCCCTCACTCTTGGTCTTGACTCATTACCAGGCACCCATCAAACATTTCTCCCAAACCAAAACATTCAACTGGGAAGAAGCTTGGACATTGGTGAACCAAATGAGTTTGGTAGCATAAACACTTCCTCTCCTCGTTCTACAGCTGCTTACGAGAGTATCAGCATGCAAAACCCAAAGAGGTTTGCTGCACAATTGTTGCCAGACTTTGTGACCTGAATAAGACATTGGAAGGTGAGCAATGTGATAGCGCAGTGCTACTGCTCCCTGTTTCCGAGTCCCTCACAATTTCTTCTTAGTTTCCTGCTTATGTGGGGAGTGGTGAACAATTGTAGTGTAAAGAAAGAAGGAATTTTACTTTAGTATAAGTTTATACCCTGCATAGAACCATTTGAGTTCTTAGATAGCTTAGGATTTGAAAGTATATGGTTGAGGTTGTATATTATTTTTGCAAGTTCTGAAGGTGGGATAGATGGATTGTTGTCATAAACTTTATTTTGGTAAAAGATACCAATATATCTTCGATTGAAAATATAAGTTGTGCTATTTTACATACTGAAGAAACCAGAACCAATGTCTACAAAAATAAATTAAATGAAAGCAAAATCTAGAAGGATTATGCGTTCCATAAATGAAAATAAAATGTGAAAATGTTAAAAAAAGTTCTTTTATTGGTAAGGAATGTAAGCAAGCTAAATTAGCCACTGAAAGTTATGTGTTTCAGTACTTGTGAACAGGGTACCAAAATCACGTTTGAAACCATATTGCATACAAGAAGAAAAGCACTGAGTATGATCATTTGCCAAAGTAAGAAATATAAGGTAGACATACAAATATGCACACGTATACTAAATGCTCCTGTTCAACTGTTTTTCATTGATAGGAACTATCATTTTTTTTTTTCACAGGTATCAGTTGGGCAAAACTAGTTTACTTAAACTCCTTCTGTTAGCAATAAAAATTGTTAAAATTTGTAATAAATGTGAATTAATCCCCCAAGTTATTTTTAAAGATAGATTTCATCATCCAAATTCATCTTCAAAATATTTAATGTTACATTCATACAATACACATTTAAAAAATATTTTTCTAATGAATATAAGTGATGATAGGTTTGTTAAAAGATTATTTTCAAATAACATCATTCAGTCATCCATAATAGAAAAAGAAAAACAAAAATTGATAGATTAATTATTTTGTAGCTGCTAAGCATAGGTTAAATTGTGATAGATCTTTGATAATGTGAGGAAAAGGTACGTAAATGAAAGGGAAATTATTTAGAATAATAATATTGCAGTTTTGGCCTATGACATGAGATTTCGTACATTAAAGTTGTTGCTAAAGATTTTGATATCGCCCCCCACCATAACTGACAGTTGACATGTCAATTTAACACAAACATGCAGAAGACAGTCATATGATGATTGTCCAAAACTGGTACACGATAGCTACACGGTTCGAACACGCATTCAAAACAACATAAATTGGTTTGACCAAACTTTATGAATGTTTGATACAATCTCAATCATCTCTCTCCAGTAAACATAAGATTAAGTAGAGTCGCACCAGAAAGAACAATGCTCAGAAGGCCTAGTAAACCTCACAATTGAATCCCATACCTTAAAATTTCATGAAACAATTTAATATCCTAAAGCCATTGTTGAGTGTATTTGGTCAATTAGTTGTAAGTTTGGTTAATATTAACATTTTTTAGTTGTTCTATAAATTAGTCAATTGACATCAAAGTAAGTCAATGTTATTTGAAATTTGGTCAATTTCCAAAAGCATTAACACTATTTTTCATTGATGTTAACCGATTTGTTTCTTAACAAATTGAATAATCTATGGATATTAATGAATGTAATGTATAGTTTTTATTTGATTATGGAGAGGTTGTTCTAATTGGAGAGATCAATAAGTTGAGTGAATATAATCTAATACTAAAAATTTCATCTTTAAATCAAGTCTACTATGATTTATGTTTTTCTCTTCTAGAACATTAGTAAGTCTTCTGAAGTTATAAGATCAATGTTTGTGACTGAGTTGCTCTTCATTCTATCTCTCATGTCTCTTTAATAGTTAAATTTAATAACAGAGGATACACTCCATCTTATAATGGTCATGGTAAATTGATGAATCATCATGTTGTAACTAAAAGATTGTAACATGTAATTGTCAGGTAATTAAACTTATTATGAAGAGAACAGTTATTGTTTAACAAAGGTAGACTTTTAAACAATCTATCTAGTGTGATAGATTAGTCCCTGATAATATGAATTATACAACTACTCTACGGTTTCGACTAGTCTAAAATGATGATCACTATCTCAAATGATTAAAAATCTACGACGACAGTTGACAATATTCTAATTGTTACAAAATTATATAATCCGTTATAAAGCTTGAGTATTAAAAAGACTAGAAACACATAGTAGAAACAACTTAGCCGCAAACATTAGTCTTCCACCTCCAAAATTCCGTCTATTTGTCGATCAACGACTAGGAGTATTTTTTTTTTCACTATCTTTGCAGCTAAGTTTTATCCTCTTACAGAAGAGGTAGCCAATAGGATTTGGGAAATAAAATTGTTTTCCACATAACGAAGAAATTACTCGAATTCTAATCTCACACAAACTATTCTCACTTTTTATTTTATCTTTTACCTTCACCTTCATTGGTGCTCCGTGGAACCAGGGAGAATTTTTCCTTATGTATTTTTCTCTTTTCTCTTTTCTCCTTTCCCGTCAAAAGTAGACGTGAAATGATTTATTTTATTTTTTCTTAAAAATACCATAGAACTTCAAACGATTGCTTTATGTACTTAAGTTGAGTTAACAGACCACGCTGCACGACCAATCCTGAGCAACATCTCCATGTAATTAGAAATGCTCGAGCAAAACCAACGTCAATAAGATTAGTATCATGATTTTGCTTACTATGTATGAAATATATTATTTCAAAAATATATCCTTTACATTTCATAGTTAGAAACTACAACATTTTACAAAACTCTTCAGCATAATTTACATTCAATTGTTGAGGAATGGAGATTTTAAATGCCTCCAACAAAAATTTCCATTCATGTAAAAAAAACAGATGATTTCTTTTCGATGCCTTGACAAGGTAGGAATCTTGGATTAGTAGTCTAATATAAAGAAACAATTTGTGAAAGCTTCAAAATGAGTTGGTCATGGCATGCTCATCCCCTATCAATGATAGTCTTCTCTTAGAAACCTTGGACCTATAACACCATACTTCAAATGCCTCAGTTAAGTCTGGATACTGCATATACTCGTTATCCAGCCACTCAGTCAAAATCTCTGCCTGATCCCCTGATGGCAATGCAAGAATGATTGAGACAAAGGTGGATTCTAAGGATTGCCACATTTCACCATCTAATTTAAGCAGCATGGCATTCTCACAATTCATTGTAACCGAATCAATCAATGGTTTTGTAACCCTCACAAATGGAAGCCACACTTTCAAAACTTGAAGGCGTTTTGCAGTCGGCAATATAACAGTGCCATAACCAATTGCCTCTAAAACCTTTGATGTCACCTCAACAGCTCTTAACTTTATCTCAATGACTTCAGTTGCAGAACTTCCTTGTTCAAGAACCTTGACAATTTTTTCTGATGCATCAAACCAATATTCAACAAATTCTCTCATTATTTCCAACTTACTCAATATCTGACAGGCCCACGACAAATCAGTCAAATAGGATTGAAACAACTGAATATTTCCCGCCTCAGAGAGTGATTCTGTAGTACCAGAGAAAAAAGCTGTTACCGAGTCGATAAACCGGGAAAATAGTCTGCTTACACATTCTTTTACCTCGAGTTTTATGCTGTCATCAGCTGTCAATAAAGGGGCATCATCATCTTCAGTTAGCATGTATTCAAGTTGCTCTTGTGCTGAAGATTTAAGATCATTCATATTTGGGGATGGGGATGATGTAGCAAATCGGATGGCAGAGACAAAGATGTTTACGATAGCAGACTGCTTAACTGGTTGAAGTCTAGCTAAGATAGGTTCAGCCTGTAAACCCATTCGAGGAACAATTTTCAAGATCTCTTCCTCCTCGGCCTCCTCCCATGTAACAGCTTCTAAGTAATTTACACAGGCAGCTACAATCTTTGGGCATCCAAGCTCAACTGCGACCTGGAGAATGCCAAGGGCATTTCTAACACCATGCCACAAATCATCAACTGAACCATCTATGACAATGTAGAGAAGTCTTATAAGATTTACATGGTAATCAAAATTCAACTCTTGGCAATAGATATCAACACAATTGCGCGAATCAAGGATCTGACATGTTGGCCAATTCTCAGACAACCTATCAGAAAAGTACTTGCAATCTTTTACAAGAATCTCTGAGTGACAGTACAGCCAATCATCTCGTCCTTCCGGAGTGCGTAGCCTCACAACAACATCACTAGTTGATCGGTCACCAATCACACAATCAATTTTTTCTTCTTTATCCTGGATGAAAGAGGAGAATGTAATTACTAAAGACAGATAAAAGAGACTGTGGCACCATACATTTAGGTGGTAATACTGAAATAACAATTGAAATCCTCAAGAGATGAACTCTGGCATTGACAATCTATTGTCAAGGTTTTAAAAAGAGTCCGCTAACATATTTCAGTTGCATCAAGGTTTTAAAGCTGCATGTGACTGCAATTGTAACTGCATTGGACGCATTTCTATGCTATTTCCGAGAATACCAAGGAACGCAATTTAACCACAACTAAAATTCAAAACCTTGACCATTTTAACGTTGAAGATTGAGGCACTCCAATTCACAAATTGCCATTGCATATAATTAGACGTTTGATGTACATTGACGTAGCTAGGAAACCAACATACGAAAGAAGATTTCATAAAAACCTAATTTTTATTTAAAGCTTAATAAAGTGATATTAACAATGGTGAAATGAGATAGTGAAATAAAATAGAAGGGGAAAAGGGTGGAGAAACAAACTTACAATAGGTTCCATTGAAATTAAGACAACTGAGAAGCAATATTTCTACACCTGCAATCAAGAAACAAGAATTGAAGTTCCAAGGAAGCGAAAGTAGCTGAAAACACATCAGTAAAACAGACAGGTAAGCAGTAGGCGTGGGATCTTTTGTGAACAGCGGGTAACAATATCAAATTGAAATGGAGGCAAAGCGAAATAAAGAAATCAGGGGAAATGAAAACAGTGAAAATTAAACGGGGGAAATCGGAAACATTAGTATGGTGATGAAATTAATTTAATGAAATGAATCAGAGTTGGGAATGCGTAAATGCGAAGGTAAAGAAGCGAAAGAAGTACCGGATCTCTTAGGTGTTCCATGTGAGTCGAAAGTGAAAAGCTTTCAGTCTGAGGAACGATGATGAAAGAAGCCAAGCAATCCAACACTCACATTCGCATCGCACTCTCGTACGGTCGTTTCCTATTACCCATTGCTTCTTCTTATCGACTTTAAACGCATCGTTGCGTTTTTTTTTATGTTTTTTCCTTTCCCAACTTGCCAACTTGCCCAACTTGCATGGATACATTTATATATACATGATTCCATTAAATGTATCTACACTTATTTAACTCATCCTATCATTTTATAAGAAACAATTTTATTATGCATACACCTCTGCGTAATCAAGTTCAGGATAATAGTCATGTCATTCGTTATAGTATGCATAAGTTACAACAACACCTTTATATCATTGCCATTTTAGATGAGTTTCATGTTTCAAATAATTATTGTATAATTTAAGCTCTTTCATCAATATGCGCATTAATACGTTGTATTAATTAGTGTTTATTTCGAAAAAGATTAATCTTCATCTCTTAAATTAGAGATATCCTTAATACACAAATAAATAAAAAATATTCATGAAATCTCTCTTATACATACTTAAAACCTCAATATACTAAAGAATTTACGCACTGTCGTAAAAAAATATATCATTGATATCCACGAAATGATTTTAATATAAAACATATATTTTCAGCAATTGCGGGCTTGTCCAACAGGGCTATAGCCCAATAGCCCAATGGGCCAATGCCATATCCCACTTTGTTCAATACCACAACTGACATTGTCTACCCTTGATTCATTTTTTGTTCTTGTTGCTATATTACTGGCATCAAATTGCCCCTTATTGATTATATTGATTATTGTATTTTTTTTTTTTTGTATATATAAAATAGCTTCGTTGTTCTTAAATTATTGTCATATATTAGGCCTTATTGGTTCTTCTGTTGGTTATAAAGTTGGGCTTATTGGTTACAGTATTATTGTTACAAAATTGGGTTGAGCTCTTAGCAAGGCAAATTAGTTCCATTTGTTTTAGTGAGTCAGAAAATTGGCAACCAAACTCAGAGTATCTAATATTATGTTCACTAATGTAATATCATAACTCAAATATTCATAAAATCATAACTCAAATATTCATAAATTAAAATATCAATTTTAATTTTTATGATTAATACTAAAAAAAAATTATGAAATAATTTCTTCATTTTCAATAATGATTTTATAATTTTGATAACGACAAAAACTAGATTTGGAAAACAAAAGTGTTAGTCCCCAAAGATGTGAGTGAGAAAGAGATGTAAGAGCTGACTCTGGAGGGCACTTGATGTCCTTGTGGCCGACCATGTGACGGTCGTGATTTCTTTTAATTTTACGACAATTAAGTAAGCTCTGATCTTATAGAGAGAAAAGAAAAACCTTAAAGATGTTGTTACATAGCAATAAGATATATGATTAGGTTAACACCCCTATACTTGTGCCAGTAAAATGGCCATATATAACCTATTATTTTATAATACAAATTTTGAATTTAACAATAATTAAAAAAATACGAAATATTCATAAGAAATGTCTCCCCCTTAACAATGGCGTTGACTCTGGTCTTCCCGTGAGGGTTTACTATTAAAGGAGAAAACAAAAAAAAGATAGAAAAGTTGTAGATTACAGAACTGACCGTTGTTTTTTGCCAAGCAATTTTTGACCTCTTAAGATAGAGACAATTGGTTTAGGGTTCAACCTCTAACAACTACTTTATTTTGAATGCTTAATTAATGCTCAATATTAATATGTTTATGCCTACTCACTTTTACAAGCCCTTTGAAGTGCTCTTCCAGCAACAATTGTCTTCTCTCTAAAACCATCACAATCATTACTAGAAAAACAGATAGATTCACATATAATATTTCTTTTATATATATATATATATATATATATTTAAAATATCTCTAACTAAACACACTTAATTTGGTATAAAACATTAGGAGGAATAACAGTGACAGGACAAGGAAAAGTGTAATAATTTTACAAAATTAATTCTATCATTATTAGTTTGTTTTTAGCTTTTAATTTATATCATTAACATTATTAAGGGTATGATAAAAAAAAAGTATTATTAGAGTGTAAACAAAAATAATAAACAAGTTATGTTCTTTGGTGAAAAAACATATTTCTAAATTTATGAATAATATTATTAAATATAACAATCATTTAAATTATTTATTTTAATTATTATTCATAAATAAAATTTATATGTATATTAATTAAAATGAACTAATTTAACTATTTTATTTGCTCTGGTGAATTAGTTATTTTATTTTCATTGACCTTTGATAATAGAATTTTCAGAATAGCCTCCTCTGGTAATAAATAAGTTTAATTGGCCCACTTTTTTTCTTCCACACCGTTGTTTCTGGTTTTTAATCTGTGAATGGATTATTGGTAACAACTGAATTTGACTATTCATGCCACACTCACAAGTTTGATTATTTATAGTAGAAGGTTCTTCGGTCTTCCTCACATTCCCAGTCAACTTATTATTAATAAAAATACCCAAGTATTAATATTTGCTTTTAAAATTACAAAGTCAATCTAAATAATTTAATAAACATATAATTATTATATGTTTGGTAGTTTTTCATTAATTAGTAAATACCTTGTATATTATGGATCTTTTAATTGAAGTAAAGCTTAAAAAATATAAGTACCTAAATTTGGGGTGAAAAAGAATAATTAAAAAATAACCATAGATGCATTTGAAAGAAAACTGTATTTTTCAACTAAAAATTAAATTTTGATAGAAAAAGAAAAATTCTAAATAATAATTAAGTCGTACATTATAATATTAAGACAAAATGAGACGACACATTCACAAATAATTTTTCTTATTATGTAATTAATCTGGTTAATATTTAAACTGTATGGATTATTAAAACTTAAATTTTTTTTTCTTTCAATTCAAGCTTTATTTAGTCTTTCAAATTTGAATTTTTTTATTTATTTAAAAATATATTTTTCTTCTTTTTTCTGTTAAAAACTAAGATAAAAAAATTACTGTAATTTTAACGTTTTTATACATTTTTTGCAGGTTAAATTACATGGATCCGGACTAAATCAACTCATTATTTCTCAACTTTCTTGGTTTAGATTTGACACGAAAAATGTTAACACTTAACTAAACTATTTTGATTGATTCAGTTCATATATTTTTTTAAAATTAAAGTAAATCAATTAAGAATAATTCTATTTTTAAATTTAAATACTAAAATAAAATTTAAAATAAATTTTAAAAATGTTTTCAGCCATTTATTATAATGTCAATATTAATCATTTTATGTTTTGATACATTATTTGTTATCTTGGTCAAGATAGTGATGGGTGACAGATTAAAAATTAGAGGATTTTCAATTAGTTTATTTTGAAAAAATTATTGAAAAACCATTTTAAATAATATATAATCTTTAAATAAAGGCGTAGATTTTGTTAGCTATTTTCATTTTATTTTCTTACCTATTTTTTCAACTAGCTTTTTACAATTTCACTTAAACCAAATCCTTTTATATCTATTATACTTCTCACATGTTTATATTCGATTTTCTATTTTCATTCATTTTATTTATCTTACTAAACGAGTTGTTAAATAGAAAAGAATATAAATAAGAAGATTAAACTATGCCAAAAGCCCATGTTTTTACAGTAGACATAAGCATTTGTTTATATGAAATGAAAAAAAAAAAAAAGTGAGTTATATATGTTTATTTTTAGATAGAAATAAAAAATTGAATTTAGATAGATCAGACAACAATTGTGATAAATTTGAATTGATGTTATAATATTTTATAGGAGATAAAGTTTTCTGCTATAATAAAAAAAAGGAAGGAAAACTTTTAATATTTTGAAAAAATTGTGCAGTTTTAAATTATATAATGTATGTGATGAGAGGTGTGGGGTCAGCACGTGACAAAATTTATAGCCGACATATGAAGTCTCGACAACAACCAGCTACGTCATGGGCGTTATCATGAGTTCATTTACCCTCATTTTGTTCGTGTCTTTATTTAAAAAGTTTTAACGTGAATAGTTTCTTCTTTTTCTTTGACAACTTCTAATATGAATGGTTAACAACTTCACCTTTTGGAATGAGATTTTTATTTTGTTACTGAAACTTTTATGAAATTTATACATAGAGAGGGGAAAACTTATCCAGAAATAATTTTAAAATACTCTTTTTATCTTTATTTCAATATAATAATTATAATAAGTAATTTATTTATAATCGTTAAATCCTGGAAAAATAAACAAAGATGATAAGAAGTAACTTTTGATGAAAAACATTTCAAAAAAAATTGATCATATATGTATATATATATATATATATATAATTGAAAAATTGTAGGTTTACAATATTCACTCCATATAATTAAATTTAACGATGTTAATTATAGTTAATGAAAACATAAATTACTTATATCAATATATAAGTTTGATAACTAAATACTAATTTTAATATTAAATAATAACACTTTAAGTTGTATCCAGATTAAATAATATAAATCCTTATCAATATTACCAATTAATATATATATATATATATATATAAAAGATTTAAATAAAGTTAGATATTTTTTTAATTTTTAATATGGTCACAAAATTATGAGATTGGTTAAATCTATTATGTCATTCTTGTTGTTATTTTATCATTTTTAAATATCTAGTTTTATATTTAAAATATCTATTTTTTAATATAATGATATGATAATTAGATCATTTATAACTTCAAATTTTTAATATATCATTTTTCGATGTAAAAGAATATATATAATTAAATTATAATATATAAATAAAATATAAATTTTATTTTAATAATTTATTTATAAAGTTGAATTGAATATATTTTTCTAATTTCTAATAAATAAATAATCATTTTGATGATAATAATATATTATATGAATAATTTGATAATTTTTTACACTTAATTATCAAATTAATATTATTCTAAACATGAAGTGGTGATTGACCTAGCAGACAAGACAATACTAACAACCATCTATACTGAAATTTTGATTTGCAAAATTTTACTGTTTATTTTCATATCTGGTAGCGAATATGGAAATAATTTTAAACCTATAAATTTTAACATTTTCCAAAATTGAAGTTAAGAATATTTGTTATTTGTATTGATAAAGACTTAGTTAAAATTAATTTTAGATAAGTAAGATTTATTTTAATAAATGATGAAATTAAAATTTTAAAATATATAAATAAAAAATTAAATATTTTATTCTTTATTATTTTAAATATATATATTTTTAATTTCTTTTTTTAATATTTCACTTATTTTTATTTCTTTTCAATATTTAAGAATATTGGTGAAAGTTTTTTGAAAAGTATAACACTTAACATTTTCCAAAATTGATGATTTGAAGTTGAAAAAACTTTAATAGTTAATTTATAATTTAATAATCTTTATATATAAACAGATATTAATCTTTAATGTTTGAAATTCATATTTTATATACAAAATCTTATGTAGATTAATATATTTGTGAATATGTAATTAACAGTTGAATGCTTGAAATTTTAAATATATGTTATTACTTTTCTTTTATTGTATGTACGCTTTAAAATTATAACAATCTTGTTTTTTTTATTCGAAAACAGATAACATAACATATGTTACATCTTGATAAAAAAATATGATAAATAAGAATAAAATATTTGTAATTAATGATTTTATGAAATTAGTCTGTAAATATTTTATATTTTAATATTAATATATTTTATTTATAACAGTTTAATTTATATTTAAAAAAATAATAAATTAATATTTTGAAAAATAAAAGAAGGTAATTTTTTTGAATTATTAGTTTTTCATTGTGAAAAATATATCATATTAATAAATAATTAGAATTTTAATAAAAATATGACGTTATATGGTCAACTTTTCAGACTTAAAATAACTTTTACGTAGCGTCAAACTTCTCCATATAAAATCCAACTACTAGAATAAATTGATACTTATGCATGCACTAGGGTATTTGGAAGTTACAGGCCCTCAAAGAAACGAATAAGACATGCACTACAATCATCTACTCTACACAATAAATTAAATTCATTTTGTCTTCTTCATTTGGACATTTCATATACTGTTGGAGAAGAATATTGATTATGGTGAAACCAACCACTGAGAATTCTCACGTGCATTAATTAGATCAAATATTGTAGTAATAATCATCCCTATCTATGTACTTTAAACAAAGATCACCTCTTTGTTAAATTTATATTAACGTTTGTTTTGCATATTTTGTAGGTACTTGAATATTAGTAAGCAATATAATATTCCCTTTAGTAATTAAAAATTGTTTTTAAGCTTGTTGTACATATAATTTTATAAAAATATTATAATATCTATCTTGACTAAGATACTCTCACTTAAACTATTCTTTTATTTATTTAGTTGAGATTATTTTAATTAATTATTTGTATATTATTAAATGAGAGACATGAATCAGAAACATTAAACTTACATTAAAAGAAGAATAGTTTTGATACATGAAGCTGATAGATGTTTTTCAATCAGCAAGTTGAAAATCAGTTCCGTAATAATGCTGACACAACACGAATAGATTACACATATCTCTTTGTTGGTTTACCTGCATCTACTTCTTATCAGAATAGATTATTGATCTGAAAAATTTTGTAGGTATCTATTGGATTTGGAACTAATTGTTATTCTTACATTAATTAGTCAAATACATCTAATGTTGGGTGCAAAAATAGGTTGAATTCGTCTGAATTGTATAAGAACAGAGTTTAACTTGTTTCTTAAAATTATAATTTGAGAAAAAAATGCTATTTACTAAAGAAAAGAAAAAAAGAGATACACTTAGTCAAAGGATGTTGGTTCTTAAAAGAGGCTTGATCAAGGGAAGAAAATAATAATAGTAACACGCATGAGACACCACGCCGACGGCTATTTCTCTGTGAGTGAACAGTGATTAATTTTTATCGATCAAAACAATAAAAATTTAAACTTTTTGTTTCTTTTTATGCTTTACACGTGTTATGTGATGAGATAAACACTTTATTTTGTCGGCCAAACCACAATTTAAAAATAAATTAAACCTAAAAAAACACACTTTCACGTTGCGGATAATTTATCCTAACTATTCAATATTATGATAATAAATCTGATATAAAATAATCCACGAGGAATCACTTGATGCATTGGACAATTCTGCGTCAAATTAGTGTAGTTATATACATTTTTATAATTTTTTTGAGTATTTAAATGGAAATAATTTCAATACTGTCCAATGTATAAATATATAATTTAGATTTAATTTATACATATCTTAATTATGTGTACCGATTTAACATTAATTTGATCAAAATAAAATGTAGTCAACTTTAAATTAAATAAACCTGTGTAATTTAGTTTGATCAGAATATAATGTAGTCAACTTTAAAACAATTAAACCAGCGTGGCTGTGTCTATCAAGTCTACAAATTGCGTTTAGAGAGTGGAAGGACTTGAGCTTCTAAATTAAAGTGTCTATCGAAATTTGTTACTTTTCGAAAGTCAATTGGGACGGTAAAATTAGTTTGAAGGAGTTTTTCTCATTAAATATAATTAATAGCAACGTAGAATCAGTAGTAAATTAATTTTTTTAATTAAAATATATTTTAATTAAATGATTTTTATTTTATTTTTCATCTATCTTTCTCATTTTTATTTATTTTTTATTAATATATTTCTCGGCAACAAAATTACGATAAAATTCGAACTTCAAATTAATCCATATAATTCAAACTTCAAATTAAAAAATATCTTTAATAATTCATGATGATATTATACTAGTAGATTTAAAATCGAAATATTAATAATATAGAAATATTTTTCTTAAAGTTAAATTTAAGTTTGAAAAGAAATGAATAATAAATAGAGTGAAAAAGAAATGGTAAGATGAATTAATATTAGTTATGGAAGTGGTGTAAAGTTAAGGATAAGAATGAAGAGCAAGTTGAGAGACAGTAAAGAAGATAACGAGTGTTAAAGCTGGCAAGTAGCTAATTCCACATGTGCATTAAATGTTTCACTCAGATTTTCTGTTCGTGTTTTGTCTCATGTACGTGTTGACGACTGGATTATTTCCATCTTTTGGAAAAGTCATCGCACACTATTTCTCTCTCCTCAAAGGAGGCTCTACTTTTTTGCGTGTTTTGACTTCTCACATTTTGCACACCCACTTTTGTATATATACCAACTCCTCTCCCCCTCTCATTTCTCAACTCCAAAACTTTACAACACATTCTCAAATCACAATCTTCTTCATCACAAACCTTCCTCTTCAATTCTTGTTCCCACTAAATCAAGGTTAAGCTTTATACTTCCTTTAGAACATCGGCATGGACAACGAGATCGATGTTCCTTCATTCTTCGTCTGCCCCATTTCCTTAGAAATCATGAAGGATCCTGTCACGGTTTCCACCGGCATCACCTACGACCGTGAAAGCATCGAAACCTGGCTCTTTTCTAAGAAAAACACCACTTGCCCCATCACCAAACAACCCTTGTTAGATTACACCGATCTCACCCCCAACCACACCCTTCGGAGACTCATCCAAGCTTGGTGTACCATGAACGCTTCTCACGGCATCGAAAGGATCCCAACTCCAAAACCTCCAGTTAACAAGACTCAGATTTCCAAGCTTCTCAAAGACGCTTCTCACTCCCCTCTCATATGCCTCCGAAGACTCAAATCTATCGCTTCAGGAAGCGAGACAAATAAACGATGCATGGAAGCTGCAGGTGCTGTTGAGTTCCTAGCATCGATTGTAATGAACAGCAACGATTCTTCAAATGGGGCTGACCCAAATGATGGATCTGGATTCGAGTTGAAAACAAATGCAAGCGATGAAGCATTGAGCCTGCTTCACACTCTTCATTTATCCGAACAAGGGTTGAAGACTCTTCTAAGCTTCAGAAATGGAGAGTTTATTGAGTCTTTGACAAGAGTCATGCAGAAGGGGTTCTTTGAATCACGCGCTTATGCGGTTTTCTTGTTGAAATCTATGTCTGAAGTGGCGGATCCAGTGCAATTGTTGCATCTAAGGCAGGAACTTTTCGTGGAACTGGTACAAGTCTTGAGGGATCAGATTTCAACAATGACATCAAAAGCGATCCTTCAAACGTTAATCCAATTCTCTCCTTGGGGGAGGAACAGGATCAAGGCTGTGGAAGCCGGAACCGTTCCTGTTTTGATAGAGCTTCTTCTGGATTGCAATGATAGAAAGCCTTGTGAGATGACGCTGGTGCTGTTGGAGATACTGTGCCAGTGTGCAGAGGGAAGAGCAGAACTATTAAGCCACGGAGCAGGTCTTGCCATTGTTTCAAAGAAGATTCTAAGAGTTTCGACATTGGCGAATGATAGGGCTGTTAGGATTATTCTGAGTGTTTCCAAGTTCTCTGCGACTCCACATGTTGTTCAAGAAATGCTGAAACTGGGTGTGGCGGCGAAACTGTGCTTGGTGCTTCAGGTGGATAGTGGAAACAAGGCTAAGGAAAAGGCAAGAGAGATACTCAAATTGCATGGTCGGGCGTGGAAGAATTCTCCATGCATACCAAGCAATTTGCTTTCTTCATACCCGACTTATGCGTGAAACGATTGATAGAGAATTTTGAACCATATACCTCTTAGAATTTTTTATGTACAGAATTATTTGGAAAGGACACAGTCACGTTCGAGTTATAAATATTAGCAGCAAGCTATACATTGATTGCCCACAAAAAGTATAGGTGGGTAGCGATTTAGGTTTTGCTTTGTGTTTCCTCACAATTGTGTAATCATTTTTTGTTTTGCCAAACTGACACAGAAAGGGTTAATCAATCATACATTCATACCGATTTTGTTCCAGATTTTGAGTTCATTTTTCACTCTCTTCTTCCTCCCTCCTTTACATTCAATTGATTGAAATGCTCAAATTATTGAATTTGGAGCCATCAATGGCGGGCATCTCTTAGTTCAAGATAAAAAAAATACTTGTAATACTAATACATATCATGGCCAAGCCTAATCTAAATAAATCATTAGGTAATTCATGATACCACCTGTCATTGTTCATAACCAATATTCACATAAAATATACTCAGTATTTTTAAATTTTAAAAAAAGTATCATTTTAAGTACATATATCATATAAAAAAATCAACTATATTAATTTCTGCAACTCTGAACCTATTGAGATAATTATACGCTTTGAATAGGAGTAATTTTTTTTAAGGAGTAATTTACTTTCAATAAGCAACTAGTTGATTCTAATTTGGAGAGCTTTAACTAATTGTTATGTAACAGTGATATCTAATTTGTTTAATATTAATTATATAAAAGTTTTCTTCCATTATATTAATATTAAAAATGTTATTGAAGTATGACATAGTAATTGCCCTCATAGCTAGACCTGGGCAACTGAATACATATTGAATACTGCAAAACAAAGAACTTTTAATACTAGCATATAATTCACATTTGATTGTGAAAATATTATTTTATCATAAAGTGAAAAGGAATTAATCTTTATGACCAAACTCATGTATACATATTCAAAAGTTAAATGCTAGGAGTCACATGCTTTATATTTTTAATATCATATACGCATGCATGGTTTAATAATTTGAACGTTTCTTTAACTTCATTTTTTTTTAATAAAACATTTTTCTTCTCATAATATTGCACTATAGAGATGCATTCTACACTAAGAAAAGTTAATCTCATCGTAATATACACCTGTACTTGTATGAAAATCAACTTTCAACATATCAAAGAGTAAATTGATTTAGACGGTAGACAATTGATTCCATTTCAAATGAAAAGAAAAAAAAGAAAAAAAAAGAAAACCTTACATTACAGTAATTAAATTGTTTTCAGATTGAGTAAAATTTTCTCTCATAAATGATATTTATGCTATACCAGAATACCAGTTTTACATAAATTCAACATTAGTTATCAGTACATTATATAATCAATTTAATGTTTTCATCTTTAATAATCTTAATTAGACTTGATCACCTATTGCAAGTTGTTGATTTTTTCTGAATGAAAATTTTCAGTTTTTCGAAAAATCAATCGTCATATATGTATGTACTTCTAGAAAATGAGCTCTCTACAAGTATATAGTTATGAATGTCATGTTCAAACTCACATATAGACTCAAACCTAGTTCTTGTAAAGTTTAAAACCTAATGAATTTTGTTAGTAAGAAACTTTTTCATCTATATATGTTGACCCAAAAAAATACACAGAAGAATCCATTGGAATGCGAAAATTAATGGCAAATAATTAATTCGTCAAACCAATAATGCTAATGAATTAGTCAAACAACTTCATAATACTCCCTCTATCTCTAATTTTTTTTTTTACTTTTTATTATGAATCACTTTTCTAATTATTTATTATATCAATTATTTTCTGAGAAAAATATTTTTAACTATTTTAGTTCATAAATAATAACCTTAAAAAGTAAATTTCACTACTATTATTATCTGTCCTTGCATTAACTATTTAAGGACAATTTTTTGAAACTATTATAATTACAAAAAAAATTAATTTTATTAACTAAACTAATAATCTTTCTTAGTAAGTGTGAATTAATTACCAATGTCATATTTAAGAACGAATGAAGTATTAATGAGTACTCTTCGTTTGCGGTTATACTAATTAGAAGTATTAATGAAGTATCAAACTCTTGTAAGACTAAAATATTCTAATTAAAAGAGAGATTATTATATATAAGAAACAATTAGAAGAGAAAGAAAAAGTTTTATGGAAATGAGAATTTTATAAAATATTAAATTAAATTTGAATTAATTAAGATTTCACATGGTATTGCCACCCCTCGATCCCTGAATGATCTATGAATATCTCAGAAGATATAGGATGATGATTACCTAAGAATACAATATATGTAACGAGATGAATTATTTATGAAAGTAATTTGCTGTATAAAGATGGATCTATCAAATTCTTAGATGTTATATGGTAAGCTTATTAATTTTCTAGGGTCATGTGGTGCACAGTATTTTATGTAGGGTGGTTGCTCTTTAATTTTGGTTTGTGTCAGTTTTGTCGAAAGTTTCAAAGTTTGAATACCTCCCCTCTCTCGAAAAAGACACTGTGGTGGGGGTGGTTTATGTATAAATTCCAAGTATGAGATTCTGTTCATTGGAGGTCAATATAGCGGTGAACGTGGAAGAACGTATTTATTTGAATATCATTTTCTGACCGAATTAAGCAGAAGAAAAGACCATTACTATTAGCTGGTGTTGGCCATTGATCAGTGACCAGGCGCAACTTGGGTTTGGTCCAACCAATAAATTGTTTTTAAACACCATTAGTTAGTACCCTTCTGCTGACCCTTATATTGTCAAACACTCAATTTTTATTATTAGTCACCTTTAGGGTTTATTACTGCTACTATTTAACTCCACAAACTACTCACGTTTCTAAAAATCTACATAATTATATGTTATTTTATTCTTTTTAAACATGTTATAAAAGATTAAAAAGTAAAACTATTATTTTGTTACCAATTTGTAAAAAGTATATATTTTTATATCATTTTATTACTTAACATTTTTTCATAATATACGAGTACATTAAACATTTAACGAATTGGTAAAATATATAAAATATAAAAATCTAATAATACTATGAGAAGAAAATAATACACGGTAAATTTATAAAAAATATCATAATTAAATTAAAAAAATGTTTAATTTTTTTTATAATTATATTAATAGTATAAAATATCTACTAATTTATTGATGCTTTTTGTTGTTATGAAATTCAGTTAATTATCTTTATGAAAAATCCTAATTTAATTCCTGCTTTTTCTGTTGATAATAATCTAACATTTTATTTAATACATCCAGACTCCAATTCATTCGAATCAAATATTCGTCATAATGGATGAAATTAGAGTTTACTTCTACGTAATAAGCTTATTAATTAAGTAAAATTTTTGAATTAGTGTAATTTGAAAGAGTCATGTATTGTCATAGTTATTCTGCATTATTAGCTAGTGTTAATAATGGTTATGTATTTTTTTTTTAATATAAACATAAGTGAATACTATTGATAATTAAACTTAATAAACGATTTAACACTGGTTTGTCAAGCGGTGGTTATACATAAGGGAATTACAAAATATACATCATATTCAAAGCACCGTAATAAGAAAATGCCAAAAAACACTTATCAATTAGTTTCTGAATATTCTATACAAACAAAAACTAATCATTTTTATTTTTATAATAAATTTATCTAGTTTATAAGAAAAAAAAAGGGAAAAAAAAATGAGATGTTTAGTCTAAAAGAAAGGATTCCTAGAACAAGATTAGGACTTGGAGTGGCTGGATTGAAAGAACCACGAGAGATGAGAAGTTAGCATATTATTCAGCAATTTTTAAAACAAGCAAAGCCCTAACTTAGTCTCTAATAATAGTCACTTTACTTTTACTTTTACTTTTGAATTTTCATTCAGTTCATTATAAATATGTAAAAAGCCATTGACTTTAATCGTTAATTTTATGATAAAGTAACGAGGTAAAAAGTTAAAATGCAATTTTGTATTACAAAGTCAGAAATTAAACGAAGATTTTAAAAAGACAAATCAAAGTCGATAACTTATAATGACTAATTTGGAAATTTACTCAATTTAAAATTGTCGAGTGAAGAAAAATGCAAAAATTGTTTACTGAAGAAAACTGTCGATCCAACTGTGATAAGTGAAGTGTCTTAATTAGTGCAAAGAAATACTTTCTTGAATAATTATGATAGTAATTTTTGAAAAATTGTTGATTTGAATCATATGGAAAATCAGCTCATCATCAAACAACCTACCAAAATTTGTACGAGATTAGCCAAAACTCTTGACACTGAGATCACTCCTTAATGCTTTGATTCTCAATTATGACAACTCACTCATACATGCACTACTAAGCTAGAATAGACCAGAGATCATGGCACTAAATTTGGTAACCGACTTGATATTTTCAAAAAGAAGGTAAGGGACAATGAAATGAAGGGGAGTGATTCAAGGCTAGAAGGATGTTAAGGAATAACATTGTCAAACTTTGCAACAATTGTCTCAACATATTTTTTAATTTTATGGGAGTTTGTTTTCTAGAAGAACAAAAAACCACTAATTGAAAAAGTAAGTGGTTTTGGAATGGATATTATTTTAGAGAAAACACATTTTTTTACAAGTTCTGATATTCAAATTCTTACTATAATACTGTTTTGTTCTCTTACATAATTTGATCATCTTGAAAAAGATTGTGTGACGGTTAAGTATTATTAGTTTGCAAATATATCTAAAATTCATAGATTATTAGCTGAAGGAATATTTAAATTTTAAATTTACTGAGTAAGCAACTGAGCTTTTTGCTCTGAGCACAACTTTAAATTTTATAGATATACTTAAAAAATTTAATATTTGTAATACTTGTAGCTTACTCGATAAAGTTTAGTCTTGATTATTCTGATCAAGAAAAGATTCATGGAATATGAATTACAATATTTTGTGCTTAAATATGTTAAGTTAAAGAATTTGTCTATTGTTTGTGAATATGTCAAAATGTAATTGAGGATACGAAATCTATATTTTACCTTGAATTGTTAAAGCATTTAAGATTTATTTTGATCATATAACATGTTTTTAAACACACAAATTATAAAAACAAGGATATGCAGAAGGGTGAAAGGTTTTTCTTTCTAATTAGTAATTACATGGTTATATTACATGGTTTTATTTCTTTGTTTAAATTTATATTTTTTAAAATTGTTAAGAAAATAATAATGTTTGGCTAAAATAGGTTAAGTAGTTTTCAGACCTATAATTATTGAGTTTGGCATGGTCCATTACACCTTGTCAAATTAATGCAGTTCTTTTTGAGTCATAATTTTGAGAGTCTAACTTGATCTATTGGATAACTCCGTTAAACACGAGTCTAAAAGAAATCCATGATCTATTGATACAAACCTGGAAGAATTATAGAAAAAGAAAAAAGAAAATTATTGATATAAATTATGTGTTTTTCATATAAAACATCGTATTTAAATCAGATAAGACAATTAGAAGTAAATATATTACACAACATAGTATAAACTGCTGGAAAAATCACATAATTTTTTTTTATATATCATGAAAGCGTGACTATTTATATGAATAGTTTATATATGTATTCATTTCAATCTTACATATATATGAAAATAACTTTCTCCACAGCTTTGTAGGAGAGCAAATCCGGTCCCTAACCTGGTAGTGGTAGGTAACCAATATTTTAAACTAAAACTGTAGAACTAGATTGGAGTGCAGATATTGAAATATATGTTCATGAAGATAGAAAAGTGTTTTTAATCATTACTATGGTGCATATAACACAAATTAAGACTGCATATGCTTACATATTCAAATTATTTCTTAGTGATTTTATCCAACCTATACATAAACTGTATATGACCAGAAACAAAACAAAGGCAGTAGTATTGAAGAATCATATATTTTATATATTATCAAGGCGTGGAAAAAGAAGCATCCCTTGGAAAATCAAAGTGGCTCCAACAATTGCCCATTGAGAAGTCTGCATCATAAGCTTCTGGTCCAAAAAGGGGCGATTGGGTGCCTTGCAAAGCATGATCTACCATCATTTCTGAATTGGACCACAACATATTGCCCTGTGAGGGTTCTGCCTCTTCACCTGGTAACGGTGGCAACTCAAAATTTGTTTTTGTAACTGTAGTATCATGACTGCTACTATATTCTTGGTGCTTCTGGATAGAGTTCAACCCGCAAAAGTACATTTCGATATCCTCACCAAAATGGGATTCTGTGGGTTGTTCATGAAAATGCAAACGCCCAGTAAGACCAAGCTCTTCAGACAAAGCACTGTGCCCAAAATCAGTATTCATTATGCTTGAATACTCAGGAGAAGGATAGCAATCTGTTTGCACTTGATCTGGCTTCAGATTGAGAAAACTTGCATAGACTTGAGCAAGATCAATATTTGGTCCATCAGACACCACTGATGATGAGGGCCTTAAATCATCAGAATGCCCAACTGAGCTATTGGCTTGTCTTAAAGCCTTATTATATTTACCTCTTCTACTTTTGCGGCAGCCGCCACCAATTGGCACATTGCGGAGGAATCCTCCTTTGGTCCAGTACCTTCTGCAGCCCTTGCAAAAGTACCGTGGTTGAGTTGAACTGTAGTTATTGTAGTAGCAGAACTTGGTATTGGAAGAACCACACCTAGGACAATTTGGTGAAATCTCAACATTATTAGCCTTCCATCCTCTCTCCATCACCACTCACATTTCCCTCTCTAGGGTTTGTTTGTGGACTTTGAGAGAGAGAGAGAGAGAGGAGGTTCCAAGAAGGTGAAGTGCAAAAGGCTATCTAGACTTCAATTGGTTAAATGAACATTATGTGATGATGGTGAAGCTTGAACTACTATAAAGCACATTGAGTGTAGGGGTGAAGTTTGTTTTATAATAATGCACGTGAGAGGGCCTTTGGATATGATCTTGAAACTGTATATGCGACCATGCACATGAGCATGCATGGGGTAAGTTAGGCCAGGTGGTGTCACTGCTCCGCGGGCTAATGCATGGTGTCGGTGTTAACCGTACGTGGCATGTTTATATTGGTGGAGATGAGTGATTGTGGAAGCAAAACCCTCGGTAGAATAATTTCAGGTTTCTTCTTTCAACAATCAACAACTTAGATATATGAGAAGCAGATCCCACAACAAAAGTTTAACATATCCCAACCTCAATCTTTCCCTGATCCCTCAAGACTTGAAAATAGAAGTTATAACATAATCAACAAAAATGAAATATATGCCAGTAAAATACAGTACAAATCATTATTAGAAAACCTGAATGATTATCTTTAATACGCCTCTTTTAATCCTTTATCAGGTTTTTTCATTTGTAAAACATGAACTCAAATTCTTGCTAATTAGGTTTATCTAAACAATGTTTCATTTGAATCAACGTAATATTGTTGATAATGTACGGTCACAATTGTAATTCTCTGATCTTTGCTTCTTCAACAATACTAATCAAGAAAAATGAAATCACAGCTTGATACTACAGTTTTTTTAATCATGCCTACTAATCATTGTTCAGCTCCCTCGTGCGCTGAATAAGTTAATAATTTTTTTGGCATGAATTTTGGGAGTAGTCCATGGGTTCCACTTGGTTTCTTTTCAAACTGGTGACTGCTTTGGCTTAATTTCTACGCTTCTTAACTAATAATTTGTGATTATTTAAACTGATATCTGTTATACAGAATTTTAAGAACATCTAGTTAGAATTTAAACCAAGCTTGACTGTTATGCAATAATAAATTAACTACAAATGCTTTCTGTTTTCATTCAAGAAACTCTCGTTATTACGTCAATAATCAAGACTCAAGAAACTTGGAGGAGCATTATTTTTGCTATGAAACTCTGGTGGACGAAGTGGTGGACACATCTTCTCCTTTTATATTTAACATGAAGTTCAATAGAGGAAACTAAACCAAATTTTTCCGTCATGCAGTTCAAACTTGTAAGTTATGTCAACCTAAAATGTACAGTACGCTAATTGTTCGACTGTTCTTCAAGAAAGGAGCACATGGGATTAAATGGAGCATGCATTTTCTGAAGAAAGAATGTCTCTTTCACGATAGTACTAATAAGAGATTGTTATTAATTGTTATTGCTTGGATCTTGAGCTTCTCGGATCATGCAAAGCTTTTAAAAAACTGTACTAGTATATCAATGAAATATATGACACTCCACCAGAATGCAAACGTTACTTGTGGCGAATGAATGCTTCTCCTCTTTTCCTTTTTTCTTGTTTTAATCTTCCCATTATTAACTTAGTCAAACAACATAAACCTAAAACAACTGCAATTGCAAAACTGCAAACATTGCAAGATTTGTTCAGTTTGACATGTCAGAATACTCATAATAAAAAAAACAACATCCATACATATATAATCCACACAACCATCCAACATTCTTAAATCAAACATAAACATATTACTATTAATTGATAACTGTTAAACATTTTTTATACAAAAAAATAAATAAAATCAGATCTTTATAAGGTAATATAAAAAAGTCTAATAATACATTTTTTAACTTATTTTTATTTAGAAAATATTATAGTCTTGTTCCTTTCTAGCACACTATTTTTAGAAATACATTATTAAATAGTTTCATATTATTAGTAAAATAAAATTAATAAATTTAATGTTAAAATGACTTTTGTCCATAAAAACAAGATCATATTGACGATGTTATATTATAATTATATGTTAAAGTAAAATAAAAGGTTGATGTGTAGATCAATACAATATAACAATCACATAACTGAATCAAATGATCCATCAAAATACATTATATTGACTAATTGACTAATTGTGAAACCAAAATGGTAGTACAAACACATGATCCTAACTAAAAATTACAACTCCCAAAAATATATTTAAATATCCATTAATTTTTATCCCATTCTCATTTGTTTCCTTGAACTTTAAACTTTGAGATACTAAAATTGGGTAAAATTTAAATCTAAAATCCATATTATGCTTGCACAACAATTGATGTTTCTATATGAGATTGAGTTTTTTATTTTTAAATGTTTGACTTGAATTTGTCTTCACATTATTAACCTAATTAGTTTTTTTTTCTCTTTATTAGGTGGTCTTTGTTGTTATAATTTATTTTCATTTGTTATTAAGTGTTTTTAAATTTATTATAAATTATAAAGTTTAAATGTATTATAAGATAATTAACTTAGATTGTAGATGGTAATTTAACACCACCTCTTCACTAGGTAAAGAAAAAATATGAGAGAAAATAAACAGACGAAAAATAAAATGGTGAGAGCATGTCTAGTAAAAAAACAAAGAGATTTAATTTCTAATGTTATTCTGTTTTTTTTTTTCTATTTTCATTTATTTTATTAAAATAAAAAAATTTATTTTATTTTATTTTTCACTTAATTTTATTTTATTTTATTTTTTATTTATTTTATTTCTGACGTATTTCTTCTTTCTCTTAAACTGACCTAATAATTTATCATATTCAATATTGGGCCTGAATAACTGATATGGGGACTGGGCTTTATTATGCTTCATCGCTCAATTGCCAAGGTAGGCTATTGTGACATTGGGCCTGAATAACTGATATGGGACTGGGCTTTGATATTCTTGCACCCTTTTTTTCTATTGTCTAATTTTTTTTAGAAATATATTATTAATAAAAATACATTTGTTTGTACATCAATAACTGAAGTACAACATAAATATATTTTGTATGACGTATTTCAATAAATTTTCATTAAAATACACAACACAATCTTATTTTCGTTTTGACAAAATTTTTCTGTTTCTTTGTGAAACTTGTCAAGATACATAATGTAAATATATTTTAATTGTGTATCTCAATATTTTTTTTTCTAACATGCATAATGGAAAAAAAGTATTTCTATTGTGAATCTTGACATATTATGTACAAATATATAATAAAATATATATATTTTTTATTTATCTTAAACAAAAGCTAGATTTTATCAGGTCAATTACTTGGAAAAATAAATAAATTATTAGAGAAAATGCAATATGGGTCTAATGAAAAAGTTTAATGAATTTTTCGAATATATAAATTATTAGTGAATGTGTTACTTTATTTTAGATTAATATAAGATGTCCAGAAAGTAAATGGAGTATGATAAAAAATTATTTTTATCAAGAATTGAAGTTGAATAGTATACAGAACAAATTCACTTAACTTTAGTATATTAATTACTTATATTCAACTATTTAGTTATGTAAAAAAAAATAAATGAATGTAAAATTTTATAAAAAAAGTAATATAAAATTTAAAATGTTGTTTTACTTTATTTATTTAATTGTTATTACTAATCTTTTGCACTCTGATAGACGACGTCGTGGAAGGCAAAGACAACTTCCTCTGAAGACTGAACTGTGTGGGTTTCCCCCTTGGCCGTTACTCCCGAAATCCCAATCGTAATTCGACGGCCAAGATCAGATCCGCTCTGCATCTCTCTCAGACCGAGACGAGAGAGAGTGAAGCCACTCTCCCACACCGCAGTGTCGGCGAGCTGCGAATAACCGGCGAAAGGAGAATAGCCATAACACGATGGCGACGGTGGATCCGTTGATGACGCCGCTGGGGCAAATGCTATTGGAGGAGATCACTCCGGTGGTGATGCTCCTTTCAACTCCTTCAGTCGAAGAAGCTTCCCTCAAGAACGGCCTCTCCTTCCTCCAGACGCTAACGCCGTTCTGCTCCTTCAACAACATCGACGGTAATCTCGTTCTCCGCTCCAATCCTATTGAATTCATAAATCTGTAATGCCTTCTCACTCCTCACCAGTATTATCCTCATCGTGCAGTGCCTGTTAGGACTGCCACTGACCAACCCTATCGCCTTCACAAGTTCAAATTGCGCTTGTTCTACGCTTCCGATGTGAGAAGGCCTGATTTGAAGGTAATCAACTGCTCTAGCGTTCTCTTACCAATGCCGTGACCATCGCGTTCTTCGATGTTTAGGATGTGCTTGCTTTGTAGATTTTTTTGAATTTTCCGCGCTTTCTTGGATGTTTAGGATTTGTCATGTTGTTCTATTTTGTGTATCCGCATCGTTTTACTAGATAGCTAAAGAGCAATTGAAGCAAGTTATCACGGAGGCAGGGGAGAAAGAGTTTTCTGAGTCGTGTTCAGATTTGCCGGAAATTAATCATGAACTTTCTTCGAGTAAGTGACTTAACTGTATATATATTTGTTTTTGTGTTTTTTATGTTCATACTCGTGCCTTTTCATGGTAAAATAATTAACTGTAATAGTTTAATTTATATGTTGATGAATGTATAGTTATACATCATATAATTAATATTCATTTTGAATTGCTTGTGCTTGGAATTGAACTGAGCTCCGGCACTGAGTTTTTCAGTTTGATTAAATTGCCGACATGATATATTTCAATCATTTAATCGAACAAAACAAGCATGAGCTAATATTAGTGCTATACTGCTATAATAGGCTCACACTTGTTTACAGGGCTGGAATGGTGATGTCAATGTAGTTTAGTTCTGTCATTGTCTAGACCTGGTTTGATTGATAAATACATTTGTAGGTTCTGAATACCAAAATACACCATCCTGGTTTCGGTTTCTCAATAAAGAGCTTGTTCGCGTGGCTTCCTTTTCAGATCATGAAGCTTTTGACCATCCCGTGATATGTAAGATTTGGAATCAGTCAGAACTCTTCTTTTGTGTTCTAATTTTCTCTTACATAGTAGTATAATAGTATGTATACATAATTTGTTTTCTTCTATTTTCCTTCTTCTGAATGTGTCTTTTTCGGATATATTAGCCTTTCCTCCTGAAAATAATTTGCAGGTCTTCTAGCTGTGTCTTCTAAGGATGATCAACCTATTAACAAATTTGTTGACTTTTTTAACACCAACAAGCTTCCTTCCCTTCTTAATGATGGCACAATGGATCCAAAAATTTCAAAGCATTACTTGTTAGTGCATGATAATCAAGATGGTCCTGCAGACAGGTATAAATCATGCCATTCTTTCTGTTTGAGAGGTTTTTTAAATGTGCATATACTTGGGACTTGCACTGGTTGCCAATAATTTTTACTTCATGTCATTCTCTAAGAGGTATCTTGTACATGTGGGATGGGAGATCTATTTTTTGGTGTTTAATGAAACTGCTTGGGCCTGACATTTCCTTTGCGAGTTACCATTGAAACTGTTTTATACAAAAAAGAAAGAGAATGAAATTTTGGCAGTTGTTTGCTGCAACTTAGTGCAATCTTGTATCTAGTTTTAGACTTATTTGAGTTGGTTATTCTTCTTAAACAGGGCAAGTAAAATATTGACAGAAATGAGGAGTACATTTGGTACAAGTGATTGTTCGTTGCTTTGTATTAATTCTTCCCTGGATGCACCAATCAAACATCAAGATAATCCTTGGGCTTCATACGTAAGTTTGTTTGGGGAGGACTTGTAGCTTCTTCTTTTCCAAAATTAAAAAAAAAATTGATTATTTAGTTCATCTTCCTTGCCTCATGCTTTTTCCTTTTTCTTTGTATTTTGGAACCTATGTTAAAAAATTATATATAATTTTGGTTCATTCATATGGAATTATGCAATTTAGGCTGTTGTCTCCTGAAATTTGTGACAGATAACTGATGCCTCACCTACTCCCAGTCTAGGTCTTGGTTGCTTTCTTAACATTGATGATATCAATGAGGTATTTGGCTTTTGCTACCAGAAATGCTGTTAGATTCATTATATTGGCTTTATGCTTACATTATACATGCATTTTTTGCTACCCATTTTTGTTTCTTGAGTACAGATTAAAGATCTAATGCAAGATTTATCATCTAAGCACATCATTCCCAATATGGAGCAAAAAATTCGTATACTGAACCAACAGGTCTGTTATGTTTTAGCCCATTTTAAATTCTTATTTTTGAATTTATTTATCCAGATCCTAGATTATTATTTTGACCTATATTCTGATTGTCCTTCACCTTTTTCTGTATTATTATCTATTGTTTAGGTTTCCGCAACACGGAAAGGGTTTAAAAACCAAATAAAAAATTTATGGTGGAGAAAAGGGAAAGAAGATGGTGCAGATTCTCTCAATGGTCCTGCGTATGTTATGTTTATTTATATCTTATGATAGAATATACATGTATGCTATGTATAATTCAATTTCTTCCATTTTTCTAATATGGTTTTGGTTTCCATTGTTGAAGGTATAACTTTAATTCCATTGAATCCCAGATTCGAGTTTTGGGTGATTATGCTTTCATGTTACGAGATTATGAACTTGCCTTGTCAAATTATCGCCTAATTTCCACTGATTACAAGATTGATAAAGCCTGGAAGCGATATGCTGGTGTGCAGGTAATTATTATTATTTTTTTATATTCCAATTGCAGAGGGCTTTCAGATGATGATGCATGGTTGTTAGATTGTTTCAAATTAGATTAGGTTTTTTTGTAGAGAAGCCGTGAAAGGATGTTTAATCGGATTCAATTTCTTCCCTAAATAAGGAATCACGGCCCTTGATAATATAGAGCTATATCAGCAGAATGATTTAATTCTATCATTTATCTCCTAACCACCTAAATCTCTATTACCCTTTTGTTATGTTCTTAGTGAGGGATTTATTTATTTTCCTTAAAAAATGAAACATTGAAACCCTGGAAATATTGTAGATGAGATACTTTAGATGACTCATTGCTTGTCATCTTGGATTAAAGTCAAAGATCTGACTTTTAAAGTAAGAGTTACATTGCATTAAGGATTTCAGATGAACATCATACCTTTTGCATTAGCCATGCTTAATATACCTATTAATTGTTAAAGATGTTCTGTGACATTTTCTATTGCTTCCTTATTGGCATTTACCAAATCATCCCCTACCTGAAGAAAAAAGTAAAATAATATTAAGAAGAAACCCTTCTTTTTAAAGTTTTCCTTTTCCTAGTGGCCTAGTTCTTTAACATTGATTTTATGCTATACATATTAGCTTTGTGATAGTAGAATGTTTTGAATGCATCACTCTCTATTTGTCTACTTTACTTCTCAGGAAATGATGGGACTTACTTACTTCATGTTGGATCAGTCAAGAAAGGAAGCTGAGTATTGCATGGAAAACGCTTTTAACACATATTTAGTATGTATGGTTTATTTTGGATCATGAGAAAGATTGAGTAATGTTTTATTTTTCTAGAAATTCTCTATTACTGCTATATACCATTCAAATTCACATTCTCTTTTTTGATTAATTAACTTAATATGTTTAGAAGCTTGGATCATTGGGTCAGCTAAATGCAACCCGATGTGGTCTGTGGTGGATAAAAATGTTAAAGGCACGCGATCAGTATAAGGAGGCAGCTACTGTTTACTTTCGTATTTGTGGTGAGGTAGTGCTTTTTTTTTTCAGAAAATAAAAGAAATTGTAATATGGGATTATTGTTTTCTGCTGTTGACCAATTCCTTGTCTTAGGATATCCTACATTCTGCTGTGATGCTTGAACAAGCATCGTACTGCTACTTGTTGTCTAAACCCTCCATGTTACGCAAATATGGATTTCATCTAGTGCTTTCTGGTGAGCAGTATAAGAAGTGTGATCAGGTACATTAGGATATCAACTATATGTAGACAGTCCCCATACCAATTTAATAATGTATTGCTTTTCCTTACTAATTTTTTATCTTTGACCTTCACATGTGCAGATTAAACATGCAATTCGAACATACAGAAGTGCTCTTTCTGTTTATAGAGGAACTACTTGGAATTATATCAATGATCATGTTCATTTCCATATAGGACAGTAAGTTAGACTAAGTTAGTCATTTCCATATTGTATTTTTTTATCAAGAGGCATGTGCTTTAAACTTTTTTAATTGAGATGCTTGTTGTAGGTGGTATGCTTCTCTTGGGATGTATGACGTGGCTGTCAAGCATATGACAGAAATATTGGCCTGTAGTCACCAGTCCAAGACAACACAGGAACTCTTCCTTGGCGATTTTCTTCAAATTGTGGAGGTGCTTGTGCCTCTATTGTCTTTATAGATATCAAATGTTTAGAACCTGATTGTTTTTTTTAATATTTTTCTGAAGTTTGCGATTAACAAATATATATTTTCACTGTTTTACGCATCTCGATGCTAGGACAGAAGCTAATTAATTTGACTGTTTTCTTAATCTTTTGTATATATCATAGAAAACTGGACGGACATTCGAGGTAACAAAACTTCAATTGCCTGTAATCAACATCTCTACACTCAGGGTCATCTTTGAAGATTACCGAACATTTGCATCACCTTCAGCTGTAAGTGGAATCCAATTCTATGCTTCCCCATTCTGTGAGTGAAATTGCAAGAAAGAATTATTGATGAAATATTTACAGTTTAGGAACAATTAAGCATCTGACTAGTTAAAAATGTTTAAAAGTTGTTAATGAGTAGCCACTCATTGATTAATATGCATCTTGAGTGGTTATCCAGTAATTTTTTTCTTTTGCTAAATTTAAATTTTCCTTCATTTTGAGTTTTGAGGTGAAATTTTTGTTCCTTGACCTTATTGAAAGTGCGAAACACCTTACGACAATGAATTTTACATTATTGTTAGGAACTATGGATCATATAATACTAAACTCCTAAAGAAGCATTCTAGTTATAATGCTGCGTCCTGGCAATCTTAGCCACTTATAATGGGTAATTTACTTGATTTATCATAAAGTTAGCTTAGATTTGCTTTGAAAAATTTAAATGAACTCCTGAGTGGGTCACATATAACACCAATTTTAGCTGAAACACGCTATACCATGTGAGCACTAGAAGCACTCTTTTGTGACCATCAATTCATTCAACAGAGGTTATGGTAGGCTGGTATGAATCCTTGCTGAGGTCATTACTAGGAATGAGTAGAAACTATGCTTCTCATTATGTGGTTTGAAAAGGGACATCTAGGATTTTGTCTTTTTGGTCTATTGAATTTTTGTATGACCATTATATCATGGGTTTTCATTGTTATACTTGTGTTGCTAGTTAATGGCTTTAGTTTGATGGGCTTGAAGTGTCACCACACGCTGGTTATTAACATTTCAGGCTAACATTAGAGAAGGCTTGTGGCGTTCTTTGGAGGAAGAAATGCTACCATCATTCTCTGCTGCCAAGACTAATTGGTTGGAGTTGCAATCAAAACTTATCTTAAAAAAGAACAGTCAAAATGTTTGTGTTGCAGGCGGTATGTGGTAGATTTTCATCAGAGATAGATAATTGAATCCTTATATTTCATTTTATTTCACTTGAATGTTTTTGCAATTCTCTCTTAACCCTAGTTATTGGAGGATAAGAACTTCATTTGCTGTCTTGCATTTTATGTCATAGCCATAATGTTCTGGCTTCATGAAAGTAATGATGGTAAAGTAGAATTAAAGGGAAAGGAAAAATCAAAATAATGTTTGTATATATAGATTCTAGATGTGGGTTACTGTTCTTGTTCAAACTGCTACCAATACATGTTTTGTTACTATTATTAAGCCTTTCAAGCAGAAAGTTGGTATATTTTTTTAGAGTGCTCATTGTTTGTAAATATATACTTGTAAATGTTATGGTAGATACACCATGTTTTTGTTTTCGTACCAAGCAGATGTCTAACCATTGTGGAATTTTAGAATGGATTCGGAGTTATATTTCATAATGTAGCTTCGACAAGTGATCTTTGTCCTTTTTGAAGTTGCGTTATATATTCTTTTCCTTTTCTGCTCTAATATATCAGTTAAACCTATATTTAGGAATATTTCTTTCGAAATATATATTTTTTTTCATGAAAGCTCAGGAAACTAACTAAAAAAAAATTATTTATTCAAAACAAGTTGAATCAAATGGACATTCAATTTTCAGTGAGTCACAATCTTAAGCCACACACATCCTCAGGTTTTATTCTATTATTACTTAAATGAATGTTAGTTGTTAACAACCCTGTGATCTGCATTAGACCATCAGGAGTGAAACTAGGGCATCTGTTGCGTTGTAACTTGTAATATTTCAAATATTGCTAATTTAAGTAGTTGAAATAATACCCAGTGCTCTTGGCCTGTACTCGTTGTAATTATGTTTAAGAACTTGAAATAGTTCCCATATTTCATTATCCTACCAGTATTGTAGAAGATAGGATGGCCTCAAGCTGGTCCACTGATTCCATTCATTTAGGGAATTGAATTGAACTTGTCAGTTTATGAAGTGACTGGTTTTTACTTGAAATTAATTTGAAAATTTGATGATGGTTGGATTTTCCTGTGTAAAAATCCTGTTGATATTAGTTAGTGTAAAATATAAAAATATGAAGAGTAATTTTTGTAAAATTTGATGTCTGTTTTTTATGTATTATTTGAAATTGTTTAAGAATCGGAACAATAGCTTGACTTTTCCCTCCTTGATGTTTTATTGGAGCATTGTTTATTTTATTGCACCCATTTGCAGAAGCTGTGAAGGTGACTATTGAATTTAAAAATCCTCTGCAAATCTCAATTCCCATATCTAGTGTTACACTCGTATGCAAGTATTCTGACGGTAGTGATGAAGTTAGATCAAGTAAGCTATGAATGTCCGTTTATAGCTTCTACTATTTTTTTAATTAATTCCTTCATATATATATATATATATATTTATATTTATTCATTAGTAATACTCTGTTATGGGTACTACAGATGAAAATGAGTCAAGTATGGAGATGGATAATGAGGTTGGCCACTTTAGGAATATGAGCTCTGACAATTCGTCATTTATGGTGTCTGAGGTTGATTTCTTAATAGGAGGTGGTGAAACAAACATGGTGAGTTTGTTTTGTTTCAGAAATTTTAGTATGAGAGATCTTCACTTGACTAAAAATATGCAAATTGAGTTGCATTAAGGAAAATCGAGAAATTCATTTTCTATCTTAATTTTGTGCATTACCCCAATTAAATTGAAGCTTACGTAGAATAATGGCACTAGACTTCTGTCGTGGAAGATGAAGATAAATGTTCCTTTTGGCAAACTGAAAATGAAGCTCTCAAATGATGTATCTCTTTTTTGTTCAGACTGTCTACCTTAAGAATACATCTGGCTAATATATAAATTAGAAAGAGAGAATGATTTTTTTTTTCCTTCTTTTATTGTAAAATTTGAATTTAAATTTAAATTGAATGTATAAAAACAGGTAATCCTATTTGTAGATCTATTGGGATGTTAATTTGTGACTTTTATCGAAGTTGAGAGAGAAATGAAAAGAAAAGAAAAGAAGTATAGGAATAGAAAAGCTCTTGAAAATGTGTGCTACTGCCTCAAAACCACAACTGGCATACTGCCTTGAAGTTCTATCATTATTTCTCTTTTTCTCTCTCTAAACCTTCAAACGTATCTTGAGAAATTGATCCAAGTTGGAAAGACACCCATTGCACTCCAAAAACTTCAAACAGATTATTCTTTTAGAAAGTAGCTGCCTGACAATGCACATGAGAAAATGTCTTGATTTTTCCTATTTTGCTCTTGTTAGGCTAAAAATAACTAAGATGCATATAATAAAAAATAAAGGGGTTCAATTTAGGGGATTTTTATCAAGAGTGAAGATGAAAAGGATCTTCACTATGTAACTAACTGCTGAGCTGGCACTAGGGAGGGTAGAGAAAGCGTGATATGGTTGTATGGGGGGGTATAAGGCTAGGGAGTGAGATTGGATGGGTTAGTCTGGGACTTTTGGGAGAAACTTAACTGCCCAGGACATTTTATTTTTCCATTGAATTTCTTTTGTGATCAGTCTTCAACATTCAGGCATTGTATCCTCCTATTGCAAGGTCTATTTCAGCAATAAAACATTGAAATTACAGTGAATTTCCATCTCCTTTTATGCTATATGTTGGTAGCTATAATCTTTTTACACAATTATCTGTGAATTTGTTTGTGTATATATATTCTATTTTCAAGTTATCATTTTTTGCAAAATTAACATTGTGTAGTACTTGTTTTCCAGATTCAACTATCAGTTACTCCTAGGGAAGAGGGTACTCTTGAAATTCTTGGTGTTAGGTGGAAACTGTCTGGGACAATTGTTGGCTTTTACAAGTTGGGTCACCCAAAGAACAATGTTAAAAAAGGAAGGAAAACAAAGCACCTGCCAAATGAGAAATTTAAATTTATGGTGATTAAGGTGCATGCTTTTATCCTTACCTTTCTCATCATTGTCTTTTTCCCACATGAATCTTGTAGTCTCTAAGTTTGAACTAAAACAGCCTTTTCTCTTCCAAAATCCCAGAGCATACCCAAGCTTCAGGGTTCCATTCACCCTTTACCTGGAAAGGCATATGCTGGAGATTTGCGGCAACTTGTTTTGGAATTGAGGAATCCATCAGATTTTCCTGTTAAGGTACCATGTTTGGAGTTAACTTGCTCTAATAAAACTACTTAAACAATTTCAATCATCAACTTTCATGTGAGTGTCAAGATGCTTAATGAGTGTGATGTATCGAAGGTATACTTTTAATGAGAATAATGCACAAATAAGTATGCTGAATGAGAATGGTGCATGAATAATATAGAATAAGTATGGTGCATGAACAATTATAACAATTTGAAAAGGATGATTGAAGCCCTATTATTACCTTAACTTCTTTCCTTTGTTTCTTTTCTAGAAGTTTATCAACTTTCCTTTTCTCTTCTCAGATCTGTTTTCTCATTTCTTTTCTTTTCCTTTCTGTTTAATACATGCTAGTCAATATGATCTCAATACAAAGCAAGGGTGTATCTGATGGGTAATCTGATGTTTCTCTCTTGCAAAATGGAATCTAGAGCTCTTAATTTACTAATTTTCAGCTGTTAGTCAATTAGTTCAATATCAAAAAAAACAATGATCAATTTGCAACATAATCCTAATGAGTTAGTCTGACTTATCCAAACTCAAAATCTGGTTGAATGACTCTGATCAATTTGAAGGCCAGCTTTAATTGATTATGAAGCTTATGGAACTAACCTCATCAATTAGCAACTTGGATCTGATCAATATGAAAGCTCCTGTAAGCCACGTTTTGTGCTTTTGCATAATATAATTGATTAGCATCCCCATTGGCATTCGTGATTGCTTGTTCCGAGGGATTCAAAACCAAGATTTTTCTCTAAGATTGCTTAGCCTCATATTCTATCAACATACTCAAGATTTTTCAGAATGTTACAGCAAGAAAGAACCTCAGTTTTTTCTTTGTCTTCTGAGCATTGTTGGAACATCTATATGTGAAGTTTCTCTATACCCAATGTGGAATCTGCATACATGATTCTTAAAAGTTATTGTTTTAAATGCTTTGGATCCCCACAATCATAACCATTCTGTTTTGATTCCTTATTAATTTTCAAATTTTTGTTATGGTCTGTTATTATTATTGGTGGCGGTGATGACGTTACAATAGTGTGACATTTCATTTACACATCTTATCCTCTGGAAGTGGTAATGATGACAAAAGTTAGGTATTTTAAACTAATGAGGGAGCAGAACTTGAAAAAAACACAATAAGGGACCAAAACAATAAAAAGTATTATATTTGATGGACTATAAATATATTTAAGCCAAAATTTATATAACATTACTTCTAGAATATGTGTATAATATACTAATGAGAGAAAAGTATTGAAAGAAAAGAGAATTGGTTGTTATAAATTATATTGAAGACAAACTATTCAATAACTGCTATTTTATAATGATATTAAAAACATTTTAATAAGAAGTGTTAAATGTTATTTTACCAGTTTCCTTATTGGAATGACCTTGTATTGGGTTGAACTTCAGATCTTGCTTTCAACCTCCTTTCTTGCATACCGTTTTTTCTTTATAGCTTGTCTCTTTGTGGTTTTGGCAGAATCTGAAGATGAAGATAAGTCATCCTAGGTTCCTTATAATTGGGAAGCAGGAAAATATGAAATCAGAGTTTCCTGCGTGTTTAGGAAATAAGACAGATTCAGTACAAAGCGATAAGCATGCTAATCCTAATATCATGTCTGACACAGTCTTTTTGTTTCCAGAGGTCAGTATTGAATTTTTTTCCATGTAAGTTATTGACACTTCATTCTAATTTGTCTCCTGTTGACTTCTTGGTCACATGATCTACACTTGCTTTCAGGGTACATCAGTTCAAGGTGAAACACCCTTCCTGTGGCCTCTTTGGTTTAGGGCTGCTGTTCCAGGTGATATATCTCTTTACATGAGCATATATTATGAGATGGGAGATGTATCAAGTTTCATCAAATATCGTACACTTCGCTTGCATTACAATGTGCAGGTTAGTAAAATGAACACTGAAAGAAACTTTTGGGCTTCTCTGGCTTTATTTTCTTTATATGGTAACCTTTTTTTTTTCTTGTTTGGTGGCTAGAAAAATTAATTGAATAATTGTATTCTATGATTTTTTGCTGCATTATGAGTTAAAAAAAGAATCAGTTAAATGGCTAATTTTTGTATACACATGGCATAGATCTCGTTGATTCTCAAGTGCCAAATTTTGGTGGTTGTAGGTATTACCATCATTGGATGTCTCTTTTCAAATCAGTCCTTTCCGATTAAGATTAGAAGAATTTCTTTTTCGATTGGATGTTGTTAACAAGACTAGCTCGGAAAGTTTCCAAGTTTGTCAGTTGTCGTCAGTTGGTAACCAATGGGAAATCTCATTAGTTCAAGCTCCGGATACGATTTTTCCTTCACAATCTTTGATGGCTGGTCAAGCAATATCATGTTTCTTTACACTAAAGGTTCGTGCTATAGGTTTTGATATATTTGATTCATCGTTTTAACATGATTTGTTATGAAATTGGGTTTCATTTGAGGGGTTCTATTGAAATATGAAAAGATGGATAAGTAATTTGCTAATTGGTTTAATATAAATATTTGATTAATGATGTACATTAAACATATAACTTATAGGGGTAATTTCAATTAAAGGCAAAATGTTGAAGAATGACCCTTCTTAGTGGTTATTTTGTTGTAAAATATGGTTATTAATCACCAATTCTTTTCTTTCCTGATATGATCCTTTGTATATCCATATTCTGCTGCTTTTGAGAGAACTAAATGTTTCAGAGAAATCACTATGTTGTTTGTGTAATACTATAAAGAAATGATTTAGGATGGATAAGTGGTGGCTAAGAGAATATGAAATTGATCTTTGATGCAGAAATAGCCATTAAAAAGGTAGAAAGATTGATAAGAGGGAAAAAATTGATACAGAAATTCTGGGATGTCCCACATGTTAATATTTCAGACTCTGTATATGCAAATGCTTAATTATCTGAGCTTATGTGTTTTTCACTTGACTTGATTTTATCTGAAAGTGTATGTTTGGGTGTTTGCAAACTTGATTTTTGATTATCTTGATTTAACAAATTGATTTTGTTGGAAGTGATTTATGCATGAAAACTTTTATTTCAAAAGCAAGTCAGTATACGGACCTAATATGAAATTCTCAACCCAACATAAAAGCTACATTTTTTCACTTCTACTCAAACATGCTTCTAGGTCCAAACTTAATTTTAACTTTATGCAAACGAAACATTTCTTTAAAACCCCGTTTATATCTTTCCAACTTACGTGGGTAGTTCTAACTCCCCAAAATATGCTATTAATGTTATTTTATTATGTATCCTCTGTTTACGTGCTTGTACAAGATGTTGTCACTTTTTGAAATTTGTATGCTTGTAATGTGTGTGATTATTACAGTTGCTGAATTAGTTTATTGTTTGCCCTCAGAAATCAAGGAGGTTTTCGACATTGGAGGATGAAATGCCTACACTGCCTGTTAGAAGTGATGTAAGATTGGTTCCCCAAAGCAGTGAGGATATAGTTTATGATATAAACAGTGCACCTTTGGTCAATTTCCACCATTATGAAAGATTGCAGAAGGAAGTTTCATCCGAGGTAGATGTTTATTTTGTTTTTTATTTAAGTCCAACCAAAGTGTATGTTTTTGTAGTTTGAGTTCCATATCATTTAGGGTATGCTTGATTGTGCAGGTGAAAGTGGGAGGGGAGGGTAGAAAGCAAATGATGGAATAAAAATAATTTTTAACCAAGACTAAACATGTATTATATTATATTTTTCATGCCTGTTTTTAGTGTACTAAGCCATGGTAAAGCGATATTGTCTGCATATTTTTCCAGCTGCTCAGGCTTATACACTTTTTCCACTACCATATTCTCTTAAATAACATAAACACCTTTAAAATGATTTTCCTTGCCCATAAATTTACTTTGGAATATATTCTTATCTTCTTCGGTTCTCAGCCATGTTTGCTTCAAGGGTACTGGCCTATCTGATTGGCGAAATGATTGGATTGTGATACTGCACTCATAAATTCTTTGCTTCCTTATTTTTTTTGTTTTAATTATTTTTCAAGCTTATACATATTTTGTTATCTTTTTTTATCATACTTGAGGTTTCAACTTTCAAGTAGGACAAAACAAGTAAATTCAATTAACTATGAGAATATTTCACTTTTTTTTTGTCGGTTAGCTAACTAACTAAGAAGATAGATAAGATATTCAATGTCTAATACTAACATAAGATTTTTTTTTTTTTTTTAAATCCTCTTTTGACTGCAAGAGGCACAGGTTCTAGGTTTTAGGAATTTGAAAGTTTAAAGGACAAATTTGTTTGCCATTGTCATAGAACATTTACTATTGACTGTTACAGAATTCTTAACACTTTCTATTTATTGCTTTTCTCTCCTTTTACTCTTACGAGCTTCATCTGTTTGTATGGTCAGGATGACTTAGATACTGTTGATTTTGTATTAATCTCTCGGCCATTGAAGAGTAACGACGATCCTGGTTTTTCCAATCCTTCGTATGTTATGTCTCATCATGCGTGTCACTTCAGGTATGTTTCTTCCACACATAATGCTTCTAATTTTGACTTTATAAAAATTTTAGGTTTAACTATGTTTTTGTAAATTAATGGTGATTTTGATTTTGGTCCCTTAATTTTTTATTTTATTTTAATTTCTCAAAATTGATAAAATATGATTCTAATCTAAAATAATATTTTTAAAGCTTTTAGTCTTTCAAATTTAATTTAGTATTTAGGATTAAAATTATATTTTACTAAATTTGAGGGATTAAAATATTTATTTATTTATTTGAGGGACTAAAAATATTTATCTCAACTTTTAAAGACTAAAAATATAATTAAACATAAATTTTAAATATCCTTGTGAATGTTATTTACTTGTCTTTTGGGGGCATTTATCTTAATACGTTTCTGTCTTCTGCTAGTACTGCTAGCACGGGCCCTATTTCATGGCTAGTGGATGGACCTCAAACCGTGCATCATGACTTCTCTGCATCATTCTGTGAAATAAGTATGAAGATGCATATTCATAATTCATCTGGTGCCACTGCTTTTGTACGCATTGACACCTTAAATTCAGCTGGGAATGTTGGACATATGAACAGTGTAAATGTGGTTCAATCAGCAACTACTGATAGCCAAGCAGGGTGGCATGATATCACCCCAGTGAATGAACAAAAAGTCACGTCAAATGCTCTTGAAACCCAACCAGGAAAGGCACTATCATTGGAAAGTGCCTCCTCATTTATTTGGTCCGGATCAAGCTCAACCAATCTCCAAATTGAGGCTATGTCCTCGGCAGAAATTCCTCTTCAGGTCTCTGTATTCTCTCCAGGGACATTTGACCTGTCAAATTATGTTTTGAATTGGAAACTTCCATCCAATGGACAGGGAGATAGTGATGAAACGAGGCAGCATTCAGGCAAGTGCCAGGGGTATAAATACTATCTTACCGTGCTCCAGTCGACTTGAGAAGGTAGTAAACGTTTTGCTGTTCCTTTATCTCGTGCTAGAATTTAGATGAGTTGTAGCCTGTGGGCTGTATATATTATATACGTTTCCATGTATTTGTTAAGATGTCGTTAGGAACTAGGATCAGTGTAAAAGTTCGGTGGATAAAGTGCTAGAACTCAACATTTTTTATCCAAACAATAACGACTGGTTATATACAATTATTCATCGAATAGGCTGGCTGGCGTATTTGGAATGGCCAAGTTTGAGAAAGAAAGTTATGAGGAAGTACTTTTGTGAAGACAAACTCAACAACTTTTTGCATGCCCCGCGGTTAACTAGGGATGGATGGAATTGCACAGTGGACCACAACACAGGTAATCAAATGAGATTTTCATCCCTTAACCCTGTATGCCGGGTACACGCGTCAGCAGCGCAAGAATTAGTTACAGTTACACTAAATATTTTGAGCCTACTTCAACGAGGATAGCAGCAATTGTTTTTTCTAATTTTTCTGCATATGATCGAAGCAGTTCAGATTGCTTAGTTTATGACTCTTGCAAACTTGTAAGACAGTAAGGCTTTACTCACTGTAAAAAGATATTTTAAAATTAGTGGTATAATTTAATCAGAGGATATGAAAATTTATTATTATATTAATTTAATTTCTTTTATCTAGAGTTAATACAAGTTTGGCAGCGCATTAACTTTAAGCCGAACTATGTCGATTAGATGATGAGGTTAAATTGCTTTACTCATGAATTTGAGCGAGATGCAGGTTTGCCTTGTAGCAGCTGAAGAAGAAAATGCTTAATAGCATATCATTTTGCCAAAACTATCTTTATCATCGTTATCATTTGAATTATAATAAATCATCCGTCACATATACAGCATTACTGTTTTTTTTTATTCAAAATAAAGTGTCACATAATTTTGATTATTTTGACATCATATTTTTTATTTTTTGCTTATTTTACTGATTCTTTAAATGTATAAAGGCGTATTATCGTGTTATTAATTTTTTTAAAATGACGTTGTTTCTTAACAAATTTTCGCAAAAACAGATTTTGATGTTTTATTTTTAAGACAATTTCTTTAGCACATCAATACATTGTTAGATATTTCATGGATTGGTATGATGTGTGAAAACTAAAATAATACGATAATAAAATGTGTAAAAAATTGGATGATAAAATAAAAATAAAAATAAAAATGATATAGTTGAATAGTAATATGTGAAATTAAGTTAGAAGAAAAAAAATTCACATTTTTTTTCAGGACATTGAACTATTATAATGTTAATTGAAATAATTGAATGTTTCATATATTTCTCTTTATAGTAGAGCCCTTGATTTCGATAAAAAGAACGAAGAGGAGAAGGATGATAAAAAAATGATGATGGACCTATTATGCATGAAAAGAATATTACAAGTATGTGAAAGCCAAAATGATATATATATAAATATGAGAATTTAATTCACTTAAGCAGTGTCAGAGTTATCGTAAACTCTCTTCTAATGGAATTCAATATATTTTTAATAAAAAATAATAATACGTTATATGTGAGGAGTGATTTATTATAGTAAAAAAAAATCATATATTGATTAATGTAAAGGGAAAATACTACTAATTTATTATTTGATTTCTTTTAATTATGTGACTCGTAAGCAATATCATATGAAAGATTAAACAATCAAAATTAATTCAATTTATTTATATTTGAGAAATATTATAAATATATTGACAAATATTAGAAATAACGTTTATTTGCGATTCACTTATTTGCTATTCACTTAAATTTCAGAAGCAAATATATTTAGAAGTGTTGGGAGTATTATTATTCTTCATCATCTCACAAAGTTTTTTCTCCATCAGATATATATTTAAGAACTTTATAATTTTAAAGAACTTATTAAACATTTTTAATATATATGACATAACGCTTTTAGTAGAATAATTAAATTCGTGTTTTATTTTTTATTTTAATTTTTATTATTACTAATGACATGAGGGGTGATCTTTAATGCAATATGTTTGGCAGGTGATCTTTTAATGTATGCTTATTATGTTAAGTCATTAGTTAGCATTTTAGTAAAAAAATTATCTCTTTCAGTTTTAAATTTTTATAACTTATTTTTAGGGTTTAGGTAAAATTATAAAAAAATTACTTTCCAATTATTAATCATACCTCGAAAATATTTATAAGAACATTAAAATTAAGCTGATGATAAAAAATAAAAAAGCTTTTCCAGGTAAATAAAATAAAAAATTAAGAACTAGAAAAAAAAGAAGGAAGAGAGAAGATAATTATTTGAAACTTTGCTTTATATAAAAGTTTTATTGTTATTTGATTGGCATTAACTATCTTACATCTAATTTTAATAGTAGCTATTAATGATGTATCATAAAAGGTTCATCATTTACATTTAGAAAATCATAGATTCATAGAGATTTTTCTTTTCCCAATTTTTTTACAACACATATTTTTGAAATTTCACAGGGATGATGCTAATATTCTGTATAATATATTATATATTTCTGTTCATTAAAATTTTCTCATATTTTGAATTAATCTTTGATGGATACTGATTATTCTTGATCAGGTTTTGATTATCCAATCCTTTAGGACAAATTAAAGAGGTAAACCTATTTTAAGTTGGAACATTCCCAGTATGATGTATGGGGTAAGTTTTGTAGTGAGAGACATTTTATACGTAAAACTCAAACTTAAAATCCAAAATCAGACCTGTACACTTTAATCAACCATACTTATTAATTGATATATAAGCCTATGAATTTTTTTTATTAGAAAATTTATAAATTTTAATGATTTAGTCAATAATTAATTATAGAATTTAAATATAAATATATTTTATTTTATTTTATTAATATATTAAAAACTATTATTTTTTACTCTAATTGTAAAAATAATAATTAATTATAATACAAGAACACAAGTCAAGTTACATATGTATAAATAAAATTTTAGAGCATCATAATAATTAAAACTACTCAAATCTATTTCTAGGTACTAACAATTATGTCGCCTTGTTGTCAATCTTATCAATAAATTTAAGTTCTAACATCGTGTCAAAAATATTTTATCTTTTATTATGCATTCATTGATATCTTTTTTTCGTATAAATTTAACTTACGGTAGTAGTTTGTTAAAGTCTTTTTTTATATTAATTATGATTAATAATGAAATATTTAGGATTAGTGAATAATACTTTTATAGAAAATAAGTTATGCACCAAAATATATCAAATAATTTTTTATTTTTATCTAGTAATAAATTATTATGTATTTTAATTACGTTTGTTGAATTTTCCATTAACTACGTTAAAAGTTATATTGCTTATTATTTTTCTAATTTTTAAACACTATAAAATTAGTATATGACTTTAAATTTTTTGTTTATAATATTATATTTATATTATAATTCACTTGAGATAATGTATATTATAAAATATATCCACATGCAACCAAAAATTATCTTAATTGTCGTTATATTTTTAATTATACAATTTATCTATATATATTGTTATACTATGTCAACAAATTAGATTCATCTATCTAAATTCCTTTGTTCTCTTGGGTTGAGTTTAAGTTAAAACAAATGTCTTTAACTATAACATTTTTTTTTGTGTAGGATAAGAATGAGTCTTGATCCATTATTTCATAAATACTCCAAATATAAAATATTATAATTGAAAAGTTCTGATATTGTAAAGAAAAAAGTTCTTTGAAAATATAAATGGAACAAAAATTTGTTTCTTTAATCAGAGGGTTTAATTTTTTTTTAAAGTAAGTGAAATATAGATAGAATAATGATATATATATATATATGTATATGTATATTAACAATACAATATATAAGTTAATATTTTGAACAATTATTACAAACAAAACTCTGTTAAAAACTATAAAAATTTGTGAGTCATTTCTTATTTTGTAATTTCCAATAATCTTAAACAAATTTTGAGTTGTTAAAAAAATGCATTAAAAAAAATGTGTAGAAATCGCTATTCTTATATATTATCACGTTTATGTAACGTAAAAAAATTATCTTCAAATAAAGAAATTAATACTAAAAAAATTACGTTGATAAGCCTCGTACTGAAACTAGATCCAACGTCCAAGTGCCAAAGTATTCATAGGAAGCTTCATGTTCAGCTAGTACACGCCGTAGAACACCACACTTCAACCATAGCTTCAGCCAAACTAGCTACTATATATACTTAATACATTAACTAGTTAAAGTGGTAAACGAAAATTTCAGAACTTTTCCTGTCAACTATTTGACGAACCGTTTCCTTCTTCCGTCTATTTCTGGGGTGCTTCCTCTTCATCTTCCACCATTTCTTTTTCCTTATGCTTCAAGTATATACCAAATCTACAAAAACATTCCACTCATCCATCCATTTGACCAGATAATTATCATCTTTTTCAGTTTCTTTCCATCTCCTAGTACAAGGGTCGTGTTGGATTTTATCCACCAACAACTTCAATTTCAATGAAAAGCTAGGAAGCACAGGTACATTAGCCACCCTATATAACACAACACAACCCTTTATTTGCTATTTCTCAAATGAACTTTTCCTTCTTTTGTTTCAGATACCATCCTCAACTACAGATAATCTTACCTTCTTTCTTTCTTGCTTTCTACTATCTCAATGACTTTCTTCCTTCTGTTTTCATATAGAAAAAGACCTTTCTTTTTACCTTTTGCTTTCTTAAACGACTTTCTTTCTTCTTATGTCATACCATTTTTCATACAAGGCAATTCTGCTTGACTTAATAAGATCGATTTTCTTCCCTACCATCTGTCGTTATCTCAAAAGACTTTCTTTCTCTTCTGTCACAGACAGCATCATTTGGAAGAGGCAATCCTGTTTAAGTTGGATAAGAAAGATTTTCTTGTTTACCTAGTTTCATCGTAAGGCACGAAGGAGAGAATCAATAGAATGAACGACTTGTTATCGAGTTTGTTCTCAAAGGGAAAACTACAGCAGCAACAACAAGACCAGCACGTGATCGAAATAACACAAAGTGGGATGGTCTTGGACAAGTTCTTCCAAGAAGTGGAATCGGTGAAGGAAGAACTGAAGGAGCTAGACCGTCTCCACCTAAGTCTCCGTGCGTCAAACCAAAACGGAAAAGTACTTCACAGCCCGAAGGGCGTAAGGGAGCTTCGTTCTCGCATGGACCTGGACGTGGCTCTTGCTCTCACCAAAGCCAAGCTGGTGAAGACTCGCTTGGAGGCTCTCCACCGCGCCAACCAAGCCACCCTCTCCTTGCCCGATTGCGGACCCGGTTCGTACTCCGACCGGACCCGCACCGCACTGGTCGGAGCCTTGACCAAGAACCTGAAACAGTCCATGGAGAGTTTCAATAAGCTGAGGGAGCAGATATCGTACGAGTACAGAGACACTGTGCAACGTAGATACTACGCTGTCACCGGAGAGAACCCTGATCAAGAAACCATTGACCTCCTCATCTCTACGGGTAACGATTAATCATATTTTCTCTTCTAAGATAATTTAATGCAGTTTTTAAGAGGTACTTGTAGTATTATTCTTAATTAGAATTGAACCTTTATTTGAATAATCTGTGCAATAACAATTAACATAGATTAACAAGGAAAAATCTAGTTGAGATGAAAGAACAATAACAAAAGTACATCATATACTATATGTAAGTTTCGTTCTTTTAGTAAATCAATCTGTTAAAAAATGTTTCCTTTTTCAGTAACTTCTCATAGGAGTTCTGTCAATCTAACTATCATTTTATATTCCATAAAAAAAGTTATTAATGGTGTGATTTTATTTATATAATGTCAATTAATTAGTAAGGTTTATACGTATATGCATGTGTATGCTTTTAAATCTTTGAGAAGTTTATGTATAAAAAAGAAAACTGTTGGTTTCACAGGTTAAAATTCTTTAGACCTGTAAAAATTCTCTAGACAGCTATGTAGATTAAGTTCTTTTTTGTTATTTGATTACTCAGCTTTATGTCTGTTTTAAGCCTCTGAGAAGCTTTATACATATAAAAGAAAATTTCTGGTATTTCACATTTTTGGACTGCTTATGTAAAGTAAGTTCTTTTTCATTAGTAGGATTGATCTTGCTCAATTTTTGCCCTTTCGTTTAAGCCATTTCAGTTTCAAAGTACAGGAGAAATTGAGGCACCAGTTGTCACCCACCAAGTGATGAGAAAATAAAATTGTCTTTCTTATTGTTGAATGTATCTAACTCGATATACATATCAAATCAAACCTTTTTCTGATATTATGGAATAATTCTGTCATTAAATTTATATAAATAGTCCATGTTTTAATGCTTGAGGCAAAAATTTAGCTACATGGTTAGCAGTAATTGAGGACGTGAAGATTAATTGCATGCACGAAGTTAATTAGGTTAAACAAAATGTAGACAAAATTTTCTGTGTGCTTATTAGTGTTTTCTTTTTCCTATTTTGGCCTTTTGATTACTATTGTGTGGGAAGTGCACTGTGTAAAATTGATAGCACCATGGCACATATATGTGTACATTGTGATGGAGCAGGTGAGAGTGAAACTTTCTTACAGAAAGCCATCAAACAGCAAGGGAGAGCCACCATCATGGACACTATCCAAGAGATTCAGGAGAGGCACGGCACGGTAAAAGAGATAGAGAGAAATCTACACGAGCTGCATCAAGTGTTCTTGGACATGGCAGTGTTGATCCAACACCAGGGTGAACACTTGGATGACATAGAGAGCCACGTGGCGCTTGCAAATTCCTTCGTCAACAAAGGGGTGCATCATTTGCAGGTTGTGAGGAATCATCAGAAGAACACGCGTAACTTGACCTGTTTTGCCATACTCCTCTTCATTATCATCTTGGTCATAGTTCTCCCTATTGTTTTCAGAAATTGATCAGATTATAATGTCGAACCCTAATTTATTGTTCGTGTGATCATTGCTGAGTGGTGACAAATATACGGAATCTGACATCAAATGGTACAAGTGAAGTCAAGTCAAAGCTAATTTGACCTTCTTCCCATGTGAAAATGGCTTTCATTCTGTGATCATATATATATAAATATATATATTTTGGTAACGTTTTGTATGCTTTTCCTTGCCGTTGTTTAACGTCTGTATGAGGAATTTTCCAACAATGCAACTTCTACTAGCATATGGAGGCTGAAGCTAAAGCACTTTGTCTCTTCATGGCCTCTTTGAAAGAAGGGGAAAGAGTACAGAATGGAGGCAAGGGATACGGTGGATGATATTATTGATGTTAACAAGGAAGCGTGTGTGTATATTACTATATTGTAGGCGTGACCTATAATTTCACGTACGATGTTTCATTTGTTGGTACTCGTGTATATATTAAAAGTTTCAACAGTACAGTTTATAATGTTGTTTTTCAATTGGTTATAATTCGGGTAAATTTACGTATCATTTTTGTTTGTTTCTAGCAGACGACGAAATATGTAGTGGGAGAGGGTGATATGGCCTCTTTCATTCTTTGCATTTCTTACCAAGTCTCGTCATGGTTAAAATTGTTTAAACCGTGACTAAAGAAACCAGAATCGTTGCCAAATGCACAAAAAACTCTAATTTCATGTTTGCAGGTTTAATATATGTGGTGAGAGAAAAGAAAGACATACAATGATATCAAAGAGGACACAACCAATAACTGAATTCCCATGAAATGAAAGCCTAAGACTCGATAAAAGGCAATGGAAAATCATAGCCACTTATTTAAGCACAGGTGCTTAACATGTTGGTGAGTCCTTGTAAATTACTTTAAATAGTAAATAAAAACCTTTATATTATAAAAATAAAGAGATGTATTCACGAGATAAAAATTAAGTAAAGTGTGTAATGATGAACGAATTTAAGTTATGTAAAAAAGAAAAAATGTTGAATTTTAAAGGAAAAAAAACAGAGTTAAGTTAATGAATAAATCTAATTTAGTTGGTTGATAGGGATCATCATATTTGTTACAAGTCTATTTATATGTATTTAATTTTTACGGATAAAAGTAAAACTTAAGTTAAAAAAGATAAAAAATATTTAATGTTTATAAATGAAATATATTTCAAAATTCAATTAGAGAAGCTAAATTCTACATAAAAGCTAATATTACTAATCAATTTAAATTAGTTATTCTAGTAGATCTTAGTCGAAGTTTTTTTTTTTTTCCCTGTAAATGTAGATATTATTGATTAAAACATTTATTTTAGTTAATGTATTCTAATTATAAATTTATTCTTGAAATTAAAATAAATTTTGCAAAATTTGTTAATTTGAATTATAATATATATATATATATATATATATATATATATATATATATCGTATAATAGAGCAGCCCGCCAGTTGAAATTATCAAGGAAGGTGTACTGCAGTTTCTCCTCACTCTGTTGAGCGAGGCATTCCAATCAGCCATGGCAGGCATTCGAATGATAGGTAATTAACAGGTTTCCTCAGTTTGCTTTCGATTCAGATTCTAACTCAAACGAACTAACAATTTCTTTTCCCTCCAACAAACACAAATGCAGATATAGCCGTCAATTTCACCGGTGAGGCATTTAATCAAACACTTTCTGTTCTTCATTCATCTATTCTCTCTCTAATTCCAAAAACTGCAGATGGCATGTTCAAGGGAATCTACCACGGCAAGCAATGTCACGTCTCCGATATTGCAACCGTTTTGAACAGGGCATGGGCTGCTGGCGTCGCCCGAATTATTGTAATGTCCCCTATTTCTCAACCAACTTTTCATATCTGTAATGTCAAGTTTTATTATGAATGTTGGTTTTGCTTTAATCATTGATTGAGGATATTAAGAGAAATTCAGAGTTGTGAAATTGAAAGTCGTAGAAGATATTATATGTTTTAATTGGGACAACGAGAGATGCTTCAGGTATTTAAATTTTAACGATGTTGTTTGGACAAAAGGCTTTTCAGACACCAGTTTGATGACATACAATATGAACTGTGTTGTATATTTGGATGGTTTGTGGTTAGTGAGGACTTGCTTTTTGTGTTGCAGGTAACCGGTGGGTCCCTTGAAGAATCAAGGGAAGCGCTTGCAATTGCAGAAACAGATGGTTTGTCTTCTTAACATTGCTTTCGCTTGATGACTTTCAACTGCGGAATGTGGATTTTCACTAATTTGATTATTTATTGATCCATTATAGGAAGACTTTTCTGCACAGTTGGTGTGCATCCAACACGATGCAAGGTTGCTTTTCTCCTTTAGGAACTCTTTTATCGAAGTGTTTGTAACTTTGACTTAGTGTATTGATTCAGGAATTTGAGGAGAGTGGAGATCCAGAAAAGCATTTTCAGGCTCTTTTGTCCTTAGCTAAAGAGGGAATTCAGAAAGGAAAGGTATGGTTATACACTAGTGGTAAGACAACTATCAAACATCTCTAAATTTTAACTAGATATTTCAGATCTACATAGTTGAGTTCCACCTTATTTGTAATAAACATGCTCACTAAACATTGTCATTGTGTATGGTGTTCTCGTATGGTTGCAGAACTTGTGCTCTAGTTCAGAAACTACCAAAGTATTTAGAAATAACTGTTATATTATTCTTACTTTATTTCATATGCAAGGTGGTTGCTATTGGAGAATGTGGATTGGACTATGACAGGCTCCACTTTTGCCCAGCAGAGATTCAAAAGAAGTGTGCCTTCTCACCATAATCTCTATTAGATATGTGTCATAATCATATTAGCTCCTTTTCTCTTTTATTGATTTTTTTAATATATTAAAATCATCAACAAATCATTTGCTTTTTTATTTGTGAAAGCAAGGTATTTCGAGAAGCAATTTGAATTAGCATATATCACAAAACTGCCTATGTTTTTGCACATGCGAGAAGCTGCTGCAGATTTCTGTCAAATAGTGGAGAAAAATAAGGACAGGTGCGATTACTGGTTCTCACTATTTTGCGATTGACAATATTCTAGTCATGCTGCGTATCTTATTGGGAAGATGAATTTAATTGTGAGGATTAGAAAGTATCATTGCCATCCTAGGCTATGGTATTTCTGCTTTCAACTTCAGGAATTAAGGGAAAAATAGATATCAAGGGTTTAAGATCCTTATAGACAAAGTGCAACATTGAGGCCTTTGACAACACACACGATACAAAAATTATTTGCAAATAAGAATAAATAAATAACGTTAAGTTTTTTTTTTTTTTTTTCTCGTTTACCCTTATTTTTGAGCTTAATATACATGACCTGAACATAAGTATTAAAATATAAGTGTATGTGTTTTATTTTATTGCGTGTATTTTTTAAGATAATCACTTCAAGATGTAAATTGTACTAACCATTTCTACTTGTACATCAGGTTCACTGCTGGAGTTACCCATTCATTTACTGGTAGTAGGGATGATAGCATTAAGCTTCTGTCATTTGATAATATGTACATAGGTAAATCCACCTTTTCAAGCTTTGCCTTTCCAAAATAGGATTTTGTTGTTCTAATTGCAATTTTCTTGAGATAAAAAGATGACCTTGAGAAAGATTTGTGTTTACAGATCATTGGTTCTGTTGTTTGGATAATTAAAAAGGAAAGGAAACACAGAAAATAAACGTATAATTGATGCGTTTGATATGTAAAGGCTAATCATGTGGTTCTGTAGAGGATATTGGTGTGTTTGACTTTGAACATCCATTTCCTTGTTATTTAACTTGCATAAAATTTCAGTTCCAGATATTGGATTGTGGTGATTGAATACTAGAAATCCAGTTAAATCTCATGAATATTACCTTGGGTCTGTGGCAGGCTTAAATGGGTGCTCTCTGAAGACGACTGAGAACCTTGATGTTGTTAAGGGTATACCTATTGAGAGAATGATGATTGAGACAGACTCACCATACTGTGAAATCAAGAATACTCACGCAGGAATTGGTTTTGTTAAATCTACATGGCCTTCTAAGAAGAAAGAGAAATATGATCAAGAGTGTATTGTTAAAGGCCGCAATGAACCTTGTTTAGTTAAGTAAGTGGGATAGTTTTGCTTAAGCTGGCTTGTCACAACTTCCAAGTTTATTAACTGCATCTATATGGCTTGTGACAACATCCAATTTATTAACTGCATCTATGTTCAAGTTTGCTAAAATTGAAACCCTCAACATGATTCTTTAGTTTTGCCTTGTTACTTTATAAGATTATCTTATACTTATGACTAAATGAACTTAACTTTCATAGAACTGCGCCTCTTCTTCAAATAATATGATTGTAATTTTACAGGCAAGTTCTTGAAGTTGTTGCTGGCTGCAAAGGCATCAATGATGTGGGAAATCTCAGCAGAACATTGTACCATAACACTTGCAGGTAACATAGCTTGTCTCTACACTTGTGTCCATTACTGATGGAAGTAAAAACTTGTGCAATTAATAATCTTTGATGATGCTCAGAAACAATAGTATCCAATACGACAATATGTCAATTCTTGGAAAATATAGGATATGATATGTATTGAAAATAATCAAATTAAGATATACTTCTTAAATATAAAATTCAAATAACTGACTTTCAAAAATTCAAACAAAAACATACTTCTTATGCATTACCAAATATAAATAGAAATTACAAGTAATTTTGTAATTGCCCAGAAATACAAATAGTATCAATTTCATTTTCTCCTTGAGCATCATCTGGAAATAGAATAACTTCTATAACTATTTCTGGTTCATCAAGAGATATATTCCATTTCAAGATTTCTAGCAGCATCAAAGCTATCTCGAGCATATCCATGACTCCACCAATGACCGATGTGTTAGTACTGCCATGCATGTATAATTCATCTTTCCAAAATAAAAGTCACATATACTAAGTAAACTATTTCTTCTCTTATACTTGTTTCTTTTTCAATGACTGAATGAAGGAATAGGTATTCTAATTCCTACAACGACAAAAGAGGTTGTGCAGGAAACTTCAAAAACAAGCTTTTTTAAGGAAAGGAACAGAAGAATCATGCATCACCCACCAAGATTTAGGATCTAATGACATTTATCTTTATTTGAATAAAAAATAGTAAACTTATTTCTTTTCATGAGAAATTGACATATTCAATTACATCCTTTTTTCTGTCCTCAACTGTTGTGAAAAACATTTTTAAACATTTATTCCTCTCCATACAAATCTTTTCAGCCTCTTGAAGTCATTCATCACTATAATTCCTATAAAAGTAAAAGTCAATAGATAATTTATAAGAGTTATCTAACTGTATATAATAAATAATTTAAAATTAAGCATTTGCTAGGCTAATTTTACTTAGGATTTAAGGAGTGGGTATACCTATCAATTAGTGTATACAATAAAAAACTTCATAAAATGTTGATATATCCTCTTCTCTTTTCCTTTATATATACTCCCTCTGGACCCAAAATATAAGAAGAAAAAATCATATTTGATGGACTTAAATATAAGCAAATTTCAATTCCTTAAACCTTGTTTAATTCTACCATTTCGAAATACCCTTATCTTAAAACCTAAACATAAGTCTCTAAATATAATTTGAGGGTAATTTAGGAAAAATATCATTTTATTGTATGAACAAGAATATTAAATGAACTTAACTACTATTCTTAATCAGTGTGAAAGTAGTTAATTTTGTTTATAATTGAGTTCGGAGTTGGTATTATTATAAGTAATTAGATAATTACTGAAAGTTATCTATTAACTTTTGCTGGACTTATAGGCATTATAGAGGATGAAGAGATTTTATTTGAAAGAAACAAGGGTTTGAAAAAGTTTTTCACAATTTTTGAGAATAGAAAAAATATTGTACTTGAATATGCATATTCCTCATAAAAAGAAAATAATGTTTCTTAAAATGAAGATAGGTGGACATTCGATTTTAAATGTTAGTGGGTGATGTACGGTTCTTTTGCCGTCTCCTTAAAAAGCTTGCTTTAGGGCCTCTTTTGCAACCTAATTCCTCATATTGTGAAAGGAATTGGATAACCCATTCACTCATTGAAGATAAAAAAGTTGAATCTTAAAAGAGAAAACTGGATTTATGTGCATACCAATTTGAAGTTTTGGTCTTGAAAAAGTGAAGATTACTTGTTTAAGGCACTACACTCTCTAGCATACACTCTTCAACATGTACAAGGTTTGGGGCATTGGTGGAAATGCATGACATTGCTATGATGGTGTTGAAATTCTTGAAGAGACTTCATTGTCTCTTGATGAATCAAAATTAAAAATGGTCTTATTTAGTGATGATGCTCAAGGAGGGGATGGAATTAATACTAATCCTATTTATTGGCAATAAGAAATTAAAAATTCTCTAACAATTCCTATTTTATATTTAGTTATGTCTAAGAAGTATGTTCGTAGTTTAGATTTTGAAAGCCAGGGGTGTGCAAATTTTATTTTATATGAGAAGTGCTAGCTGTCTAACACTCTTTAATACTTTCTCTACTATTGGTCAAATTGTTTGGAAATTACAATTTTTAGTGGGTCCCAATTCTAAATAAAAGAGAGACTCATTAAATGAGAAATAAGACTCATAAAGTTGTCATTTCGAATAAATTTCAGGCTGATAATGGAGAATGCTGCTAACATTCCTCATTTTATATTTACCTTGGTTTAATAAGTATGTTGTTAATTTGAAATTTTTGAATATTAATTCTTAACTAATATCTATATCTTTTAAGAATTGACGTATCAACGTATTAAATATGTAAAGGAAAAGTGCTGGCAACAAACTCTCTAACAAGTCTTATATTAGTTACATTTTTTTACAATTTCAAAAATTGGGAGAGAGAATCATTAAATGTGAGGTGAGACCCATCAAAATTTATGATTTCCAATGAATTTCAGTCAATGGAAGATGGGTATATTCAAAAGAGTATTTCAGAGAGTATGTTGTTAGTATATCATTGTGCATAGGACCCGATGCTCATAGTGTATGTGTATCATATGTATCATAATCATAGGAAGAAGGTTAATATACAAATCTAGGTCATCAATTTACATCAGGCTTGGCCAAATTTGGCTCGGACTAGTAGATTGAGCTCATGCATATTTTTCTTTTTCAGAAAAATTGAACTTAACTAATTTCGAAGTTATTAGATGATAAAAGTCTTAATTTTGGGCAGCGTCTCGGACCAGTACTAGAATACTATATAATGATTTTGAATACCATGCTGCTTGCCTAATATCCTGGTGTTCTATTGGGTGTGCATGTGTATATTTTCCTAATATGTATTCTGAAGCTCCAATAAAAATATTGGTTTGCAGGATATTTTTCCCTCATGACTTGGATTCTGCAGCTGATGCCCTACTAGCTGGCGGTAATTCTTCATAAACAGACCTGCTAGTGACTTGACCTTCTCTTTGCTTTTTTAAGGAGCTGTTATGTAACCCAAATCCGCATTTTCTTGAGAAAGCTTAGTAGTTTCCTTGAAATGCAACTGAGACTGTCTGCCGGTCCTTTTTGGGAACTTACAAATCAACAACTGATCCGGATGGTCTGATGAGTGTATGACAAATTATTGCATTCTATTTTAATGAGCTTATACTGTGAAAAACCTTTGATACTAAACTATAAGCCAAAAGAATCCGATAAGCCGTATGTGGTGAAATTTTTATTGGACGCCATGACAAGAAGTAAATCCGTAGAGGCTGATTGGTAGTCGGTCTGTAGTCTCCTAAGTCCCTCCAAACATTTTTGTTGCTTTTCACTTTTTTTGAGTCAAATGAGTTCAACTGTTCGAGCCTTGTGTAAGACGATACAACAGTTGTCAATCATCACATCATGCTTTGTTGAAAAAAGTTAATAAATTAACTGTCATAAAACCTGTTGTTGACAATGATGGACATCGATCTAAAAACGGGACATCTAGTAATGTTGCCAATCGTTCTCATAAAACCTGTTGTTGACAACCTTTAGTTACAAAGTTCTTCCTAAGAATGTTGCCAATCGTTCTCATAAAAAAGAGTTGCCAAACATCTGGGTTACTTGGTAATTATCAATCGGGGTGGCAAATTGATGGTTCTGATCTATGTCGCCTCCCTTCAACAGGTTAGGACTTGAAAGAATTCACTTAAATAGATTATTAGTTGTCCCAACTCTGAAGGCTAGACTTTCATAATTACAAACTGTATAATGAACATCGACCCCATATCGATATGATCAACATTTCTTCAATAAAAAATACATTTCACAACTTCCTGAAGGTATAGTTAGTGTATACCAATATGACTCGGAAATTGAAAGGAAATTTGCCTAGTGGACTTTTCAGGAAGAAGCTAAATGATGTGCATTTTACGGACAAAATTTGATCGATTACATTCCTTATGTTCTGGCACTAGAGACCAATTCCGAGCTTTCAACATTGCTTCCAGCATTTTCCTCAACTACTGGAGGAGATGATGGTGTCCTCGCTTCAGCCATATTCAACCGCAATGGGCGACCTTCAACCTCCTGAAAAACATATCATTACATTCAGAAGGAATGTGGTTATAGTAGGACTGATATCATAAGATGAACTTGACATTGCAAAAATTGATGTACCAAAAATGTTCTTACCACACCATTCATAAAGTCCAAAGCAGCTGCTGCAGACTCGGCAGTTGTAAAAGAAACAAACCCAAAACCTCGAGATCTGCCACTGTCCTTCTCATAGACGACCTTGGCACTCAATACGCCTGGTTGCTCAGCAAAAGCTTCTCTAAGACCCTGTGAGGTGAGTCCCCAGCCAAGGTTTCCACAATAGATCTTGTGAGGGCTGTCTACAAAGCCTCTGTAGTTGTTCCTTATTTTTGCCCCCATTACCAACCTTTCCCCTCCTTTGGGTACCTCTGGGAAGTTTACCTTAGCAGTCCTACCACCAACTTGCTGTTCACCAAAACAGTCATTAATATTAGCAATGAGACGATGTTTTAGATTAGAATGCTCAGTTGCGATCAAGGATTTTAATAAAACCATTTGAAGGCCTGGTTGTGGCATATGAGTATTGCTTTTTATAAGATATCTCCTACATCACAAAACCAACCAAAATAGGAGAGATCTTCTGGAAGAACAAATTCTCATCCAAAATGAGGATACAGCAAGGAAAATAGAAGATACTACTTTTTAACCAACTTTTAAAATGCACTACTTTATTTTGATTGCTTCCACTCCTAGTTTCACCATCTACATATTGATGGAACTTTCTAGTAACTTTCCCTTTAACATTTGTCATGTAACCTTATAGAAATATTGGCTTGTTAGGATAAGTTACTTATAAGCACCGGTAGGAAAAGAAAGTAGAAAAAAGAATTTACTCTATAAACTAAAATTAGTTTATGTATGAATTAAAAATAAGATTTTGGAGGCATTAATATGAGATAGCTTCTGCAAATTAGATTGTGCATAAATTTATTTTATCTCATGAAGAAACTTAATTTATTTTCTTCTAATTTTTTTTTTCTCTTACAAGTGGCTATGAAGAAGTTTATCCCGACAGACATCATATGCGTAAAAAAGTACTCCCTCAATTTGATATTGATTGATTTTTAAGGTTTTTTTACACAACTTAAGAAAAATAATTATTACAAGACAATAGTATTTATTTGGGCTCAATTTTACTAGAATATCCTTACTCTATTTTCATTTCTATAATTGCATCATGAAGTATTTCCAAGACAATAGTATGGATTACAGGGACAAAATTGGAATAGAAGGTATAATATTTCTTTGAAATGTGATAACATCAATCAATATGATTTTTTTAATGCTAAAACCACAACCAAAATGAAATGGAAGGAGTAGTATAAATAGAGCCAAAAGAAAAGAAAACCTTATACAACCTGCTCTTTCTGCTAGAAAGGAACACGTTATCGTTATGATTATGAACACTGTAAATGAACCATAGAAGAGTTCTAATAATACACTCTCTAACACTCTTTGCGACATATTTTCACCTATTGATTGAAATTCAAGTGTTCGCTAGTTTGGGAATGAAACCTACTAAATGGAGAATAAGACCTACACATTTAGTAGGATATACATGAATTGGAGTCTAGAGGGAGCATCTTTCATGAACGAAATTACATAGCAGGTAAAGTACTGAGACTTACAGAGCCATCGAACATTCGAATTGCCTCTTTAGCATCCTCTACACTTCCCATTGTAACAAATGCAAATCCCCTGCTTCTACCCGTGACACGATCATACACAATCTGTAAAATTCAATCAAACACAACAAGGAACAGACCAGCATTAGATAGCACCACAAATACCTTAAATTCATCAATCAAACAGAAAAATAAGCACAAAGGGTGAAAAGGGATTATAAAAATGGCGAAAAGAAGAAACCTCAACAGACGCCACAGTGCCAGCTTCTCCAAAGAGCTCTGTCAATTGGGAATTAGTAATTGAATATGGCAAGTTCCCAACATAGAGCCTCCCAGCATCGTAATCGTTCGAGTCTGAAGCCTTCTGCTCTTCCTCTTGTTCTGTTTTTTCAGAGGTTTCAGTTGCTGTTTCTGGTTCTGGTTCTGGTTCGTCTTGTGGGGACTCTGTGATGTCTTGACCCACTTCCAATCCATCGAAGGCCGCGGAAGGTGGGGGCAGACGGTGAAGTGGGATAAAGGGAAAACTAAAACTTTGGGACTTGAGGTTGATATTGAGTGGTTTTGGGGATATGGGTCTTTGAGGGAAGTTGGTAGTGAGTGAAATGGAAGAGTGGGTGAGGGAAACGTTGTATATTCTGTTGCAGATAGAAGAGGAAATAGAAGCTGTAGCAGCCATCTAGTGTGGGAGAGAGAAAGGGTTGCGGTTTCAGTGTTGAGTATGGAATTGGAAGTGAAGTATAATGAGTGAGGTGACCCCCATTGTTATTGCTGCTGAGTTGGGGTTTTCTAATTGACAAGTTAGGAGGATAAGGTTCCTCTGCTTGGGAACACCTCCAAATGTTACTCTCACTTGCTTACATTTCTTTCTCTCTCTCTTTTTTTTTTTTTTCAATTTTTTACTCAAAAATTAAAAGAAAAATCACTGTTTCCATTTGTATGCTTTTGTTATAGTGGAATATTCAATATTTTTATGAAATTATTTTAAAAATATTTAGGTATTTTTAAAGAATGTAGTATGTCAATATTAGAGTTCAAGTTCTATGCATCAATTATCATTAACTTTTATATTTATAACTAATAAAAAATTGTTAGAAATTCTTTGTAATATAATTATTATAAAAAAAAGTAATAAAATTGTGCAAAATTTAATTTCTAATACATTCATAATTATATTCTTTACCTTGGCATTGACATTGCATGTAGTGGATACTGGCCATATTATACTAGACAGGTGATAATCTTAGTAGTTGGATGTAATGATTGTAAATTTTTTAAAATATGAAATAATAAATATTATGATAATTAGCTGATCAATTAAAATCAATAAATCACAAATAGTTCAAAATTCAAAGGAAGTTGTGGGAGTAATTTGTTTAGGGATGTGTAAGAGGTGGTGATTTTACAGAGTTTAAATGGTTATGTACCTGAAATTAGAAAGTTAAATATTCCAGCCAAATTTCCTTAAGTTTAAAATTATTACAGGAAATGCCAAATCTCAAGTATGCAACATCTTTTTCCCACCCTTGCTGAATTGCAGGGAGTTTTTTATAATATTAAAGAACAGTCAATTGAATGTTACAGGAAAATCGAATTAAAAGTGAGCCTAGCAAAAGTTTTACTATAGCATCTAAGAAAACATGTTTCTTTTTTCTTCTGTCAAAGGAAATCTTGAAACACTGGTAACAATCCTAGAGCTGAAAACCGAACCAGAACTCATTATGGAAATTTTATCATACCATCTGACTTTAGTTAATAATGCCGGCTAGTTATGAGATATATTTCTTGATATTTAGACGATTAATTGATGCGGTTTTCAGATAGCCCACCAAATAAATTTTCAAATGTTGTCTACTTACCTACCATTGACTTGCCTGCTGCATATTGAGATTGTTTGCTGGACTTGCTATTTTCCAAATGCTAGGTTAATAAAATTTTGACTTGCTCAAGAGGAGAAAAACACACCAGTGCTTTTTAACAAAGACCACAGGTCAAAGTTCTATAATACAAAGTTCCTAAATACAAAATACAACACCAAATTTTGACATAGTAGAAGCACACATAACTAGAGTTTCATGCTTTTATTTTCACACAAAGACACATAGTTGTCTTCTGCATCAAGGTATCAAGTCATTAGTTTGTACCATGCCAAAGACACTCCTGTGCAGAAAGACAAATTACTACAGGTACACTGAGCCAAGGATGAGTTGCCTACAGTTACAATGAGCCAAGGATGGATTGCCAAAGTATGAGCCAGGGATGAATTGCCTAGACCAGATGTTAGGACGATCCTACAGAACGAAAACTTGCACAGTCAACACAAGCAACTGAAACAAAGCTTCTTCATCTGGTCTCATGAAGGATGGGCTTGGTGCACCATTGAACCAAACCCCCTCCATTCTTTGCCAGTCAAACTTTAAGGTTGCAGCAGTTACCTGCTGCTGCAACCCATTTGGGGGGTATGATCATACCACGCCCACCATCTATCATGTCTGCCAGAGTGTGGACAGCAGATCCAAAATGATTGAGGGAAAATCTGTCGAGACCTCCCCGCGAATACATGCTAGTCACCTCCGAGCCAGACATATTTGGACTGCTGCCATTAGTCTCTTTTGATGAATTCAACGTTCCAGCCTCAGACTGAAGGAATTCAGAACTCTGAGAGCCACTGGAATGCAATTGTTCACCAACAGTTTCATGCACTTCATTTCCAGTTTTGCCATTTCCATTAGCAGATTTCCTCGTGTTCAAGAAGCGACCTCCACATCCTCTTGGTCGCCGCATTGCATGGAGATGGCGTGATTCGTGCATATAAGGCTGTAAGAAAGATTTACAACTCAAATAACTATATAAGTTAAAAGAAAATAATACTATTTCACAAGTAATCATTGTCTGCGATCAGCATAGAACGTGAGTGAATGGATCTTTTAATACATAAACACCTCAATGATAAAATTTATTGTGTTAAAAGAATTTTAAACATACTTGATATTATAATTCCTTGTCATACTATTTCTGCCTGTTAAAATCACAGAAGAATACAACTGTATAGATGAGATTATCTGAGTTTGCGAAGCTCATTCAGCAATATAAACTTTTATGCCTTTTCTGTTTCTTTCAGTAGAATTGGTAAAAGTAAAAAAAAAAAAAGAAAAAAGAATGAATAGTTGAATGTGTGATTCATATAAAAAATTCCACAAATTCATTCATGTATCGTATGATACTATGATACAAAGTTATGTAAGATTCATATTATGATACAAATTGATTAATAGTCAAATCGTATCGAACTGTAGGATTTGAACTGTGAATCATAAGATTGAATAATTATAATAGCTGCAGCATGCACCTAACAAATGTACTATATATTGTCTTTGGTATATAGTAAACGTTACCTAAAAGAAATATTCAACTACTTTCTACAAAAGTTAGGCCAGATACCCTCTTATAAGTCATAACTACTTTGTTTCAAGGCCAGTGAGGCTGAGGCTACATTATGATCATTAGGATAAGGTGAAAAAAATATTTGGGATACCTCCATACGAGGAATCATACCTTGCGACGTTTGGTCAATTTGTGATCAAGTACAGCTTTGGCACGGGACTGCCGACGCCTAATGATTCCATGGTACTGCTTAGCATTTACGTATATTGGTCCATCATCAGATGTCATGTTAAGTGGCAACATTATACGTCCCTAAATTGTTGATGGTACATAGATGATTTAGTAAACAGCCAAAGATTACACTATATTACCAAATGATAACTGAAGGCAAAAGCATATTGAGAGCATGTATAAAGAAGCTTGCTGAAGTAAAAGACAAACCGAAATTTGAGGTGCATAAGCTGAGAAGAGCCCATAAAATTGATCCGTATAAGGATATTTTGCACATATCTACAAAGGGAAGGATACCAAGCAAAAGCAAAATATGTTTACTCACACAAAAAAGAGATGCTAAAATATCAAAGTGGTTACTTTTTTGAGAGAAGATTTTACCATGGGCTGACTAAATCCTATCTCAAAACGAGAGTGAGAGTCAGCAAGTGATGGCTGCAGTGATATGGTTGTCTGAAGTGTTTGCGTATCATCTGACATCTTACAATCATCTGAAGAAGAAATGTCTTAACGGTTACCCACAGGAAAGTTGATGTGTCAAGTACAGAAAACACTGTCACTTCTAACAATTGAAAAACAAAAATGGCATAGAGTAGTTTTCTAAACAATCAACAAATCTACTGGAGTCTGTAATATAATTTTAGATTCAGAATTTAGGCCACGAAAAATTCAGTTTCAAGTGTGTTTGAAGCTAGCACATGGGCCTAAAAGGATAATCTCATTTTATCTGCCCTACAATTGGATAACCAACATTTTTATGATCACAATCTTTGTAGAATTTTAGAAGACAGCATAAGAAGAGGGAACAGGGGACCAGAATGCAGAAGTGGCTTCATCTGTAATACCAAAAATTTGAAAACGAGAGTTCAACTCTCTCTCTCTCTCTGTCTCTGTGGTTGAATGTGTTTCTGCTACTCTGAGTGTGAAAGTCTGAGTTGATATATCCTATTGATGGTCTTCCTTCTCAAGGCTATCAATTGGTAGCATGTTTCAAGTTTCAACCCACCTCGGCTAAATTTATTGACTATCTTAGCTAATGAAATACAGAAGAAGTCCCTTGTTAGCTGCCTGTGGAAAGTGGTTTCCTCAAAATTCAAGCTAATTAAAAATGCCGTTTTTTTAGTCCCTGTAGTTTAAATTTTAAAACCATTTGAGAAAATCCTTATAGTTTTCCAACAATGGTAACCAACCATGGTAATTGGATTTATTCCCTGTTTAGAGTGAAATTATTGAACCATAATATGGACCATTTTGCATTATTTTAAAATTATAAAGGTCCTTTTTAAAGGGCTTTGGAGTGTAGAAACTTAATTGAGTTTGGAAAGAAACTACGGAGACAAAATGAGTGTTTTAGCCTTTTTACTTCATTGGGTAAACTCTGCAGTGTTTTCGGTGAAGGCATTTTTTATTTTACTTTCACCAGTTTAAGTCAGTAAGCACAACTAACCACACTCTAGCGTTAGTAAATCAACAAGGGAAATTAAGTTGAATTCCTTAGATCTTTCATATGTATAATTTGTGTCCTCGTGATGATGGTAACGCACCATACTGAACATCAAGCTCCGCATATCATTCTTCTCTCAACTAAAATATGTCCTAAAACAACAGGGCATACCCTCATATTGAAGTTCTTTTACCATGTTCTGCGTTCATCGCAAAAAAACAAAACAAAACACTAGTTGACTGTAAACATGTATTGCTAAGGTAGGTTTTAGCCATCCAAAGTTTAACAAGAAAAGACTATTTTGTTGCTTTTTCTTTGATTTCTCAAACTAGGTGCAGTGAAGTATGTGTTTCTATAGGCATTTCCATTCAATACACACGTTTCGAGGAACCAAACCTTTCTAGAAATTTGTTAGATTCACGTTGAATGGATTTTCAACATTTTTCATAAAAACACCCTAAACTGATATCTGCAGCTTCTCTCCCTTTAGATTTTCACAACATAATTATGATATCATTAACTTTTCCTTTATAATAAAAGTCACCTCACTTGATATTCATCTCCCAAAATTTTATGGCAAGAAGATGCAAGGAACTAGCTGTAGTGATATCTGTGTGTATTACTCACAACTCCATCAACAGTTAATTAAAATTACTATTTTGGTGAAAGCACGTGTAACTAAATTGTACATCTCAACCAGAGAGATACATCCAAAAATAAATACCTGGAAAGATGGTAAACTGAGTTGTATGCCCTTTGCCCAACACTTGTTCAGCTCCTCTTGCCGAAGGCTTACTGGCAGCAAGTTGGCCTATGCAGTTAGGCAGCTCCAATGAAAAGGGTTTCATTTGGCCACAAGACTCACCCCCATGAACGGGTTGAGATCCAAAAGCACTCCACCAGGGTGCTGAAGCTGCAGATGACAAGGCCCCCACAAAATTGTGTGCATTTCCTTCATGTTCTTTAAGATAAACAGTTTGCATCGCCATATACGCCCTCTAAAAGATGTTTTCTAAGTTAATCTTATTGGTGTATAGAAAAAAACTTCCTGTAAGAAAGGATCGAATAACAACTATCAAAGCGAGACATATAATAAGGCCAAGGGGAAGATACAAATATCCAGTTTTAAAAAGATCAAATTTCCAAAAAAGAAAAAGAAAAGAGGGAGAATCAGTACATAAATAGTATGTACCTCAGATTTTTATCCAGTCTTCAGCATAAACATCAACAGAAAGAAGCTGAATTGAAATATACATCAAAACACAATTTCAATTTCCATGCCTTATCAATAATCAACAATAATACTAATAATACACAAAATAAGTTAATTAGACTATTCTAGAAAGCCAAAGCAATAATAACAGAAGACTTTAGAGCTTGAAAGGGGACATAAAAGTGAAGATAATTAGAAGAAGACAAAAGTAAGATGGGAATTACAATCAAGAAAAGCACAACCCAACAACTATCCCAACAGAAAAGTCCAAACAATAAACCAGAAATGAGCATACATACGAAGTACAAAACTCAGTTACATAAACCAACAGAACCACAAACATGAAGAAGCACAAAAAAATAAAACAAAACACACACACACACACCAAGAAACAGAAAAGTCAAGCTCCAAGGAGTGAGTTGACAATAACCGTTAACTCCAAGAAGGAGAAGAAACAAAAGGGAGAATACTAACATATGAAACTCAGTTATTATAGAAACTGAAGAAGGAGTAGCAGCATCGAATCCTACGCAGAAACAGAGCTAACCCCATTAGGTTGGAGAGATGTCGGTAGATTATGAAGCAAAAGCACAGAAAGGAGAGAGAAAGTGGAAGTGAAGGAAGATGAAAGCGAACAAGTGTAATGGAAAATAACACGCCAATGAGCTTTGGTTTCATGCACAATAAGGTCCCTCCACCACCTCCTTTTAGTACTATGTGACCCCTTTTTTATTATTATTTTATTTTTCAATGAATTATAACATCACTCACTGCCACTAATATTTTGTAGTAGTATCTTACACTGATTATACCTGCTTTTCTACCTCACTCTCTTCTTCATTTCTTAGTTTCTAAAACCAAAAATAGGATGGTGGAAATGAAGGATGGTGGCCAAGCAGTGCCAATATTTTAACCACCACCCTCTCTATATGTGGCAATGTCCGTTAATTATATTTCTAATATTATTATATTCTCACTAATGCAAGTTGGGGAGGCACCTTATGCTAAGAGTTTAGATATTTGAGATTTGTGGTCCAGTCTTATGAGTTCTCAAGTTTGCATGCTTCGTAGGCTTTGCTTTGGCCCATTAGATCATGAGAGGGGTCGGTACCATTATATAGATACCCTTTGATTGCCCCCATTTTTGTATTCACAAAATTTGGTTGCTCAAGAAAATTGTCTACATCTCCCATTTCAAAACAATTGTTGCTTCCAACACTCAAAAAAGTTTAACCGTTCACGCCCTTTGAAAATTAAATTGACTTAACTACCTTAAAGTTATCTATCACTTTCGTTAGTTGCACTACTATATTTATATATATTTGTGGCCAACAAACCATATATCACCCTTTTGGTCGTGCTCGCTCAGAATCTAGTTTTAAGTTACATGTACTACCCTCATTTTTCTAATTAAAGAAAAAAATTTCTTGGAAAAATCAAACCAGTTAAGAATCTTAAGAATCTAATTCAAACTTTGATAGTTGAATAGTGGTAGTGATTGAACCAATTTAATAAAATAACACTAATTAAATAATATATAAAATAATTTAAAATAAATGTAACATCATTTATATATATATAGATCAAACTTTTAGTACAGTGATGAAACTAGTTGGTTGAGTCCTGTTTCACAAATAATATATAGTGTGTACATTAAGAAAAGAAAACATTGACACATCTAGAAATCCACCTAGAACGTGAAAAAGGCATAATACTATTTATTCTGGATATTCCTGGAGTTTTCGAGCTAATCATAACACCTTGTAGCAGCATTGTTACAGTTTTAATAAATTTTTAGATAGAAATTATCATAATTTGCATAGCTGGCACAGTGAAAGAACCAACAAGTGTTATAGAAGTAAATGAACTTGTAAAGCATATTTGAGTTTCTTCATGCTCTTAATGATTAAGTAGTGATGATGAATATTTGACTACATAAGTTCCTATTAGCACTGTTAGTTATTTAAACACTCAATCAGTAATCTCCTTTAAGAAACAGTAAAGGGAAAATAAACGGCTTATAATATTAGGAATTGTCTCAATGAGCCATTTGAATTTTAGCAGCATCTGTGATTCTGTTCCCTCCACCCTATTCAACTTCATTTTCATTAGCCGGCTAAATTGTTTTTAACTTGTTCGATGAAAATATGTTTTCTAATTAAGGTAGCTCTCGAAGATAACTGTTACTAGGCAAGACCTCCTTTTTCATCTCTCTTTCTTACTTTTCCCCATCTTTTATGATAAGAACCTTGTCTTGTCACCTAATAATTATACCCTATTTAAGTGCACCACTGACTAAAAAGACACATGGGAAGAGAACCAGAAAGAGAGAAAAAAATAAGTACAGGAATGTACCACACATTAATATCCATCTGTTGGGATAACCTAAACTTTTTACTCTTATATCTAATAATCTTTTTGTTTTAATTTTCCTAACATAATTTTTAAAGAGAAACTGTCTCCTTTGAAGTATTTACTGTAATATATGTTGATTTCCATGTTATTTATATAAATCATATGTATATCATATTCTTCTTTATACATAGACTTGTTTCCTACTCCTGCATGTTTCTTTACTATGATGAAGAGTTGTTTTCCACAATTTAAAATTTAGTAGAGAAGGATTCGATCGAGGTGTCCCCAGGAAGATTATATATCTAATGGTATTGGAGTTTTAGCTCATCATCTTCTCCAAGTTTTATGAATGTCATAGATGTAGGTTCGTGGTTGCATGTAGACTTGCTTCCTAATCTTCCCTGTTTCTTTTCTGTGAAGGGTTGTTTTCTTTATTTTAAAATTTCAGACAGAAAAGCATCCAAGGTGTCACTTGGAAGATGATACCCAATAATCTTGGAGTTTTAGCTCTTCTTCTTCAAATTCTGAGATGTCATAGTTAAAACATTTGTCCCATGTGTCCCACATTTTCATTATTTATCCCATCTTTATAGGCCAGGTAATGTTTTTCTTGTATATATGTTGATTCTCCTTAAGTGTTAAATTTATAAATTAGCATGTTTGATATTTGTTTAAGAGACGTGATTTGGCAAAAGCTAACAACTTTAACACTAAGATAACTTCCTATCATGAACATTATCTCTTGCTTTAATCATAGATTTATAACCTTTATGCTCAATGAAATCAAACTAAATTAATGAGATATTTACTCAAGTTGGTGAACTAATAAAATTACATTGGACCACGAAATAACTTTGAGGAATAGTATGGAAAAAGTACAGGTAAAAAAGAATGAAGTGTTGATGATTTTAATTGGTTTATCTTTTCATGGAATATGTTAAAAGGGTAATCGGTTTTATTGATATGTTACTTAGAGTTATATTTACAGAATACTCAATACTAATGATAATCATAAAAGGGTTCATATGTATAAAACCATTTTTCACAAAAAGAAAATATGATATCAAAACCATTAAAACTCATGCTGAACTCATCATAGATAGTTGAAGATAAGATCAAACTAACCAATAAAGAAATCTCAGGAACTCCATTTCCAACAATAATAAAAAACAAATTACATCGGAACACAATACAAAAGTAGCATCATCAAAATATAATAAGATGTTCTAATCGAACACACAAAAGCTGGAAGAGAAACAACAGAATCTATGCATACTAAGATTTCAATCAGTAAATAAGACATGGTTTACGAAAAAATTAGTACAATAAAATGGATTAAAATAGAGTGGACTGGTATGGTTAAGACCCAATTTGTTGCTAATGATTTTCTGCAAACCTAGTTTTAATTAATGATTGGAAAAAAAATGATACTCTTACAACATGGGATTTAATGTTAGGAGTGAATTTTTTTTTTTTTTTTGTTTGGTTCTGAAGATTATCACTGGAGTTGGAGAGCTTTTCGAAAGGATTTTTGGGTGCTATGGAATTAAAATATAGCCCTGGAACTGGTTGCGTGCAATGATATCAGAATGCTGATTTTTCTTTTCACATTAGTGTAATTGTCTTTTGGAATGTTTAAAATAGTGCTTTAACAAAAAGACAAGATACGGTTATTATAACATATTATTATACTCTTTTAATAAAAAATTAATTTTGTACAAACAAATAAATTTAACTGCATGAATTTTCATTCACTTATTATTATTTTACAAATTTTATTACTTAAGATTATTTTTTTACCTATTTTTCTATTATTTTTTAATGAAATTATAACATGTGGTGGAATTTTTGTTTTAAAAAAGGAGATAAAATTTAATAAAAAAATGTTGTAAAGATATTGTTGTTAGATCCAAGAAGATCCAATATTGGAGCAAACGAAGAAGATTGTTGTTGTTAGTGAATGTTGGTTGATTAATCCCTTTTACTTTGCATGGAATTTATTATTATATTTTGATTATTTAGGAAGATCTACTCGATCTTTTCCTTATCATGAAAAGCCAATTATAGAGTACAACACCCAATCACATTACCCCCAACTGCCCCACGACAAAATACGAATATTCATCAACTCACTAATTAGACCAATTAATTCTTCAAATCATTTAACAAGTTTACCATAACATATTTACTCCTAACTTCATACTAGATTAAAATAACATATTGTGTTGGATCACACTTATTCTAAATTCACTAAACTAAAGGTAAACTAACTAAATTTATTGATATATATTATTCATGGAAAAGTTGTGGATACTTTAGGGGTGATCCTTTTAGGGGTTATAGAAAAAAAAAAAAAAGATTATTACACATGCCACTACATTACAAATATAAAAGTGTAATGAAATGAAAATAAAAATGAAGTGTTATGAAGAAGGTGTGGTAAGGCAAAAGCACAATGAAGTTCCAAGTGGAAATCTAATGTAAGGGCACGTAGAAAAAAGAGGTGGGTGTTTGTATTTTGGCTATTACATTTGCATTCCACATCAGATATTGCACTTCCTAAAAGATTACCACCATTCAGCACACACTTCCACTATCAGTTTCATTTCGATACCCAAAACACCTTTTCTTACTTTCTTTTTTCTTTCTTCAAATCAAATCCAAAACAGATTCTCCTGTTCACAAAGAAAGAGACTTCCATTCCTAAAAGTTTTGGCTTGCGTTCCACATTCAAGTGCCCATATATATAATATGTTCATCACATTTTTGTTTCTACGTTTAATTTGTCCTACCCGTACATATATGACTTTTCAACTTTTATATACAAAAGTAATAATATTATTTTCACCATTCCTAATACCATCTATCATAAATAAATAAATTTAATATACGAAGACCAATACACCATTCATCTACTACTATCCCGTTTAAATAAAATGGATAATGTTGCTTCTGTAATACTATTTATATATACATATGCGTAAAAGTTTTGTGTTTCACTTTTTTTTCTTTTGTTTCTATCCCTAAAAACATACGTTATGTGTATGATAGTTTTTTTTTGCTATACATATATTATCTTGTATTGCGCAACATCGAACCTTGCATTATAAGTACTTCTTTTAGATAAATGTTAGCTCTACTTTACTTCTGTAAAACATTCTGTGAAAAAGAAGATAAAAACAAAATACATGATAAGATTGATGATGTGATGAAACAAAGTCATAAGAATATTATATAACTCTAAATTTTACAAATTATATGTGTGAAACACAACTCTCGTAGCCTCAAATAACAAGACATGAAGATATAGGTCAACCTACGACACTAACAGAAGACATGATGGTTATAAATAATTTTAAAAATTTATTAATCACTAAATATAATTAAAAAAAATGTAAGATATGAACTTAGAATGAAGCTATAATTTAAGTAGAAAAGAAAGTTCAGAAAGAGAATAACGATGAAGTGAGAAGTAAACTTGTTCCCTAAGTTTCTTGAATAATCTCCCAAGGGGGGGTAGGGTGGAGAAGATACTGTATGTGACACTGACAAATCATGGTTTCAAACTTATAATTAAAATGTGATTACTATGAGATTGTGAAATCATTTTCTACTTTATTACGTTGAGATCTATCATCAACCTTTGGCTACACTCAAAGATTATCTTGAGACGTAAGAAGGGAAAAAAGGATTACCCTGGATAATATTTTAAGGGTAAATCAAGTTGGTTGGTTTCCTTTTTCTACTAAAAGTGATCAAATGCAAATGAAAAGCTTGTAACGTTGGGAACCCTCTCTCCCTAACCATGGTTTCTGGGGTGTTCGTTGGTCTAGGTTTTGTAACAAATAATGCTAGTTGGATGAGGTCATAGACAGATGCAGGGTTCGAATTATGGATCTCCATCAAGAACAATAGGAGAGAAAAGTGAATAGCTGCAACTTTTTCTTTTCATTTTTTAGAAAAGAACTTTAAAGAAAAATGCATGCATGAATACCTATAAAGTTAAACTAGGCAAGAAATATCCACACATTAGGAAATTTATAATTATAATGGCATAGTGGGTTTAGTTTAGAACTATTCACTTGGTTACCAAGCTTGATATCATGTGCTTGATATAGAGATATTACTGGCAAGTTAATCTACTACGCCATAATAAAAGAGGATATGTTGATGCAAAGATCATGTCATGTGATTAATGATTATATAATAAGAAGGTGAAAGTAACTCTTCTATATGTTCATTAATATCTTCAGTTATCAATAAAAATTTCAAAGAGGCAGTGGAGTTTGGAATAAAAACCCTAGCAAGGCTGGAACAGGTACAAAGGAACACAAACAGAGTCAATTTTTTACACAGATTTCAAATGGAAGTTTGAAATGACTTGTGATTTTCTTATATTCATTTTTTAACTTATTTTGATACGGTTTCATTAAATACTTTAAAATAAACTATTTTTATTTTATTTTCTAAATATCGCAATAAAAAATTTGATTAATTCTCATATGATCGATCATGTTCATCAATTGAATAAATAATTAAGCTATTTTGATAAACAATCCCATGACAATAGATGATCATGTGCGTGGTTATTCTCAAATATTGTACAGAAGAAATGCTATAAAACACATATATTATATGATGAAATTATATTCTATAAATAGATGCATACTTCAGTTTATATGACGATTTTATAGTTAAACGAAAATTTACTTTCTTATCAAAATATATTTAATAAAATTTGTTGGGTCATTGTATTATATATTATTAGATGATCTACAAATATTCAATTTCATAATCTTGAAATATTTAGCGTGGGAAAGTGTTAAATACAAATTTCACTTTATAAATTAATTTTATAAAATTAAATTAAATTTAAATCAACTTTCTAATAATACTCGAAAAAATTAAATACTTTGAAATGAACCCTATTATTTTACCACTAATTATAATAAAAAATAAACAATTATATGTTATCTTGTCAACACATCAAAGGATATTTTCAAACCAATCACCAAAAGAACAAACTATGAATGAATAAAAAGATATATAAAATGGAAAGAATAAATAATATAGAGGAAAACAAAAAATTTAGTTCTTACAATGATTAAAGAACCAAACTTCAATTTTCCTTTTAACAATAACAAAAAGAAATCAGTTTCTCTCTCCACAAGAGCACAAGAAGAATTAAAAACACATCAGGCCCATTATTTTAGTTTTCAGTTTTCTTGTTTGTGTTATGTCATTAATTTGGGCTCATTATGAAAAAAATAAAACAATAATTAAGTACTGAAGTATGCATTGGGCTTCAAATAATCCAAAAGATCAGTTGTGTTATCAATTAGGGAAGGAATCCTAATTGTCTAGTAATTATGTTTTGAAAAGGTAATCCTTCATTCAAGTGAAATTAGGATTTTTTATTTTAACATTAAGACTATAACCCTTTTGCAAAGATTTTATGTTTTTTTTTTTATATAAAAAAAAAATCTCAATAATAGAGAAATTTTATAACTGTACGTAAGTTCAAACTTGTTTAGTATTTGAGCAATTTTTTGAATAAATGACATGAAGTTGATATTTCACAGCCATAATTTGTGTCCATTTAGTGCTACTAATCCTAGAACCTAGAGATAAAAGTACCTATAATTAATACAAATGTATAATTAAAAGGAATAGGTAGCATTTTGAATTGTTCCTATGTGATTTTGAAAAATTAATATTAATTATATTTTTTTGCTGAAAACGGATACTTTATGTATCTTGATCAAAATTGGATGCATCTTGCATTTATAGAATTTTTTTATAACTTACCAAATATTAAAATATTAAAAATATCATAAAAAGTTAATTATTAATAATTATTTATTAATTGTAGTATATAATTAACTCGAATTTTACGTTTCCTTTTGTGCTTTCCACTTTAATTTTTTTACGTTTCTCGTTATCTTAATTATATAATTGTTATATTCAAGTTTAGAGTGAGAAAAGTGTATAAGATAGAGAGGAGAGAAGCATCACCTTATCGAAGCCAAAACCATGGCTAGGAGAAAGAAAACGACATTGAAACTGATTGAGAATTTGGTAACAAGAAAAACTCGTTACAAAAAGAGTCGGGAAAATTTATTGAAGAAGGTGGAAGATCTTACCACCCTCTGTGATATGAATGCGTGTGTAATCATCTCTGGTCCCGGGGATAACGTACCAACTGTGTGGCCATCCCATGAGATTGCTAAAGAGTTGCTCGACAAGTATGAGAATGCTCCATTGAATGATCGGGTAAGAAAAAATGTTACCCCTCAAATTTATATTGAGCAAATGAATAAAAAGATTGAAAATCAAGTTGCGAAACTGAAGAAGAAGAACGATGAGAAAGACATGTCAAATCTCATGCATAAAATACATGATGGTAAGTCTTTATCTGATTTTGATGCAAGTGATATATCTCGTTTGCTTTCTTATGTGGAGGGAAAATTGAAGTTTTCTGGAGTAAAACTTAACCTTTCTGAGCCACAATTGTCTGTTAAACCTCCAACACCATCAGTTTCTTTTCCTTTACAAAATGCTATTGATTCTTGTGCTAACATAGATGAACAAGTTTTCCAACAACAATCATCCTTAGATTTGCCGAAAGAAACTGGTCGAATGAATAGTGATTCTGATAATAATTTAGGGAGCAACACAGGATTACCACCATTACAATCAGATACACATCTTGGTGATTTTGATATGACGTTGCCTGAAGTTAATTTTGAAAGTTTGAATTTTGATGATATTGATATGGTGTTACCTTCAGAAAACTTGGATGGTCTGTTTGATGATAATGACTTAGGGTTTGGGATGTTGTCTGAAGATAATCCTTTAGATCTTTGTGATGATAGTGATTTAAGGTTTTTATGTGAGAGCTCTTCTGGTGAAATTAAAGAAAGTGATCTACAGTCATGTTATGAAAGTTTTGGAGGCATAATTAGTGAGAATGATATGATGTTGCCCTTCAACAATAATCTCCAAGACAACATTGATGAATCTTTCAACCGAGCAAAGCAGCAAGATGAAAATCAAGGTGTGTCCAATAACAGTATAGGGCCAAGGGATCATCAAAGCACCATTGAAGCCAACAATGATGGAGCTATCTTGAGGAGATCCAATACAGACGTTGTTAGCACTACCAATGGAGGAAACTTGAACTCTTGATTTTCTTCTCTTATGTCAATTTTACTAGTAAGGATGATAGCACTGATATGAGTATTTTTTTTCCTTGAAGTGATAGATATGTTACCTAGGTATGATACATTTTTAAAGGCATATCCAAACTCCTTCTCTTCATGAATATGTATTTGCTTGAAGTGTTTGTTTTTTTCTTATAATATGTTTCATCTTTCTTTCACAATTAATTGTGAATTCTTTTTCTTTCCTTGATTATGTAATTTTTTTAATAGTGTCTAAAAAATATATTTTGTGACAATATGATTCTTTTTACTATCGACGAAGAACACTCATTCTTAGAGTAAACATGGAGATCTTTTAGTGTATAATTCACGGTTTAATGGACATAGATTTTATGTTACAATAATTTGAAAATATTTTGAAAATTTATAAAATACTGACATTAAAATGTAAAATAAAATATTGTGAAAAGTTTGATAATGTAAATTTTATACAACACTTTGCATAAAGCAAAAATATATTAACGACGTTCATTCGTCATTTTACCACATTTTTTTAATATTATTAAAATCACATTTTATTGTGATGGTCAATGTATCAAAATTAAAAAAAAAATAAAAAATATATATATATATATATATATATATTACTTTTAATTTTTTTTTCAACAAAACATGACTTATGATGATGTTTTTGCAATGTTAAATTTATTATCAATTAATGTAATGTCCATCATGAGTGCTTCTCATGATTTTATTTTTTTTTGTATTTCATGTAATTATAGATTCATTATCGTAAACTAATTGAGGTTACTTTCTCATCCAAAACTAAGATTGTTGTTATTTTCTTTCTGTTTTCCCAGAAAAAGAAAACGAAATCAAATTAACAATGGCGATATACATAAATTAAAAAAAAAAAAGTAACTTTTGTATTACAAACAAGTTTTATAAAAATTGTATTACCATTTTCTTTTAATTTTAATAAATATGAAATATTTGAAAAACCAATTGAAAAATCTATCAAACGTTTGAGGGTTGAAATCATATATTTAGTTATTGAAAACATTGAGAGATAATTAATTCAATATATTAAAGTCATTATATATATACACGATCAATTTATTATTTTTTATTTAATACTTCACAGTCATATATGTAAGATAGTTTTTAATTAATTTGCAATATAAAAATCTCTATATTCACTGAAAAATAAAAGTTACGCCATAACTAAATATTTTATGGAGGAAAGTAAAATGTTATTTAGTATTCACATGATTATTCCAAATATGTGTATTCTTTTAATCTTAATCATTGAATAAAATTTAATAATTGATATTTATTATCCTCGTTCATCACAGTAAAAAAAACTTCTTATCTGATATATATATATATATATATATTTATTTATTTATTTGTATATACATTATGTTTAATGTTATTAATTTAATATTTCTATAAATATATTATATTTATTAAGTATAATATATAAATAACTTGTATACGCGTGTGTATATTTAATGCTATTAGTGTAAAATTTACATGAATATATTATATTTATAGAATTTATTAAATATAACATATATATGTATATATATAGTATTTAAATATTTATATTATATTTAATAAATACAATGTATTTAACATAATTCATAAATGCTACTTATGTTTATGAAATATATAACTTTCCATAAGAAACTAATACTGGTTATAATATAATATTAAATAAATTTTAACTAGTTACTAATAATTTAATAAATAAAATTGAAAAATAAATACAATGAATTATTTATTGTTTTCTATCTTAAATTATTAATTAAATATATAATTACTCAAAATATGCGTAGCTTTTTAATCTTATAATCCAAATATACACTAATATAAGTTTTCTTAAATTACACTTATATGCTATTTTTTTTTATACATTTTACATAAATTTATTCTTTATTTTAAAATAGTACATTATTATTTCTTTTCATATTACACATTCATCCTTATAAGTTTTAAAAATATTACTTACATAAAAACGACTATTGTGATAGTAAAAGAAAAAAAACAGGAGTGTAAATATAATTTACAAAAATCTTACCAAAATGTGATTGTAATTAATTTATATTTATTGTTTTCTTTTTTTCACAATAATTGTTTTAATATATATATATATATTTTAATGTTATTAATGAAATATTTATATAAATATATTTTAATTTAAGAAGTTATAATTATAGAATATAAATAATACTTAAATGCCAATAACTATTATATTTATTAATTTCAATATATTTAAGGTATTTAATAAATGTAATTTTTTTAATAAATATATTAAAATTTATTAAATAAAAATTAATTAATTACTAATAATTTAATATATATATATATATATATATATATATTCGGAATATATAGATACAATTATTTATTTTTTATTTCTATCCTAAATCATTAATTAATAAATTATTACTCAAATTATGTATTATATTTTAATATTTATTATAAAAATAATACTAGTATTTTGTATGATTGTTCTCATTTTTTTCAATAAAAAATATTATTTAATACATTTATTCAATATGTGTTTAATGCTACTAATGTAATATTATATAAACATATTACATTTATTGAATTTGTTAAATATACTATATCAATAATTTTTATGAGTGTATTCAATTATGTTAATGTAATATTTATATGAATATATTATTTTTACAAAATTGTCTTAATTAATTTTTTTTTTCTTTGTAAAATAAAATAGAGCTGTTTTAGTTTTGATTTTTTTTTTCTCTTTCCAATTTATTTGTTTTCATTTCCTACCGTTAACTTATTCCGTTAAAATTAACATTAATTATGCCATGTTAGAAATGTTAGAGTTAAGTTATTATTAAATAACATTTAGAATCCAAATAATTCTTGACCATGTCTAAGAATCACTAAAATGAAACCCTACCTATCGATTTTGATGATAATAATGCATGAAAAGAATTAAACAATAAATCTATTCAATTATATAAAATTATTTATAATTATGAAATAATCACGTCTGTGTTAGACTCAAGTTAGTATTGAGAATATTTAATTTCAAATTATTTTTAAATAATGTTTAAGAACCCTTAAACGAGATAATTAAGGATATACAAAATTATTTGTAATTAATATTTCATTGTATATTATTATTTTGTGAACTAAATTCTCAAATATTTAGTATAAATTAAGTTAAGTGATTCAACAACTTAAGTTGTTCATTTTATATATATTTTACAAAATTTTAGGTAATAGTGATTGAGTTATTAATTGATATTCTTTTAAAAAGATTCAAAATTAATTTAAGATTTTTATATTTACAATAATACATAAATCAAATCTCTTGTAATATATTATTGGAATTTAGCTAGTATTAGAATTTGACCTTTAAAGCTAAACTAAAGGGAATGATTCAAAAGATAATTCATTATTACTCACCGCCGAAAAAAAAGGTAGGAAAAACAAGTTAAAACATTTTTAGAAACATAAACATTGCTTCCAAAACAGAATTGAAATAAGAAAAACTAAAAACGATTTAACAACTTATGAGAGTTTTTTTTTTTATCAGAAAAACGTAATTTATTAAAACAAGATTAGAACACAAAAGATACTAAAGACATCACAACTTCACAACTTTGACTCTGATATCACCCTCCAATCAATCCCTAAACGTATCACATGCATCTTTCCTTGCAGAACCAAATTGAAAACCTTGACAGAAGATATAAACTAAATATGGTAACCAAATTACTTGCCATGATCCTTGTCTCCTTCAATCATGTTAGACTCCTAAAACAACCCTTAACCTTCTTATATATATATATATATATATATATATATACCATCCCAACTAACTTGTTCGTTTATTAATAAATGGTGAAAAGAAAAACATCAAGGACCCTAATTGATTCAAAATTGCTAAACTCAAACTATGATTAATTGACAAGGTTTTTCAGTAATTTAATTTAAAATAGACGAGATTATCCACTTGCATGCATTTTTAGTTAATCTCAAGTGGGGTTTAATATATTTTGACTTGTCATATAGCTTCTAAAATTGATTACATAATTAAACACTATAGTTCAAACCTTTTGGTGGAGGCTTCAACATAAAACAAGTGAATGCAGACAAATCATGGTGTAGTTAATTAGTATCCTTGTATGTCTGTTTGTGTATGTCAGAATGAGAAAGACAGAAGAAGACGACGACACTTGCCATTTGGTAGAAAAGTTCTTACAAGTTTTTGGATTGTCCTCCTAGTTATAATATTAAATATATGTTCATTTCCTGCTAAAGTAAGAGATAATCATCAACGAATAAAGTTTACACATTCTATAATATTGAACAAGAAATTTTTGGTTATTGGATAAAAGAATTCTCTATAAGCTAGAATCTATATAGAAGAAAAAGAAGAGTTAGTTGTTAGTTTTCCCTCATTGATATTTACTTTGTGTAACAGACACTTTAATTTATGCTAACATAATTATTAATACATTCAGATAGAAGAAGAAATAATCTATACCATTGGATGTTACTCTTATTTCAAATAAAGTTTTGAGTTTGATAAAAAAAAAAAAAAAAACAACATAATTAAGAAGAGAAATCTAATAAAGGTAGTCAATCAAGTTCCTCATAAAAATTAGTTATTGACAAAGTTGATATATAAAATTATAATATTTAAACCACAATAAGAATATAGTTAATTAAATAGATTTTTGTATATTTCTTAAAAATATTTAAGATGTAATGTAAATGAATGAGGTATTAAATAAGTTTAAATTAATCTAAAATCTTCCATATAATATATGGTGAGTTTTTAGATAAAATTATCTATATAAAAAAAGTGAGGAATTGAGTAAATTCACAGTGACCATTATAAATGACCCCTCATAACAGACATGCATTTGCTAATAGGACTCCATTCAAATTTTAATTTAGTAATGTAAACATTTTGATCAACACTAATTTCTCAGTATAAAGTTTAACTATATTTAATTCTTTTCCCTCCTCTTCATCCACAAATAAAAAATCTCATTAAAATTTATAAATATGATATAACTTTATTTCAAACACAGGATAAGGTGAAAAAACAAATAAAATATATAAAATTGACTTTTTCTTAACAGTTCTTTAAGAAAACAACTTCTTTAGCTAACTTATTTAAATAAAATACAACAAGTTGTGTCCAAATATTTTGGTGCACATTGTTAACATGAGTAAGTAATCATGTCATACTAATAATATGATACATTGATTATATATATATATATTTCAAATAACATAGTTGTTGATAAAATAATGCATCACTGTCAGTGTACTATATAATGTTTATATTAATAGTTTCTGTTAGAAAACATTATAACTTTGTTTGTACATATGATTTCATTTTCAGTGAGAAATGAGATGGCTGGTTTAAATATGATTACGTGAAGCCCACGCATCATGAACAATTGATTTGAAGAGATAAAATAGAATAAAAAAAAGTGAAAGACTTCAACTCAAATCATGAAATCAGCACTGATATACTAAAATGGCTTATTACAAGGATCCTGCACAAACTTGTGAAGAGGTAACCATAATCAGTTCAAAGTAAGAAAATGCAAGGTAACAAGGGTTAGTATATATTTTAAGTCTTAATGAACTCATGTTGAAGATTAAATAAATGATTAACAAAATTCCAGAATCACATAACCACAAAGATAATTAGTTTCAATCTATCTCCTTCTAACATGTAACCATTGCACATGTAATGCCTCATTGCCTTGTCTTGACATATTTGGCAGAACAGTTCCAAATTCATATTTTCTTGATTCATACGTAAGCTTGCAACAATACCCCTCTAACCTCTATTTCTATTTCATTTCATGTTATCGTTGACTTCAATGTAATGTTCCAAACCGCTAACCTTCACCATGACACAACCATTTCTATTATCTTCCTAACTCCAGAAGAAGGCACTACTATTTCATACATAGGATGAGCAGCAACACTGCAGTTAATTCCCCTGGATTCCTTGGGTCAAGCAACATCAATGGCTATAGTTATGGCATAGGAATCTCCATTGGAATTCTCTTGCTCATCATAACCATCACTCTAACTTCCTACTTCTGCACCAGAACACATGTCTCGTTAGCTGCTCCAGCTACTAGGAACAGGAGACGCACCCCAAATATTCTTGAAGCACAGCACTCTATAGTTGATTTAAGTTTAGATGAAGCCACGATTCTGAGTTATCCAACCCTGCTGTACTCTGAGGCCAAGGTCGAGAAATCTGATTCCACTGCAACATGTTGCTCCATTTGTCTGGCAGATTACAAGAGTACTGATATGCTTCGCATGCTACCTGATTGTGGGCACCAATTCCACCTCAAGTGCATAGATCCATGGTTGAGAATGCATCCCACTTGTCCAGTTTGTAGAACATCTCCAATTCCAACACCACTGTCAACTCCTCTGGCTGAAGTGGTTCCATTGGCTAGCAGACAGGATTCATAGGTAGAACAAGAGCAGAATTTTTACTCAAAGTCATCACTGATTCACAAAATATGAGATGTGGCTATTGACATATACTAAAAAGATGCATGTATGTATCCATATAGAAGATTTTGCTTTCTCTGTAATTAATTGCTTCATCCTTTACTTGATTTTTTCTTGTATGTGTACCCTTCCTTGTATAGGAAAAAAATAAAGTGGCTTCAAATATTGGCCTAGCAAGAGTACAAACTCTTAGGGATGCTTCATTTTCTACTTTTCAGATCTCTGGCATAGAAAACTCTATCATCATTTGTTCAAGAGCTAAAATTATCAAATGTGTATTTTTCTCAATTTATTTTCTTTTTTAAATTATTATTATTAAAACTGATTTTAAAAACTAAAATACAAAACTAAATCAAATAAGCCTTACTTGATAAAAATTTGAGAAAAACCGAGAAGACGAGAATGTGAAAATGTTTAACCATGGGAACACGGTCTCACCTAACGTTCTTCATCTTCTGTCAGTCTTCCACTCACACATGATTCAACCACCTTTATTAACCTATGTTATTTAGAACCATTTTTATTTCGTTTTATCATTGTTATATTGAATTTTTGGTGCAGTGCACAAGAATTGAGAAAGATCAATGGAAAGCTTAAGCTCCAAGCTCCTACTATTTTTCTCCTTCTCACTCTGTCTATATTACCAACTGGCCTATTCCAATTCCACCAACGTTCAGTATTGCGGTAATTAGTCTCCATCTAACACCTTTTCTAATTTCTTTTCATCTTCTTTCTTTTTTAGGTTACTCTTATGATTTATACAAGAATGGTTTCTCAATCGAGAGCACGACTAGTTCAGCTTAGCTTTATCTATTGATCGTTCATTAAGATCTGAGTGGCCTAAGTTTTCAATTAACTATGTTCTAATTTTAAAGAATCACTCTAAATCTTACACAATTTTCTCTTTATATTTTAAATATTTCATTCTTCTCGTTTGATAATCATTAATAATAATATGTTGAAATTTTCATATGATTGTCTTAAAATGAAATACTAGATAAAAAAATAAAAATCATAAGGAATGAAATGGAAAAAAAGTCTAGGGAAGGCTACTTGACAACAACAAAAATATTTTACGAGGAACTTGTTCAATATACAATTAAGAATAACTCATGAGATTACCAAAAAATAAAACTTATAATTAGGCATGACTTAAATTGTTTTTGCAGATAAAAAAGGTGACTATAACGTTAAGGTCAAAGAAGTTAAAATATCTCCTATTCCTATTGCAAGAGGCAAGCCTGCTACGTTCAGTATTTCTGCAACTACAGGTATCTTGCAATTAAATTTACGTGCTTTTATTTTCTTATATCTGTTCATTGCATATTAAGGTGTTAATTGTCTATTAAGTAGCGAAAAACACTTTTGTCTAATAGAAGAATTTGTATTTCATGAACCATGAGTCAGGTGAAGCAATATCAGGAGGGAAGGTGGTGATTGATGTCTCGTATTTTGGATGGCACGTACATTCGGAGACACATGACCTTTGTGGAGAGACATCTTGCCCTGTTTCAACTGGTGACTTTGTGTTTGCCCATACACAAGTTTTACCAGGATTCACTCCACCAGTAAGTCATAATTCTATTCATTCCTTTAAGTGACTAACTACTCAGTTGATCCAAAATCTTAGTAGCTAAATTATTGGTTTCTTATCTAATAATTGAAATTTGGAAGCAGATGAAATCGATTATGGTTATTAGTGTTGATGTATTAATTACCTATTTATTGGATGGTACTTTTAATTATTTCATTTGCTATACTTTTGATTACAACTATGAGTTATTTATGCAGTTAACTTTGTGATAATAATGCAGAATAGTACTATAATCAATACAAAAGTGACACTATTATTGTGTTGAAATCGCGCTTGCTGCCATTAGAAAACTACATTTTGTTGATATCGCAGTTTTGTTTCCTAACCCAGCATGGCAGCAACAACCATATAAGCGTGTTTTTTCAAATGTCAAATCTAAGTTCACAAATTCCTAGCTCATATGATTTAACTTTTTCTGCATACATGTTAAATAGCACGAAAGACTTGATAAGGTTTCTTTATTCATACCCACCTTGTGTGCGTATGAGTACTCGCCTCATGCACATATACACTTCAACTCTCACTATTTCTGGATGGGATCTTAAATTTAAACATAATTTTTGTTCCTTCTTGTTAAATACTTTAAATCTATGACTTGGTGGATAATAACACAATCTTTCTGATCTTAGTCATTAGTGCTAAAATTAATTCTTTCTGCCACAAGCACAATCAAGTCCAGTTGTCTTTTACTAGTGTATGACCTTGTTACCTATCATTGGCTTTTTCCACGAGGAGGGGGTTGGTAATTGGATTTTGACGTAGCATATTCAGTTCTTTCAACTGTCTAGTTGCCAAAAGACATCTTGGAGATGTTCAAATTTAAATACTCACCAATCTCCGTTCTTGTATAATTACTGTGTTTTTTTTATTTTCAATGACATGTTTCTCTCCATGAGTCACGTTTGCAGGGTTCGTACTCTTTGAAGCTGAAGATGTTGGATGGAAACAAACAAGAATTGACTTGCATTGGGTTTGGATTTGATATTGGTTTTGTCTCCACAGTGGCAGATAGCTGATCAAACTCGATCATATATCCCATAATCAATTATCAGGCTCATAAAAAGTTATTTGTACCAACTGCAAACTTCAAAGTATCTTTTTCTAGTACTTGCAGAGATTAAACTATACAAACTTGGTATTTCTCTCATTATTCGTATGTGCGCTAATCATTCTCAGAAGGTGTAGCTGTGGTGCAATATAAGTTGTGTCCGTACATACTGATATGTGATACCATATGCTTGTTTCATCATTTTTATAAAAACTTGTATTTCATATAATAAATACACGTACGGATAATTACTAGTCTTCACAAGAGGGATACAGGGAGCATGAAAAAGTTGGTACACACATACATTGTACTCTGCTTTAAAGTTTACTAGTGATTCAGTGGTGTGAGATGAGAACGAAGTGAGTTGCATTCATGAAATGCATCCAAAATCTTATACTTGTGTCTATATATCATACAATGGTTTAAGGGTGCATAGTGTATATGTTTAGCCATATACGTGTTTCAACTTTCAACATGTTTGGTGGACAAATTATTGATTCACTTTTTTGAAATAGACATATAATGGTTGCAATGTCTAGTGCTTTTCTTAATTTTTGCTTGCAACAATTAATCTTTAGGTCTTTCCAGTGTGCTGCTTTATGTGCGTGATAACGGCATCTGATTGCGGATGGGGAAGGATTTAAAATATAGTGTCTCTGTGCACAAAAAGGTTCGGTCATGTAAACTTCGTTTGATAGGGAGATGAAATTAATAGAGATTGACTTCGGAGTAATAAAAAGTGTAGATCATAATTAAAGTTGGGAAGGGTGAAATGTAGTGAAACTGAGAAGAAATTCTATACTTAATCTTACTAAAATCATGAAAATCTCTTTAAATTTGTCTAGTAGAAATTTCACAGTAGAAATTAAGTTTAATGAGAAACCTCAATCATGATCGACTCTCAGGAACTACAGATATTAGATATTGGTAATATCAATCCTTAAAAAAATCACCTTAGTTTCTCGAAAAGGGCTAGTATCCTAATTAATTTTGTCGTTTACAATGTTACTGCCTAACAAGTGGGTCACTAACTTTCCATCAACAAATTTGAGAACTTACTTTATAGTCAATCTTTTTTCCGTGCGGTGAGCAACAAGTTACTAAAAAGACAAATAAATGGAGACTACAAGATTATCAGTGAGAGTATATGTAATGAGAGTTGCTTATAGATTCTTAAACTAATGGAGAAATTATTCTTATGTAGTTACACTATATCAGAAATTGATGCAGAAGTTTTTATATAAACACCAGTTCTTAAGAATCGTGATACTATAGTTCATTTGATATTATGGTTCATTTAAATCTAATGTGACATGGTGGAATCTTTCAAAAGTGAGTGAAGCAATGTTAGCATGGTGGTATTGCAGCATTGCATGTAAATTTACAAATTTGATTTATCCAAAAGGTTACAGTTTGAGGACAACGCGGCTTTTACCCGAATGTGTCGAATCATGATCATCGGCACACTTTGTCTCCTTCGCAATGGGCAAACGAATAGGTGTGGTCCAAGGGCAGCATAGTGAAATTGGTATGAAACGAACTGAATCATGTGCCAAATTGAGATTACATAAGGCTGGCATAGTTCCCCAATCAAATAGGGTAAATGATATTGGAGAATATTAGCCACTTTATAGTTTTCAATTAACAAATGTCCTCCATATTCCACACCATGATTGAGGCACCAAATGGTAGGTAAAGGGTCAGCCCCACTCTAATCTGATAAAAGATGAGGAGTGGGTATAGCCTTTGCCCCCACACCATCCAGTGATCATTCAAAAGCAAACCCAACATCACACAGCTTTACAATCTCCACTTTATATACTCTCTTCAAACCATAAGAGAAAACTTATCGTCAACCCCACTGTATCTGCTCAGTCATTCTCACCCTCTTCTTTTCTTCAATCTTTTAGTCATTAACACCAATCACATGCCATCCAATTTTCTAGACACAACAGGAATAATGGTGAGAGGAAGGCTTGTGAGAAAACTAAAACTCGTCCGAACCATAACCAACTTGAAGAAACAAGGCCTAGTTCTACAAAAAAGGTTTCCAGCCCCATATGATGAGTACAAAGAAAACAACCTATCTGAGCTAGTGGTTGAGGATGGTAATCATTTTGAGGAGGAAGAAGCCACCGTAGGGTCCAAAGAGATCACACAACTTTCGGAAGAAAAGTTATTAGTGGCTGCTACTAACAAGATGGCATCATGCAACAATGAATACCCGTCTCTCAGTGCTTTCAAAGAGTTATGTCCACCAGGGGGGAACCACTCAATCATTCTCTACACAACAAGTTTGAGAGGGATAAGGAAAACGTTTCAGGACTGTAACACGATTCGTTTCTTGCTGAGGAGCTTCAAAATAATGTACCATGAGAGGGACGTGTCTCTGCACTTGGAGTTCAGAGAGGAGTTGTGGAAAATCTTGGGAGGGAAAGTGATTCCTCCAAAGCTTTTCATCAAGGGTAGGTTCATTGGAGGAGCTGATGAAGTGGTTGGGTTGCATGAGATGGGGTGGCTTGGGAAGTTTCTAGAAGGAACACCAACTCACGCTAGTGATTCTCCTTGCACTGGCTGCGCCAACATGAGATTCGCTATTTGTTCCAACTGTTGTGGAAGTTGCAAAGTGCTTACTGGCAACAGGGACAACAACGATGAATGCTTCGTTAGATGTTCTGACTGCAACGAGAATGGCCTTGTCAAATGCCCCGTTTGCTGCTAGAGATTTATCGATTCTTTGGTGCGTTTGCTTTCATTTTTCAGTTGATAATTACCAAAGCATCATTTTTGTTTTCACTCTATTTTTTTGTTTTCAAAAATTTGTTAAAGAAAAGGTGACAACAAATTTAGTTCAGTTGTTCTCATTGATTTCTTTATAAATTTGTGAAAATGAGAAGTAGAAGTGAAAATATAAAGATTTTTTTAACAATTATTGGTATCAACTGAAAATGAAAAGAAAAAACAAACCAAAGGTGGCCATATAAGTTTTATATCATTCTTCTTGTACTATATTATTGTTTTTTCTTTTCTCTGTAGTCTTAGTTTTTTTGGCATGTAACGAACATATCTGGTTCCTTAGAAATGGACATCGTATGAAACTCGTACGTACGATCAGACGTAGAAAATGCAATACAAGCTAATGTTGTGTAGTGTGACAAGTCAGCATGTTGCTGGTTATTGTTGTACAGTGATTTTGAATGGAAAATTTGAGTATCATGTTTTCATAAAAAAATATTAATTTTATAAATAATTAGTCTGTGTTGAGAATTTTCTTTTCTTCTAATCACATTTTTTTATTTATAAAACTTCAATTCGAATTTTACTTGTCAAATTTATTTTTTTTCGTAAATGAGATGGAAAAAAAAAAAGTTTAGTCATTTCCAGTTAGAAGCACTAAAACATGTGAATGGAAGGGATTTACTATGAATTAAATGAATTAATAGCGTAAAAGTATAAAAAAAATACGTAGAAAAAAAATTAGTTACACAACTTTTGTAGGTTTTTGATAGGCAAAAAAACGTAACAGTGAGAACTCGTGTTTTTTATAGGCAAAACACATGACTTTCCTCATATATTAGGTTTCATATATACACAATAAAAATGGAAAACTTGTCCTGGAAAGATCAATTTTGTTCAAGTTATCATGTCAAACTCGTAATACTGTTTAAAGAATTAACGTCACAAGACTGATGAATTTAACATGCATTTTTTATAGTGAGTTCAAAAAATGACATCAACATATTAAATCAAAAGTAATCTCCATTTACGAGTACTCACTTGAAAAGGAAATTATACAGCCATTTACAAAATAGCCTTCCCAAGAAAAATTACAGGTAAAATAAACAAGGCAAGTAGCACGCAGAACTTCACAAATAAAAGCTCATCTCACTCATTGCCCGCATCAAAAACTTAAACGAGCATCCATTTGTTAATGTATTTCATTTAAAAAATCTGAAGAACATCATCAATGGTTAAAGTAGTAAGACGAGTTAGCATAAACGCACTTCCTTCAATTGACAGTGTGATTATGTAGAATTCTCAGTTGTTGCTAGAGCTAAGGTCTCTAGTGCCGTTATTGATTATTCAACCATTGGAGTTGCATAGCAAGACTGTAACAGTTGGGTGTAGTGAAACTCAACTTGAAGTAGTCTATGATAAAGGGATGCTGAAGAAATGAGACCTTTCTTGGCATCTGCTTCCAATTCTCTGATAGGTATTGCAGCTAAGAAGCTTTTAATGTACTCTTTACATGCTTCCTTCCCTCTGCTGCATATAATTTCCTCTTCCTGCTCACTTCTCAATTCTTCATCTTTTCCTTCAACAGAATCTACTACGTTGTTGCTTACTTCTTGTGTTTTATTGATATTAGGATCATCTGCTATAGCTTGTTGGTCATTGAATGTTTGATCTGATGAATGAGGAACATTTGGCATTTTGTAAATCGTTGTGCTGCTGTCAAATTTCAAGATATATGCCTGATTGCACCCTTCATAAAGTCTTTCTCCCAAAGTGTCAATGATGTAGTAACAATCAGATTCAACTTTGAGGACGAAAAAATGGTCATTCCAACTAACGATATAAATTTGAGGTTCACCATTGCTGGGACAATCTTGTCCAACACAACTAATCGCATCCCAAATATTATCAAACGACATGGCGCCATGTAAGAAGTCGAATTTCCCTTCATCCATGCCTTCAGGGTGAAAAAAACCAATGAAAGACTTTTCAAAAGCCACAGTAAGCGAACGTATTTTTGCTTGAATGATTGTTTCTATGTCAAAATGTTTGTCAGGGAACCTCTCTTTATAGGTATCATCGTCACATAGTTTCCTCCATTCTGAAGAGCCTTCTCTAATTAGACTATCAAACTGAGACTTATTGGGCATAAGATCACGATTATTTTGGAACCAGTCTGCAATCACAGCAACAAGAGCTGTACATGCACTCTCACCTGCTGCACGGTCACTACATTGATCAATTGAAGCAAAGAAAACATCTGTCTGAAGCTTCATATGACCATCACGACTGATGACTTCTTTCAGCTCCCAACTCCCTACAGCGAAACAGTCATCCCCAAATTCAGAGTTTGATGATCGATGTACAGACGAGTCCTCCTCAATCTTGTACCACTGCATTAATATGAATAAAATAAACCAAGTGTCCAACAAAAGTTTCAAAGCACTTCAATTTATGTCAAAAGTTAATGGCTTACAATCATTATACTTGAGATTTCAAGTTTTTCACACATCCATTAAAAAAACACATTGATATATAATACAATATGAGAGGAAGAGAGAATCAAAGCAATAAAAGAGGAAGATATGGGCAAAGCTTGAAATGGGGAGACAAGGTTCAGCCACATTCACCAAGGCACCTTGTCCCCCTAAAAATAGAAGTTACACAGCTATTTAACACTCCCCCTCAAGTATGCACCAAGCTTGGAACATATAGATTGAATCCTAGGTCCTCTTAAGGACTTAGTCAAAATATCTACCGGCTGTTCATTAGAATTGACAAATTCAGTGTTAATCTGCTTGGACACTATCTTCTCTCGAATGAAGTGACAACCAATCTCTATGTGTTTAGTCTTCTCATGAAAAACTGGATTTGAGGCAATATGAAGTGCTGCTTGATTGTCACAATATACTGTCATTTGTTCAACTTCACAAAATTTCAACTCTTGAAGAAATTGTTTAATCCACATAAGCTCACATGTAACCATGGCCATAGACCTATATTCAGCCTCAGCACTGGACCGAGCTACAACATTTTGTTTCTTGCTCTTCCAAGAGACAATATTTCCACCAATAAAAACACAGTATCCGGAGGTAGATCTCCTGTCTATGGGACAACCTGCCCAATCAGCATCACAATATCCTGAAATCTGA